>CM030360.1:19727614-20442979 GCA_017893485.1 Hemerocallis citrina
GGTGCTAATCTGTTGCTGCTAATTTCTGTGTGCGAGCAAACAAATTATATGAGTTCTTTTAAAAACAATAAAAAGCTGACCTTTTTGAGTTTCACCGATGTTGGCTATTTCCAACTAATATTAAGATAATGATTTATCTTTACTTTCCATTGTTTTTGGATTGAATCAGTTATCTCTTTTGCATGAAGAGATAAGAGTAGTTGAGAGGGTTGAGTTTAAACTCTCCTCATGATAAGAGATTTGGTTTTCGAACCATCTCTTATGGATGATGATGAGTTTAAATCATATTCAAATAACATGGACTCATTTATATTGGGTTGTTATGACAACCCAGAAGGAAAGATCTGTTTCAGGCTATTGGGCTTGAAAGATGCCCAATTTCTGATCATGGACCCGTTTCTAGTGAAATTACCATCTTACCCATGCGATCTTTAAGATTTGTGCTCAATTTGAATGGTCCCGATTTGGTTCTATTTTTACCCATATCAACTCAGCGACAACCTCAATCCATGGCAGCGACAACACAGCAAGAATCAATAACAGCAAGGAGACGTCGGGTTGCAGCTGCTAAGCAGTGAAGAAGTGAGCTCCGGTGAGTCGTAGGTGGTCGGGTGAGTTTGTATGGAGTTGTAGGAGTTCCAGTTGTGCTCGGGGGTGCATGTGGTGGAGCTCAGGTTGGAGCTATGGTGGAGGGAAAGGTTGTGAGCGTCGGGATTCGAGGGTGGTGGAGGACTACGGGATGGGTTCAGTTGAAGGAAGAAGAAGAAACAGTCGGGGTGTTTGAAGAGGAGAAGGATTAATACGTGGTTAGGATTAAGTGGGGGATTAGTGGGGATTTAATTAGGGTAAAGAAATATGAGGTTATGAGGATGTGGAGTTACGGGATTAAAACATGGGGAATTAATGAGATAAATTGGGAGATAATGGCAAGAATTAAGAGGGTGGATTAATGGATATTAGTTAGGATATGAAGAGGCACATATAGGCTATTATGTTTGGGATTTTTATTTGGATTTTGGGTAGATAATAGGGTATGGACTTGAGTTATAGGCTGGGGTGTGGTCTTCACAAAAAATAAGGAATTAAATAATTTATAGAATGGGCTAGGATAATTGAAAATAGTTGCAATAATAATAGAATGGGCTTCAATAGAAGATTCAAAATTGAATCTCATACAAAATAATTTAAGAGAACGAAAAATCATAAAAAGAAATCGAATTCAAAAGAATAGTAGAGTCTATTTAGAAAAATGGAATACAAGAATACGAAGAAAAAAAAAATAAATACAAATTTGTACAATCGGAAACGGAGGTTACAATCATAAACCAGATTAGTGACAATACTACTCTCTATGAATTATTAGAACATTTTTGGGTTGATGAAAATCACACTAAATATATTATTCTAAGTCATAAAATATGAAAATTTTATTATAGATCCATGCTTATACAACCAAGACTACAGCTGAATGTACAAGATTTAGATCTAGTTCATCTGGAATTTGCCAACTTTGCTAATCCTTTCCTTGACTACATAGATTTATATTTTACTTTATTTCAATTCCTTCAAATTTGTTCTATAGAATCATTTAGTATAAGCATTAATCATATATATGATAAACATTTTTTATTCCAACTAGCAGATCATTTTAATGCAAGTGGTTATGAAAGATTCGTTAGACACCAACTAATTACTACAAGAATTTATCATCGTCTAGAATTATCAGCACATTCTCTAAACACTGACCTCATAAACCTTTTTGATGATGTGCAGATGGCTAGACCACCGCCGCAACCAGGGATACCTGGAACTAATACATTTGCTTCTAGTCAGAACTTTATACAAAGACCGAGACAAGAACGTAACCAAGAACTAATAGTTTTTCCTAATAGTAACATATCCTTTAAAACATTTTCTCATATTTCTGTTAACAAAGAACAGAAATGTATTTTGGACAATCTTTGGATTGCTTTTAATAATAAAGACCAGAAGTACTTTTTAGCTGCCATGAACTCTCTTTCACAGCTTATCAATCAGAACTTGAAAAATTATAAGCTCTATGTAGTTTTAAAAGGTAATCTACTTGGAGTCTTGCACAGCTAGATAGAGGTTTTAGACGGTATTTAAGATTTTAGAGACCCATTAAATAAAGGGTTTAATAATTTATCAGAAGCTCTAGACATAGCTAGAAAGCACTTAGGACTAAATTATTTGTTTCTCCTTCATTAAGAATCGTTTATGAAACACCTTTAGACTATTCAGTTGTTAAAGATGAACGAGGAAAATTTTTATTTTGTGACCACTGTGAAGCCATGACAAGAACTGTTAAGAAATTAAATGAGAATATTAATAGCTTGATCTATGAAAAACAGATTTTGCACCTAAAGATATTTGACTTACAGATGGATTTATTTCAGACTAAGTTTCCACCAAAGACTGTTCCCTCAGTCATACATCAAAAGGGTGAGACTGGTGAGCATTCCCATCTAAATGCTACAAAAGACATAATTGGGTCCAAAAGTCCAAAGGCTAGTCCGGAGCAGACTGCTACCAGTAAAGACGTATCAAATCCGTCCATGGCTGTGGCTTTGCCAAAAAGCCAAGATAATGGATATGTTACTATTAGGAAAAACTATTAGTTCTTGGTTACTAAATCTAAGACGTTCTTGTCTTGGTCTTTGTATAAAGTTCTAACTAGAAGCAAATGTATTAGTTCCAGGTATCCCTGCTTGTGGTGGTGGTCTAGCCATCTGCACATCATCAAAAACATCCATGGGGTCAGTGTTTAAAGAATGTGCAAATAATTCTAGAAGATGAGAAATTCTCACAGTAATTAGTTGGTGTCTAACGAATCTTTCATAACCTCCTGCATTAAAATGATCTGCTAGTTGGAATAAAAAATGTTTTTCATATATACGATTAATGCTTATACTAAATGATTCTATAGAACAGATCTAAAGGAATTGAAATAAAGTAAAATCTAAATTTGTGTAGTCAATGAAAGGATTAGGAAAGTTGGCAAATTCCGGATGAACTATATCTAAATCTTGTACATTCGTTTGTAGTCTTGGTTGTATAAACATGGATATATAATAAATTTCTCGTATTTTATGACTTATTATAATATCTTTAGTGTGATTTTCATCAACCCAAAAATGGACTAATAATTCATAGAGAGTAGTTGTATCATTAATCTGGTTTATGATAGTTACAAATGTCTCAATAGAACAGTGGTCAAGGAAGAAAACAAAATTAGGACCAGCAATATGTATAAGGTCCACCATGCTTTCGAGTGCATTCTGATGTAAGAGTCTGCGAAGCGTGTCAGGAAGAGTATTAGTAGTACCTTTAATATGGGCAAAATTGATACGTGTACCTAGTGCTGAGCAACGATCAATAAAATTTAACCGCCGTCGTCTTGAACTTCTCTTACTGTCGAGATTCATCTTATTATGAAAAGATAATATTGCTTCACAATCTGTTCCCAAAGTAATTTCTTTTTTGGATATAATAAATAATTCAAAACTATCTAGTTCATATGAGATTGCTAGAAGTTCTGCGTCAATACTACTAATGTTACCTTTTTCTTTTTATTTATCACTAACATATCGACAAATTCTTTCTGTGTCTTTATTTGAATATTTGTTTGGTTTTGCAACAAGAGTGACTCCCCATCCTGTATTACATCCATCTGTTTTAACTATTAGATAGTCTTTATCAAATGGCAAGTTTAACTCAGGAAGATTTTTTATTAGCTATTTTATTGATTGGACTAATTTTATATCCTCTTGATTAAAATGTCTTGGGCCTTTTTGTGATGTTTTTGCATATAAATTACCTGCAATTTTACCTAAGTCTTTAATAAATGGTATAGCATAATTGACAAGACCTAAAAACTGTTGAATTTGTTTTAAATCTTCTAATTTGTCTGGGAAATTTAAGGCCTTTTGGCTATATGTGGTTGTAATTTTATCTTTCCTTGTCATATTACTACTCATAAAATTCTATTTGGGGCTTAAATAATCACATTTTTTTTCTTACTAACAATTAATCCATGATTAATGAATTCTGAAATAATGATGCGTAGAAGTTCTCTGTGTTCTTGTCGAGTTTTACTAAACGCTAAAATATCTTCTATATAGGCTACAAATTTTTTTTTATGTTTTAAAAATATATCATCCATTTTTCTTTGAAAAATAGATGGTGCATTCTTGAGGCCAAACGACATTACAAGCCATTCAAAATGTCCTTCTGGACAAGTGAATGTTATCATTCTACACTTTCAGGGTGCATCTTGATTTGCCAAAAACCTGGTTTTAAATCAAACTTACTAAATATTGTACAACCTTGAATTTGATTTATTAATCTAATCTTGTCTGGTAAATCATATCCATCAACTGTGGTATTATCATTTAATCTTTTGTAATTTATAACCATTCGACTCTTACCTCTAACTATCTCACTATGATTTCGTATTATAAAAGCTATCGATCGATGAGGGCTATCAGATCTTCTTATTACTCCTAACTTGAAAAGTTTTGCAATATGCATTTTAAAATCTTCAAGATCTTAATTGGTTGCATTTATTTTATCAGTTCTAATTTTATACTTTAGATTAATTGTATTTAGTTTGCATACTAATTTATCTTTTTCCCATTATCTCAATATATCTTCTCCAAATATTCCTAGTTTTTCTATTTTTGAGATTACTTGTTCTATTTCTTGTTCACTAACTAAAGTATAATATAATTGTTCTAAATTTATAAATTATGTCTGAATCTCTATTGCATATGCTTCATCAATTTCCTCATTAGTAACTTCTTGTAACTGACATTGTCCTATTGGGCAATAACTTTCTTTTTATATTCTTGGTTCTTTTATTTCTCTAGTCGTGGTTGATTCATTATGTATATATACTGGTGTGAATAAAGTATGTTTTGTAACTGTAAATATTCTTTACTTATAAGTATACTACCATTATCTTTTAACAAAAAACTTAATCCTAAAATTAAATCTTCTTTTAAATTCAAAGATCTAACCCAAGTACTTTCTTTAGGTAACGTATTCTTTGTACGTTCACCACAATTCGTTTCAAATCAAATTTTACTATTTGGGACTAGAAGACTATCATATACATATACTTGCCCATCTATCTGTTGGACTCCTATGGGTTTTTAGGCTTTAACTATGTATTCTTGAGGAATTATGTCTTCATTAATAAAACAATTAGTACATCGTGTATCTATAAGGGCTAAACACTTAATTTTATAACTTTTTATTCTTACTATACATTTAACCTTTAAATACTTTATATTTTTACTATTACATATTTGAACTAATTCATTTCTTTCTGGATGTAATTCTAATGGATGTTCTACTATTGTTTTCCCTTTATCTAATATACTTTCAATTGCTTCTATTCTTTCATATAGTATCTGCTGTGTATTTTCAACATTTTCTAGTCTTTTTTTTAATATTTTTAATTAATTTGTATTTATCATAGTGCTGGCTACTAATGGGCTGAAGGTTTGTCCATATATTTTTTCTACATTTCATACAACCTTCTTCATAGCATTTAGAACATTTTGTTCTATTTTCTTTACTAGGATACCAATTGCAATAAGAGCATGGTACACTATATGTTCCTATATGTATTTTCCAATCATGTTTACAAGGATTTTCTTTGCTGGTAGATTCTATATTCAACATATCTAAATCTAAATAATCTAATTCGGGCATATCTAGAGGTAGTGCAATATTTTCAATGAGTTCATTTGATTCTTCTTCGTCCGGAATCATATAATCTTCACTAGGACCTTCTATAGTAATAATAGAATAGATAGATTCAGTGTCTAGAATAGTTTCATCTATATTAATAAAGTCCTCATTAGTACATTCTACTAAAGTACTGTTTTTATGCGTTTAGGACAAGTTCTACTCATATGTTCTGGGCTACCATATGTAAAACAT
Source organism: Hemerocallis citrina (assembly GCA_017893485.1). Classification (NCBI taxonomy): domain Eukaryota; kingdom Viridiplantae; phylum Streptophyta; class Magnoliopsida; order Asparagales; family Asphodelaceae; genus Hemerocallis; species Hemerocallis citrina. The sequence continues at coordinate 19,733,585 of CM030360.1, forward strand.
TCTAATTTATGTTTATATAGTCGATTTGGTTTAAATTTTCTAACATGTTTCTATGGATCTAAGTAGGGCTTTCTTCTATTCGACTTTCTTAAATAACACTTCTTTTTATTATAATGCTTATGTTTATTATAAGTTCTTTCATATTTCTTAGGTTCTTTATCATTAATTTCACTAGTATCATGCACGTGCGATGCACGTGGAAAAAATTGAAGGATAATGAAAAGGGTAAAATGAAAATAATTTCCAAACCGATCCACTTTCGAAAATATTTACAAAACAGGTCCACTTTCGAAAATATTTACCAAAGTTAGTCCATGAGTAAAAAGAAAATAATTTCCAAACCAATCCACTTTCGAAAATATTTACCACATAGGTCCACTTTCGAAAATATTTACCAAAGTAACCCAACCCGTGCGTTGCACGGGTTGGGTTACTCTCTAAGGCCTTCTCCCATTATAGTAGTAGAGATATGTCTGGATTGTATATATTTCTCGACAAAAACTATAATATGAATGTTTTAACTGTTTTTTGTATTTGTATTTTGGAACATTTTTCTTTTAGAATTTTAAGTATATGTTGAATATGATGTCCTATTGTCCAAGGTCTAGTAGTTCAACTTTTACTCCTGGTTCATTTTTTCATCGTTCTGTTATTTCTATTCCTAAAGCATCTAGTAATTTTCTAAATAGTTTATCTCCTAATTCCTGGTTAAACGCATTTCCTGAAATACACACATAATAGTAATAATCATTAAGGAACTTTTTTATATACTTCCATTTATATATATGCTTAACTGTTCTAAATTTCTAATGTCATTTTTTTGTAACCCTAAATGCCCTGAGTTTGGATCTTCTCCTGTAACTAATCTCTGTATTTTGTTTACAAAATTATATGGATTAGCTCCTAAGGCAAGTAACCCATTATATTATGTTACTTGGGCTATTTTATATGATTCCCATAGAGCTCTTGTACTTTCTCCAAGATATGTTTCTAAATATTTATAGATTTTCCCTGCCTCCATGTCTAGGGTTGATCTATAATAATCTCCTATTAAGGTATATTTCCAGACATCTAATATATTGGACCAAGTCTGTGGATCATGTGCTGGCAAATTTAAAATTCGGGATTCTGGCTTAGTTTGAAATTTAATAGGTTGTTCTAAGAGTTGTCTTTTCCCTCTTGACCTAAATTTATTTTATGGCTCTTGATATAATGAGTATGGAATTCTGGGCATATTACTTCGTGTATGACCTTTACTACCAAATGCTACAGTTCTATGGAATGGAGATGCATATGTTGTTGTACTAGTTTCTTCTGTGTACCAATTCTTCATTTTGATAAGATATATAAGACGCTTGAGTTAATTGGTCATCTATCATTTCTTCTACTAATTTTCCTATTCTAATATTTATTTCATTATCATAATACATATATTCATCTTCTGAAATAGACTTTGTTTTTATAATGCATATCTTCTAATTCTAGTTATTCATTTTTTTTTCTCAGTTTTGTTATCCCTAATTCTTTGGGATATAGAATCATGTCCATAGTAGATATTATGGTTTCTAAACACTGTATATGGACTAATTCAGTTTCTAGATCTGTTTATAGATCATCTATGTTTCTAGTTGCTGGTGGCGTATAATCTGTAAATCTTATACTAGTATGTCCTTGTGTATCATTATAAATTAATGATTCTTGTGGGGTTATAGTCTTGTTAAATTCTATAAATTTTTCTAGATTCCAATCTAGGCCAGCAAGTCTTTTCGGATTATATTCTAGAGGCTTAATCATTTTAATTCATTTACTACAAAGTTGTTCTACTACTTCATCTATATGAAGTTTACATTTTACTTTTGAGTTAGTAGTACATCTTCCTAAGAATGCTATATGGACTAATAAATTGTTTTCAGTATGGACTTCTTCATATCTTTTTTTGTATGTATCCCAATATGGAGATGTTTGCTATAAAGTCTTTAATGTTACATATTCGTGTTACATTCACTAATATAAGGACATTATTAGGCCATATATAGGACGACGTGTGTATGACGTGTTAAAGGTGGGTAAGAATAGATCAAATGATGGGTAAGCCCACTGGTTCGTAGACCATGGTCCATATCATGTGTTCTCCAAATTAACTATCCGAGTTATTCTGTGGCCCATAGGGATCAAAACTGTATGCATTTGGAAACAGAGTAAAGAGCAACTAGGATAACCGACACATGTCCTATGAGCAACTGCTTTTCCTCTTTTTGAAGATTGGAAAAAATTCATATGGACCATGATCCATGAACCAGTGAACTTACCCACCACTTAATCTACATTGAAGACTGTATGTGCCATATAATTCACATGAAGCACACATTTTAAAGCAAATGAAATCAAGTTGTGGGTAAGCCCAGTGGTTCATGGACCAAGGTCCATATGAATTTTTTTCCTGAAGATTCCCCCGGATGAGAGAAATTCTCACATAAACAAAGTGAAAAATAAAAACTGAAGTGAATCTTCTTCATGAGTTTTTACTCCCAATATTTTTAATCATTCAATGGATCGATGCGCACAGAAGGAGAGCTTTTCCATCTACAAAACACATGTTAAGTCAGTCAATTGATCAAACTATGTAAAACGCTAAATCAAAGTCCGAAGAAATTATAGCAAACACCGAAAGAAGAAAAAAAAAGAATTCCATTAAGAAAAGTTGTCCACGTCTCAACTCAATGTATTGCTAAGCATAGAAATTGGGACTAGTAACACAGACATAAATTAGATATAAAAGATCATTAGGCAATATGCTGTAATTGAAACATATAGTACACAAAAACATTAGTGTGACATAGTTTAAGGCATACATATAGAATGGATACACTATAAAAAAAATGGTAGCAAAATTTTCAAATACATAATTGCTTTCTTTGCTTGTGCTCAGACAATCTGAATGACGTGCAGAAGTCTTCGTCTTGCTTCCTCATCCCATCTCTGCAAGGCTACACTTCTATGGAGCTAGTAGTATAAATCTGCAATTGGATTTCGATGATTTCTGTAGTGACCTTGCGAATTTCTTCTTGTGAGTTTGTAAATGCCTCATTCGTGTTCTTTGCCTGCATCTTTTTTTTCCCAATAAACAAAACATTGGATAAGAAAAAGCAGGAAAGACAAAAATTAGTAAGGAAGAAAACATGGTGGCGTCAGATGGCCTCAGTTACCATGGGTTTGACTTGAAGCTGCATTTTGGCGTGCCTTCTTTGCCTCTCTTTTGGCCGTCTCAGCTGGAAAAGCAAGAGTGATGTTATTAACTAGGTTGGGGATGATAAGCAAAAACTAGGGAAAATTTAAAATACATTTACACTTGTCTTTTCTTTTCCTAGACAGAATGGATATAAAAAAACGAAGAAACATATATGCTCGCCAGCGACCACGCTACTTGATAAACATATAGAGAACTAAGCAGACTCTAGTTGAGGCAGTTAAAAAAGGAATGATGGCACCAACAGAAAAAACTGGAGAAGAACATTGACTGGAAAGAAGATTTGATGTGGCTAACAAAATAATTTGTTAGCCAAACTTGCCTAAATTTTTACTAAAAGTAATGGATAAAATATGGCGAGATGAAAGGACACTGCAGAGCATATATGAGTCAGATACTAGTCTTATTCATTGTCGTATACCTCTCAGTATTCATCACTACAAGATCCCCTGAAGTAAAAGTTTCCATCCCTAAACCACTAAAATATTGGGACCTCAATAGTGTTTATCTCTTGCACATTCGAAATCAACCATCAAAAGCCGACGGCTTATGCAGATTAAATATAAATAACATCAAATCACATACTATGATAACAAATAACTAATGAATTCCATATTTTTCTTACTTAATAAGGTATTAATATTGATGACGGAATTTAATTCTCTCTATTTCTTAGTCCTATTCAATATTCAATATTGTTCAGCTATTTGAATTTCAATTCCAAAACTGAAATATTCTTTATAACAAATATGGTTATTGACTTCAATGTCTCAACAATTTTTATAATTATATTTAGGAAAATGCAAAAAGACTATCAAATATGGTTATTGGCTTCTATGTTACTTTACATTGCGTAATTATATTTAGGCTTGAGGAAGAAGAGGAAATCAACTGATTGGCAGCAAGAGGCGTCGAGAGTTTGAGGAAATGCATCCTTATGCCGCATCCTTGTGACACTTTCCTACCTCTAAAACCTTGTGTGAAGGATGGAAATCAGGAAATTTGAAGCAAACAATCACTGATGAGGTCGAATGCGAAAGGAGGAGATAGCTTACCCATGAATGGGTTTCTTTTGGGGTTTATGAAGCCAACATACCCCAACACACATTGTTTCTTCCATCCTTCGACAGCTTATGTGAAGCAATTGGGCAGTTGGGACCTAGTTTGGACCTGGATGTAGTTGGGAAAGCCATTGCTAGGTAAAGCTAATGGACGGACACATTACTATCTTAAAGACAACAATGCATGGAAAGTCAATGGGTGTTCACTGATGACAGATTTTGGGCAGAAAGGAAGAGTATGAGTGTTATGAATTTGAGTGCACAATGTGATGGTAGTGTAAGCTTCTACAAATGTAAGTACTCTGCTGCTGCACGCACGGGCCCTTTTATCCTTGACTATGTTGATATGTGCATAGAGGAGACTGGGGCTAAAAATGTTATTCAGGCGGTGACTGACAATGCTTCAGCTAACACGGTGCAAAGACTTTGTTGGAAAGAAAAAAGCCTAAAATATTTGGGACGAGCTGCACAGCTGCGCACATACAGTTGAGCTTATGCTCAAAGAAATAGGCAAGCAAACAGAATTCAAGGGCCACGATTGAAGGCAAAAGCATTGACTACACAGAGGACCTTAGGCTCAAAGAAATCCAATGGCACAATTGATAAGGCAAAAGCGTTGACCACATTTATCTACAGCTAGAATAGAACCCTAAAGCTTATGCATAAATGCAATGATAACAAACACATTGTGAGGTATTACTATATTTTAACATATTTTCTTAGATTGAGCAGTTTGAAGGAAAAAAAATAAAGTTGATTGCCATGTTTGGAGGTTCTCAATTTCAGCGCATGAAGTTACTGGGGCTGTTTTGTGAAACGAAAGGCAGAAAAGACAAAAGCTATTGTGAATTGTGATGTCCAATTATAGGTGGAGTATGAAGTTGTGCTTGAAGGTATTCCTTCCTATCTTTAAGTTACTTCGCACGGTGGATTCAGATAGAAACCCATCAATGAGTTCTATTTATGTCGAGTTACAACTTGAAGATGTAAGGAGATTATGGGTGCTTACAAAAACGATGAAAGTATGCCAAGTTAATAGGGATTATTGATTAAAGGCAGGAAACCGTCTTAATAGCATTCTTCACATGGTTGCATGGTTTTTGAACCTACTATTCTTATGCTGAAGATGGAAGTTGTAAAAAGATGCGTAGCAACAAAGGAAGTTGTTCTTGCATGTGCAGAACAGTTTTTACCAGATCCGACATTCAAGATAGAATCTATAGTGTAAATTTGTTGAAGTACAAAGAGAAGGGTGGCATGCATGGCAAGCCAATCGATGTAGCACATGTACTCTATTTTGGGCCGTGTACCGGTATCGGGTGCGTGCCGGGTGCGCCCAGTACTCCTCACGAGCATACTGGGTGCGTACCCAATATTTTAATCATTTAATATAATCAAAACTGAATTGGGTACTCTTTAGGTGTTTGGGACTACTCCGGTACGAGTGGGTGCCGCTAGGTGCATAAAATCGAAAACATTAGTTTGATTATAAACTTTAGCTTCAAAGTTTACTCTAATATGACTTAAAAGATTACTTAGGTTTTTCTAATATGACCTGAAATTTGTAGTTAATTCTCCACTCTAGATAACAATAAACTCCATCAATTATTAGGATTAAGCGAGCAGTCTTCAACTAGTTTTAATTCGATTAAATTAGTCACTCTCAACTGGATTCTAGTTCTCTACTAAATAACAGTTCAACCCTAGGCAGTTAAAATCCACGATTACGCCCGATTAATCCCCGATTAATTGCAAATCGAAGGCTAAGCGATTTTTTTAGCAATTTATAATATTTCAATAGTTAGCAATTTAATCGGGTATAATCGGCCGATTAACCGCTTAAATCTCCTCTAATTTTCATGCTCGTTTGCATTATTTAAGCTCAATCCGGCCCAAACTCACATCCAAATCCAAAATTCAAATCTCTTCTGGTCCTCGCGCAAACTCAAACCTAACATGTCGCCGCTCTCTTCTTCTTCCTCATGCAAACCCAAACCCAAACTGATTCACTTCTTCTTCCTCGAGCAAACTCAAACCTGACCCGTCGTCGCATACTTGACCTGACCCGCATTTGTTGCACCTCCTCCTCTTGCTGCTCGTGCTGCTCCTCTCCGATTGTTTTTGTTTGATGGAACCGACCAGTAAACCCGACCCGACCTGACCCACATCCAAAATCCAAACTCAGCTCAAACCAAATACTCTCTTTTTTTTCTCTATAGCTATATGTTCCTATTTGTCTCATAAAAGATTTATGTTAGGATTTAAGGTTGCTACATAATGAGAATATATATATTTAAGCAGTTAAAATCCCCGATTATGCCCGATTAATTGCTAATCGGAGGCCAAGCGATTATTTTTTTAATGATTCATAATATTTCAATAGTTAACGATTTAATCGGGAATAATCGACCGATTAGTGGTTAATCGGCCAATTTTAAGTGACCGATTAACCGATTCAATCTCCTCTAATTTTCATGCTCATTTGCATTATTTGGGCTCAATCTGACCCAAATTCAAAATCCAAATTCAAATACCAAACCCCTTCTGGTCCACACGCAAACCCAAATCCGACATATCACCGCTCCCTTCTTCCTCGCGCAAAGCCAAACCCAAACTGATTCTCTTCAAACCCAAACTCAAACCGGTTCTCTTCTTCTTCCTCGAGCAAACCCAAACCCGACCCGTCGCCACTCCCCTACACCGTCGCATACTTGACCTGGCCTACATCTGCTACACCTTCTCTTGTTGCTCGCACTGCCCCTCCCCGATTGTTTTTGTTTGATGGAACCAACCAGCAAACCCAACCCATATCCATGATCCAAACTCAGCTCAAACCAAGTACTCTCTTCTTTCTCTCTATAACTACATGTTCCTATTTGATAATCTCATAATAGTTTTATGTTAGGATTTAGGATTGCTACATAATAAGGATATATCTTTTTTTAATTATATATATAACGATTTTTCCAATTTAATCCCTGATTATTTTCCCGATAAACCAATTAATCACTAATCGCTCCTAGACCGATCAGTTTCAAAAATCGAGTTTAACTGCCTATATATATATATATATATATATATATATATATATATATATATATATATATATCGATTTTTCCGATTTAATCCCAGATTATTTTTCGATTAATCACTAATCGCTCCTAGACCTGCCTAGGTTAAACCCGAAGTATAATTATCCAAAATCTGAAACTAATCAGGTCTTAAATCTTGAAATTATCAACTCTCAAACTGAAATTAATAAACCTGTGAGTCTGGATTTAATAAATCTCTAAATCTGGAATTAATAAATCTCTATCTGAAACAAATTAGATCTAAAATTCGAAACTAACTAAATCTAAATTCTGAATCTAATCACTTTCTAAATCTGAAATTATTCACATTCTAAATCTGAAATTAATTAAATCAAATCTTAAACTGGACTTTAATCAAAATCCTACTAAATTTTAGTTTAAAACAATCCTGATCTGAAATTAATTAGAACCCTAATTTGATTTTAATTAAACCCAAGGCACCCTGACTTAAAATCACGATTAAGCCAAACAACCCAATTTCCATCTTAATCACAACAAAACCCTGTCGTAATCTAAAGTTAAGCACCGACTTAAACAAAAAAAAATCAACCCCGAACTCATTCGAAGGCCAAACCCGAGACTCATGTCTCAACAGGACCTGCAACTTCCCTTCATCCCAAACCCGAAGGCAACAGCAAAACAGACCCGTTAACAGCTAGTTCCAGACCAGAAAATAGATCAAACCCGATAATTACTAGGGTTTTAAAACCCATCCTGACTGAACCCGAGCCTGACCTAGCCTCAGGACCTGACCCGAATACAGCCTGACACAAACCCGAGTCCACAATACAGTCCAGACCCGACAAGATCCACCCACAAACAGACTCGTTAAGAACTAGGGTTTTAGAACCCTAATCAAAACCCTAAATATAATCATATTGTTTTCAAGTAAAATTCTAGTAAAAAAAAAGCAAATAAACTCTAATAAAACTGGGAATTAATTCATGAAAAATTAACATTTTGATGTGTTATGTTGGTGTATGCCCTAGAGGCCAGTTATGTACTGACATTACTAGTTTACATTGTATCATAACATTTATTTCATATACGAGGCATTTTATTTATTGTGTTATTTATTGTGTTATTTATTGTGATTAAATGAACATAAAAATAAAGTCCTTATAATAGTATGTTCAATACCATGGGACATCAAGTGCATGACTTGATTCTAAGATCCTATTGGTTGTAATCAGGACAATATTCTTAAATGTCCCTAGTCAAGTATTATTCTAAATTAGGACAACAATAATACACAGAGACTAGTATGTACGTAGACTGATGACCATATTTCACGGATCATAGATATGAGATATCAAGTCTTCACATGGGTACATATTAGAGTAATAATGTACTGGACTAACACACCATGAGAACGCTGCATAGATCATTATGTGAGTGTCATAAGTGGTTCTCACAGTAACCATGGTGTACGTAGTCCTTTGACTTGAAGTCATTACGATTCTCTAAATGAGAAGTTATATGTGCACAAGAAGCTTTCAGGACTCGGCATGGGCACTACAAGTTTTTGGTCATGCCGTTTGGAAGTAACCAATGTGCTAACAATATTCATGGACATGATGAACCGAATTTTGCAACCGTTCATTGATTCTTTTGTTGTAGTTTTCATCGACGATATTCTAGTGTACTCAAGATGAAAGAGGATCATGCATTTTTTGTTGGGGTTTAAACTTGCCATATGAATGTTGGATAGAGTGATATGTTTGATTTTGGAAACAATTTTGAGTCACTAATTGATATGTTGACATGTTAAATTGTTAGAATGTGGTATTTGATAGTCTTTTGAAGTTATTATAATAATAGAATTTTTTTAAAGATATTATTTATATTTTATACTCAATGTACCCAAAAATGCACCTATATCCTACATTTTCAAGAAATTGCGTATTCCCGTATGTTTCGTTTCCACATCCTATACCCGTACTCGTGCTACGTCAAAGCAAATCACAATTAGAAATACAAAATTGACCGAGTGAAATCGTAATCCACGTACAAAAATTAACAATTAAATTTCATATTCTAGACTTAAATAATTTTAGTTAATTTTAATTCATATTGTTAAATTGTAGCTCATTGGTGGAGATATCTTGTAGTTGCAAGCAATAACTACGAAGGTGCTAAGCTTAAGCTCCTCCGGGGTGGGAGAGGAATTGGAGTATTTTTGAAGGGGTTAAGTATGAAAATAATTAATAATTCAGTTTTAAAAGTTAGTTAACTCTTTGACTCCATTTTTTAAGTTAACTGAATCTATTCTGATCTTAATTATATTGAATTGTAGATTCATACAAAGAAGAAAAATAGACTAGACAAGATTAAGTAAGCCATTCCATGTGCAATTCAATTTAAGATTAAAATGAGGGTGGCCACAAGAAGGGATGGAAAAGAGGGACATTTTTCATACTAAAGATGGGAGAAATGCTACTTCTTGGTTAGTGGATGATTATGAATCGAAAGAACAAAACTTTCATCCCACTACCGATATACCTATGGAAGTAGTTTCGGACGCCATGGGTGCACATGAAGTTATACCGGCATGGAGGAGCACAAGAAGGACACACCCCCCCCGGGGGGGCAGACATGGAGCGAACACTTCCCAGGCATGAAGTTAGGAGCTGGTGAGGGAGTGAAACTTGATTATAAGGAAGAGGATGATAGGTCTGAAGATGAAAAATAATGCCTTAGTAGATGATGAAGCTAGTGATGCCAACACTTTGAGGAATGAGCCTTACTCCTTAGGGAGAATGATGCGAATAATGACATTGTCATGGAGTGATAAGTGATGACTCCCTTTTGGGGTAAAAGATGACAACTAGTGTGGTCGAAGGCGAAAGGCGTAAAACAACTTCACTACCCTGTAAAAAGCCTAAGGTGCAAGGTATAATTTGAGGCGCAAGCCTCACTTAACCAAAGCGCACTATTACTTTTTCGGGTTTTAAAATTTTAAAATAAGATTATATATCATGATAACATGGATCACCCATTAGGTGACTAATCGATAATAATCAATCTAAATGAGAGAATTCTCATATATTATAAGATCATTTTCTCATAAATTATAATATTATGTGCAGTAATTATATCTTTTCCTTAATCATTGGAAGAATACTCCTATAAAAGTGGTGAGCATAACTTGAACTCGTGACCTCTCACATTCTCAGGACTGAGGCTCGCGCCTCAGTGCGTCTTGCAAGGATGAGGCGCAAATAGTCTAGGCGTTTGCACCTTGAGCCTCAGGTGCACCTTCGACTACACTGATGACAACACTTTTGAGGAATGAACTCTTCCTCTTTGGAGGAATAGATTAGAATGATAACATTGTCATTGAGCGACAAGTGATGACTCACTTTGGGGTAAATGATTTATTCCCTTATTTTTTTGTCTTTTTCTTTATGTTTTGTTTTTTAAGTGATAAAAACGTATGATTTATGATCTAAGCAGTTAAAATCCCTGATTACGCCCGATTAATCCCCAATTAATCGCTAATCGGAAGCTAAGCGATTATTTTTTTAGCGATTTATAATATTTCAATAGCTAGCGATTTAATCGGGAATAATCGGCCGATTAGTGGTTAATCGGCCGATTTTAAGTAGCCGATTAACCAATTAAATTTCCTCTAATTTTCATGCTCGTTTGCATTATTTGGACTCAATCCGGCCAAAATCCAAAATTCAAACCCCTTTTGGTCCTCGCGCAAACCTAAATCTGACATATCGCCGCTCTCTTCTTCTTCCTCGTGCAAACCCAAAACCAAACCCAAACCCAAACCCAAACTGATTCTCTTCTTTTTCCTCAAGCAAACCTAAACCCAACCCGCTGTCGCTCTCCCTGTACCGTCGGATACCTGACCTGGCCTGCATCTGCACCTCCTATTGTTGCTCGCACTGCTCCTCTCCAATTGTTTTTGTTTGATAGAACCGACCAGCAAACCCGACCGACCTACATCCAGAATCCAAACTCGGCTCAAACCAAGTACTTTTTTTTCTATAACTATATGTTCCTATTTGATAATCTCATAATAGTTTTATGTTAGAATTTAGAATTGCTAGATAATGAGGATATATATTTTTTTAATTATATATATAATAATTTTTCCGATTTAATCCCCGATTATTTTCCGATTAACCGATTAATCACTAATCGCTCTTAGACCGATTAGTTCCAAAAACCGTTTTAACTGCCTAGTTTATGACATAAATATTTTGCTCGCATAGTTGACTGGTTAATATAGACTTGCTCTTTAGTTTGTTAGTATTTGTGGTTACTGGTTACCACCGTGTTATTAAGTTATTATGAATGTTCTTGTTGAACTATTTTTTGTGCCTTAGTAGCTTTGTGTTTGTATTTATGCGCCTATGTCCCTACATCATGTTTCCATATTTCAATTTAATATAGGTAGATTTATGTGTTTAGGCAAGTCTTGTGCCTTTTTTAACGTAATAGTGCTAAACTCTTGTGCTTTTTAAACTGCATCTAACCATTATTTAGTGAATCTATTTATTAGCGTAAGTTATAAAATTATTATATACTATTCAGTCATCTTTTTTTTGTTTTGATTTGAGTCAAAACAAAGTTAGACGAGAAAAGGTAAAGAACTTGTTCAAGGATCCATGTTGTCAAATGTCACCGAAAGATTCACTTTGCATGCCTCTTCTTTTTACACATGAACTTATGAACTATGGAATTTATTTTTTTTATTTGTGCATGTGGCATATTATGAAATAATAAATGTTCAACCGTCCTTTTTTTTTCTTTTTTTCTGATTTTTTCTGTAGTTTATTTATTTATTCTATTTTTTAGATATTTTGTATACTAAAAAACTGAAAACCGATCTTTCCAGTTTAAAGTGAAAAACCTAAATACTGTGTAGCCGTATCAAACCCATTTTTGTTGTTTGGAACCTTGTTTCAATTGTTATATAGATAACTTTGGTTTTGTAGATAAAAAGGTAAACTGTCTACACCGTAGACATTACCTGAACCGACAACAAGGATCAAGTGGTTACACCGACAACAAGGATCAAGTGGTTACACCAAAAATCTGCCCACCCTTCTAAAAGCCCAGTTGTACACTTTTTCTAAATCAACAAAAATCCTAGTAGGAAGTTTCTCCCCTAAAATTTTCAATTAATGCTTTGCCAAAGGTGATTATCCTCCGTAGTAGCCCCCCCCCCCCCCCCCCCCCTAATAAAACAACCAATATAGTATGATATTTAAAAGGCAGTTGTATAATCAAAGATCACCCTGAAACTAAGATCAAGATTCAAGATCATGAGATTAGGGCATGAATTCAATCACAAATTGATTTAAGAAATAACCAAATTGAACATAAGGTCCTAAGGACATAGTCTGTTTTGAGAGGGAATACGATCTACACAGGTTATTGCAAGAATTGAATACTGAGGTAACATAAATTTGTTCATAACAAGAAGAAAAAGGGTTGGCTATTAAAATGACAAATATATATATATATATATATATATATATATATATATATATATATATATATATAATGTTTTAGCAGATATAATGTTTCCTCCAATCTTTAATGTTTTAGCATGGTTTCATATATCTGTAAATACGGACGAGATGTCGATTCAGTGGGCTTGGCATTGCAGATACTAAAGATTTGAATCACGTATGGCTTTTTGCCCAATATAAACAATATATCTGCTAAAACACGATATATCACCTGATTTGAATGACTGACAACATAGGAAATCTCCAATTGTCTTCAGGACAAGGCTGAGGGTTAAGAGTCCTCCCTCTGCTTCCTCCTCTCACCTCCATCAACTTCGGTTGTATTAGCCTCAACAACTACCTCCACTCTGTTTGCCTCCAACTGTGTTCACTCTTCTCTTTCCCTAACCTCTGGTTCTCCAACAGCATTCTCTTCTCGGATGCCGTTCACATCTCTTAAGTGACCATTATGGTGTTTCATCTATTGTCCTTCAATGTTCATACAGTATTTTCATCCCTGTCCCTATCTCCAGCCTATAGCACTTCTAGGTTTTATCAAATTATCTATGTATAACTACTAACTAGTTAATTTACAACGAATCAACCAAATACTGTAATATAGTAATGTAATATTATGATATTCTGTTCTGCTGTCCAAACCATGCTTTAACCAAAAGAAAATAGTTACTTATTGTTTAAGGAAATAATAAATCTTGGTGTCTTTATCAAGTACTGGATGTGTGTATCAAGTGGTGTTACACTCATACATATGTTACACTTGTTAATTATGATGTTAATAGTATGTCAAATCTTTAATGTTTAGATATGTTCTCTTCTAGTTATATATTGTATGCAGTTCCATGCAGGAGATTATATATATTATGGTTGTAACTGATATTTCTTGTGTTCTCTTGTTTATATTGTGATATATAATGTATAAAATAAGTAAATCAAATCGAATTTAGGATATATAAGTTACGTTTTTCATCTGAGAAACCAATCTGATAATTTGTAATTATTAACAATATATCCTTGATATCTGATACAAAAACTGTCATCTGAGCCTGAATCCAATATTTAAAGCCTTGAATTTATGTTGCACAGAAACAGATATGACATAAATTTGGCACGAAAATGTCACCCCAAAATTCCCATATAAAATGATTCCCAAAGAACAATCTGGGGCACAACAGTGTATTACATTATATATATATATATATGTGCATGTATATATGCATGTATATTCATTTCATTACATAAGATATTTGCAATATATGCAAAATAATTGATTAAATGCAAAATTTAAAGTGTTGAATTTTCAGTAAAATGCTAATAGCAAGATCATCAAACTACATAAATTAAAAATATTACTTAGTAAGCTATAATGTAATACAAATCATTGCATGTCTGGACAAAAAATCCATCAATAACCCTAAGTCCTAACTATAAGTAACCATAAACCGCTAATCCAGAGTTATCCCTCCAATTACTTAACCACCTCTTACCAGTCCCCCCCTCTCTCCGCCACTCTCAAATGACAATATAAACAGTGAGAAGATACATTAACAGTTCATTGACAGAGGTTGGACACACCACTTTATTTCAGGTTTATACTGTGTATCAGTATTCTAGAATTAAGAAGGAAGTAAGTATGGAAGCCCTATATTTATGATCTTATCATAACCAAGGACTGACCCTCCAAATTCCCTATACTAAGAAACAGCATAAACAACACGATAGTTGATCGAACTATGTAAATCTTGGTAGTTCTAAACAAGGCAAACAAAAGTTTTGAAGAAATAAAAGTTGACAAAGTACCTTTGAACTTTCTTTTCTTGTTGGCTCTCCTTCTTTTTCGTTCGGCTTGCGTTAACTCCACCTCTTCTTTGACATCACCTTTTCCTTTAAATACCTCTTCAGGAGCCAGCATTGCTGCATCTGAGATTGCGACGGGTGCAATCTGCAATGGATATACAAGTACTCAAATTAATTCCAAGTAATCAATTTATAAAAAACTTAAAATATATCTTTTTCACCTCTTCCATTGCTAGAGCGGGAACATTTGCTTGTATAGACATGTCCTCTATGACCTGTGAAGGTAATACATTATAACTTCTATACCAGAAATATAAAAAATGATTCAGAAAAGCTTGACAATCACATACCGGCTTTGGTGCAAAGTGAAAATGAGACAGTGCATCTAACTTCAAACAAAGCTTCTTGAACAAAATAGTTGCCTATTAACAGCAAAGATCATACCAAACAAAAGTAAGTGTTTTTGTCAGTGGAAAAGAAATGATTCATAAAATATGAGGATGAAAATACAGGGAAGAGAGACTCATATGAAAATACAGGGAAGAGAGAGAGAGAATCTTAGCATTTCCAATATAACATGCCAATAAGAAAATGATGAAACCTAAAATGCATTTGTAAGGATGGTGTTTCCCATTTGATAATCAGCAGTAGTAATAAGTCAAGAACAGGGAAAAGGAATTGAAATATGTCCAGTCACCAAATAATAACCCAGTCACCAAATAATAACTCAGGAATGTGGATTACAATGTTGTTATGTAAAGATAAGATGATCCCTGATCACAAACTAGTTTCTAATAAAACTGAGGCTAACTGAATATCTAGAAGAGTACAAACATTAATACTTATTAGGTATTACCAAAAAAAGCAGCGCACACAAAATACAGACACATCAACAGTTGCCTATACAGTGACGCCAGAAGCGCTCCAGTATTATGTGATCTGAAAAAACCAGTGATGCAACTAAAATTTCTATCTAGAAAACACCAAGTAGATGCAAGTAAAACTGACATTAAACTCAATATGGGGTGACAATTATTAGTCCCAGGGAAGATAATTTTCAAACTCTCAAACTTTGGAAAAATATTTTTCTGGTGGATTTTAGGATATTTATATGATGATCAGTTTACTGAACTCCATCACACATTTGAACAACTTAGAAACAATATCTCTGAAAAAGTCCTCAATTTATATATGTGTAATCATCCTATCTCCTTAAATACTATTAGAATATAAGTATAAATCCCCAACCCTCAGGACTTCCGACTTTTGGTGTATTGGCAGGGTTGTCCCGACTTTTGGTGTATTGGCAGGGTTGCAGAGTCTGAAATCAAAGCCACCTAAGTTAACTTTCCATGGGCACACATTACACGTGTTCTAAGGAAAAATTGGTTGTGCACAGCCCAGGTGTCGGCGTACAGCCTGCAAGGGCATGTTAGTATATGAACTAAATATAAATCCTTCAATGCTCACCAAAACTCGGGACTTTTCACGTAATAGCAGGGTTAATCAAAATAGAAAGCATACCATGACACACAAAAAAAAAAAACAAATGTCTCCTTAATCACCAACTTAGGTAATCAGTAATATGGAAATGCATAATGAAGCAAATATTATATTCAAACCACACCTCCTTCTTCTGTTCATCTGACGATGAAAGAGGAGCAGAAGCAAGACCAGTTGTTTGTGCAAAGTCTTCCTGCATATAATTTAAAAAAGAAGGCACTCAGTATGCTCAGTATGATAGCGATCTTCTGAGTTTTCTTAATTCATTGAGGCAATGGTTACAGTCTGAAGTAATGAAATAATCGAAAAGAAGACCTCATAAATTTCAGCAAGCCCCTTCTTGCTCTTAGATTCATCCTGCAAAAATTCAAAAAGGAGATGTGTTCAGTAAAACAGGTCTTATTGCTCAAATAAGACAATATGCACACCCATTTTCTGAGGAGCTCAAATTGTTAGGGTCCAAGGATTGAAAACTCATACCAGTTCTTTGAGTTCTTTTGGTGGTTTAGTTGGTAAGGCAGGTGCCCTTTGAACGTCATCAAAATGTCCCTAAAGAGAAAAGACAGAAAAACAGATACTAGAATATTAGTGAAGGATTTGAAAGAGAAAAAAAAATGTCATGTAGATTTTTTACAGCCACATCAGCATATATGTGCAAATAGAAAATGTATATATGTTGACACATTATTATGTCCTTTCAGGACAACAAACAAGAATGGCAAGAATAGAAAAAGGAGCGTTGATACCTAGCCTGTTCATATTATCATATACTTGTAGCAACTTAAATTTCAAAATGATTGAATTGACAAAGATTGTTCAACGTTGTAGGCAATAATACCCCATAAAGAAGATTGGTCCGTGATGACATTAAATGATAAAAGGCGTAATATTCCTAGTGCATATGGTGGACGGTTTGCATCCAAGACTTTATTTAAAAAGAAATAAAAAAAAGAAAACATGTCCATTCACTAATAATAAAGTTTCAAACATGTTTTTTATTATTATCCAGCAATACGTCAGTATAATCTATAGTTAATTTAATTATGATATCAATATTATTTTAGATATGGTTTTTGATATAGACCTTTCATTAACCCGAAAATATAACAAACAAGACATGAAACTCTTTAAATTATATGTTGTGAAATATATTTGCAAAGATGTTAAATGTGTATGTACTGTACACATGATGAATCTCGCTTACCAATACTATGTAGAGCACTTTACATCTTTTTGTTGGAATTAAATTGTATAAAATGCAATATTTCAACTATCAAGTTTTAAATATTATTAGCACATGTAGTGCACATGTTTCCTTTCTTAAGAGTCTCATTTGTTGTTTCAATGCATGATAACTAACATAAATTAGCAATGAGTTTAACAAATAGAGATGACAAACATTTGCAATAAGTATGTGAGGCCACAACAACACTGTCCAAAAGGACCGCATTCCATGCAGCCTCAACCGAACTGCTAATTATGGAAGTATGAAATTATATTAACCCTACCCTGCATTTTCACTGAATTTTTTATTGACAATAAACATGAAAATATTACTCTGTCCTAGCATGTTTTGCTAATTAAGATTTACGTTTGGGGAGTTTTGAAACATGTCCAAAAATGTGTGTGGCGGAGATAAGGATGCTAAGATGGATGTGTGGTAAAACAAGGATAGAATTAGAAACGAGCATCTACGAGACATGCTAAAGGTAGCTCCAATCCAAGATAAGTTAAGAGAGAATCGCCTCAGATGGTTTGAACATGTCATACGTAGACCTAGTAGTGCCCCCGTTAGAAAGAGTGGTTTGATAAGTATTGAGGGTAAAGTTAGGGGTAGAGGAAGACCTAAACTAACTTGGGTGGAAACGGTGAAAAAAGGTATAATAACTTGTGATCTTACAGAAGATATTGCGCTAAACCGAGCAGAATGGAAAACCAGGAATCATGTAGCCGACCCCAACTAGTTGGGAAAAGGCTTTGTTGTTGTTGTGGTGGTGGAGTTTTGAAGAAAATATCATTCTCTGTCCCAAATAGGCAAGCAAAAAACTTTCACCAACAAATATAGACTAGAATTTCTCATCAGAGTTTCAAACCAAACTAATCGCAGTGCCTCTACAAAGTCGGACTGTTGACATGTGACATTGCAACAATTGAAACTTCAAAGAAGTTTTAACTTCAAAAAAATATACAAGTGATATAAAGAAAGACCATATCAAAGAAGTTAAAACTTGGGTCACATGTATATTTGATATGGTTTCTTTGATATGGTCACTTGTATTTGAAACTAATCCTTAATGTCAACAAATTTATCCAAGAAAGAAGACAAGTGATATAAAGAAAGAACATATCAAAGAAGTTAAATTTATATCACTTGTATGGTCTTTCTTTGATATGGTCTTTCTTTAAACATGGGTCACAGGTTGCACCAGGCGCAGAGCTTTTGGGGTTTTAAGCTACATCAATCCTTAATGTTAACAAATTATAATGAACAACTTAAATCTTGAGCATAAAACAAATGTTAAAAGCAGGACATAGACATAAGTGGTTTTATTTTTCTTGATTTTAAGAATTGACATAGACAACCATCTATCTATAGTATAATGGGAATGAGCATGTGTAATTCATCTGCTTTTAGTAGTTTATCTAAAAAACGATGGGCCCATTCCCTTTTTAATAGCTCGAGTGTATGTGAACTTTCAACACCATCAAAGTATTCTATTCAAACATTACTACGTCATGTAAATTTAAAATTTTCTCACAAGATGTCTCTATTCTGATAATTTCAGAAATAATAAGTAGATTATAATTACAGAAGTAATAAGTAGATCATATATTAATTTTTTCTCTTTATTTTTATGTGCATTTTGCACATGCCTAATAATTAGCAAGGGTTTAGAATAGGTTACAGCCATGTAGCCATGTACTCTTTGAGAAGACTAACATACATAAAATAATCTTATAGTAAGCCAATGCACAATAAGTGGAACGGAACGCAGTATTCCAATTCTTAAACTCTTCTCCCTTAAATTACAAGAAGATTACCTCAATAATCCATTTTTTATTAGCTCCTCAAGGGAAGGGAAGCTGTCAATTCCTCTTTCACCACTGGGGGAGGTCTCATGTTACGTTCAAATTCAATGTCCACCTCAAGTGCACCTCAAGTGCACTGTTCAAACTTTACTACGTCATGTAAATTTAAAATTAAGTGAAATCTCGAAGATAAGGAAGCGAAAGCTCACTCTGCCAAGCCACAATTCTACATCATCCACTGATGTAAAGAATGGGCGTGGGAGATCAACTTAAGCTTAAGCTAGAGCAGCTCCTTGAAGAGACGGGATGGCCTGTCAGAGGCTGCAGCACGCAAGCGTGCGCGTGCGAGTTAAGGTACCCGCGAAGTCTTAGTTGGAACGGATTTCTAATGGCCACTTTTCCAAGCAAGCAAGATAGTGATTATAATCTCTCTTCACATCCCCACCTTTTGTACAATTAGAATCCTAGCACACATCTTTTTGAACTATGAGATCTGTTCGTATACTTGCGGACTAGCAGACTCGGTTTAAGAAAGAGTTGTTTGTCCCGCTACTCACACTTGAAAAAGCAGCTTTCAAGGTCTCATCGCTTCGGTGAATCACTTCGGATATGAAACTTTGAGTATTCAGCGATGCCCATGTTATTCCCAATCAAATTGCGCGATAACAGATCGTTTTGTCTAAAGCACGCCCTGCTCGTTCCGCTCGCAACAATCCAATTAATTCAAACGATTTTTTTTTACTTCACTTTGGGTTCAAGAATCTTTCCGCCAATTTCATAAAATCAAATAAATGGAATATATAAATTTCCATCCATCCAATCATTAGATTGATTTTCAATTATTCATTGGAATACGATAAAAAAGGGGGGTCCAGATCAATTCGTTTTTCCTATTTTTTCCCAGCTAACAATGAATTTTCTCACAAGAGGTCTCTATTCTGATAATTTCAGAAATGATAAGTAGATTATAATTACAGAAGTATTATATTAAATTTTTCCTCTTTATTTTTACGTGCATTTTGCACATGCCTAATAATTAGTAAGGGTTTAGAGTAGGTTACAGCCATGTACTCTCTGAGAAGACTAACATACATAAAATAATCTTATAGTAAGCCAATGTACAATAAGTGGAGCGGAAAGCAGTATTCCAATTCTTAAACTCTTCTCCCTTAAATTACAAGAAGATTACCTCAATAATCCTTTTTTTTATTAGCTCCTCAAGGGAAGCTGTCAATTCCTCTGTCACCACTGGGGGAGGTCTCATGTTACGTTCAAATTCAATGTCCACCTCAAGTGCACTGTTCTTTGGCCGATCGGCAGCAGTTACCTGTCAAAAACAAGGAGTATCATTCTATTTATTTTAACATAAATGGAAACAGAAACTATGACAAAGTCAACAATAAAAGAAAGTAAATATCATTGCAAAAAGTCAGAGAACAACAGAACTGGTGATGTAAGTCTATGAATTACCTCACCCCGCATGGTCCAGTGCTTTGGCTCCAAGCTTTCTTTTTCCAGCCGCTCTATTTCAGAACGCATCTTAAGAAGATGCTTTTCATGAGTGGAAAGGTTCTCATTTTGCTGAATTCAAAAAAAAGAACATACATGAAATTGCTGCACTACATATATTTGGCTTAACAGAGTTTTTATCTACTTAAGATTGCTGCATGATTACCTCAATTCCAACATCACCATCATCCTTCTGTTCATCCAGTTCTACAGGCTCATCATGAAACTCGACATCCATTGAAGATTTTTTGCCCTTCTTTTGATCATCTTTTTTGTTGCCACCTCTCTGCTTTTTGCTTACAAAGAAGTCGTCATATCTGAAAATAGTCTTATCCATAATCAAACACAAAGCATCTTGCATGCATGTACACTCTCAAGTCTCAACACACAGACACGTATATATGTTGATATGACTATGGATCTATCTATAACTTTCTTAAATAATATTGAAATTAGTAACACTAAAAAAATACTGAGAAGGACATTAATCCAGATGGCATACCTTGCATCTTCGGCAAATCCGTCATCTCCATCACCATAAAGATCTCCAAACTAAAATTAAGATTGAAACAAAAAAAAGAAGAAAAAAAATTAAGGCAACCAATGAATAATGTACACGTTATGAAGAAAAAGCAGCAACAGAATTCAAAATGTGAAATCAATTCCTCTCTTACGGTAAGGCAGATATCTTTATAAAGGGGAAAAAATTATACATATTTACGTAAAAGACAATTAAATATTTACAATACTATCACCCCCCATTAGCAACAACTGAATCTCATCATTACACTAGTGAATTAAATTCCATAAGAAAATGAAACACCATCAACAACACTCTTTCAAATGTCAATAATGAAAGCGAAATTATCCTGCACCTGAGGATAGAACGAATAATAGCAAAGCTGAACCACATGATTGTATGAGGACCTCTCTAAATTATCCTTCCCAATGAAGGTATTTAGTTAAGATAAAGTTGAGGAAGTAACAGCTCTCAGATTATTACAAAGGGTAGGGTTGGCTGTATGTCTTTCTTATAAAGTATTTGACATTGTAACCATAATGTATTGTTGTTGTTGTACCATTCTTCGAACCCCTAGTCCTAGGATGATAATCTACTAAACACGGGTGCTTGTTTTTCTGCTTCGTACCTGTATTGGGGGCGTATCAGGTACAGGTGCGTCTGAGTGCGGCTTGGGTGCGTGTCGGATATGCACCCGCTTATACTATTGATTAAAACCAATATAAAATATTCGGGTGTTTTTTAGCACGTTCCGGGTGCACTTTAGGTGCGTGTGGGGTGCTATTTGGGTGCGCTATTGATTTAATAAAAATGAAATTATTTATTGGGTTACATATCCAATAACCCAATACAAATTATTATAAAACAATAGATATGATACACCATACCAATAGGTTTTTCTTGTATGACTTAGAAGTTTATCGTCATTATGACTTTGTGATTGTTCATTTTATGTTCGGATTTGGCTTGCATATGAATGATCAATTGTGTTTGCTTTAGCTAACAGTATTGAATCACTTATTGTTATGTCAAAATGTTAAATTGCTAATTAGTGGTACACTGGTAATTTGATATTCTTTTAATGCTATTATAATATTTTTGAATTTATTATTATTAATTTTTACATAATATTTATTAAAATCCAAGAAGCATGCTAAGCAGTTAAAATCGGAATCAATCGGAAAAATAGGTGATTAATCGGTAATCAAACCTAAACCGATTAGTTTTGAAAAAAGATTTTAACTGCTTAGGAAGCATGTATGGGTACGGGTACGTGACACGGGTACGGGTACAGAACATGTCAATTTTTTAAAAAGTAGCGTACGGAGACACAGCTATAATATTATATAACATAACTTAATATAACTTCAATTATGTAAAATTTAAATAAAAATGGAGTTGGAACCTCGTCCTCCAAACACTCTGCTCATAATTTAAATAAAAAATTACTGTCCACAAAATGTGGTAATACTTCACCGTACACCATAAAATTGGAGATGTGTATGAAAGAAACTAGAGTTAATTAGTAAAAGAAATATGAATTTGTATTTAAATTTTATTAATTATGTGGTCTAACTTATAGAAATGTTAGAGAAGTGTCTAAGAAGCATCCGACATGTAAGATGTATTATAAAATTTGCGACAAGCATGAGAAGTGTCCGATCAAGTGTTCGACACAAGTCCGTTATGGGTACGGCTCCTTGCTAGAAGTACATGAACATCTTTATCGAAAACAATGACAACATGAACTTCTTAATCATGAGTCGTCAATGGGAACTACCCCCTCATTTCTCTTTATAATTTTGCTAGAACTGAAGTTCATTTCAGATTTTGACATAACCTATATGGTATCACTTTAGAGTCCAAAGCTTTCTCTTCGCCTTTCAATTTAGTAATTATGCCCTCTTTAGCCTCATCAACTAAAATGGCACTATAGACCTAAAATGTTGTTTGTCCATAAATATAAGAGATAAAGACTTGATGCTAATCCTTAGCTCAACCGTATAGTAAAACGAGTGACCATTCCCTCGTAACATCTTTATAACACCAATAGAAGGAATAGGCACTAATTCCTTTTTTATTTACCGCATTAACTTCCTAAAGAACCAGTCATATGCCACTTCTTATCTAGAAACCATGTGATGAATTCAACCTCCCATATTTCTTAATCAATTACAGTAGTAAAAAAGAAATTGATTTTATGCGACTTTCACCATAACCTTTTGTTTCTCTGGCAAAATCACCTTGTTGCTTAAACTTTGTTTGATTGTTCACTAATGAAGCACAGGATCGAGTACGACGAGATTCAGGACAATACATGATTTCCCACAAAAGAAAGAATGGATATGTTGGAGATGCATGGAATTTTGTATATATATTTATGTCAAGAACTAAAATTTCGTCACTTTCGTATCCCAGATGCATATAAATATGACTGACTATAATGTATTTCCCTATATTCTAGGAAAACTATACACAAGAAATTATTGAAATAACACTAGGACTCACAAATGTACTTCAATTAACTAAATATGCTAAAAATTTCAAAAGTATATTTAAAATTTTGGTTATACTCTTGTGTACGCATACATCAATACCCAGGCAGCCAAGAGGGTTCTTACAGAGCATATCCATGCTTCCTAGTTGCTCTCCCAAGCTATTTCTATGACTCAAAAGCTTAATCCCACAATAACTTGTAATAATTTTCTAACTCCTTAATTATTATAAAAAAAATTAATACGTTCTTGAGTTTTTCCGACAATCATTGGCAACTGACATGTGCTTTCTATACACCAATGAAAGGATAATTAACTATAGATATCCTCATTTTTAAAAAAACTACATATAGGGTATCCTATCTTTGTATCCAAAATATGATTTAAACATAACAAAATTTAGATAACTATAGGTAGACAAGTCATCTCCACTACCCTCCCTTACCAAACAGGACCTAATTAATTTGGGGTAGTCGACTAAACTATCATCACATTCATATCCACCAATTCGTACCAAAATCTAAACATGCTCTAACCATTTCCAGAGACCGTGTCTCCTACCAGAACATAATTGCATACATAACAAACAAAACACAATTCCATTCAAAATTAGTAATTCGAGTTCTAACAATGATAACAACAGTAACTTTTTTACCTCACTATCCTCATCGTCCTCGTCCTCATCTTCATCCTCACCGTCGTCCGCATCATCTACAACCTTCTTTCTCCGTTTCCCTTCGACACTCCCAAACTCCCTCTCCTCATCCTTCTCCAAGTACTCCTCCAACTCCTCCATCTTCAAGAACTCGTCCTCCACCCCATTCCCCTCCCTCCTCTCTCCCTCCTCCTCCCCCTCCTCCTCCACATCATCATCATCATCATCATCATCATCATCATCATTTTCTTCTTCATCTTCTTCTTCTTCTTCTTCTTCTTCTTCTTCTTCCTCCTCCTCCTCCTCCTCTTCATCGGCCTTCACTTCCGGTGCCTTCTTGACTTCCACCGGGATGGCAAGTGGGGCCCGCTCGATCCTGCCGATCTCCTTGCGGAGTAACGACATGACAGGGCGATTGAGGAGGTCGATCTGGGACCATATCTGCTCAGCGTCAAAATTCGGGTCGACGATGAGCTCGTCCAAGGGTGGCTTGGACGGGTTAGGGCATAGGGGAAACAGGGAGGAGTAGAGGTGGCGGGCGGCGGCGCGGGCGTAGCGGGAAAGGTCGGGAGAGGGGGCGAGGAAGAGGCGGAGGTCGGTGGAGTTCATGTGGTGGAGGGATGTTTCGCCGTCGACTACTTCCGCCATTGCTTTGTCTGGTTAGGGTTTTGGGAGAGGTTTAGGGAAGATGAAGTTGATTTAAGAATGATTAGAAGGGGCTTTGTTGGGCCTATTAAGAAGCTGGGTTGTGGGCTTGGGCTTGAGTGACCATTTTTCAAATTTTAAAGGAAGAACTTTTTTTTTTAAAACCTCGTGCTTATAACATCTTGCTCGCCAGGGAAGATGTTTATGTAGGGATGCTCTCGGATAAGGATATATCCGATTCGATCCGCATCCGAATCCGATTATTTGGCGGATACGGATATAAAAAATTCGTATCCGGGCGGATACGGATACGGATTCGGATATCCAAATCCAAAAAAAATCGGATGCGGATACAGATATCTCTAAAAAAAGCGGATTCGGATACGGATATCCGCTTAATTTAATATATATTTATTTAATAAATATATATATACACTTATACTATACAGCCCTAGTCCCCAAATCCAATTCCCCAATTCCTCTCGACGACTCGACCCCTGTCCCCATCCCCAATTCCCCATCGACCTCTCCACCCCAGTCGCGCCGCCAGTGAAGCCAGTCGGCAGTCGCGACCCCAGTCCCCTTCCTTTCCCGCAGCCAGAGTCGACGGCAGTCCCCTTCCCCTTTCCTCTCCACCCCAATCGCGCCGCGAGTGAAGCCAGCCAGCAGTCGCGACCCCAGTCCCCTTCCTCTGCCGCAACCAGAGTCGACGGCAGTCCCTTTCCCCTTTCCTCTCGACCCCAATTGCGCCGCCAGTGAAGCCAGCCAGCAGTCGCGACCCCAGTCCTCTTCCTCTCCCGCAGCCAGAGTCGACGGCAGTCCCCTTCCCCTTCCTCTCGACCCCAGTCACGCCGCCAGTGAAGCCAGCCAGCACTCGCGACCCCCAGTCCCCTTCCTCTCCCGCAGCCAGTATAAATCTCTCTCCATCTCACTCTTTTTTTGAATATATTATTCACTGTATTTTGTTAGTTTTAAGTTGCTGCATATTCATAGGTGCAAAGTGATTAATTATATGTTATATGTTAATTTTTTTTCATAGGTGCAAAATAGTGTTCATCATGTCTCCTTCTAATGAGCAATCTATCACTCAACCCAATATTACCGAATCATCAACTAATTCAAATACTCAAGTACGAAAACCACCGAAATGTAGATTGGAAGTGTGGAAAGATTTTGTAAAATATGATGAGGATGTAAAAGAAATGGTGGATGGGAAAGAGATAGTGGCAAAACGCAAAAAGGTCGAGTGCATACATTGTCATTTCGAAACTAGTGCGGATAGTAAACTTGGAACTACACACCTAAGGAACCATATAACAACATGTTCAAAGAAGCCGAGAGCCAATATACGCCAAATGTTGATACGAGCATCCTCCAAGAAAGTTGATGGAACTTGTAGCCTAGAAAATTTTCAATTTGACAATAAGAAAAGTCGTTATAAACTTGCACAAGCAATTATTGCTCATGAATACCCATTCAATATAGTGACACATAGAAGGTTTTTGGATTATTTGCACTCTCTTCGTCCCGAACACAGTTCCTTCTCGCAATACAATCACGGAATTGTGTATGAACGTCTATGTTGATTACAAGAAGTTGTTTGACACATTTTCCTCGCATACAAGTAGGATAAGTTTCACAATGGATAAGTGGACTGCATCTTCACAACAAAAGTCATATTTGTGTGTTACTTCTCATTTCATTAATGATGCTTGGAATTTGCAACAGAGGGTTGTCGGTTTTATTAAAGTTAGAGGGGGTACGAAAATTATTATTTGTGATGTTTTTATGTCATGTATGCTTCAATGTAATATTGATAGTTAGATTTTTACCGTTACCGTTGATAATGACACGGCTAATGATGTTGCTATCTCTTTGGCAAAGGATCGTATTTTGGATACGCTTCCTTGTAAGGGTTCTTTTTTTCATGTGAGATGTGCCGCACATATTATTAATCATGTTGTCCAAGATGGTTTGAAGCAAATCTCCGAAGCTATTCATAATGTGAGGAAAAGCATTAAATATATTACAATGTCACCACAAGTGCAAGAAAGCTTCTATGATATTGCTAAACAACTTGGTGTGAATGGAAGACATATTTTCCTTGATGTTTGCACAAGATGGAATTCCACTTATGATATGTTAAGTGTTGCACTAGAATATAAGCAAGTATTTAGTAAATTCCGTCTCAAAGACAACAAATTCAATTTTTGCCCATCTAGAGATGAATGGAATCATATTGATACCTTGAGTAATTGCTTGAAGTATTTTAGTGATCTAACTAAGCTTATTTTCGGTTCCGATTATTGTACTGCTAATCTTCTTTTCGAGGAATTTTGTGAAGTTTTATTACTTCTAAATGAATGGGAGAGAAGTTCAGATACTGTAATTGTGAGAATGGCAACTGCAATGAAGAAGAAGTTCATGAAGTATTGATTGAAAGCTAACAAGCTTTTTATTGTTGCAACTTTTCTTGACCCAAGATATAAATTAGTTGTCATTAAGTTGTATTATGAAGAGATATATGGTTTTGATGGTGCAAGATGGTTAGGAAATATTGTAAACTTAATTAAGGAACTTCATGGTGAATATTCGCAAAATTCTCATGGGAAAAGTCTATGTATACCACAAGGAGTTGCCTCAAGCAATTCTTCACAAAGAGTGGAAAGTGTTGGTCAAAAGAGAAAGAGTAGATTTGATCATTATATTCAGAGTTGTCAAAGCTTGCCTACAAAGACGGATTTAGACATATATATGGAGGAGGATGTTCTTAGGTGGAATGATTCTACAATGGGAAATTTTGATATATTAGTTTGGTGGAGAGGGAATATCGGAAAGTATCCTGTACTTGCAAGGATTGCAAAAGATGTCTTTTCTGTCCCGGTTTCCACATTAGCTTCTGAATCCACCTTTAGCACTAGTGGTCGTGTGATCCGTTGTTATAGAAGCCGAATGAAGAAGGAAACAATTGAAGCCTTGATATTAACTCAAGATTGTCTAAGAGCTGAGGATGGAGGTATTTGCAATACTCGCCCTCTTTTTTGCATATATTTATTAATCAGTATCTAATTATCTCTACTGTGTGTTTATTTGTAGCATCCAAAGTAGAACTATTTTCTAATGATTTGGTCAATGACGATGCTAGAACGGAGGATGAATATGTCACTCTTATACCAACAATTCTAGGTATGATGAGATTCAAATAATGTTACACACTTACACCACTTGCACGAATTTTTGGTTATTTGCATAAATATAATTTTATTTAATTTTTGTTATTAAGGTGATGATGAGGTAGATGAATATATCTTGGAACAATTGGATGATGATTATTGATCTTTGCATTCTGAGTTGATGGAAGCCTGCTTTCTTTTGAAGACTTGGTTGATCATCATATGGTTTATTTATAGATGTAATGTGAGGTGATAACATGGAGGGCCATTTGTTTTACCTTTCTGTTTGTTATTTTGGATGGATTTTGAGTTATGAATCAAAGTCAAAAACTAAAGGAAAGATTTTCTCACCTTTCTTTTCTGGTTAATTTGGAAATAGAGTTGCTATGATAACCAGCTACTGACTATTTCTGTGTAAGAGTGCTTTGTGTATCTTTTATAAATTATTGTCTATGTCAATGCACATGCATTTTACATTGTGTAAGGTTTAACTACATTGATGAACTCTTGTATGTTCTTGATGAATATCAAAAGGCTTTTAGGGCATCTTGGAGAAGGGTGCAGGCACTTTCCACACAGCCGCGGCCGTATTTGAACGAGACACTAACAAAATTTCAGGTCTGTCTCATATTGCTAGATTTTAGTTTAAGGAACTATGCAAATATACGGTGTTCTCTTTGTGAAGAATTATTTTATGTTGGACTCATGATCACTCTGAAGATGATGGTGTATTACTTTGCATTCTTAGGCTGATCTGTTATATGGCTCATTTTCTAGTTGTGCGGTCTCACTCTTATATTTTTGTTATTTTTATTAAAAGAAATATATTATATGTTTAGCTACACAAACTTTTAACTTTTTCTAGCGCATGTATCAATAACGAGTATACATAACAGATAAAGGGCCAAGTAAGGAAACATTAGGAATTCTTGCTACTGCATTTCTTAATCAGCTATCCTATCAATTATCATTAGGTTTTTCTTATAAGATAATATTTGTTTTTTGAATGTTTAAGCATAGAGATGTTGATGAGGATGCTGGATCATTATTTTAGGCATGGCTATCCAGGTTAGTTGATGATCCACTGACTTTCTTTATTTACTTTGCAACTTGTGTGAAATTCCTTTACTTGTTCTATACTTTCTAAGACAATTTTGTTGTTGTTCCTAATCAGGTTGATCTGTTATATGGTTCAGGTTCCATATTCAAGATGTTCGAGTTTTATCATGCTAAAAACTGATATTTTAATTGGTTTGTCAAATTTTAAATTGCTTTTTTCAGAATTTAGCTATACTAAAATAACTACACTACTTTATCCAATTTTAGCAGTATTGCTCACAATTGTTCATTCTTATTGTAATTGTTCATAGAAGAATGACAGATAGACTGAGGAATTTTACTGATAGATGCTATTCTGCCTTTGCTACCGCTATTAAGTTAGCAAATGTTCCTTTGGAAAAGCAGTTGGCGTGAAATTTAGTTTTCAGGTAGCTCTTGGGTTGGATATACTTTAATCTGACCCATTAGGATATAGGAATGACCCAGGTGGCTAATTTATTATATAGCCCACACATTCCTTCCTTTGCCTACTGTCATTTAAACATTATCTGTTCACACCATGTATTCGGAATTTCAGCAGAATGTTTATTAAACTGAGCTTTAATAAATGTGATCATGCAATGTTTGTTTTTTTTTGCAAAAGCACATTACTAATAAAAAAACTCATACATTTGTGTATGTCTGCATACCTTATTTATGATTCCTTACTTTTGTGTTCCTTTAGCTTTTTTTTTTTTGAAAGTAAAAAGTGAGATTGTACCTAACAGTAACCCAGTATTTTGCAAGTTTAGTTTGAAATCTACTGTAAATAGCTAGAGCTTTATAGGTCCAAGTTCAGTGTCGAGGCATTTTCAGGGTTGCCGGAGTTTTGGAAGTTGTCCGCAGCTTTGGCAGTGATGTTGTGTTTGGAGACTTGGTATTATCAGGTGTTGGTGTTGATTGCTGGGTTGTTGAAGGACTCGGAGCTGGCACTTGACTCGCTCACAGTTTGGTAAGCTACATTCTGACCTTTTATTTCAGTATGGTTCATGTTTGAGTATGTTTTTCTACACATCCCTCATTTCACTAATGTATTTAATCTCCAACCAGCATGACAATTTCTGGTTTGGTATTCATGATCAATGTGGGATTCAATGCTGCAGCAAGGTTAGCCCTCATTTCCTTATAGCAGTCAAGAAATTAAAAAAAGTCTTTATTTAATTTTGTACATTAAAGTAAAGCAGTAAGCACAAACAGATTTTAGTGTGTTATCATTAACAATACTAAAGCTACAATTTCCTTATATATATGTATTTTCTCCAACTATCTTAATTACAGTGTTCGAGTGAGCAACGAATTAGGGGTAGGAAATCCCAAGGGAGCAGAGTTCTCTGTTTGGCTAGTAACATCGTTGTCAGCTGTAATATCAGTGATCATAGCAGTGGTTGTCATGTATTTTCGCAACAACATCAGCTATATCTTCACCGAGGGGGAAAGGGTTTCTCAAGCTGTTGCTGATCTCACTCCCTTGCTTGCATTTACCCTCATCCTCAACGGCATCCAGTCGGTTCTGTCTGGTTAGCATCTCTCCATCCATGTCTATAACTATATAGATATAGTATCATTTGTTTTTCCTTAAACGACAATGCTTGTAGTTGCATTTTATATACTAAATATATGAAAATCGATCAATTAATAGTTTGTTTTTGCGAGCTTTATCAATTACACCATCTGTAACAATTCTTGTTTTATGAGATAAGTAAAAGTTGTTTTTTAATATGGATCTTTAGGTTACACTAATTTCATTTAAAAGATATTTGTGAGAAAAAACTCATCTTATCAATTATACCATCTGTAACAATTCTAGTTCTTCTCTGATAGTTTTCTGTGAAACATGTGTACAACTTGATAATTTATATTTCGAAGGAAATATAACGCCACACCGTCCCGGTGAAACTTTTTGCTGAGTATATGCTTTTATACGTTTTTTCCAAAAATGTTTGCAAGGGCTCAAGTCGCCATTCCTCCATTACTGCAGTTCTTCCGAAGTACTGTCTTTTTCAATAACGCCATACCGTCCTGGTGAAAAAGGTTAAAAGTCAGATTTAAACCAATACAAAATAGACAGGTAAGTGCGTACTGTATTCATTTTTTTAAGAGTTGTATATATTTGAAATAAATTTTCATTCACCTCTTTTATTCTGTTGATTTTCATTTTGTGATTAGATATGAAAATCAATATCCACAATTTAGTGATATACATGTCTTAAGTACTAGTTAAGAAAAATAAATAGCAAAAACTTTATATTTGATATTCGAATTCGTATCCGTTATCCGGTAGACCGTATCCGATTCGCATCCGTATCCGAAAATTACAGATACGGATATGATTTTTATTTTCCGAGTCATATTCGTATCCGTATCCGAATCCGTCTTTGGAATGCGGATACGGATATTAGTATAGCCAATATCCGATCCGTATCCGATCCGAAAGCATCCCTATGTTTATGATTAAACAGTAATTGTACTAAGCCTCAACTTTCACCGGATCAAACTCTAGGTTTTGAGTGAAACTTTTTCCAAGCGAACAAATTCTTCGGCTGAAACTCTCTGATCTTAGGTTGAATATTTTATAATAATAAAAAATCTCTCAACTATTACTCATTTTTTATAAATCTCCTTCAACATTTTTTTTCTTTTTTTTATAAACCTCACTCAACCTAGTTTCTTAAGTCACTCTACTTTATTTTTATGAAAATATTTTTTTAACATAAAGAGTTTTTTGCAATTTAATTCCTTGATTAACATATATTTGCGATTCAGTCCATAAAATCATAGTATTTACAATTTATTCCATAAACTAGAATGACTTAATTATGTTCTTTTTTGCAATTTAGTCCATTAATTGATGGGTATTTGCAATTTACACATCATAGCATTCTCAAATTAGTCTCTCCATTATAATAACTTAATTAAGGTATTTTGCAATTTAGTCTAAAATTGATTGATATTTGCAATTTAGTCCCCCAAATCATAGCATCAATAATTTGGTCTCATAAATAGAATGACTTATTCAATTTAGTGACTAAAAATTCCATCAAATAAAAGCAACTAATGACTAAATCAATTCAAGGATACGGGCATCAGCAAAATATTAGAACGATGCTGAGAAGAACAATTTTGAAAGAAAAAAATTGAGAACAAAGAATAAGAATAAGAATGTTATACTTTAGCTTAATTATTTTATGACTTATCTTCTAATTCCATATTCACATTCAAAATCTTTGTTATTTCCATATTCCCACCAGAATTCTTCATATTTCCATATTCCCACGTAGAATTCTTCAATTGATTCCAAAAACCCACCTAACATTAGTTTTTCGATAAGTTGTGAGGATTATATACTTTGAATATTCTTATTGGGTATAAATACAATGATAATATATTTTAATATATAAATACCATATTGATTTGAGGTGGAAATGTAAAAATATGAAGATTTCGGGTGGGAATTTAGAAATAATAAAGATTTTGGATGTGAATATGGAAAAAACCCCTATTTTTAAAATTGTTATTACTATTGGTTTGGTAACATTCTTGTGAAGATCATTATACATGTTCGTGAATTGCACGAGATATATGCTAGTCTTAAAAAATATTTGAGAAATGGTATACATATTTTAATGTATAAGGAGATAGTATCCTAATGCATGTTAAATTTGGAGACTAAATTGAATAAATCATTATAATTGATAGACTAATTTGCAAATATTGTGATTTGGGCAACTAAATTACAAATTTTCATCAGTTATTAGCATTGGTATAAATACCCGATACCCAGACCTGAACCAGACCAGACATTAGATCGGAACCAACTCGATCTATAAGGTTCCGGGTCTGGGTCATAAAATAAGACCCGATGCACTTCTAGGTCTGGATCCGGATCAGGTCCACTCAAAATAGAACTGCCCCGAACTCGGACCCGTTAAAAAATACCCCAAAAAATATGGAATTTGAATAATATGGTTATAAGGATATCCATGTAAATAATGATTGTTGAAGATAAGTGTGTAAATATAATATTTATTCATGTACTTAAGTGCAAAAATTGTTGGAACCGTATGGTATCGAGTGCAAAAATACTTAAGGGCAAATATTTAATCCCCACTACCGAGCCCGACGGGTAGATTTTTTAACTAAGACCCGGACCCAGTTCTAGCAAGTTCGGGTCTGAGTCGGAGTCCGGGTGGTGGAGGACCCGACCCGATAGGACCCGATATCAGCTTTATCAGTTATAAACTAAATTACAAAATAGCCTAATTAAACCATTATAGTTGGGGCACTAAATTACAAATGCTATAATTTTGGAAATTAAATCGCAAATATTAGTTAATCAACAAACTAAACTGCAAAAAACTCTTTATGTTTAAAAAAGAACATTTTTGTCCAAAAATGTGAAGTAACTAAAAAAATTAAGTTGAGTGAAATTTATAAAATAAAATAAAATAAATTAAATAGTTGAAGGATGTTTTTTTAAATTTAGCCTTAAATTTATGATCACCAGCAACTTTTGGATATCCATCTCTACTACTATAATGGGAGAAGGCCTTAGTGTAATTTGTCCATATCCCAACCCGTGCAATGCCCATACAACCAAAAAAACCAGCAAAAACCCATCAAGCACGTACACTATTGTACAAAACTCTCTCTCTCTCCCTCTCTCTAAAAAAAAGACTGCTCCTCTCCCTCTCTAAAAAAACACGCAACCTTCCTTCGCCCTGCCATTGCTCTGCCTGCCGCCGCACCGAAACTTTGCCCTGACGCCGCACCGACTTTCCGGTCTGCCGCCGCATCGCCGTCACTCATTGCCACCGCTTCCCCTCTGCCACACCGACGTTTCGCAGCCCACCGTCGCTTCATCTTCTGTCAAAACACCTCCGCCTTCTCCACTGACTCCCTTACCGTCTTCTAGATCCCCAACCAACTCTCCGCCACCTCAAAATCCACACTGAAAGAGATCGCAGAGGTGGTGTATGGGGGGGGGGGGGAGGAGGAGCTGGTGGGGGAGGTGATTGTTTGGATTGGGGCATCAACAAACGTCTTCGGGTCGCAGCGGAACTAATTAGAGCAATGAGGAAGTCGAAGTATTCAAGACAAATAAATTGAGCAAGCAAGTAGATCCACCAAATTAAAACACAAACACAACAATGATGGCTTATTCCGGTTAGCTTTTGCTTAATTCGGGAGAAATATAGGGAGATCTGATATTCAACTAGAAGAGATTACAAGGAGTTACTGATTCACTTGACATAAGGAATTAAACTTACCCACCAAGAACTATCTCTCTCTCGAGCCTCTCTTTGCAATGGAGAAAAAAATTTATGAAGTACTCTCTCTTATATTGGAGGAGTTTACAATATATATAGAAGAATAGAGAGAAAACCTAGGTCTAATCTTGATCCTCAGTCGTCCGATAAAACCTAGAAAAGAAGTAACTGAATAAGAGCCGCACGATCTAACTTGGAGTTGAATATTGGGCTGAAGTGACCTAACAAATCAAAGCCCAAAACTAAACACATCGCCGCGGGCGGTCGACCGTCCAACAAGACCGATCGACCGTACTACTGTCTGACTTCCCAGTACAATGAGCGGTCGGGGGTGCGGTCGATTGTCACCAAGACCGGTCGACCGCAACTAGCCTGCACCTGCTGCTGCTGCTGTTCTCTTTCTACTCGCTTCGACCTCCGTGCTTCATATTACCTTCTTATAATCTGAACAACGAGTATACAAGACACAATCATAACAAACTCCACCTTGGATTGCATACGAGTGCTATCACATGATGTGTTACTCATCTCTAAACTCTAACAAATTCCACTTGCAAAGAAAACTTAGAACAATAGCTTCTTCTTCTAGTTGACATGATCTCTACCCAATCTCACCGAATCCAGTGCAGCCCCTCAAAGGCCACCTCCGTAGATGTAATCACAAAGTTGCCAAACTCCGCACGAACTCCACCTACCTTAGGCTTTCTCCACCTCTCGACGATATTCGAACATCGTGGTCACGTTTCGATGATTCTAGTTGTAGCAAACTAGCTGAGCTTGTGAGAATACCGGGAAAAGGAACAACACTTGTGCAAGTATTTCAAAAATCCCTAAGCTTGTAGAGATTGTTTTGACTTGGCCCAACCATTCTCATCCTCTAATCACCTTACGACGACCCTGAAAAACAGATAAAACTCCACTTCGAGCTATGTACCTGCAGCCCCGTACATCAAGAGTTCCCAAGAAAATCAAATTCTGTTTCAGCAGAGGAATATGCAAAACATCCCTTAAAGTGAACATATGTAGACCTGACATCTCCAACTCAACTGTCCCCTCACCCACTACTTCACAGATCTTTCCAGTTCTCGTTGTCACACAATGCCCCGTAGTAGACTTATAAGTAGAAAACAACTCCCTCTCGGAGGAAATATGAGAAGAACTCCTCGAGTCAAGAAACCAACTAGAATCCTTTCTAAAGAATTTGAATCAAGAAGACATGAATCACCTGAATCAAAGGCACTGGCCATATTAGCGGCTGAACTCCCATTCTTTGCGCTCTCCTGATTCTGTAATTTCTAATAGTCTTTCTTGATATGCCCTGGCCTCTTGCAATATCGGAAACGGATCGAATCCTTTTGCAAAGCACTTTTTCTTCCCCTTGAAGGACCATCTACTGCTAGACAACTTGTAGGTATAGATGATGCAGATTTATGGGTCTCCTTCCTAAGTTGTTTTTTCTTCAATGCTTTGATTACACCATCTACCGAAATACTCTCCTTAGCAGATCTACCGTGTAGCATGGTCATGATCAAAGGCTCATACGAATTCGGCAGTGAATATATCAGGTTGAAAGCTTTATTTTCCTCATACACATCTGCGTTGATCGCCTTAAGTTTAGATAATACCTTATTGAACTCTGTAATATGGTCTAGGAGATTGGTACCTTCCTTCATAGATAAACGGAATAACTTCCTCTTCCAATGCATCCGATCTAATAACGACGAACCAAAGTAGTCAGTTATGAGTCTTTCCCACAGACTCGCCGCGTCAGTTTCTTCAAGAAATCTGCACTTAACCTCGTCCACCAAGGATAGTCAGATTAGACTTATGGCTCTTTCACGAATATCTTTTCAAACATCATCCTTCATATCACTTGGCTTTTCCTTCTTCTTACTGCTGACTGCAATCGTTCTTGAACAAGAACATCATATATGTCAGTCTTCCAAAGATTGAAAATGATCTTACCATCGAACTACTTGATCTTCAAAATAATGTGGCCTGTCATCTTAACCAAGAAACTCGACAACTTGAAGCTCTCATACCAGTTGTTAGGATTGGGGCATCAACAAACGCCCTCTGGTCGCAGTGGAACTAAGTAGAGCAATGAGGAAATTGAAGTAGATGAGACGAATCAATTGAGCAAGCAAGTAGATCCACCAAACTAACACAAACACAACAACGATGACTTATCCCGATTAGCTTTTGCTTTATCCGGAGGGAAATATAGGGAGATCTGCTATTCAATCAGAAGAGATTACAAGGAGTTACTGATTCACTTGACACAAGGAATTAAACTCACCGACCAAGAACTATCTCTCTCTCAAGTCTCTCTTTGCAATGGAGAAAATAATCTATGAAGTACTCCCTCTCATATTGGAAGAATTTACAGTATATATAGAAGAATAGAGAGAAAACCTAGGTCTACTCTTGATCCACAGTCGTCCGATAAAACCTGGAAAAGAAGTAACTGAATAGGAGCCGCACGATCTAACTTGGAGTTGAATATTAGGCTGAACCGACCTAACAAATCGAAGCCCAAAACTGAACACAGTGTCGCGGGCGGTCGACCGTCCAACAAGACCGGTCGACCGTACCACTCTCTGACTTCCCAATACAACCGTCCAACAAACCTTCTACAGATGATATTATGTGCTATCGATATCATTGATTGTGGTAATGAGGAATGTTATGATAGGAGTGATGTTAATCTGATTATGCATGAGAACGAAATATTGAGACGCTTTCACTTGATTATAATACATTGTTATTTTGTAGGGATAGATAAAACTGACCCACAAACCTAATCAGAATTGTAGGTGTTTGTACTGTACTGACGATATGTATGTATATCCAACCTCGAGACTGTTAACAAACACATAAAGTGAAATGCGAGAAACACTCTTGCTTCATGAAGGGTCTGCAAGTAGTGCTGAAAGTAAAATGCCATATGTTAGGACTTAGATATGCTTTTCGTATTAGTTGTTTCTATTTTTTGTTGGCCCCCATAAACACACCAACATGAAGGGGATCAACTGGCATATTGGATCAAATTATCTAGACATATTAATATAACAAAGGTTTTATGCGGACTTCCAGAGAAGAATCTTATGTATATCCCTTTGTTAGAAATGTCTTTGCACCACTTAATTGTTTTCCTTTTTACATTTGACTTCTACTCTCCGTACAAAAAATATTGTCTACATGGATGTATTGATGAAATGTCATGGAACTTCAAATTAAATGGTAAAATAATACGACTGTCTATTGAATATGTTAGTAAGACTATTCTTGCATCATCTTAAATAATTAACATCGATCTATGATTTTGATATCTCATGCATATATAGAGCAATGCTCACGGTCATCTCTTCATTGTAAATTGTTCTTCTTTATTTTCAGAATATACATTTTTGATATAGGCAGTTCAATAATTTACTGTATCTTTTCTTATGAGCATTTTATTTAATTTTACACTTCAGCTTTCCTTGGAACTCTGAGCTCCAGCTTCATAGTTTTGATGCGCGTCTTCAGAAGCCCAAGAACTATAGCCAAGATTTTTGGCACAATCATTTGTGTTGAAGGTGCAACTGCTATGACATTGTTCAAAGGCCAAAAACTCATTAGTGTTGTTCACACTGTTGGTGACAATTGGATGATTGGTTGCCTATGTCTCATGGGAAGTAGCTATTGGTCACTTTGGCTAATTTTACAGGTACATGGTTTCAAAACACCGTAGCCCATAACTTATTCTTGCAAAGTTTTAACTTGAAATTATACAAGGGATGTAGAACTAACAAAGAACAATGGTTAATTAAGTAGAAGAATTATCCAATCAGATCTTAATTAATCTTTTTTTTTATGTGCGGGTGCCAATATGTAAGAGCCACTTACATCCACTGTCTTTATGGACTTGGATGTGCTTACTATCATCCATTCAATCAGCGATCTTCACCTTCTTCTTAGAGCTAGACTTGGAGGCTTGGAGATTCAATTATTGGTTTGAAATTGGATGTTGTTTATATCCATTAAGTTGCCAACTTAATTCTTCTTCTCTTCACCTTACTTAATTCTTCTTCTCTTCACCTTCTTCTTAGAGCCAGACATGGAGGCTTGGAGATTCAATTCTTGGTTTGAGATTGGATGTTGTTTATATGCATTAAGTTGCCAACTTAATTCTTCTTCTCTTAACTGTAGTTGCTTTCGGCAACAACATAACTGTTATTGCAGGCAAATTGAGTTGCGAGCAAGTTAATTTTGCATATGATTTACCAAAGATAAATGAAATACTATGATCTCCTATTAGCTATAATGAACCACACTCTACAAATTAATCATGTATTATTATTGTTCTAAAATTTTATTTCTTGCGTAAACAAATTTTGCAGGGACTAATTGGGTCTGGCGTGACTTTCTATGTGCAATCTTGGTGCATATCGACGAGAGGGCCTCTCTTCTCAGCTATGTTCAATCCACTCTGCACTGTTGTCATCACTATCATCGCAATCCTATTGCTTCATGAGCATCTTTATACTGGAAGGTATTTTTCTACTTATTTTAGGAAGCTTAACTATCAGTACGAAAAATTGATTAATTTGATTATCCTATTTTGATAGTCTATTTTTTAAATTACTTCCAGCTTGCTTGGTGGTGGTGCTGTAGTATTGGGACTATATGTAGTTTTGTGGGGCAAAGCCAAGGATTATAACGATACCAGTACAAAGAGCTTTGAAACAGAGACCGAGGAACCTCTAATACTTGAGAAGAACAAGGTACAAGATGAGACTAACAATATATAGGATTTCAAAGTGATGAACATCTAATTTTGTCCCATCTTAGAACTATAATTTCTTTTATAATATTGTTATGCATTTCAACTTTTTCTTCCTATAACTTATAACTCCTGAACGGTTAGAATGTTTTCTTTTTCCCCTTTCGAGGAAATGTTTATGCTTTGTAAAAAGTTCACGCCAAATTTAATCGATGCAGAAGTAGTGACTGGTCTTTGCAATGTTATCTACTACTCTAAGAGTTACTACTAGACATTTTCCAACATGCCTCATTATTATGGTAAAATGTACTAACATTTAATTGCACATGAAATGCACAAATTTATATTTATCTTTTTCAAAAATGTAGAAATTTATTTAATTTGATGACTATGCTTTTTATAAGCGTGCATCACACGTGTGTTATACTAGTAAAGAATAAGAGAAAGAATGGTAATTGCACCTGCATAAAGAAATAAATGATGTGTAGATAGGTTTTACTCTGCTATGTAACTTAGCGTGTCATAGACTCATAATCTCTAATCTTGTATTTCTAGGGCCTTATTGAATATTATGGAGATTGTTCAAATTAGATTGTGAAGTACAATTTGTGTACAAAAGTTGATGCGGAGCACTACTCTTTTATTACTTGTTAACTTTTGTGTTAAAATATAGGGTTTTAAATTTTGAAGACAAAAGCGAATTCAAAAAGCCTCCTTCCGTCTCTCTTCTCCGACTTTCATCTGTCAGATCCGGCCTCCCTTATCACCCTTCCCCCTTACTCCCTTCCTTAATATTGTTCAGCATTTCCTTCTCTCCAGACCCATATCCACTGTTTCTTATTCCTCCCTTTACTTGGCGTCCGACTTTCTCCCCCTCGGTGCCTCGAGCCGAGCTCTCCGTCGCCTCCAAGGTTATCGCCACGTACATGTTGCTTTCCTTCTTGCGCCTCCCCCCGGTGCTGACTATTATCTGCTCGCCGAAGATCCCTTGTTCGGTGGTATTTCCGGCCAGTATCGCTCCCCTCCGCAGCTACCCAGGTTCCCTTGTTATCCGCTCACTGTGAGTTTTTGTTTGCTTTAGTAGTTAGATGTAGTTTTTGGTTGAGTTTGTTTTTGGGTGTGTCGCTGGGGCATACCTAAAGCTTTGCGGCATCGTATTAGCACTGTGTTGGTTTCCCGGAGCTGAGATTCTTTCGGGTTGATCGATTGATTTCTCTGGCTTTGCGCTCCCCTTTTCCTGGGGATTGATACAGTTAGTGTTTTTCTATGCTCTTCACAGTGTTTTGACATAGAGCTCGTTCAAGCTCGATCGTTCTAATTATCCTCTCGGATTCAATTTTATCTCCTTTCTTTTTCTCCCTATTTGGAGGGTGTTGTTGTCCCTCTTTGAGCGGCGCTGGCTTCGCT
The DNA here is from genome assembly GCA_017893485.1 of Hemerocallis citrina. NCBI lineage: Eukaryota > Viridiplantae > Streptophyta > Magnoliopsida > Asparagales > Asphodelaceae > Hemerocallis > Hemerocallis citrina. The sequence continues at coordinate 19,774,344 of CM030360.1, forward strand.
CTCTGGTAGTGCTGTGTTTAGTGGGATTGGATCTGTACTGTTAGTGGTTACCTTGTCCAGCACCTTTCCTCTGTTGGTGCTTGGCTCTGAGCCGCTCTTGGGTTGGCTTCAACCATGAATCCCATCGAGTCCGAAGCTAGCTATGACTGTTTAGCATCGGCTCAGGTCTTGAAGTGGGACTTATCTTCTCCTATTGTGGTTAACACCTATCACCCTCGGTGCTCTCCCTTTTTCTCTATTTCCCTTTTGCCTCGTAGGCCCGACCCTCATCGGGTCTGCTTCAGGTGCCTCCTTCCTGGCCATTTCAAATTGGAGTGCTTGAATAAAATGAAGTGCATTTTCTGTGATAAATTTGATCACTCTCGCAATCGATGCTTCTCCCTTCAAAATCTCCTTGGCTTTTCTAGAGGTCATCCCTTACCGGCCAAACTCCTCCCCTTTCTTAACTACCCCTTATTAAAGCGCAAGCTTCTTGCTCGTCACTTGGCTAGCAAGATTAGTATTGATTCTGGAAAGGACCTCCCTTCCACTGTTGTTGGTTCTCTGCCAGCGACGAGCTTCTCTATTTCTATCTCTCCTTATCGTGATTCTCTTGCTACTCTTCTACCTCCTAATATTGCTAACCTTTTTAACGATCGTAAAGTTTATACGTAACTAGTCTCCTTCCCTCGTTTGGGTTCTTACAAGGCTCGCCTCCGTACTAACTCAGTGGTTCCTTCGTTGAGTTGGATTCTGGTTAAAAATTCTGACCCCCTTTTTAAGCGCAAGTTTCCTGCTCGTCGATTGGCTAGCAAGATTAGTATTGATTCTGGAAAGGACCTCCACTCCTCTGTTGTTGGTTCTCTGCCAGCGGAGACCTTCTCTACCTCTATCTCTCCTTATTGTGATTCTCTTGCTACTCTTCTACCTCCTAATATTGCTAACCTTTTTAAAGATCGTAACGTTTATACGAAACTAGTCTCCTACCTTCATTTGGGTTCTTACAAGGTTCGTCCCCATTCTACCTCAGTGGTTCCTTCGTTGAGTTGGAATCTGGTTAAACATTCTGACTTGTTTAAACCTTATTTTTCTTCTCGTTCGAGATCTCGTTGTGTGAGGGGGCTCTCGCTGCACTGCCGCATTGCTGACCTCCAAGTGCATCTTGACAAGGCTTTTGTTAACTCTAAGGTCCCTTCTTTATTTTATTTCTCTCCTTGTGGCTTGAAGTTTTCTTCTCCCAAATGTTCTACGTTCTCGTTTCTTTATCCAGGATGCTTATTCTCTTGGTATCAACATTTAGGGGTTCAATTGTGGATCAATCTGCTTATGCTGGAGGTTAAACATATCCTGCACTCCCTTGCCCTTAAGTCTTCTCTGAGTCTTGATGCATCTTCTTTTCCCCGTTGACATTTTCTATTCCATCCCAATAGCCTCATCGGTCGCTCACAGTAGCCTCTTTACCCCTTCATGCCCTACCTTAGTCGAAGCTTCATCATCTGACCATGCGGCCATCTCGCCCCTTTCGATGAAGATTGCCCCTCCCCCCGTCAAGCGGAGGTACAATAAGAAATTCTTTAATCAACAGAAGATTCGTGTGAGTGCTCGCATTCTTGCGAGGAAAGCTGCTTCTGAGTTAGCTCATCAGCTTGGGCTCAGTTGAGTCTTGGCTACTTTTTGATATTCTTGGTGTAGGCATCGCGTTGCCTCCGTTGTGCCGCTAGAGCTCCCTTGGACTGCTAGCGGAGTTCGATATCTTCGTGAGGGGAGGGTGGGCCCCCTATTTTTTATGGCTCAGTCGTTTTGGTCCGACTCCTCCCTTGGGTGCGACTAGTTGGGTGGTTTGATTTTCCTGACTGATTGCTCTGCCCCCCTTTTGTTTCGGTGTGGTGCCTCCGCTGTTGCGCTGTCCTCTGTTTTTCTAGCATTTCAGCCGTTTTTGGTTTTCTATTTTTTTCGCTTTATTCTGTTTTACTACTTGTAAAACCATTGATTATTCGATTGTACCTTACTGTTTTTATTGATTAATATATTTTTTTATGGCTGGAGCCGTTTGACTATATCCGATATATCAAAAAAAAAACTTTTGTGTTAAAATATAGGGTTTTAAACATATACTTTTTAACGAGTGTTCGTAACTCATACAATGCCTTTAAAACATGTAATTTGTATCTAACGCGTAGAATGTTCTAATTACGTTTTAGCTTCCACTTAATGAAATCAAAATTAAATGATTACTCTGTTAAATTTAACGAAATCCATTTGACTTGACTCTTATGTTCTTTATTTCTCTGCCATAAGAGTATCCACACTCGTTTCTTATTTTGTCAATTTTCTCAAAATCTAGCAAAATGAGAGCTGCACTCGTTTCACATTTTGCGAAGTTTAAAGAAAGGGAGAATAATACCGTCTCAAATATGAAAGATGAACCCCCCCTCCTTTTTAAAATCCAATCGGACGATACAAGTTGTGTCGTTTAAGATTTTTTATGAAATTGTTTTTTTTTAATATCGAACTAAAAAAAATGTTCCGCCCCGATAAAAAAAACAAAAAAAAGTGGAACAGACAGAACAACATGTTCCATCCCTCCGTTATTTATTTATTTATTTAATCCAAGTCTAAATCACTTCATTCTTTTCCTAAAAGTACAAGTCTTACTCTCTCCAAGTTAAAAAGTTACTTTGAAGTCTAAGACGATCAAAATATTTTTAAAAAAATTATAAAAATTGGTCTGGATGTTCCGTCTGTCCATTTTTTCTCAAATACCAAAATTTGGCAAACCTCGATTATTGACAAACTTTATTTTTTTGCCATTTTTTATTTTATGAAATTGTCGAATTTAAATTTTAAAAATCAGTATGGATGATCTAAGGACAAAGATAAATTCCCCACCAGACTCAACCACCCACCCTTGCAACAAACAAGAAAATTGCTCATGCACAGGGTGAGACAGAGGGGAGAGGGGGATCTGTAAATTGTCCGGTTTAACCAATAGGAAATTTGACACGTGTAAATCACCGGAGACCAATTGCGCAAGATGGGATGTTCCTTTTCTGGAAAAATTAATTGAGGCCCATAATTAAAACTTAACTTATTATAAAATCCAACATTATTTCAATATCTCTACTATTTTAATTGGAGAGTTGTGTTTAGAAACAAACAAATCCTAATTTTGTAACCGAGCAAACCCGTGCAATATACATCCAAATTAAATTCAATTAATAGAAAATTTGTAGACAAACAGATTCGTGTATTGCCCGTGCATATCTAATCTAATATAAATGAGGTATTAGATTTAAGGCTAGACTACATTGAAGTTTTTACTATTAATAAAAATATATTTATTAAGGCGTGCATCGCACGTGGAAATTACTAGTACTAATAAACCCACACTCGTATGCTTATTTGAGTTAATTATTTTGTTAGGAAAAATTTTGAAAATATTTACAAAAAAAGGACAATGACCAAACTATTTGCAACTAAGGGATAGTTTTAAATTAATATTCTATGCTTCCTATCCAGTAGATTTTTCTAGAGGATGTGTGATCTTTCTGCAAATTTAAAATTTGTTTTTGTAATATTTTCTATTTTAACTACTTAAATTGTACTAAATATTTTGAGAAAACCAGGTGAGAGTTACTTACTTAGAAACAAGGCTCTGATACCAACTGGGGTGAAGCGTTACAAGACTGGTTACAGGACCGTCTCTGACGCAGAAATATATAAAAGTACATAAAGTAAACTCACAAGACTAATACGACATAAAGAAAGTAATACAGTACAACCTGAAGAAAGTAGTACAGCTAGCATGTTGTCTTGATAGGCTAGTATGTCCATAAGTCTTCCAGTCACTTTCACCATTATTAGATTCCATCTTTAAGTCACTTTCACCATTATTAGGTTCCATTATTATGGTCGAGCTATGGAGTTGGGAACCCAACGTCGAGCTATAGCTCTGTTTTTTGGATGAGATGGCCAGGTTAGGTCGAGCGGCGGTTTCAAAGGTTGAGCTTCTCGACTAAGGGATATGGACGAGCGTGGAAAGGACGCGAGGGAGGGCTTCGTCGTCGAGTTGTGGAGGTGAGAGAGCAGTGAAGTCTCGAAGTTTTGGCGCTCGATTGAGCTCTATTTCTTTGGAGGAGAAGAGATAGAGGAGGGTTGCGAGTTTCAGGTTGGATCCGTACCTGCAACCCATTGGATCCTTTACTTGGATTTTTTTTTGTGGTTTTGTTTGTGGGTTTGGTTCGCAAATCTGAAACCGACCCGAACCCGCTCTATTCTCTTCTTCTTCTTGAATCCGTGAGTTCCATTAGGAGTTTTTGGAGATTTTGTTGGACTTGGATGTGCATATAATTGTGTACATATGTGTATATATATAATTATTTATATGTGTGTACCATGTTTTTACATCATATCCCCCGATTTAAGGGTGAAATGGAATCTTTTTTCGGGCCTTGAAGTAGGAGTTTTTGTCGATGTTGATGTTGTGCTTGTCGATCAAACATCTCATCGCTCATTTTGATGAACTTAATATAAAGATTTTTCACACTCCAAGTGCCTTTTGAACAGCTTACTTCGTCAAATTACTCTACTACGACCAAACATTGTGTTCTCATGTATTGTCGATCGAGCATTTTGTCGTTGGACGAGCATTCTGTCAGTCTAGGAGTACAGTGCTTTCATCGTTGGATCTTATATATATAGCTGACCTAGAAGAGTTGCTGCAGATTTGCTGTTTGACCCCAGTGAGTTTGTGGAGACAGCTCTGCGACGGAGTTTATGTTGAACTTGCCGTTTGATACAAGCGAGTTATAGAGAGGCAACTCTGAGATGGAGTTTAAAAGTTTGGACTTGCTGTTTGTGTCCAACAAGACCATAGAGGCAATTTTTGGACGGAATTGGATGTAGAAACTGCCGTTTGATCCTGGCGAGTTTAGAGAGACAACTCATAGTAGAGCAGGTCGTTTTGGACACCTACCGAACAGAGTCACCGAGTATAGTATTGGGCAAGCGAAGAAGCCCAAAAAAAAAGCAAAAAGGAACATAACCTCTGAGACTATGAACAAAATAGAACCATATCAAGGTCCAGGTTCAACAAATGGCTCTGGGGTGTTGGGAGAGGTGCTGACTTTCCCTCTACTGATAGGTATCTGTGGCAGATAACGAACCGGGATCAGAAACACTAGGAGCGGAAGGGCGGACTCTCAGCTAAGTTCAGTCACAAATAAGAGTGGAAAGTAGGGGATGTAATCTGTGCGTGCCCCATTTTGTAACTTCCCTTCTTTCGTCTGTCCACGAGGCAATCAAAAGAAATAGAGAAAGGGGCTGCTATGATGCAGCCAATTTTCCAAATTGGATTCTTAAATCAGAGGCTGCTTTTGGTAGTAATCTTATTTCACATGATCCAGGAACTTCCATATTGGCGTGATTTATTTTGAGCAACAGATCCTGGCGTGATACATCTTCGTAATGAAAATGGAGTGGAAACATCATTGTTGGCTTTTCCTTTTTTTTTAGAATGAGCACTGTGAACTATCCGCTTCAAAAAAGGATAGTATATCGAACCAAAAACAACGTTAAGTCAACGAACGTAACGGCATAGCTTGCCTTGAGTCTTTATAGCTGAGACAGAGGAGATGCATGAAAACTAATAATAATTGGCATAAAAGTGGATCCAAATTATACGTGATTACTGGGATGCATTGGCCAAGATTTGGTGTTGCACTTAGCCAATTGTGGTATGTAGATGACTGCTTCAACGCAAGTCTCCTTGAAGCCATAAGCATCGATGCAAGCGGAGGGGTTTCAAGTGATTTGACCGTTTCGTTCTTCCTTTGTACCGTCGCTTGAATGAAGACACCCGATCGGCCTGACTTTCCCAAATGCCCACCACCGACCCTTCTCCCTTTTGGGTCTTGATTTATTGCATCGTTTCAGTCGTAGTGGTTGACGAGGAAGAAAGAAATGAATGATATAGTAAATATAGTAAAGGCAGATGTAGTAGGGGTCGCGAACTGGACGGTAAACAACTTGGTTTTGGAAGATATGGCACCAAAACTTGTGGAGCTGGTCGTCTTTCATATCGACCCATCAGTCTCCGGGCATAGAAAATCTTCAGCAGGAAGCACGTCATCTTGACACCCCCTTAATATGTTACGAATATCGCCTCCTCTATAACCAATAGCTACAGACAGGCTAACTGGAATCCCCAACAATTTGCGATTACATCTCTCACCAAGGTATAAGATCCACCTATCGCATGCAGCCGCGCATCCGAGTCCATTTAAGAAGCCAGCCACTAATAGAACCGCCCTGTGGAAGAACCAATTTTTTAGTCACCGATGAAGAAGAAGAATGGACAAGTTTGTGTTTCCATTGATTTCCGAGACCTTAACAAGGTTTGCCTTTAAAATTACTTTCCATTTGAGCTTGCTGTTTATGCCCGGCAAGTTTAGAGAGACAACTCTTTGACTGAGTTGATGTAGAGCTTGTTGTTTGATCCCAACAAGTTTGAGAGAGAACTCTATGATGGAGTTGGACGTTTGAGCTTGCCGTTTGTACCCGACAACCTTAGAGAGACAACTCTTTGACTGAGTTGACGTAAAATTTGCTGTTTGATCCCGGCAAGTTTGTAGAGAACTTTGTGACGGAGTTGGACGTTTGAGCTTGCTGTTTATACCTGGCAAGTTTGGAGAGGCAACTGTATGACGGAATTGAACATTGAGTTTGCCGTTTGATCCTGGCAAGTTTATAAAGAATTCTGCGATGGAGTTGAATGTTGAACTTGCTGTTTGTGCCCAGCAAGTTTGTGGAGTGGCAACTCTTTGATTGATTTGATACAGAGACTGTCGTTTGATCCCGGCGATTTCAGAGACAACTCTGAGATAAAGTTGATATAGAGACTGCCGTTTGATCCCGGCGAGTTTAGAGACAACCCTGAGATAGAGTTGATGTAGAGATTGCCATTTGATTCCGGTAAGTTTAGAGAGTTTTCTGAGATAAAGTTGATGTAGAGGCTGCCTTTTGATCCCAACAAGTTTATAGAGGTTACTCCTTGATTGAGTTAATTTAGAAACTGCCGTTTGATCCGACAAGTTTGGAGAGGCAACTCGTAGTGAAGCTGAGTTGGAACTTGCTGTTTGATCCCAGCAAGTTTATGGAAGTTACTCCTTGATCGAATTGAGTTAGAGTTTGCTGTTTTGGTCGATGAACTTACTGTTTGCGCCCAACAAGTTTTGTGGAGACAAACTCGAAGATAGAGCTGGAACTTGTTGTTTATGCCAAGCAGGTTTTGTAGAGACAATTTTAGGCCGGCGTTGGATGTAGAACCTGCTATTTGCGCCCAGAAAGTTTTGTAGAGAGAAATTCGAAGACGGAGTTTAAACTTGTTGTTTGGAGCCAACGAGTTATTGTCGGATCTTGAGCATCGAGGGAGCATTGAACTTGTTGTTTGGAGCTAACGGGCTATTGATGTAGTTTAAGCGGAGACCAAGGTTTTGAACTCGTTGCTTGGAATCAACGAGTTGTTGACGGAGCTCAAGCGGTAAGTGGAATGTTGAACTCATTGTTTGGAGTCAACGAGCTATTTGGTGGAACTTGAGCGAAGTCTAAGATGTTGAACTCGTTGTTTGAAGCCAACATGTTATTGATGGAGCTCGTGCAAAAAGCAAGGCATTGAACTCGTTGTTTGAAGTCAACGAGTTATTGATGGAGCCTGAGCGAAGAGCATAGCACTGAACTCGTGGTTTGGTGCCAACGAGTTGTTGATGGGGCTCCAACGGTGAACGAAATGTTGAACTCATTGTTTGGAGTCAACGAGCTATTTGGTGGAACTTGAGCGAAGTCCAAGATGTTGAACTCGTTGTTTGGAGCCAACAAGTTATTTATGGAGCTCGTGTGAAGACCAAGGCATTGAACTCGTTGTTCGGGACCAACAAGTTCTTGATGAAGCCTGAGCGAAGAGCAAGGCATTGAACTCATTATTCGGAGCCAACAAGTTGTTGATGGAGCTCAAGCGGTGACCAAAGTGTTGAACTCGTTGTTTAGGGCCAACGAGTTGTTGATGGAGCTTGAGCGAAGAGCAAGGCATTGAACTCGTTGTTCGGAGCCAACAAGTTATTGATGGAGCTCAAGCGATGACCAAGTTGTTGAACTCATTGTTTGGGGCCAACGAGTTGTTGATGGATCTTGAGCGAAGACCAAGGTGTTGAACTCATTGTTTGTAACCAACAAGTGGTTGATGGAGCTCATGCAGAGAGCAGTGCATTGAACTCGTTGTTTGGGGCCAACGAGTTGTTGACAAAGCGTGATGAAGAGCAAGGCGTTGAACTCGTTGTTCAGAGCCAACAAGTTATTGATGGAGCTCAAGCGGTGAACAGAGCGTTGAACTCATTGTTTGGAGCCAACGAGATATTTGGTGGAGCCTGAACGAAAAGTAGGGTCATTGAACTTGTTGTTTGGAGCCAACGAGTTGTTGACGGTGCTTGAGCGAAGCGCAAGGCATCGAACTCGTTGCTTAATGTTGACGAGTTGTCGACCGGAGGAACTCAAGTGGCGTGCGTAGCGCCGAACTCATTTTTAGAGTGAATGAGTTGTAGGTGTTCTGAATCTTCTTAATATGGAAGTGAAGTCACTTGTGTTTGTTCGGTGTTGAAGTTGTTTCTTTCTTCCCTTTGCCGACAAATAGTTGTGTACATCGAACGAGGTCCTCGGGGCATTGAGCTTTCTCTCCTTCGCGATACGCGGTGCTTGACAGAGTTGGGATTCTTTCGTTTGCACAGTGCTTTAAGCGAGACGGAGTTGGAGCTTGTTCAGGTGAAGATGATCGGATAAACCTGGAGCTTGCCCACCTAAGAAAGACTTGTCTTGAATTTCATCATCAAGAGTTGAGGTGGCCTTATGGAGCTGTTAGCTGGTAGTAAGCCGGTGAAGAGGTTTGCTTCTCTTAGGAGAGCATCTCTCCAGTGTGTAGCTGGAAGAACAACGTGCTTGACAGTTTTTGTACAGTGTTCGCAGGACTTTTGGTAGAAATTTCTAGATATGAAATGTAGACTCATTGTAATTATGTTGTTATGATGATACATGTAGTTTATGGAATAAGAAGTCTTCTACGTGTCAGTGTCTTGTCCTGTGATTCGTCGTCTTGGGGGTTAGCTAGTCGTATGAGCTGCTCTTGGGGAGAGTTAAACTCTGGACTTGCCATTTTGTATTTGTAGATATTTGTAGTGGTACTAGATCTGAACATATAGGTTTTGCGATAATTTTGTAATTTTTGATGAAATCTCTTCATATGCTTGATCCTTGCTGTCAAGGTTGTTGCGCCATCGACTGGGTTCTTTGTAGCTAAATAACAGGACCTCAAGTCTGTTGCGTATAGATAACAAACCGTCGACGGTGTGTGACGGAGTTTAGAACTTCTTCGCTGTGAACTCAGCTAGTTGGAGGAGCAACTCTGAGGGAGAGTCATTTTCTAAACTTGCTGTATGGGTCCTCCGATAAATTGTGAGAGTCACATCGAGTGAAGAGTTAAACTCTAAGTGTTGCTTTTACAAGTGATACTGGAGTAACTGCGGTCCACAATTTTGGACCTCCTAATATGTCTTCAAGGAATTTTAACTAGTTTCAGGAATAGAACGAATGGCGATTTAAACTCTGAACGTGCTTGTTTACAGGTTGCTAAAGTAACTCCGAGCCACGGGTATGGATTCTGAACTTGTTAGTTTAGGTATTAACAGGTTGCAGGAGCAGATCGAATGGCGAGTTGAACTCTGAACGTGCTTAATTGCAAGTTTCTAAAGTAACTCTGAGCCATGGGTATGGACTCTGAACCGGTCATGGAGGCGCTAATGGATTGCAGGAGCAGATCGAATGGCGAAGCGCACTTTGAACTTGCTTCATTGTAAATTTCTAGAGTATCCTAGAACCATGGGTATGGACTCCGAATCTGTCTTATGGAAAGCTTGTAACGAGTGTTTAGCGCCACTCTAGGTGTAAGTTGGGCGGTTAGCTCATTGTTTGCTTTAATATTAATAAGGTTGCAGGAGCAGATCGAATGGCGAAGCGCACTTTGAACTTTCTTCATTACAAATTGCTAGAGTAACTTCGAACCATGGGTATGGACTCCGAACCCGTCTTGTAGGAAGCTTTTAACGAGTTTTGGGTGCCGTTTTGTATATAAGTTTAACACTCATCTCATTGTATGCTTCTGTTGGCTTGTACCATAATTTTGCAAAAGTTCATACTACATTTTATTGGAAAATAAAACTAAGTGGTTGCTCTAGTGGTTGTCTGCTATTACATGCAGTGACCGGTAGTGAAAGTGGTCTTTACTTGAAAGTAAAACTAAGCGACTGCTTTAGTGGCTGGCCTTTATTACAAATTGAGAAAATTTGCTACTACTGCTAAGAGAGGACATTTATGACGACCTCGTTCACCTTCGCCAGGTGTTCTACTTTCCAAGTCCCTGCTGATATCTCCTTGCCCCCCGAGTTGATGAGCTGTTAGGCGAACAACTTGGTAGACCTTGCCTGGACTTGTCTGTTTTGGAGGGAGCCCCCCATTATTTTGCATAGAGAAAGAGAAATCTTCTGATGCACTAATGTGTTTAGGCATGACTATTTGTCTCCGTTGAATGAGCGGAGTGGCTTCGGGCAAGGGATTCTGGTTTATTACTGTGTTATGATGAGAACCAGTTTGGACCTGGTGAGAGATGATTTGACAAGTTTGGAAGTTCTTGGTAGAATTATTTATGGCAGTGGCTTCAAGCTTGTTTACAGTCTTGAAATTATTGTGACTGCTTTCTGGCGGTAACTTTATGGCGTCAAGGGGGAGAACCGAGCCCCCCATTGTAGCTGTGTAGCATGCTCGTGCTACCTGTTGGCTTCCTACGCCTTGGCATATGCCAGCTAGTTTTGGTAACTTCATTTTCATGTAAAATGCGGAGGCAACTGCATTGAAGGCCGAATATAGCATTGTATGTGGCTTTGACATCGACTACCAAAAAGTCCTGTACTTCCATTCGAATAGCGGGGGCCTTTCCTGCTGTCACATCCATTGTGACGACTCCTTCTACTTGAACAGGGACACTAGAGAATCCGCAGAGTGTATAACCGGCTGGCTTGAGTCGGTCTCGAGAGAGCTTGAGAGCCTCGAATGTGGCTATAAAGAGGATGTTTACTGAGATGCCATTGTCCACCAGAATGCAGCGTACTTCATGATTCACCATGCAAAAGTTTATGACCAATTCGTCGCAATGAGGTGTTCGGACGCCTTCTAAGTCCTTGTCAGAGAAAGATATCGGGACCCCAGTGCTTTTGACAGGTGGAATGTTATCTATAGAGTTGACTTCCCTGACAAAAGCTTTAAGGGAGGAGTTGGAATCTCCCCCATCATGCCTCCATGAATGGAGTGGAGGACGACCATGTGTTCAGAGTCTTGCGATTTGTATAGCCTCTCTTGACGCTTATTAGCCCCCAGGGAAGGAGGGTTTTCGGCGTCGTTGTCTTTCTGAACAAAGTTGGAGAGATAGCCCCTGCGAATTAAGGCTTCCAGTTCTTCTTTAAGGGCTCGACAGTTGTCAGTAGTGTGTCCATGATCTCTGTGAAATACGCACCACTTATTTTTGTTTCTTCTCCTGCAGACGTTGACATCTTAGGGGAGGGCAGATTATTCCGTCCTTCTCAACTTCCATGAGGATGGCTGATACGCTTGCATTGAGAGGAGTGAACTTGTCGAAGCATGGTGCTGAGTTGGACAGCGTTGACCTGCGCCGTCTTTCTGGAACTTCCTGGGTTCTTCCTCGCTTGTATTCTTCCGTTTGTTCCCGAAAGATGAATCATTATTGCCTTGAGGATAGAAGCTTCCTCGACCCTGATATACTTGTTGCTCCTTTCCAGAAGCTTAGTGAAACTTTTAGGTGGCTTTTTTGGGAGGGATGCTTTCAGGTCTTTGTTAATGACGTTGTCGCGAAAAGCTGCAGCCGCCACTGAAGTATTCAAGGAGGAAATTGACCTTGCTTCAGTTGTAAAGCGTTTGACAAAGTCTTTCAGCAGTTCTCCATCTCTTTGCTTCATTTCTAATAGGGAGACATTTGTTTTTTCAGCCTTGCGGCTAGTAACAAAGTGCGCAATGAACAGCTCCTCGAGCTGAATGAAAGAGAATATTGATTCTAGAGTCAGGCGCAAATACCATTCCCCTGTTGATCCTTTTAGTGTGGTGGGGAATGTTCGACACATGAGTGCATCAGTGGCATTGTAGACCATCCTGAGTGTTTTGAAACTCCCGATATGGTCGGTCGAGTCTGATTCTCCATTGTAGGATTCAAATTGAGGAGCCTTGAAGTCCCTTGGGATGGGTGCATCGAGGATGGCTTTGCTGAAAGGTAGTTGACTAGGGTGGTAGGAATTCCTACAGCAGTTTCTCTCATTCTTCATATGTTCTAGACGATCTTTTACTTATTGGATACGGCGAAGGACTTGGTCATCCTTCCTCTCGTACCCAGTTGAGTTGGCGGATCCTTTGTTGGGGGGACTGGCCCAGATCTTGACTTCCTTGGATAGCTTGGAGGATGTCAAGTTTGAACTTATCCAATTCGGCCCTAGTGACTGAGGCATTTTTCCTTTTGTTCCGCACAAGAAGCTTTCGACTCTCATGAGTTGGGATCCTTATTGTGGTGCACGCCATGTGAGGAGAATTGTCTTGATTTCTGTCTAGGAAAATAGTTTCTCTGGTTTGCTTGATGTCCCGAGCGGGAGGCCTCAGATCAGGTGCACTTCTCATCCAACCGGACTCACAGATCGGTTCCTTGTTGCCTGATACTGATGATCGGGCGAAGATCTGTAGACCCCCGGGGGCCTCGTGAGGTCATTGAATCAGTTGAAGCATTATGGACTGAGACATGGTAGTACCGAGGATGTTGTTCATGACGGTTTTGTCGAGAGCCCCCCCGGTGCATCTCCGTTGGAAGGAGCTTGATTAGGCTGTCGGGGTAACTGTTGATGAGGAATCGGATATTCCATAGGAGTAGCTAGTTGACAAAAAGAGTTGGTGCGACGGCTTGAGGCCGCCCTTTGCCTCTTAGTCTTGGTGGCATGGCGGCAAGTATTACTTGTGTAGTTTCCACAAACAGCACCAATCTGTTGCTGCTTATTTTGGTGTGGGAGCAAACATATAGTGAGTTAATAATTGATGGAAACTACTAAAAATCTGACCTTTGACCTTCGCTGTGAAATGCGGTTATAGCTCCTGAGACTGAATCTGGATCGCTGATTGACCACTGTGATCTGAATTTGATGGTTGCTGATGCTGTCGATGAACCTGCAAAAAACCTGAAACACCGGTTGGGGGGGGGGGGGGGGGGGGAGGGCAGCGACAGACCCTCCGACGCTCAAATTAGAATCATAAAGAGAAAGAGAGTATGAGAGAGAAATTGGCGAATTTTTGATTACCTTCTGACTGTGGGGGGGGGGGGGGGTATTTATAGGCCTGAGAAACATATCAAGAGATTGATTTAGATCCGTTGGATGTATATGAATTCCTTATCTCCTTTATGTTTCTCCCCCTCAAGCGATAAGTTCTCTTGTTAGGGGATAAGAGATTTGACTCATAGCCTGCATGGGCTGGGTGTCTCTTAGTGGGTCTAGTGTCACTTTTTATGGACTTGAAAGAAACCCACGTCTTGTAGAGGAGTCTGGAGAAGGCCCAGATTTGTTAAAGAGGCCTGTTATGATTAATCTGCCTGTAGAAGCTTTGAAATTTGTGCTGGAATCGTACGACCCTGATTTGATATGATTTTTTCCATCATCATCACTTAAGTATGTGTGTGTGTGTCACATGATCATTTGTAATTTACAAGCCAGTTTCTAAGATATATGTATAACGTATTATATATGTAAAGAGAGAAAGAGGAAGGAAGCTCCAGATTGGACAACAATGTCAACAACTAATCCATCCTCTAACTTCCTTTTTATGATGAGGCATGCACCTTCTAGCATGATAAACAATTGAGAAAAACCCTAGCTTTATCACAAATTTTCCCATTTTTCTTTTTGAATTTTATTTTACTAATATGTCTCACTCACAAAAAGTTAAAAACTCCTCTTTCTAATATGAAAAAATTATAAACAAAAATTATTTTGGGAAGAAAAATTCTCGATTCAGGTGTAATTCTTTTTGTGAAGACGAATAGTTTTTGAAAGATCTATGCGAACTTGCTTTATTACTAAAAAGGAAATGAAACTACCTCAAAGTACTTCAGATACCTCAAAGTACTTCAGAAACCAAAACACAAAGCAACAAAAAGAACAAGCTTTCATACATAAATTCACTATATAGTACATAAAGAAACATAACTACTTTTCGAAACAAAGAAAATAATATCACTACCTCAATAGATAATTATGTCAATGATATCCCCCACACTCTCCTGCATGATGCAACAGCTCCACCTTTATTCCCCTGCATGATCGCCCCCGAGATGCAGTCTCTTGTTCGCCAGGAAGAGATTGTCGTCAGTCTTCTTTCTGAGATATGCAAATACAGATCTTTTTGAGATATGCAAATACAAGATAGAAAGCTAGATTCACTACAAAAGCAAAACTCGTTTTGGTCAAGCCACAGAATTCAAAAAAAATAAACTAAAAATCTACACAGCAGTAGGTTGGACAAAATCCATCATTCACCACAAACCACATCTAGGTTCCATCTCTGCAGTGACTCGATCAGTAGAGATCTTTCAGCTTCCAAGATGGAGAGTATAAGTAGAAGCAAGATTATAGTACACGACCACACAATAGGTGATAATGGTAAAAATTGCAACAATCAGGGCCGTACGATTCCAACACAGATTTCAAAACTTCTACACTCATAATGAGCCTCTTTAACAGGTCCGGGTCTTCTCCAGACTCCTCTACAAAATATGAGCCTTTTTCAAGCTCATAAAAAGTGACAAATTAGGCCCACTAAGAGAGACCCAACCCATGAAGGTTGTTAGTCAAATCTCTTATCCCTAAGCAAGAGAGCTTATCTCTTGAGGGGGAGATTCGAATAGGATATAAGGAATTCATAGTCGATCTAATGGATTCATATCAATTTCCGATATAATTTCTCAGGCCTATAAATATCCCCCCTCCTCAATCATAAGGTAATCAATGGTTTCTCTCCAGGGCCGGCCCTGAGTTCCCGGGGGCCCTAGGCGAACTTCCGAAATGGGGCCCCTAATAACATATATATATATTTTCGCACTAAATACGTGCCTATATTTACAAGGGAAGTTCAAAATTGGGGGCCCCAAAAATTGCAATTTCCGCGGGGGCCCGAGGCGGCCGCCTTACCGGCCTCCATACTGGGGCCGGCCCTGTTTCTCTCTCAAACTCTTTCTCTCTCCAGTTCTGACTTGAGCGTCAGAAGGTCTATCGCCGGGGCCACCTCCGGTGTTTTAGGCTTTTTGCATGTCCATCGGCCACATCAGCAACCGTCAGATCCAGATCACGGTGTTCAATCAACGATCCAGATCCACTCTAGGAGCTCTAACCACTGTTCACGGCAAAAATCAAAGGTCATCTTTTAAGTAGTTTCCATCAAATATTAACTCACAATATGTTTGCTCTTACACCAAAATAAGCAGCAACAGATTGGCATTGTCTGTGGGAAACTACACAAATCAGACTTATCACTATGCCACCAAGACTGAGAGGCAGAGCGATGGCCTCAAGTTGTCGCACAATTTCTCATCGTTAACCATCTCCTCCTGTGGAAAATCCGATTTCTCCTTAACAGTCGCCCCGATAGCCTAGTCAAGCTCCTTTTAACAGAGAGGCACCGGGGGGCTCTCGACAAAGCTGTCATGAACAATATCCTCAATAGGACCACATCTGAGTCTAGAGATCTAGAGATCTCCTCCAAATCATCAACGCCGGGCAACAAGGAACTGATCTACGAATTCGCTTGAACGAGAGGCGTGCCCGAACTGAGGCCTCCCACTCAAAATGTTAGGTAAATCGGAGAAGCAACTCTCCTACATAGAGATCAAGGCGTTCCTCCTCTCACAGGAGGCATACTGCAATAAGAAGACTGACTTATGAGAGTCAAAATCTTCTTGAGTGGATCAAAGGGAAAGATGCCCCAGTCGCTAGGGCCGAATTGGAAAAGTTCAAGCTTGACATCCTCCGAGCTATCCAACGTAGTTAAGGTCTGGGTCATCCCTCCAAAGAAGAGTCTGACGACTCAACTGGATCCAAGCAGAAGAATAACCAATTCCTTCACCGTATCTGAGAGGTTGAAGACCGCCTAGAGCAGATGAAGAACGAGGAAAACCGCTAGGGCCTACCACCTTCATCGACCTCATTTCAGCAAAACCATCATTGATGCACCCATCCCAAAGGACTTCAAAGTTTCTCAATTCGAATCATATGATGGGGAATTAGACTCGACTGACCATATCGAGAGTTTCTAGACCATCATGATGGTCTACAATGCCACCGATGCGCTCATGTGTCGAACATTCCTTACAACACTGAAATGATCAGCAAGGGAATGACACTCACGCCTAACTCCAGAGTCAATATTTTTCTTTGACCAGCTCGATGAGCTTTTCATTGCGCACTTCATTACCAGCCGCAAGGCTGAAAAGAAAAGTGCTTCATTGTTGGAATTAAAGCAATAAAATGGAGAACTGCTGAACGACTTTGTCAGCGCTTCACAGTCGAAGCAAGGTCTATCTCTTTCCTAGAATCATCAGTGGCAGCTGCCGTCTTCCGCCACAATGTCACTAACAAAGACATGAAAATCTCCCTCGTAAAGAAGTCACCCAAAAGTTTCACTGAGCTCCTAGAAAGGAGTGACAAATATATCAGAGTTGGGAAAACTTTTTATCCTCATGGCAAGAACTATTCATCTTCCAAGAACGAATGGAAGAATACAAACGAGGAAGGACCCAGAAAATTTCAGAAGGATGACACCGGTCAATGTCGTCCACCCCAGCACTACGCTTCAACATGTTCACTCCTCTCAATGCAAGTGTATCAGCCAGCCATCCTCATGGAAGTTGAGAAGGACGAAATAATCCGCCCTCCGACCAAGATGTCCACAGCTAGTAAGAGAAGAGACAAAAATAAGTGGTGCACATTTCATAGAGATCATGGATACACTACTGACGAGTGTCGAGTCCTCAAATAAGAACTTGAAGGCCTAATTTTTCGGGGCTATCTCTCTCAATTTGTCCAACAAAATAACAATGTCGAAATCCCTCTGGCACGGGGGGCTAATAAGCGTCAAAAGAGGCCCTCTGAATCACGAGACTCAGAACATATGGTCATTCTCCACTCCATTTATGGAGGCCCAATGGGGGGAGACTCCAACTCCTCCCGCCAAACTTTCATCAGGGAAGTCAACTCCGTACAAAACATCCCGCCTGCCAAGACCACTGGGGTCCCGATATCTTTCTCCGACAAAGACTTAGAAGGTGTCTGAGCACCTCATTGCAACATATTGGTCATAAACCTTTGCATAGTGAATCATAGGTACGCCACATCCTGGTGGACAACGACAGCTCGGTAAACACATCATTTTCATGAACACTTTCAACGAACTCAAGCTCTCCCGAGACCAACTCAAGCCAGTCTATTATACACCTCACGGATTCTCCGATGTACCATTTCAAATAGAAGGAATCGTCACACTTATTGTGACAGCAGGAAAAGCTCCCGCTATTGGAACTGAAGCACTGGACTTTATGGTAGTCGATGTCAAAGTCATATACAACGCAATATTCGGCCATCCCGGCCTAGCGGCCTTTCATGCAGTTTCTTCCGCTTACCACATGAAAATAAAGTTCCCAACTACAACAGGCGTATGACAAGTTGTAGGGAGCCAACTGGCAACACGAGCATGTTACACTGCTACAATGAGGCTCGGTTCTCCCCATTGACGTTTAGAGCTACCTCCAGAAAGCAATCACAGTAAATCCAAGCCCATAAACAAGCTTGAAGCTGCTGCACTGGACAATCCCACCAAGAACCTCCAAACCTGTCAAATCATCTCCCACCATGTCCAAGTTTGTCCTCATCAGAATCCTACGACATACTTGAATCCCCCGCCCGAAGGTGCTCTGCTCATTCAACGGAAAGAACTAGTCCAAAACACATTAGCGAATATGAAAATCTTCCCTTCTCCATGCAAAACAAGGGGAGGCTCACTCCACAACAAGTAAGTCCAGACAAGGTCTACCAAGTTGTTCGCCTAACGACCAATCAACTTGAAGATCCGGGGGGGATGGAGATATCAGCAGGGACTTGGAAAGTAGAAGACCTTGTGAAGTTGAATGAGGACGTCTAAAACGTCTTCTCCTAGTAGTAGTAGCAATTTTTCTCAATTTGTAATAAAGGCCAGCCATTAGAGCAGCCATTTAGTTTTACTTTTTAACAAAGTCCACTTTCACTGCTGGTCATTGCTTATAATAACGGCCAGTCGCTAGAGCATCTGCTTAGTTTTATTTTCCAATAAAAAATTTTGTATTAATATTTGCAAAATTCTTGTACAACTCAACGGATGCATACATTGAGTTAAAAACCAAGCCTACACCAACAACGACATCAAAACCCATTAGAAGCTCCTTATAAGACGGGTTCGGAGTCCATACTCATGGCTCGAAGTTACTATAGCAATTTACAATAAAGCAAATTTAGAGTTCGCTTCGCCATTCGATCTGCTCCTACATCCGTTAACGCCTCGACGGCAGGTTCGGAGTCCATACCCATAGCTCGAAGTTAATCTAACAGCTTGCAACAAAGCAAGTTTAGAGTTCGCTTCACCATCCGATCTGTTCCTACAACCTGTTAATACTTATACTAACTAATTTAGAATCCATACCCTTGGCTCGAAGTTACTCTAGTAATTTGTACTGAAGCAAATTGAGAGTTGACTTCGCCATTCGATTTGTTCTTGAAACTAGTTAAAATTCCCTAAAGACATATTAAAGGTCCAAAATCGTGGATTACAATTACTCCAATAAAACTTGCAAAAGAAACACTTAGAGTTCAACTCACCACTCGATGTGACTCTCACAATTTGTTGAAGGAACCATACTAGAAGTTTGAAAAATAGCTTTCCCTCAGAGTTGCTCCTACAACTAGCTAGGTACAAGACGGATAAGTTCCAAAACTCTGTCAAACATTGCGCACGTCGTTGACAGTTCGTTAGCTATACACAACATACTTGAGGTCCTATTATTGAGCTACATAGAACCCAGTCGACGACCCATCAATCTCAACAATAAGTCTCTTTACAACTACAGAATTATAATGAGTCTACGTTTCATGCTTAAGAATCGCTACAAAAGTCTTGCAAACAATGTACAACAAACTGTCCCGCAAGTCGTTATTCCAGCTACACACTAGAGAGATGCACCACCGTCTAAGAGACACAAACCTCTTTACAGACCTCCCGCCATTTAACAACTTCCTAGGGTGGCCTCAACTCTTGACGATAAAATTCAAGACAAGTCTTCCTTAGGTAGGCAAGCTCCAGGTTTATCCTACCACCTTTACCTGAGTAGGCTCCAACTCCATCTCGCGTGAAGCGTTGCGAAAACGGACGTGTCCCAATGCCAACAAGCGCAGCGTATCACGAAGGAGAGCAAGCTCAATGTCCCAAGGAACTCATTCAATGTACACAACTACTTGTCAGCAAAGAGAAGAATGTAATCACCTCTGCACTAAATAGACAAAAGTGACTTCAATATTAAGAAGATTCAGAACACCCACAACTCATTCGGTCCACAAAATGAGTTCGGTGCTCCGCATGCCACTTGAGTTCCATCAGCCAACAACTCGTTAACTCCGAACAACGAGTTCGTTGCCTTGTGCTTTGCTTAGGCTTCATCAACAACTCGTCAACTCTAAACAACGAGTTTAATGCCTTGCTCTTCATTGAGCTCCATCAATAACTCGTTGGCTCCAAACAACCAGTTCGACGCCTTGCTCACCGCTTGCGCTCCTTCAACAACTCGTAGGCCCCAGACAACGAGTTCAACGCTCCGCGCACTGTTCAAGCTCCATCAACAACTTGTTAGCCTCAAACAATGAGTTAGATACCTGGCTCTCTGCTCGAGCTCCATCCATAAATTGTTGGCTCCAAACAACGAGTTCAATACTATGATCACAGCTCGAGCTCCATCAACAACTCATCAACTCCAAGCAACGAGTTAGACGCTTTGCACTTTGCTCAGGCTTCACCAATAACTCGTTGGCTCCAGACAACAAATTCAACCCTCTACGCATCGTTCAAGCTCCACAAGTTAAACAACGAGTTCGATACCCATCTCTCCGCTCGAGCTCCATCCACAATCCGTTGGCTCCAAACAACGAGTTCAACACTATGATCACCGCTCGAGCTCCATCAACAACTCGTCAACTCCGAACAACGAGTTTGACGCTTTGCGCTTCACTTAGGCTTCATCAACAATTCATTGACTCCAAACAACGAGTTTGATGTTCCGCTCACCGCTTGAGCTCCATCAACAACTTGTTGGCTTCAAACAATGAGTTCAATGCTTTGCTCTATGCTCGAGCTCTATCAAGCAACTCATTGGCTCCAAACAACGAGTTCAACACTCTGCTCTCTGCTAGAGATCTATCAACAACTCGTTGGTTCCAAACAATGAGCTCAATGCTTTTCGCACTACGCAAGCTCCATCAAAAACTTGTTGGCTCCAAGCAACTACTTCAGTGCCCCACTTATCGCTTGAGCTCTTCTAATAACCCTCATCTTCATGCAATATGCTCGACATCCAACACCGGCCTAGGACTATCCTTACAAACTCGCTGGGTGCAAACAGTGAGTCCAAAACATCAGATCTGCCATATGGTATCTCTGCAAAACTTGCGGTGCAAATAACAAGTTCAAATGACCAACTATGTCTCATGGTTGCCTCTATAACTCGCTTGTATCAAACAATAGGTTTAACGTCCAACTCCATCACAAAGTTATCTCTCCAAACTTGCCGAGATCAAACGATAGAATTATCCCTCTACAAACTTGCTAGGATTAAACGACAAGCTTTACATCAACTCGATTAAGGAGTTTCCCCTCCAAACTTGCCGGGATCAAATGGCGAGCTTTACATCGAACCCATTACAGAGTTACTGCTACAAAACTTGTTGGGTACAAACGGTAAGTCCAACATCTAACTTCGTCATAGAGTTCTTGCTAAACTTGTTCGGAACAAACAACAAGTTCAAACATCCAACTCCATCGCAGAGTTCTCTATAAACTTACTGGGATCAAACAACAAGCTCAACGTTAAACTCCGCCTCAGAGTTATCTCTACAAATTGCTGGGATAAAACAGTGAGCTCCACGTTCAACTTCTCCTAGAGTTGCCACCACAAACTTTCTGGGCACAAAGGGCAAGTTCAACGTTCAACTCCTTCATAGAGTTCTCTCTAACCTTACTGGGATCAAACAACATGCTGTACATTAACTTTGTCCTAGAGTTGTCTCTCCAAACATGCTGAGCATAAATGGCAAGCTCAACATGCAACTCCGTCACAGAGTTCTCTCAAAACTTATCAGGCGCAAAAGAAAAGTTCAAACATTTAACTCTATCTGGAGTAGTCTCTACAAAACTTGCTGGGTGCAAGCGGGAAGTTCAAACAACCAAATTCAACACAGAGTTGCCCATAAACTTGCTGCAATTAAACAACAAGCTCTATGCTCAAATCCATCTCAGAGTTGTCTCTATAAACTTGCTGAGATCAAACAGCAAGCTCTACACTCAACTCCGTCTCAGAGTTGTCTCTCAAAACTTGCTGGGATTAAACAGCAAAATCATTGTCCGACTGCCTTCCGAATTTGTTCCTGCAATAGCTCTTCCAATTCAGCTACAGAACGCTTGTCCAATAATGAAACGCTCGATCGAAAAAACAAGCGAACAACACAATGCTGAATCAATGAAAGAGCAGTTCAACATAACGGATGATGAGATATTCGATCGATAAAACAAGCAAACGACACAACATTTGGTCAACAAAGGAGCAATTTAATGAGGTAAACCACTTAATGAAATGAGTTGACAAGCATAAATCAAAGCCACGACAGCCAGGCTAGCTCGAAGTCAATTTAAAAAATGAAAAAAAAATCAAAAATGACAACGACACAACTCCAAATAGTGGGGAAATTCACTCTCGGGTCCAAAAGAAGAAAGGGAGCATTTCGGGTAGGGTTTGTAAACCAAACCCCCTAGCAAATCCAACACTCAATAAGTGAGAGCTAAATGGGTGTGTGGGTACAAAGCCCAAACACGTTTTCACTTCAACCCAAACCCAAAAATTCACAACCTCCTCCTTCAAAACCAACGAACTCCAGCCGTTTGAAAGCCTCGTCGCTCGACAAAAACTCCCCATCTTCAGAGCTTGACCATGCTAGTCCTCTCCCTTGATGCAAAACACAAAGCTCTACCTCCACATCGTCACCACACTCGCCGAACAAAGAACTACAACTCGGCAAAATGGCTATCTTCATAGCTCGGCGAAACCACTATCATCATAGCTTGGCAAAATGGCTATCTTCATAGCTCGGCGAAACCGCTATCATCATAGCTCAGCAAAATGACTATCATCAAAGCCTGGTGAAATAGCTACCTCCATAGCAAGACCAAATAGCTATTCTCATAGCTCGGCAGAATCGAGAGCTTCATAGCTCGGCGACAAATCATTCATAGCTCAAAGACAACTCACTCGTAGCTCGGCACCGACTAAAAACTTTATAGCTCGGCAACTTGTTCATACCTTGATGAATAGAGCTTATAGGTCGGCGAAAATCATAGCTCGGCCCAACAGCAACTCCAAGCTCCGAAATGAAGTCCCAGCTTTGAGCTCCAAGCTTTGAAGTCTCGAACAAATCATAGCTCGATAGCTCACCCAAAAACAACTAGCTGGACGAAGAAAAAGAGCTCGACGAAGCCAATTTGCCCAAAACAATGGTCGTAGAAGTCGTAGCTCGCCCAAAACTCATAGCTTGGCACAAATATAGGTCGGCAAAGCTCAAAAATCCAAGAAAAGTACCCATAGCTCGGCAAAATTTGTTGGTGTATGCCGTAGAGGCCAGTTGTGTATTGACATTACTAGTTTATATTGTATCATGATATTTATTTTATATATGAGGCATTTTATTTATTATGTTGTTTATTGTGATTAAATAAACTAATAAAGTTCTTAGAATAGTAGATTCAATACCATGGGATATCAAGTGCATGACTTGATTATGAGATCCTATTGGTTGTAATCAGAACACTATTCTTAAATGTTCCTAGTCAAATATTATTGTGAATTAGGACAACAATAATACATAGAGACTAGTATGTGCGTAGACTAATGACCATATCTCACGAGTCATGGATATGAGATATCAAGTATTCACATTGGTACACATTAGAGTATAATGTACTGGACCGACCCACTATGAGAATGCTGCATGAATCGTTACGTGAATGTCATAAGCAGTTCTCACAGTGACCATGGTGTATGTAGTCCTTTGACTTAAAGTCACTTTGGTTCCTTATATGAGAAGTTGTATATTTTAATATAGTCAAACGTTACCTGTAATAAGGTGATTATAAAATCGACTATTGGATATACTAAAAATCATGCGGAGGGATGTGACTTAGATAGGATTTGTCCTTCTTACATAACGAGCAATATCTATGAGCCCCTTGATTGAGTGAGACTGTAAAATGCATGGCCATGCTCAAATGAGTCAATATAAGATATTGAGCTCATTTGTTTTAGTAAGTCTACTCAGACATCAAGAAACCAAATATTGAACTATACAAGGGTGACATGCTCTATGCCTTGTGGTCAATTAAAATATGTGGACAAAGGGACTAGACTACATGGTAACATTGGTCACAGATAGGTTATGTCTAATGACTGACATTCCCGTTACTTGAGTAGCAGTGATATATTGCTAGATACTGCTCACTGTTTGTAGTACTAGAATATGATTTTAGTATTACTGTTAACGTAATAGGAATCTACAGGGTCACACACTTAGAATGGATCAAAATTGGGATTCAAGTTCATAAGATGAATTTAATTGGGGATCCAAGTAAGACTTGGACTCCTGATATTGGTTGGACATTTAATTAGATTAAATGGGCTGTCTAAAGTTCAAAAGCCCACGCACGAATTTGATCTAGGTAAGATTATGAGCCCAACAACCTTATTACTCTCTTAGGGTTGATTTTCTGTGCCTATATATATGATACATATATGTGGAAAAGTTACACATGAGAAAACAGTAGCCGTCACATAAATTGTGTGTGTGTGAGAGAGAGAGATCATGAGGATCATCCCCTTCCCGTAGCTAGCACCGTGGTGTGAGGGAAAGCTTGATTTGATCCGTTCGTGTGGATACCGTAAAGGCACCGCAATACTGTACTGCTGTGATCAGTATACTGTGGAGACAATAGATCCATCTTCAAGGTATAACTCCTAAACACGATTTATGGTTTTCGCATGGATCCATGGCTAGGTTTCGATTTTTTTTGTGGTAATTTTCCACTGTGTATTTAATTTGAGATTACCTTCGAAACCTAACAAAATCGTCGGCCGAGCTAGGGGGTCTCCGTGTGCATTTTCTGGCCGTTAGATGTTACTGAAATTTGCACACAGTCGGGATTAGCGCATCAGATGAGGCCACGTCGCCTCTCTCCCTCCCCCTGCCTTATCTGCCTCTCGGTCTAACTCAGCGCGCAAGCTGGGATCTGGTCGACGCGCGAGATTGTGCCACATCCTACTCTCCTCTGATTTCTTTTCACAACTATCTAAACACATCAGTGGGCGAGCTGAAGGCTGATCAACGAGGTAGATCACATCAAAACGCATGCCAGGGATTGATAATTCATTAGAAAATCCCAAAAGCCCACAACCATTCAAATCCATCAGCAGGTGAGCTCCTTATGCTCAATGAACCAGATCGCGTCAAGAAGCGTGCCTAGGTTTGATAATTCATAAAAAATCCAAAAAAGTCATTTAAAATTCGATAATTAATTAAAAAACCCAAAAGTAATCATTTAAATTAGAAAATTAATTCAAATTTTTGGAAAATAATTTAAAATCGGGTTTATTAATTATAAAATTTGAAAAAGTGATTTTAAAATTGGGAAAATTATTTCAAAATCTAATTTTTTTGGGAAAATCCGAAAAATATGGAAAAATCCAAAAAAATCCAGGAAAATATTCATCGCATTCAGAAGCTGCTAATCAGTTCCAAGTATCTTCAATGCACCCTGAAAGCTAAGATTGTATTCCAGAATCCAAAAATAATACAAACTACTCTCCGAAAGCCAAGAAAATTGTCTTCTGGAAGTAGGGGTTTATGATAATGGTAAAAATCACAGTAATCAGGGTCGTATGATTCCAACACATATCTCAAAGCTTCTACAGACAGATTAGTCATAACGGGCCTCTTTAACAGGTCTGGGCCTTCTCCAGGCTCCTCTATAGAACATGAGCCTCAAGCCCATAAAATGTGACAGATTAGGCCCACTAAGAGAGACCCAGCCCATGAAAATTGTTAGTCAAATCTATTATGCCCAAACAAGAGAGCTTATCTCTTGAGGGGAGATTCGAATAGGAGATAAGGAATTTATAGTCGATCTAATGGATTCATGTCAATCTCCTATATTGTTACTCAGGCCTATAAATACCCTGACCCTCCTCAGTCAGAAAGTAATCAATAGTTTCTCTCTCAAACTCTCTTTCTCTCTCCGGTTCTTACTTGAGCGTCATAGAGTCTCAGCGGGGACACCCCCGGTGTTACAGACTTTCTACATGTCTATCGGCCTCATCAACAATCGTCAGATCCAGATCACGGTGTTCAATTAACGATCCAGATCCACTCTCAGGAGCTCTAACCACTTTTCACGATAATGATCAAAGGTCAGATTTTTAGTAGTTTCCATCAAATATTAACCCACTATCTGTTTGTTTCACACCAAAATAAGCAGCAACAAAAAGCAATCAATTGAATCTCCAAATTGTATAGAATACAAAAGAGCCAACTATATTGACAGATAGAAAGATTACATATTTACTAATGCCAATGACTCAATATCAGGGTTTCAATCCTTTAGTCTCCCTATGGTATAAGTCTTACAATGGTAATATATAAATCCGTAAAGAATTTGATTTAATAAGTTAGTAATGGGATAATTCAAAGTCGTTTGGGGATCCCCTCTCTTTACATAGCTAATTACTGCAAAGACAAGGCCTTCTACATATATCCAATCGAATGGTAAGAATGCGGAGTGAAAATTTGTTCATTCTGGAATACTTCAAACTTGCAATTCCAATGACTCATTGTAGTATTTGAAATGCCTTGGCTGACATACATCTTGGTCTACTTAGCACTAAGTTTCCTGTCGCTCCTGCATATTCTAACAATCACTAGGGTAATACAAACTTGCCCTGCTTCTATGACTGATAAACAAAAATGGAGAATTTTACTTTTCACTATTCTATGATGAATTTTTTAGGATTCTGATCTCAAATATACGTAGGAACGAGTTGAAGTTGGAGAAGAAGAAAAGAAGACACGAAGCAGAGAGGAGAAGACAGCGCAGCAAGAGAAGAAAGACAGCTGAAGAAGTCGCGTTCGACCGACCAAATGTGCAGTCTACCGACTTGGACTGCTGCCATTCCAGAGAGTGGGACAGTCGACTATTTAGTCCTCGGGTCTTGGAAAGACTCATTGCAGTCGACTGCAACGATGTGCGGTTGACCGCAACAGCGCTGCATATTCTAACAATCAGTAGGGTAATACAAACTTGCCCTGCTTCTATGACTGATAAACAAAAATGGAGAAATTTACTTTTCACTATTCTATGATGAATTTTTTTAGGATTCTGACCTCAAATATACGTAGGCACGAGTTGAAGTTGGAGAAGAAGAAGAGAATACACGAAGCAGAGAGGAGAAGACAGCACAGCAAGAGAAGAAAGATAGCTGAAGAAGTTGCGGTTGACCGACCAAATGTGTAGTCTACCGACTTAGTCTGCTACCATTCCAGAGAGTGGGATAGTCGACTGTTTATTTCTCAGGTCTTGGAAATACTCATTACAGTCGACTGCAACGATGTGCGGTTGACCGCAACAGCGCTGTATATTATTTGGGCTAACGGGTTCGGGTCCAATATGCTATATTTGTGTATATCTTTTAGGATTTTCTTGAGGGCTATATATATAGCAATAAATGTAAAATTTATGGTTAATCTCAAGAAAAGAGAGAATCAAGGTGAGTCGTTATCATTGTAAAACTTCAAGAGATGTGAGTGCCGAGTATTTCAAAGGTGAGAGAGATTGAGATTTATGATCTCTTTGTATTTCTTGAGGATTAAGAAGTAATGGTTATCTCTGCATATTATTGTGTTCTTGTGAGATCTTGCGATTTTGCGGTAGCTTGTTCTTGGTGCATTTAGTTCTTGAGCATTTCTATTTTTTGGTGTGTGTGTTCCGCTATTAGCACTACAACTGGGATCAGATTCTTTACAACTGGTATTAGAGAAAAGGTTTCGTGATGGCCGATAGCAAGTCGAAAGTCGAGAGGTTCGATGGGAGTGACTTCGCGATGTGAAAGATTCAGATGATAGCGTATCTTTTTCAGAAAGATCCAGATGGTACGTTGTTTGATGAGAATCCAGAAGGTGCAAATAAGGATGTAAAGATCTTGGTGGATTAGAATCATTTGGATCAGAAGAACCTAGGGCAGATTTAGTTGGGAATGAGCATGGTGTTGTTTCATATCTCGAAGACAAAGACCGCAAAGGATGCTATGAAGATTATCATGGATATGTATGAAAAACCGTTGGCATCTAATCAAATTCTTCACTTGAAAAAATTAGTTCATATGAAGTTAAGGGAAGCGGATCCAGTAGCAGAACATATGAGCAATTACTGTATGGTTTACAACAGGATGGAAGCTGCATGATTGAAGTTTTCATAGAGGGGACAGTAATTGTTACTTCTATCTACTTTGTCCGATAGTTATGGTATAGTGTAACAGACTATTACATACACTATAATAGATTCAGTGACTCTACAAAATGTGGTGAGTAGCATTATGAACAAGGAGGTGAGATGGGTGAGAAATGGAGGATTTTTATCTTCTTCTTCTAAGGATTCTGCAATGTCAGTTGGAAAGAGACGCAAGAGATCTGAAAGAAGTCGAAGAAGAAAGGATCATAATAGTTCATCTGAGAATGAGTCTGATGATAGCGACGAGAAACGTAGACCTGAGTGTTGGTATTATCACAAGTAGGGTCACATGATGCGCAGTTGTAAGACCTATATGAAGAAGAAGCAGGAAAAACTTAAGGAAGTCAAATCAAAGGAAGTTAATGTGGTGTCTATTGAAAACGGCGAGTTAAGCTTATCAGCTAGGGAGGAGTTGGACACGCGAGATTGGTGTATTGATTTGAGAGCTTCTTTTCATTGCACTTTGAGGAGGGAGGTGTTTGAGGACTACAAAGAGGGTTCTTTCAGATATGTGATATTGGACAAAGTTCAGAGGTGTTCTGTGAGTGAGGTTGGTATTGTTTGCGTGAAAGCTCATGATGATCAGAGTATTATCTTGCGGGAGACAAGACATGTTACAGACTTGAAGGAAAATTCTATCTTGATAGGATGTCTAGACCAAGAGGGGTTGTCTACTACAGTTGGTAGTGGGGAGTGGTGTATAGCTGTATGTTCAAGAGTGATAGAAAGATGGAAGCATAGGGAACGCTGTATTTTCTTAGAGACATGAGGGTCATTTTTCCTATAGTTGACTCTCAGCCGAAAATAAGTAGTAGGTTGTGTGGGGTGAAGGAGTTGCAGCCGACCTACTTAGGTTGTTTTCATTCCAGATAGTGGGACATTCAACTGTCCATTCCTCTGGTCTTAGCGAGACTCATTGCAGTCGACCGCAACGGCGCTGTAAGTTATTTGGGATGACGGGTCGAGTCTAATAAATTGTATTTGTGTATGTCTTTTATGATTTGCTTGGGGCTATATACGTAGCAATAAATGTGAACTTTATTGTTAATCTCAAGGAAAGAGACAATCAAGGTGAGTCGTTATCATTGTAGAACTTCAAGAGAGGTGAGTGTCTAATGTTTCAAAGGGGTGAGAGAGAGATTAAGAGTTGTGATCTTTTTGTAATATTTGTATTTCTTGAGGATTAAGAAGTATTAGTTATCTCTGCATATTATTGTATTCTTGTGAGATTTTACGATTATTGTGGTGACTTGTTCTTGGTGCATCTAGTTTTTGGACATTTCTATTGTTTATGGTGTGTGTTCCACTATTAGCATGATAAGTGGGATCAAATTGTCTACACAATTATTCCATTAAAACTAATCTAGATTACATATAAGTACAATACACTAAACAGAGCAAGTTGTCTTCTATAGTGTTGGTCAATTTCTAAATGAAATTAATAATAAATAGGAGGCTCATATCGTGCTTTATGAAAAGCCTAGCAACCTCCACTAAACATGAGTGAATTACTTTTATTGGATTCTTTTTGAAACTATTTGCATAAAAGGGACAATGACCAAATTATTTGCAACTAAGGGAAAATTTCTGAATAATATTCTATACTTTCCATCCTATAATATTTTCTATAGGATGTGTGATCTTTCTGCAAATTTAAAATTGTTTTTGTAATATTATCAATTTATCTTATCTAATCAATTTTTTAACTACTTAAATTATACTAAATATTTTGAGAAAACTAAGTAAGAGTTACTTACTTAGAAACAAACATCTGATACCAGTAGTGGGGTGAAGCGTGATACCAAGTAGTAAATGTAAAGTCCAAAATAGTAGTATTGCCTAAAATAGTGATTGCCTGCAAAAAGAAACAAAAGTATCATAAACTTTAAAAATGATATCATTCTTAAAAATAATATTCTTCAAAGTCAATTACATTATCATTCTCCAGAATATTAAAATAATCGAGCATAACTTCAAAATTTCTCATACAATCTGATTATGTTTCTGATACTTCACTTTTACTATCATATGAAGGTTCTTTGGGTTCTACTATATGTTCATTTCTTTCCTTTATATGTCCATTTTCTTCAAGATATTGCCTATATACTATTGTAGGACTCCATATATATCTGCTAAATTCTCCATTTTTATAAAATAATAAGAATCTTTCGTAGAAAGTTAAGTCGTCAATTATTTGGACATTTATATTATTAGTTTCTCTAGGATTAATTTAGATTTATCGTTATAATAGTCACTCGCTGTATGCTATAGAGAAATAATTTAAACTCATAAAAATTATACATGTTTGTTACTCTTTGAGGATAATAAACATCAAAACTTCACTTTCTATCACTTCCTTGATAGTTAGTCATTAATTCAAAAATTTCTGAAGGAAGAGTGAAACAATTATTATCCATTCTTCCTTTTAGTAATTCTGTGATTTATAACAACAAGTATGAAATCAGAAGTAGGGAGAGGTTTCTAAGTATGCCATAAAAATCATACAAAAGGTCCTAACATGCTTCCAAACTAGTTGAGCTTCTTTGAGCTGCTCTGTATCAGTTACTACAAGTGGATTAAATACCTCTGGTATGCACCCCGATTTTAGTGCTCCTTTTACGTTCCTCCCATCTCAGGACTACTATTCTTTTCTAGTGAGTTTCATCCAAGTGATACGTCTGGAACAACTAGTAGGACTTCGGTACAGGCAACCACAACCTAGCTCGTTTCCTGCTACTAGGTTTACAACTTAACTATAGAAGATTGCATATGGGTCTTTTGGCAAGATCCTTCAGGTAGAGCCTCACAAAACTCTTACTGAGGATAAGAGATTAGTTATTCATACCTTATATTATACTAGAACTGATAGATACTAGAAAAGATCATCTTTATTCCTTAAAACTTCTTACAAACCAAACTCTTCTTACAAGATTATATGGAATTTCTTTCTTAGGGATCCCTTCTCTTCCTTACTCAGCCTCTCCTAATATAGAGGAAGGGATGACTTTACATCACTTATAATTATTGTTCTGATTACATCACTGCTTATATCATAGATAAATAATTGAGTTCATTACGTCACTACTTATGATACTTTGGAAGAGATTCCTTCTGTCCGACATCTTCACGTGCTTCACTCATATCAGAAATAACTCTTCTTCAGCCTTATCTTGTCTTTTCCTGCATTGTCCGCATTTATGCTGTGGTTCCATCCTCATCAATCTGCAATAGTGGACAGCTGTCTCTTCTATCATTGTCTTGGCTCCTTTATCTAGTTTTGGTATCAGCTGTCAAAGACTTTTTTCTTTAACTGTGGCTGTTTAATCTTTGCTATGTTGTTGTTTAATCTTTGCTATGTTGTAGATCATTATTTTTTGTGGGTCAGGACTGTCATAGATCCATATGTTACTATCTCAATTTTGTATGTCTTTTAGTTCACAATACATTAATCTAAATCCATAGCTTTCATTTCAAGGATTAGTTTTTTAAAATTCTTCAGTTATATATGGTACTATATTAGTTGCTCCAAACTGGACTTGTGTAGTCATCCCTATCTTTATAATATGCTCAGCAGGTAGTTCTTCATCATCTTCAAGATATTCCGGAATTGCTGAAAATATTCGAACATATATTTTAGAGGCCTTTGTAATACCAAAATAGCTTTTAGCAAACTTACATACTTCTTTTGCTAGCTGGCTAAGTTCTTCATATTCCCTGGATGGACATATACAGTGAATAAGCCCTCTTTCGAATAATACTATTACTATATTTGGATTTGCTCCTGGGAGTATAATTACTTTGTTCATATGTTGCTGAGAAATAGTTCTGAAAAATTGATTGATCTGGGTGACCAGATATAATTTCTCAATATATTGTAAAAATAAATCATTCTTGGAATATTGTGGAAGATCTGAGAGTAAACTCTCTTTGTAGGTAGTTGGTTGTATGGTTATGGAGCTTCCCTCTTGTGTGACCATTTTTGTGATTTCACTTGTATTTTGTAGGTTGATAGGTTCACTCCCTTCACTCATTTTTTTAGTATATTCTGCATTTATATGATGGTAAAATACACTTTGAAGACCACATATTTGCAATTGTAAATTGTTAAATGCTCATTTTAATTGCTCCACAGTCTCCTTGAGGAAGACTATATCATGTTCTATTTGCTGGACTTTATTTTCCATCGTTCAAAAGCAAAATTACCAATTTCTTGATAGAAAATCCGCTAAAATGTCATCTTTTTCTTTTATATTTTCTATCGTAAAATCGTAATGCGCTAATTCCATTTGCCATCTTGTCTTTTATTTGTTATGGTTGGATTTATTATTTTGTTTATTTATGATTTTGCTTGGGTATTATCTGCTCTTACTACGAAATTTGTATGTATTATGAATAATTCAAACTTTTTTTATTGTTTTTAAGATCGCTAATAATTCATTTTTGTTTATGTGGTAATTTTGTTGAGTCCGTGTGAACGATCCATTATTGTACCTGGCTAATCTTTCTTCTTTTTCACCTATCTCGATAAATTTTAATATTGCCCCCAATTTTCTTCACTTGTATCTGTTTCTATTATCCACGTACATTCTTTGACATGTAGTCTTAGTTTATTAAATTCTGAAGTTTGCTGTTTCAATATCTTAAGTTTTTCTTCATCTTATGGGGTCCATTGCCATTTCTTGAACTTTTTAAATTTTTGTTGAAGCCAATTTATTTTTACAGATAAATTCGGTATATATCATCTTGTTTGATGTAGTAGTTCAATTATGGCTTGTACTTCTCTTTTTTCTTTTAGGATATTTGAAAATGTCTTTATTTTTTCTGATATATGTGGTTGTAGTTCTATTCCTTCATGGGATAATTTTGTTCCTAAAATTCTATCTCCGTTTTGAATAATTTTATTTTCTTTTTTGATAGTATAATATCTACATTCTTTACTATTTCTATGAATTTTACTAAATGCTCTCTATGTTGCTCTTCATTTTCGGATCCTATTAGAATATAATCTACATATAAAAGAAAAAATTATTATATTTTTCAAATATCTTATCCATATATTCTTGAAATACTTCCGAACTATTTTTATAACCAAATGGTAATATGTTCTATTCATAAAATTCTTGTGGTGTGTACTAAATGCCGTTAACTGTTTTGATTCTTCAGTTAGTTTTACATGATAAAATACTGATTTACAATCAAATTTTGAATGTATTTCTCTTGTTCTTACTGTGTTTAGTAGTGTATGCATATCTGGTAGCGGATATCCAAATCTTTTTGTATTTTTATTTAATTTATTATAATTTATTACCATTCTAGATTTATCACTTTTTTCTTCTGAGTGTTTTCTTACTATAAATGCCGGTGATGAATGTGGACTTTGTGACTTTCTTATGTAATCGTTTTCCATTAGTTCTTTAATATGTATTTTGAATTCTTCTAATCCTGTTGGAGTATGTCTAATATGTTTAATTTTTATTATTTTGTTCTTGTTTATTAATTCTACATGAGCTATGGGTTCACTTAAATGCCATTTTGCTAAAGGGTCTTCTCCACATAGATTTTCTAATTGTTTTTGTAAAATTTCTTGTGTAATTGTTACTTGAACTTGCTGTACCATAGTTTTATTTGGTAAATATTGGTATTCACCACGCTGGGCTGAAGAAACTCTGATATGTGGTAGGTCCGTCCTAGAATGGGGTTGTGTTATTTTAATTACTATTGCTTGGTGTTTACAAGGAGTTGTAAATATAATCGATCTGTGTGATATAGTTATAGGATAGTATTGTTGGAAAAAATCATTTCCTAATAGTACATCATTATTCATATCATCAAATTTGTATATTATCGGTATTTTTAGGATGTAATTTCCTATTTGTATCGTGACATATTTTTGGTACTTGTCCAGTACAACTGTTTTTCCTGACAAACCAGTTATTTCTTTTTTATTGTATCCATCTTGTTTCCATTTTGGTAGTATATTTTCGTGACATAAGCTAGTGCCTGCTCCAGTGTCTAGACTATGATAGTTTCTTGATTTGTATCTTTCATATACAAATTCTGTTGGTATGTATAATGTATTTTTTGTTGTTCTTAATCGATTCATTTGCACAATATTCTATTTATTATTATACTCTCATTATTTATTGTTACTGTTATTTTTTTTTCTTGTATTGAGTAAGGTTGTATTGATGTAAGGAAGTCAGTTCCTAATAACATTTCATTAACATTGTGTTCTAGGTCTACATGTAGATGTAATAGAATTTTATTTCTACAGTTTATCCTTAATGGTAGTATTATTTTATAGACACTTGGATGTCTTTATTATAATCGTCTAAATAGTAATATGAGTTTTCTAATGGTATTAATTCCCTTTTTTTTTTATATTTGTTTGTTTAATATCTGAATTAGTAGCTCCTGTATCTACAAGGACTACTTGTTTGTTCCATATACCACTGTCATAATATTCTATTTCTATTTTTTATTAACTATTATTTTGATTGTCTAATATATTTATTATTGGTATTAATTACAATGCTTGCTGTTTGTTTCTTATTGATAGTGATCTCTTTCCGAATGTTATTTGTGGTACTTTTCTTTTTGCAATATCTTTTGCTTTATTAAAGTCAAATTTTATATAATTTGGGATGGTCATTTCACGGTTTTTCCTAGCTGGTTTGTATCTTATTATTTGTCAGAATAATGGTTCTATTTTAAAGTTATCAGTATTTCTGTTTATTACTTCATGCTTACTCGTGAAAGTATAAATATTTCTTATTTAAATACTCAACCTTACTCTTCTCTATCATCTTTATTCATGATAATCTGTGATACACTACTAAATTTTTTTCCTTATTTTCTTTTGCCATAGTTATAGAGAAATTAAGTTTTAGGCTAAATTTGAAAAAACCCCTTGAACTATCCCCTTTATGCAAAAAACCTCACTGGACTTTTTTATGCGCAGAAAACCACACTCAAGTATGGTTGCAAAAAACCCCCATGAAGTATATTTTCAAAAAACCATATCTAACTTTTCTGCTTTTATTAGATAACCTCATTTATCTTTGCAAGTTGGTTCAGAAAATATCATGCATCTTTCTCATTATTGTAAAAAAACCTCACTCAACTTTAGTAGGAAACTCAGGCCGCCAAAGTGTATTTTTTGCAACTATGCATTAGTGTGGTTTTCAGCGCAAAAAATAGTTCAATGAGATTTTCTGCATAAAGGGAATAGTTCAAGGGTTTTTTCTCTTCAAATGTAACATAGGTTTTATTGTAAATTTTATTTTTTGGTACATTAGGTTTCCTTGTACTATTCTTATTAAGGCATCTTGTGTACTTGATATTATTCTATCAGCCATTAGGTATATTTCTAAGGGTGTATTTACTCATTCCTTAAAATAAGCTTTTATTATTTGCAGTATTCTAAAAAGTGGCCTAGGCGCTAGGTGGCCCTCCAACGCCACGCCTAGGGGCTAGGTGTTTAAGAAAATCGGACCATGGTTCTAAGCGGTTAAAAGCGGGTCTAGGCGGCGCGTAATCGGTGTAAGCGGGTCTAGGCGGGCTAGACCCGCTTAAACATGCTTAGGACTTAATTATTAAAAAAAGGGACCCGACTTATTCCAACCCGACCCGCTCTAATACATTCAAACCCTTAAAACTTCTCTTTCTCCTCTAAATGCCCCGTAAAAAACCCCGAAATCAATTTTATTCTCTAAATCCCTAATTCCTCTTCTCTAAAACCCCTAAATCACCTCCTCCGCCTCCCTTCTTGCAGTCGGAGGCTCGCAGCTCGCAGCTCGCAGCTCGCAGCTCACAGCTCGCAACGCACTTCAATTTCGACCTCCTCCGCCTCCCTCCTCTTTCGCCTCCCTCCTTGCAGTCGTTGCTCGTAGTCGTCAACACAACCTCCTCCGCCTCCCTCCTCGCAGTTGCAGCTCTCACTCACTTTGTCACTCAATCGTCAAAACCTCCTCCTCCGCGTCCCTCCTTGCAGTCACAGCTCACTTCAACTTCAACCGACGTCAACACAACATCTCTCTCCTCTCTTCAGCTTCAAGTCAAGTCATCAACACAACCACACATTGCCTCCCGCCTTGCTTCACCTCCAACGTCAACACTACGTCCTCTTCTCTCTCAAACTTCTCCTGACGCAACCCTCCCCCATCCCCCGACTCAAGCCTCCTGCTTCCCCACATTGTTTGCTCCATGGACTGGAACAGCCGAACAGGTAATCTCCATAACTGATCCTCATCATAGATTAATACTAGTCTAATAGATGAGTATAAGACTACAAAAAAGGAAAAGACTAATAATAATACATCGATTCGATTTTGTAAAGCTCATCCTGCAATTGCAAGTAGAAATATCAAGAGTAAGAATTGATAACAAAAAAAAACAAAATGATAAAATATATAAATAAAATATATACATAAATAAATAAATATATAATATATAAATAAAACCGCCTAGATGTATGTGTACTGCTCTAAGATGTATGTGTCTTAATGTCTTTCTGGTTTTTTCACTTATTTTTTCTATTTCATGTCTTATTATTCTTTCTGTTATCAATAAAATTATAGTTTTTCCTTGAGCTTGTTAATGTCTATAGGTTATTCATTATTCTAGCTATTATTTTGGTATTTCTTTTCGTTTCAAATATTGGAAGTTTAAATGTTTCTTTCGGGTTTATGTCCAGTTTGGTTGCTCTTATTTTATCGTATTTTTGTATGTTAAAACTTATTCTCTCTCTTACTTCCTCATTGTTTTCTTCTCTTTCTAATTATTCTCCTATTTATGTTATTTATGTCATCATATTTATTCCTCATTCTTCTATTTCATCTTCACTACTTTCACTATCTTTTTCCGTTACCATTATTTCTCCATCTTCTCTAATTTCTGACCAGTTTTTCTCATATTTTGTGGGTTCATAGTTTATGTTATTCATTTCTTTTATTTCCTCTACGTATTTTATGTTTTCTTTTTTCATTCTTTTAGGACAGTTTGGTGATATATGTCTTAGTTCTCCGCATATATAGCAATTACATTTCTTTGGGTTTCTAGGATATTGTTTGTTTTTATTTATTCTTCTGAAGTATTTTTTGTAAGGTTTTTTATATCTCTTAAAATTTTTTCCGTATTTTGGTTTATATCTTTGCATTTTGTTTTAACATCTTTTATATAATTCTAATTATTATTACATCCCCAATGATTTGGGCTTGCCTCTTCACACAAATCATCTGTTTATATGTTCTATAGTATTTTATGGTTGGTTTAGCTTCTTGAGACACTTTATCTCTATAATCCTTCACAAATTGTGTTATATACGCTAAAGTATCTATTTCTAGTTTTACTTTTCATTTATGTATGCACTGTATACATTTATACTCCATGGATCAGGTAGTTTTAGAAAAAAATGAGTCTAAGATTGGACTCTTTTCTTCTTTGTATAATTACTATCTTGAAAATATTTTCGGAATTAGCAAACATAGTTGTCAAAATAACATATGTCGTATATTTCTAAATTTCTTAACTTTCATCTTGCCTGTTTCTTTTTATATATGTTATGTTTTTCTACTTTTTCGTAAACACTAAATTATGTTCTTATTGCTATCTCATAATTTGTAATTATTTTTTTTAATTCTAAGGTTCTTTGTGCTGAATTTTCTTCTGTTCCTGGAACCCCAGTTTTCCCAAATCCGTATTTTTGTATATTTTCTGTATTTAAAATTTTCACAATTTTTTTTCGGTTTTCAATTTCTTTTGTCAAATTGTATTATTAGATCTCCTATAAAAAATGTGTTTTCGATCAATAACTTTATTCGTAAATATTTTCTATGATTTTATATTGTAAAACAATTCGTATTTTTTGTTATTATTATTATTTCTGTTATTATTATTACTATTATTGTGTTATCACTTTTCTAATTATTATTATTGTCAGTATTATTATTTCTTACTGTTATTTTTATACGATTATTATTTTTATTATTATTATTAATATTTCTACAAAATCCTAAATTGTATATTTTCATTTGTTATTTTATTTTTCCAAAACTCCAAACCGATTTGTTATTTAATACCCTATTTTCCTTATTGGATTTTTAATTATAACCCATTGTTTTTATAAACCCAAATACCCACCTAATTACCCAAAACCCATTAATATCCATTTTAAACCCAATAACCCAACTAACCACTGTCTACTTAACCCTACCCATTTTAATTATCCAAACCCGTTCCCTATACTACCCTAAACCCGAAACCCATATACCCCTCAGCCTAAACACCTAAGCCTATTTTACCCTACTCTGTATATACCCATATTTTTTTGAATTTTTTCCCAAAATGACCCTTTTTGCAAAAGTATTGCCACAAACGACCCGTTTTTTTTATTTCCACAAACGCCCTACTCGCTTTTTGAAAAAGCGAGTGTGGTACAAACCACCCCGCTTTTTCGAAAAGTGAGTCTTAGGTTTCAGAAAATTGTAAACCTAAGACTCGCTTTTCGGAAAAGCGGGGTGGTTTGTACCACACTCGCTTTTTCCAAAAGCGAGTCTTGGGCTTCTTTGCCCAGCAACACTCGCTTTTTGAAAAAGCGGGGGTAATTAAACCACACTCGCTTTTTCAAAAAGCGAGTGTCGTTTGGGACTTAAACCCCCGCCCCCAAAACATCTTTCACTTCTTCTCTCTATTCTTCAAGACTCGCTTTTTGAAACCCTAACCCATCGCTCGTAATCTTCGATTTCTAGCCTATTTCATCAAATTAGCCGTCGATTAGCTCCTAAAATCTTCCCTTTCTCATCCCAATCTAGTTGCCCACGTTGTGGTTGAGTTTTCTTTTCGAAATTTTGGGTGATTGCGGTGGATTGAAGAAGAAGGGGTGGAGGTCGGTGACGCTCGTGATTTGGTGGTGGTTCTTTTTGGTTTGTGGTGATTGCGGTGGTTCAATTCCTGCGTGAAGCTTGAGGTATATTTCTAGAACTCAATATTTTCTAATGTTGTATATATATTGTGTGTAATATGTGGTGGTGTGTGTAGAATTTTTGAACGGTTTGTTTGTAATCTGTGTAGAATTTGGGGATTTGTGAGTAAATGTGTAATTGTGATTTTGTGAGTAGTATTTGTGCATATGTGCATATGTGAGTAAAAGTACAATTGTGCATATGTGATTTTGTGAAAGTATTTGTGTATATGTGATTTTGTGATTTTGTACATATGATAGAATTAGGATAATATCTCCACCTATAGATAGAATGGTATTTGGTTTGGTTTAT
This sequence comes from Hemerocallis citrina, assembly GCA_017893485.1. Taxonomy (NCBI): domain Eukaryota; kingdom Viridiplantae; phylum Streptophyta; class Magnoliopsida; order Asparagales; family Asphodelaceae; genus Hemerocallis; species Hemerocallis citrina. The sequence continues at coordinate 19,813,619 of CM030360.1, forward strand.
TATTGTTTTTTCTAAATTATGTGCTAAGCTCAGTAGAGTGGGGTGGAGAAGGATTCGTGTAGCTGATCCAGTATGGAGAATAGATTGTGCTTATCTCGTATAGGTCTTAAGAGATTGAGTTTGAGAATCATTTGAGATTATGCTGTTGCTTTGATGGATCTCAAAGGTTCTCTCACTTGAGAGAGATCAAATTCAAACAATCATATTTTCAACTTGTAGGATTCTTATAAAAACCTACATAGTTATCATATCATACTATATAAGGGTGGGTAAATTGTTTTTCAGTGGATTTTGGTGGTTTACTTGTCACAACTCACAAATTGTTAGGATGTTAGATACATTTGTACTTTGAACCTCTTTGGACCTACAGTTCGATAAAGCACGAATATGGACTAGCTGATGCAAGCACTTGGTGACATGAGATACAAAATGCCGACATTGAAATACAAAGTACTTTGCGGGATATGTGTATTCGGCTTGAAAATTGCTTTTATCTTACTTTTAAGTTTTAATCTTATATTTAATTGAGATTAAGATTGTCTTATTAGCACACAAATTTGGTGTTAAAAGTACAATTCTCATGTCATTACTTCTGAATTTGTTCTCAAATTTTAACCACTGGCATGTTTTACTGGATGTTCTCAATTCTCATGGATGTAACTTCGTGTACTGGAGTTTTACTGGATATTTCTTTTTCAATTCAAGTAAACAATTTGCTTCTATTTGCCAAATTCCATAGTCAAGAAATAAGAAAAAATTGTAGAATCAGATTGGGTGTGGAGCATTTGTATTTGTGTGCATAAAAGTTAGATTGAGTGCAGGAAATTAATCAAGAGAAACAGGGTAACACTTGGTTTCTTGAGAAATTGTAACTGATTTTATAACCTTCTTCCATCTCTGATTTTATAACCTTCTTCCATCTCTGATTTTATTTTGTGATTTTGTATTTGTGAGTTGTAGATGTTTTGAGTAAAATTAGGATAATATCTCCACCTATAGATTTTGTGGGTTGTAGATTTTGTAATTTAGTAATATCTCCACCTATTATTTGTGACTTTGTGAGTTGTATTTGCATTTCAATTCTCTTTAGCTTCCGTGGTTATTTAAATTGCTAAAATGATTTTGGTATTGTTAATAATGATTGCCAGTTCATCATTGTAGGATACTCTTTTTTTTTTGAAAAAATGCCACGGAATAAGGGATGTGTGGAGGCTGGCAGTAGTAGTAGAGCCAATCGTGGCGATGGACCACGTACATCTTTTGGCCCACCTCCACGCAGTGGACGTGTTGGTGGTCGTCGTGGTGGCAACGAACGAAGTAATGTAAGTTATATTTTTTTTTTGCATTCGATTTTTTTCACTGTCATATAATTGATTGATATATTTATTTGCTGATGTAAATGGTGTTTTGCAGGTCCCAACAAACCAAAATGTGGTTGGTACTTCGTCGCCTGCCCCTTCTTCATCTACGGTTCCCCTTGTTGGTCCAGGTCCACTCGACCCCAGTCTTCTAACTTCTCAGTCGCACCATCGCTCCAAAGATGTGTGGGAGGGGGATTCGAAAGAGTGTACCTTCCGTGGGGGGCATCCTCTCCCTATGCACCCACGGATTCACCAAATACTACGGGATTGCGGTCTATACGGTATTGCACTGATGAGCGGCATCAAGTGCGATCGGCCTCTACTGACAGCACTCCTAGAGAGATGGCATCCTGAGACCCACAGCTTCCACTTGTCAGTTGGGGAGATGACTGTTACGTTGCAGGACGTTTCAGTCATCATAGGCCTTCCGGTAGATGGGCAGGCGGTGACCGGCTCTATGGACTTCGATGCCCCATACTTAGTAGAACAATACTTAGGTGTCGAAGTGGAGACTGGTGCAGTAGTTGGGAAACAAATTCGTCTGAAGTGGTTGAAGGAAAAATTTAAAGACCGACTGACAGATGATTCGACCGAAGAGGAGGTCCAGATGTACTGCAGGGCGTACATCCTAACTCTTTTTGGAGGGGTACTATTCTCTAACTCAAGCGGTCATTCCGTCCCCCTCATGTACCTCCCGCTTATTGCTGACTTAGGACGAGTCGGCCAGTATAGTTGGGGTAGTGCCGCCCTAGCAGCCCTCTACAGGAGTTTGTGCCTGTATGCCCTCGGGTCCGTGCAGATGAATGGCCCGATGATTTTGCTTCAAGTGTGGAGCTGGGAGCGTATCCACGTTGGGCGTCCCGTAGTTAGAAAACAATCACCCAGCTGGATCCATCTCCCTGAAGACCCGTACATGCTTCCTCCTCTAGGTGTGTACTGGTCGGGTAACCTAACCTGGACTGCCAACCCCAACAGATGCCTGACCTACTACCGTGATGAGTTGGACAGGTTGGTAGATAACTGCGTTGTATGGATGCCCTACACGGAGGAGCGTCTAGCTCGATTACCGCCCACTGCCCTGTATAGACGAGACCTTTGGCTGACAAAAGCACCGCTCATCAACTTCAGCACTGTCGAGTTCTATTTCGTTAGCAGAGTACTTCGACAGTTTGGTCTCCAGCAGTTGATTCCAGTAGCAGAGCCATTCAATGCAGATATCCATAAAATCACCGGAATGGGTCGTACGCCAGGTCACAATTGGGCGGAAAGCTTCTCCACATATGTCGAGAGATGGAACTTACAAAGGTTTGATGAAATAATCCTTTCTCCACCCACCATGCGTATACCCGTTCTCACGGAAAAAATTCCTGGTTGATGATGGAACATTGTCACCCCATGTCCGTTAGCTCTCTCACGGCGACTATCAAGCAGTTCATGTACTTTTCGAGAAAAAATCCTCCCTTCGGATAAAAGATGAGTTGCTTCTTGTCGACGAGTAGTAAAATAATTGTTCAGACGTTCGAAGATCGTCTCAACAATCGCTATCACTGGCAAACTACGGACTCCTTTCAAGACTGAGTTGAACACTTCTGACAAGTTCGTAGTCAATATCCCGAATCTACGACCTTCATCTGCATAAAGTGCCCATTTCTCAACCGGCTTCTCTTTCAACCAATTAGCCGCCTCCACATTTACGTTCTCAAGCTCAGCAAGTTTGGCATAAACTTTTTGGGTTGGTGTTCACACGCTATAATTTTCGCCTTCTTACGCAATGCCTTGCTACCAAATTTAGTAAAGAAATTTGTAGCAAAATGGCGCATACAATAACGGTGATATCCACTTGGTTCGTTCCAAGCTCCATTTTGTAACTCCATAGCATGCATTATACCAGCGTGACGATCAGAAATAACACACAACTCAGTGCGATCGGTGACATAAAATCGGATGCAACTCATGAACCATGTCCACGTATTTATACTCTCTCCATCAACCAGTGCAAATGCAAACGGAAATAAACAATCATTCGCATCTGGGGAAACAACAATTAGCAAGCAACCCTTGTACTTACCATACAAGTGAGTTCCGTCAACACTGATCACCGGTCTGCAGGACTTGAAACCTTCAATTGAAGGACCAAATGCCCAGAATACACCCTTGAATGTTTCCTCGCCAGGGCCAGTCTCATACTTATCCCAGTGAACCTTCGTTCCTGTATTTGCAGCTTGAATTGCTGTGAGTAGAGCAGGCAACTTTGTGTATGCTTCTTCGAAGGTACCATACAACCTCTCGATCGCTTTTTGTTTTGCTCGCCAAGCTTTCTTATAGGAAATCTGATAATTATATTGTATTTTAACAATCTCAATAATTGACCTCGGTGATAAAGAGGTATCTTTTTTCACCACATCAACAATCAGATTACAAACAATATTGTAATCAATTTTAAGGTGATCTTGATTCAGCGTTGGATTCGTACAAGTGTGTGGCCCAACTATCTTCTTCACCACAAAATTCGTCCCGCCTTTTGGAACCATTGCTCGTAATCTCCAAGGGCAGCCACCATCACTTACTCCGGGGGGGCCCTGCACGATCTCCTCAATGGTACGTTTTCTAGGTGCCATTTTGCATTTAACAGTGTACAGTGACGGTGTAGATTTCAAAGTTACGAATTCACGATGTTTTTTGATAGAATACAACTTCACTGCCTGTTGAATCGACTGCTTACTTATAAACTCCTGTCCAACGTACAATTCGTCTACATTGGACGAACCAGACGACTCTTGTGGACCTAGGTGTACTCTAGCACCTTCAGCCATCTCTTCAGTAACATGACCGTCAATATTGCCGTAGCTATAAGTACCTCTGGCTTCATTAGAACTGCTGTTCGTGGGATTTACATTTGCACCACTGTCAACATCTTCATCATCGTCTACGTCATCAGTGTCATCACTATCAACATCTTCATCATCTGTTTCTTCATCTTCTTCATCATCTTCTAATAAGTTGTTGTTACAGACTGCATTTTCAAAGAGTTCAAACATGCTGTTATTTGGTACAGAGTCAGGAACCGGGCTAGGTTGGCGTGGCAGCTCAACATTTACAGAATCCGGAATTGGAGTATGGGCGAAGGTGTTTTCTTGTGAGGATATCGGATTTGGTTGTGAAGATTGATCGGGATTAGGCCTCGACTGCTGTGTAGGTACTACCCGTATGAAGCTTGCACTGGGGATATCATGTGGCTGGGCATTGACAACCCGGATTTGCTGAATATATAACTCTACTACAGACCAAGCACAATTGGGATCAAATGTCCTAGCAATCAATGACTTCAGCGCATTATCAGTAGGTACGGGCACTGTCATAAAATACTGACCATCTCCTCTTCCTGCTGCGTATCGAGCTAAAATTTTCAAATTCCATTCATTCCTATCCCAATTAGTAACTTCATAGATTTTCCCAACTAATTCTTCGAATGTGATGGTACGGGGCACCCAAACTATTTCCGGATCCAAATGACTATAACAATAACCAATCTTTGGATCACGAATTATTTCACAACCAAAATATAACCAAATAGGAATCTCCAAATCCATACCTACGTTAATTTATACCAATAATCGAGTTATTATCTACCCATAAAGAAAACCTATTCAAATTAACAAAATAATGGGGGAATAAACAACATACCTTCAAGACTGAGTTGCTTCCCTTTTGAAGCATACCCAAATTCTAACAAATTAAACCTCGAACGGAAGATGGGTTTAAGTTGTCCAAAGTAATTTTGTGGGTTATTCAACAAATTATGAGGGTATTTTGATGAATTTGAGATGAGAGATGGGTTAGGGTTTCGCGAACGAAGAGGAAGAGAAAGAATAGAGAGAAGAAGTGAGAGATGTTTTGGGGGCGGGGGTTTAAGTCCCAAACGACACTCGCTTTTTGAAAAAGCGAGTGTGGTTTAATTACCCCCGCTTTTTCAAAAAGCGAGTGTTGCTGGGCAAAGAAGCCCAAGACTCGCTTTTGGAAAAAGCGAGTTTGGTACAAACCACCCCGCTTTTCCGAAAAGCGAGTCTTAGGTTTACAATTTTCTGAAACCTAAGACTCGCTTTTCAAAAAAGCGGGGTGGTTTGTACCACACTTGCTTTTTCAAAAAGCGAGTAGGGCGTTTGTGGAAATAAAAAAAAAAACAGGTCGTTTGTGGCAATACTTTTGCAAAAAAGGGTCATTTTGGGAAAAAATTCTATTTTTTTTTTATGACTGTTCATCTTCCCCCTATCAAACCCGTAGCCGCCCTGACCCCTTCTGCTTCGTTTCTTCGTCTTTGTCTCTCCCTCATCCTCCCGAGCGCCTATTGCACCTCCATGCGTGCTCCCCTTCCTCGCTCACCCTCCCGTTCCCCTGCCTCCTCGACATCGACGCCAGCAGACCGTGGCCCCTCCTATCGCGACGCTGCACTGCGCAGGCCAGTGCGCTGTCGCCATTGAAGTCGCCAGCCTCCTGCTCAACCCATCTCTCTCCCGATCCTGTGTCTAGCTGCACCCGCCCCGGTGCCTGGGTCCCGTCTTCCGTCGCTCAGCTTCCACTACAGCCCGTAGGCACTGTGCTCCTCCCCGACTGCCTACAGCAATAGCGAACCGCGACAGCACCTCGCTGCATCGTTGTTCTTCCGTGCACACCCCGGAGGTTCTTCTTACCCACGTGTGTGTGCGGGTGTGGTTTTGTTGGAGTTGCTATAGTGGGATTGTGGTGCAAGTGTGTTCGTGGTTTTGTCGCTCGATAGTTGGGTTGTTGCTCGTGGTTGTGGTGTAGGTGTTTTCGTTGTTCGTGAGTTTGGCTCGTAGTTGCGTTCGTTGGGCTTGGTGGCTCATGTTCCGCTCGTTCGTGGGTTTTGCTAGCTTTCGGTTCTTGGGTTCGTTGTGTTCGGTTGCTCCGGGAATCCGTTCCCGTTATTCTTGTTTGGTTTCGTTTCCGCCGTCGTCTTTCAGGCAAGTAACTTGTACTCAAATTCCTTTGTACGATACAAGTCAAAAATACCACTTGTAGTGTAGTTGGGTTCTAGAGACAATTCGTGTGTGAAACCCCTTATTGATATTGTCTCTATAGTGCTTTGAACATAGTTTACTCACGACACAAAAATTGACATGAAATAATTTAGGTTTTGCCCGTTCTTGATTTGATCATGTATGTGGGATTTTTGTGAGAATTTTGGTATTTGTTGAGATCCATGTGATAGACTCGCTTTGGATATGTGGATTACCCTATTTCATGATGTTTGGAAACTTGGAAGACTCGATTTCATGTTTGGTTGTGTTTGGATCAAGTTTCGTTGGATCTAGATTGATTTTGGGTTTTGAGGAAAATCTGTATTTTGTTGATGTTCTGTTTTGAATTGTATTTTAGACCATACTAAATTCAGATTTGTAATTTTAGTATAAAACATGAATTGTAGAGAAATTCATTTTCTTTCGAACCCTTCTAACCTTGCTCGATTTCGTTTTCGTATGAGTGACTTATGGCGGTTTTACTACAGAGGTGTATTATATTTCCAGATTTCGTTTCTCGACGATTTTGTTGATTAAATTATTTTGATACTAGAGCTACACCTATTATTTTGATCTGAAACTTTGGTCAGTTTTTCTATACCTATCTAGGGATTATCTAGAATTTTGGTAGATTTTATTGATAAATTTTATATGTCATTTCATGCATGTTTACAAAAGTCATACTTGCTGTATTTTGCTCGCTGTCCTGTAAAGAATTGTGTTTTCACCCTGATTCCTCTTACTGTATGGAAAATATTTGTGAAATATAAAAGTTAGCTTATTCTATCTATTTTCACCTCCCTTTTGTCGATTTGGATTTCGTCTCACTGGTTGCGAGATATTATAGTTTTCGTACAGCAGTGTTGGGAATTCCAGATTTGCCAAACTATCATTTATTGATGTTTTCTGATTTTTGATGATTGATCTAATTTTACTGGAAAATTCTGAAACTTTATATTTGATACTAGACATATAGGGGAATACCCCAGATTTTTCGTGGATTTATTTAATGTGTTTTCATTCTGTTTTCCTACTCTTGAAATTCGATTTCCTGATTTCTGGCTGAACGTGTTTTTTAGATTCAAATCAGTCTTAAGTTAAGTTTTTCTGAAATACTATATAAATTATTTATACTGGCTGGATTCGGTTGGAAGTCTATTTTTTAGACGTTTCGACGGATTCAGATTTTTATTTTTGGAACACTGGGAATCACTATTTTGCTGCAGTGTGGTCGTGCTGTCCTAAACTTGAGATTTGTCTATTTTATTCTTTTATGAGATATCTTCCACTCGTATATGTTTATCTTGCAACTTGAAATTGTCAGATGATCATGCCATGTTTATCTTGATATACTTGCTCTGTTCGTGACACACTTACATGCTTATTTGACATTAATAATAAATAATCAAGCCGGAGTTTAAGGGAAAGATCGAATAGTAGATAATTCAGAAATGTGTACTCAGAAGGGGCCCCGTGTTTTCCATTACTTATTGCCATGTCTCATGATTACATGACTCATGCTTGATATTACTTGTGCCATGTTTCATGATTACATGATTCATGCTTGTTATTACTATATGATTATATGTTGCCATGATTCGTGATGATTCATACTTGATACTACTTATTGCCACGTGATCATGACTACATGACTCGTGCTTGATACTTGCTGCCACTTGTTCACGATTACATGACTCGTGCTTGATACTTGTTACTTGACTTATCCCTGTGTACACTGCACTCTATGATCCACTATGAAATCTAAAACAAAATTATTTGTTGTAGCAACCATGTAAGGTGGGCTGCATGAAGTGCTACCTAGATAGTAATCACTATAAGACTTGAACATGATACTTAAATATGATACTTGAACATTGATATGGCTAAAAATGGGGTTAAATCGGAACCGTCCAGATTGGGCACGAATCTCGAAGCTCGGGGGTAAAAAGGTAATTTCACATACAAGCGGGTCCAAAGCGGGTTCTGAATCTCCTTCTCACAGATCCAATAACCCACGAATGGGTCCGCTCCAATTGGGCACGGGTCCCGACCCGAAGCGAGCCCAGACTAGCAAGAGACAAATCAGGGCCACTGATTTGACCAAATCAACGGGCCTGATTTGCTCTCACCGGGAATCAAGGGGTTAGTTTCCTAAACAGACTAAGGATTTTACTCCCGGCTGTTACACAGGAAATCAGGCCCTTAAACAACTCCCCTGGCGACTATAAATACGACCCCTCTTACCTCTGTTACAGGTTAATCACTTTTTCACCATTTTTAAGCTCTTTCTTAATCTCTTCCGATTACTGACAAGAGCGTCGGAGGGTGCGTCGCCGGAATCAACCCCGGTGTCTCGCACTTCCTTGCAGGTTGCGCCAGGAGCAAGAAGGCTTGAGTCAACTGTTCAGGTTGTTCTCGGACTCACAAATTCTATCTGTTTACCCCCACACCGAAATCAGCGGTAACAGATTGGCGCCGTCTGTGGGAACACAACCACACGAACAGCCTCAACCCCTTCACTGTCGTCCTCTCCAACCATGCCTCCAAAGAAGGTCAGATCCCGAGGGTCAAACCGTGGGGCTAATCCCGCCGACCCTACAGAGGAAGCCCCCTTCAATCCTATTCCTCAGCCCGACCTTCCTCCTCCGGCCCAGCAGGGCCAACCTCCTCTTCCCAAGCAGCAACCCAACAATGGCCCTTCCGGCCATAACGGTCGGAAGCAGAAGCAACCCCTCAACCCGGACCATGTCTCGGTCCATAATGGGTCCTCGGACTCGATGGCTTCTCATCATCTCGACCTCCGCAATACGCTCCTGAACCGCCAGAAGGATGACGACCTCCGCACCCACCTTGACGAGAGGCGGGCCCGAGAGGGAGCCTCCCGCCAGCGTCAGGGTAAGCGGTCCCCACGTCGCCGAGACGGAAGGAGGTCCCCGGACCGCAGGGGCCGGGCAATGTCTCCTGAACGCAGGAGGAGGAGGCCGCATTCCCCCGCGGATCGGCATCCTCGGAGGAACAATGACGCACCGATCACTCGTGCCGAGCAATTTCAGGACACCGTGCTACAGGCCCTCAACCTTCGGCAGAACGTCCAAAATGCTCAAAGGGCTCCAATGCCCCCGAGGGACCCCAGTCCTCGCCGCCGAACCCGAAGTCCTTCCCCGGCTCCCAGCCGCCAGCAGCAGCAGTACAGTCCTCGCCGATCCCAGGGCTACCGGCGCCGTAGTCCGCGCTCCCCTTCTTATGAAGAAGAGTCCGGGGGGTCGTATGATTACCAGCGGAGGGACGACGCCCTCATCCGCCGCCTCCATGAGGTGGAAAGGCGTATTGGCCGCATGGACAGAGAGGAGGAGTCTCGAGCAGGAACGGTCCGTCCTAGCAGACCCCCTTTCTCTCGGTCGATCATGGAGGCCCACATACCGAGGGGTTTCAAACCTCCGCAGTTTGAAACGTACTCAGGGGAATCCGATCCAGTTGACCACGTCGAAAGCTTCAAGACCCTGATGCTGATCCATCAAGCTTCCGACGCCGTGCTCTGCAGGACCTTCCCCGCCACCCTCAGGGGATCGGCTCGGGAATGGTATTCCAGACTCGCTCCCTCCTCGATCTTCTCGTTCGAGCAGTTTGAGACACTGTTCATAACTCACTTCGTGAGTAGCAGGCGAGCTGAGAAGACAAGCCTCTCCCTACTGAACCTGCGGCAGGAAAGGGAAGAGAAGCTGCGGGACTATGTGAAGAGATTCACCGCAGAGGTTAGGTCTATCGCCTCCTTAGACCAGTCAGTGGCGACCGTGGCGTTCCAGTCGAACGTTCTCAACGCCAAACTCCGATCGTCCCTAGCCAAGAAGCCCCCGCATGACTTCGCCGACCTCCTCCTGAGGTGCGAGAAGTATATCCGAGCAGAGGAGGCTGAAGCCCTTCCGAGCTTCGGGGGGCCCTCCTCAGGGTCGAAGAGGAAGGCGACGGGGGAAGAGGGGTCCAAGAAAGCTCTGAAGGACAATGGCGGTCAGCGTCGCCCTCCCCCCAGGTTCGAGAAGTTCACTCCCCTCACCACTAACGTCTCTACCATCCTAATGGAAGTGGAGAAGGAGGGGGTCATCCCGCCTCCAGCTCCGAGGATGCACACCCCGGCAAAGAGGAGGAACAAAGATAAATGGTGTCGTTACCATCGGGACCACGGCCACGACACGAACGACTGCCGGGCTCTGAGAGATGAGATCGAAGCCCTCATCCGGAGGGGGCAGTTGGCCAAATTCGTGAAGGCTAACGATCGGGCGGATCGCAATTCTCCTCCGCTTCGGGGGGCTAACAAGCGCTCCGAGCGACGCGAAGAGACACCCGAGTTCGAGGAGGAACGGATTCTGCACCTGATCCACGGAGGCCCCATGGGGGGCTCCTCTAATTCCTCCCGGAAGGTCTTCGTCCGAGAGGTCAACTCGGTTCACAGTGCCCCTCCCCCCAAAGGTCTCGGCGTCCCTGTGTCTTTCTCCGACGCAGACCTCGAAGGGGTCCGAACCCCACACTGTGATGCCCTCGTCATCGACCTCCGGATGGCCAACTTCAAGGTGCAGAGGATTTTAGTAGACAATGGGAGTTCGGTCAATATTCTTTTCCTCTCGGCCTTCCGAGGCCTGCAGCTGTCCCGGGACCGTCTCAAACCGGCCGGTTACACACTCCACGGGTTCACGGGGGTCCCGGTAATTGTCGAGGGGGTGATAACCCTAGACGTAACCGCAGGAAGCGCCTCTACTACCCGGACCGAGCCGATGGACTTCATGGCCGTCGACGTCCCGGCGGCGTATAATGTCATCCTAGGCTGACCCGGCCTAGCCGCCTTGGAAGCTGTCCCCTCGGCGTACCATTTGAAAATGAAGTTCCCCACTCGGTCGGGAGTAGGGGAAGTCAGGGGAAGCCAAGAAACAGCCCGAAAGTGCTACATGACTTCCACCGGGGGACCAGTGCTCTCGCTCGAGACACTAGAAATCCCCGAGCCGAAAGCTCGGCCAACGTCCGAGCCGGCGGACGAGTTAGAAGAAGTGCTCTTCTCGGACGAGGACCCGAGCCGGAAGTTCCTCATCAGCAAGTCCTTGCCGACCGCACTGTGCTCGGACCTGATTCAATGCATCCGGGATAACCGTGACTTGTTCGCTTGGTCGGCCGCGGACATGCCCGGCATTTTCGAGGAGCTGCTCGTCCATCGCCTGAGTGTCGAACCGGGGTGCAAACCGGTTCAGCAGAAGAGGCGAAAGTTCGCTCCCGAGCGACAACAGGCCATCAAGGAGGAGGTGGATAAACTGCTGAAGGCCAAGTTCATACAGGAGGTAAATTACCCCGAGTGGCTGTCGAATGTTGTAATGGTCAAGAAGTCCAATGGCTCGTGGAGGATATGCATTGACTTCACCGACCTGAACAAGGCGTGTCCGAAGGATCCATTCCCTCTCCCGAACATCGACACCCTTATTGACGCCACCTCGGGCCATGAGCTCCTCAGCTTCATGGACGCCTTCTCGGGGTACAATCAAATCCGAATGTTCCCTCCGGACATTTCGAAGACCTCCTTTGTCACCGACCAAGGCCTCTACTGCTACCGGGTCATGCCGTTCGGCTTGAAGAACGCAGGCGCCACCTACCAGCGCCTCGTCAACAAGGTCTTCCAGAGCCAGATAGGCCGAAACATGGAGGTGTACGTTGACGACATGCTCGTCAAAAGTGCCCGAGGCACTGATCACGTGGCCGACCTCCAGGAGGCCTTCGGCGTGTTGAGAAGGCACAGCATGCGACTGAACCCGAACAAGTGCGCGTTCGGGGTCTCCTCGGGAAAATTCCTCGGCTTCATGGTAAGCCAACGAGGAATAGAAGCTAACCCCGAGAAGATTAAGGCCATATTAGACTTGGCCCCGCCTCGGAACATCAAGGAGGTGCAGAAGCTCACTGGTCGGCTCGCTGCTATCGGTCGGTTCCTCTCGAAGTCGGGGGAAAAGTGCCTCCCCTTCTTCAAAGCACTCATGGGGGCTAAGGGTTTTGAATGGGGCCAACCACAACAGGAATCGTTCGACCAACTAAAGGCCTACTTGGTGAACCCCCCTCTGCTCAGCAAACCCGTCCCGGGCGAGACTCTCTTCGTCTACTTGGCTGCTTCCGAGCAGACCTTGAGCGCTGTCTTGGTAAGAGAGGAGGACCGGTCCCAAAGGCCCATCTACTACGTGAGCAAAGTGCTTCGGGACGCCGAGCTCTGCTATCCGAAGATAGAGAAGTGGCCTACGCCCTAGTCACGGCGGCGAGGAAGCTTCGGCCATACTTTCAGTCCCACTCGATCGTCGTCCTCACCGACCAGCCCCTAAAGCAGATCCTCTACAAGCCCGAGACCTCGGGCCGGCTGATGAAGTGGTCCATAGAGCTGAGCCAGCATGACATATCTTACCAACCTCGGACAGCCATTAAAGCGCAGGCACTCGCCGACTTCATCGTAGAGTCCACTATCCCTGAAGTCGAACACATTCCGAATGGACCCCCCATTTGGGCAGTCTTCATGGACGGATCCTCTTGTAATGAAGGAAGTGGCGCCGGCATCATTCTAAACGGCCCTGACGACTTCGTCCTCCAGTACGCGATCCGCATGAACTTCAAGGCCTCGAACAATGAGGCAGAGTACGAAGCACTCATCGCTGGTCTCGGACTTGCACGAAGTGCTGGGGCGCAGCGCCTCCAAATCCACAGCGATTCCCAGCTCGTCGTGAACCAAGTCTTGGGTGAGTACGAGGCTCGAGATGAGCGGATGGCGAAGTACCTTGCTAAGGTTCGGGACCTCATGGGCCGGTTCGAGGAGGCGCTCATCCAGCGGGTCCCTCGTGAAGAGAACTCACAGGCCGATGCCCTCTCCAAGTTGGCCTCGTCCTCCCTGCAAGGTCTCGAACAGACTGTACTGATCGAAGTCCTCTCTAAGCCGAGCATCGAAGACGAGACACCTGGCTCGGCGGAATCATTGCCGGTCATGTTACAAGATAATTAGATGAAGCCTCTAGTGGAGTTCTTGAGGGACGAGCTCCTACCCGAAGACCCCAAAGAGGCTCGCCGAGTCAGAACCCGGGCCGAGCGGTATGTCTTGATCGAGGGCATCCTATACAAATGCTCTTTCTCTCAAATAGACGGCCGACCATACCTAAGGTGCCTCTCTCCGGATCAGGCCGAATATGCCCTACAAGAGCTCCACGAAGGCATCGGAGGGGCACACTCAGGATTCAGGTCCTTGGCCCGAAAAGCTTTAAATTATGGATACTTCTGGCCGACCCTCCTTCAAGACGCCGAGCGACATGTTCGGCAATGCAGCTCTTGTCAGAGACACTCCAGCATCCGACGCCTCCCTCAGGCCAACCTCGCCTCCCTATCAAGTCCCATCCCCTTTGCAATGTGGGGGATGGATTTACTAGGGCCTTTCCCTTCGGCTCTGGGTCAGTTCAGGTTCTTGGTCGTAGCCATCGACTACTTCTCGAAGTGGGTCAAGGCCGAGCCCCTCGCCACTATAACCGAGAACAAGGTGGTACAGTTCTTCTGGAAGAGCATCATTTGTAGGTTCGGCATCCCCCGCATCCTCGTGACGGACAACGGGACTCAGTTCACTGGCGCGGCATTCCGAGCTCTATGCGACGACCTGGCCATCCAGCAGCGCTTCTCGTCCGTCTCCCACCCTTAGTCGAACGGACAGGCAGAAAATGCTAATTGGCAGATCCTCACAGGCATCAAGAAAAGGCTAGACAAAAGTTCCAAGGGCTTGTGGGTCGACCAACTCCACAACGTCCTATGGAACTACCGCACGAGCAAGCGGACCCCCACAGGCGAGTTCCCTTTCAACCTCACCTATGGGTCTGAGGCCGTGATACCTCTCGAGGTCGGAATACCTATCCCTCGGCTCACAGCCTATGACGAAGCACAGAATGCCAGGGACCTCAGAGCAGACCTAGACCTGATAGATGAACTAAGGGGAAGGGCGTCAATTCGGCAGCAGACTTACCGAAGAAGGGTTGAACTAGCGTACAACAAAAAGGTCCGACCCGCCAATCTTAAGCAAGGAGATTTGGTCTTGAGAAAGCTAGCCGTGTCCTTCCCCAGTCAGAAGAGCAAGCTGGCTCCGAACTGGGAAGGGCCGTACAGAATCACGAGGGTAGTTCGGCCCGGAACATATCGTCTTGAAGACCTAGAGGGCAGAGAGCTTCCGAGGACTTGGAATGCCGACCACCTCCTAAAATACCAAGAAAGCGCTCCGGCACCACTCTAAGTATCATAGGATATCGAGCCATTCCAGTCCTCCGACTTGTAACCTATTTTCATAAAATGTACTATGTAAAACGGTTCGCCGTCGATTATCAATAAAGAAAGCTCTTTCGGGTTTTTGAATTTGCATGCTTCTCTCCCCTCTTAACTGCTTTTTAAACTGAGATTTCCACCAATGGTTCGGAGTCCACGTTCGGCTCGACCTCACCTCCTCGACTCGTCCCCGGACGAACCAGGGGTAGACCGTCGTTCGGAACTGCTCTCACAACCGTTGAACTACAACGATGGTTCGGAGTCCAACGTTCGGCTCGACCTCACCTCCTCGGCTCGTCCCCGGATTAACCAGGGGTAGACCGTCGTTCGGAATTGCTCCCACAACCGTTGAACTACACCGATGGTTCGGAGTCCAACACTCGGTTCGACTTTACCTCCTCGGCTCGCCTCCGAGCGAGCCAGGGGTAGATCGCCGTTCGGAATTGCTCCCACAACCGTTGAACTACACCGATGGTTCGGAGTCCAACACTCGGCTCGACTTTACCTCCTCGGCTCGCCCCCGGGCGAGCCAGGGGTAGATCGCCGTTCGGAATTGCTCCCATAACCGTTGAACTACACTGATGGTTCGGAGTCCAACACTCGGCTCGACTTTACCTCCCCGGCTCGCCCCCGGGCGAGCCAGGGATAGATCGCCGTTCGGAATTGCTCCCACAACCATTGAACTATGATGATGGACCCGGAGTCCAACACTTAGCTCCCAGTCCCCCCAAGCTTGCTTCGCGGCAAACTGGGAGTGGTCTGCCCCTCTACTCCGTCAGTGGAGGGACACCGAAGCTACGTTCGGCCACATAATCCGAGCACTCCTGCCTAATAGCCGAAGCCCGAAGCCCTACGCCTTCGGTCGGCTACCGAGCAAGTGCCTTCCCGAGCTCGCAAACGGAGAAAACTCACTTTCTCCTTAACTTTCGTGCATGATCTCGATCAGACGGCTCAGATCTTGCCACCTGTGCTAAACAACAAGATAACGTTTTCTTGGGAACTGAGCCGCCTCGAGATTTGTGCCTACGTTCAACGGCTCAGATCTTGCCACCTGTGCTAAATGACAAGATAGCGCTTTCTCGGGGACAGAGCCGCCTAGGAACTCGTGCCGTACCTTGTCAGAGTCACTAAACGACAAAATACCGTACATATAGGATCCCGTTCGGTTCGACACTCTCGCCGACGGAACTAACACGCTCGGTTCAAGGACCTCGGCGCAACCAACACAGTTATAAGCAAGACAAATATGCAGAGCAATGAAAGATATTTTATTAAACAACCAGGCTGTAATACAAAGCGCATCTGTTCCATGGTTACAGAGTGTTTGCAAATAAAATACATGACGCCGACCCACCATACTTGGCCCTCATATGGAAATATCTTTACTAGACTGTTCGGTCGCCTGCTTGTCCTCCTCGGCTGATAGCTCCTCTGCACCCTTCCGGAGCTTTGCCACCACAGTCTGTAAGTGTCGAATCTCCGAGAGCAAATCGTCCCGCTCGGCTATAATCTTCGACTGGTTATGCCGAATACACTGGACCCGAAGAGCGTTGTTGAAAGCAGTTTACGAATCTTCGTCCTCCCCTACAGGGCTCAACTCAGCAATCCTATTCTCCAGGCGTTGGATCTCCGCTTCCCGAAGGTCGAGGACGGACGAGAGGTGGGCCCGCTCACTCTCAGCTCGGCGTAACTCCAGCTCGACGCTCCTGGGACTTAGAGCCGCCGTCCCAGAAGTGGCCTCGGATTCAGAGTCATCATCTGAACCGTGGGATTCAGCATATGGGTCGGCCGTCTCGAGCTGAAAAGAAGAGAAAACGAACAGCAAAATTTCAATACACTGCTGAAGTCCAACACTTGGAGATTTTCTAAAGAAACTCTCAAATTCGCATTCAGACATAATAGTGTTACACACGGCCGAACCGACCCTACAACAACGTTTTACAACAAATCAGAAGGGACATGAAGTGACATGATCAGGTTCTCTTCGGAAGGGGAATGCTTCGGTTTAAGGAAACGCGAGGACGACGAGGCCTGCCCTCCGAGCTCGATCCTAAACCAACGAAGTGCGACCCCCCTTCGCTGCTGGCCCTAACTACGGCACCGACCGAGGCCCTGCTCGACGAGACGGCCGCACTGCTCTGAGCATCGGCTGGACTCCGTCTGGTCATAGGCGAGCGTGTCGCGAGTTCGTAAAAAGAAATCCCTCTCTCGCTCTTTTCACGAGTACATGACGTACTGTGGACGTTAGCCCTCTCCGGCACAGGCTTGAGCGACGCAACCTCTTCCTCCAGTTCAATGATTCTGTCTCTCAGCGCGTCGTCCTTCGCCATCTTCTTCGGACAAGAGGGTCTTGACGAGCCAGAGACAACGGCACCGTCAGTCGCAAGCCGTCGGAAGTGGGTGACCTCGATCTCCCTATCTATCGTGATCCTTCTGAGCCTGTCGACTTCGGCCAATAGCCTCTTGCGCTCGGTCGACGCCTTCTCCAGCTCGGAAGTCAGTTTCTCTTCTGCCGCCGAGCATTCTTTCTCCGCTAATTCCAAGTGTTGGACCTCAGCCAAAAGGTCGTCATTCTTCTGCTCGGCAGCTGTGAGCTCTCTACGGAGCCGCTCGACTTCGCCTTCGGGACAAGGGGCTTGGGGGTACTTCCGCAGTTGCCACAGCTCGCGACAATACCTCCGCACAGCTGCCTTCGTCTCCTCCAGCTTTCCGAGCAGAAGAAACCGATTCTGCCGGCTGTGCGAGAGCTCACCCTTCATTCTCGCCAGCTCCTTCCGAAGGTATACAACCTCCGTGATCGGACCGAGCTTCACCTGAAAAGCGGAGATAAATCCGATGGGACAATACACGGAAACATCTACAACTAGTCACACGCAAATCCGAGGCTCAACACTTGGACAAATTTTTGCCAAACAAAATGTTTTCATTCAAAACCGAGGTGAAAGTTTTACACAAGCGGTGGCCAGTCCGCGGTTAGGCTTACAAAAAAAAAGGGACTAAAAAAGACAACCGAGTCAGGGGTCGACCTTTTTGTCGTTAGGGTCCGTCGACCCCCCGGCCTTGTCCTCGCCATCGCCCTCGCCTCCGTCCTCACTCCCGCTCTCCTCCTCGGAGTCGTCCTCCTCCTCGCCCTCGGCTTCGGTCTCCCCTAGGCCTTCGGCGCCTTCCGTCTCTCCCTCGGGGCCGAGCAACCCCTCGGGAACACCCTCCTCCCCTTCCACGAGGTCATAAAAGTGGTAGGAGGACGTGTCGAAGCCCGGGTTCTTGCCGGCAATGTGGAGCAGGGCTCGACCGTAGGCTTCCTCCATGTTCTGGAGCATGTGCTGCGCGGCCTCCTCCTGCACGGCCTTCCTCACCTTCTTCACCTTCTTCTGGTGCTTGGCCATGATCCTCTCGGCCCTCTTCCGAGCCTTCTCCGCTTCCGACCGAGCGTTGGCCAGCTCCTCCTTCAGCTCGGCTGCCTCCTTCTCCGACGCCTCAAGCTTGTCCGCCGTGTCCTTCGACAGCTGAATGACGTCGGCCAGCTGCTTCTCCAACCCCACCACTTCGGCAGCCCTCTTCGTCGAGAGGAGCTGCTCGGCATCAAGCCGCTGCGTGGCCTTGACGCGCTCCGCCCTCTCCCACTCCTTCTCCTGTTCCTTGTTCGCAAACTCCTCGACCAGGAAATTGAAGTGGCAGAGGGTCTGAAAAAGAACAGCACATTAAAATCCGAACCCAAGGACTTGGAAAAATTCTAAGAAAGAAATTTTGATGAGGGAGAGCTCGGCCTACTTACCGACATAGTATTCCGAGCAATCTGCATCACGGCGTCCCCTGCCAGCCCGGCCTTCAGGGTCGCTCGATCCTTCGGGGTCGGCAGGTGCCTCACCGCCTCCATGCAGATGTTGCCGTCGCCCAAGAAGCCGTCGACGTTCATCACCTGCCAGTCGGGGACGAAGATCTGCTTATGACGCTCGGTCAAGATCTTCTCCGCCTCGGCAGTGAAGGACGGAACCTAGAGGGACAACACCTCCTTCACGCCGAACGCACCGCTCGACGAACCGGGGGCATCCCCCTTCGAAGGCGGTGTCGGGCACCCGAGGCAGGAGAGTCGAGGACCCTGATCTCCCCCTGCTCGAGGACCGCGACCTTCGGTTGGTCGGCAGTCTTCTCGACCGAAGGCTTCTTCGAGGCTCGGCTGTCCTGAGGCCCTGCCGAAGGCCTCTTCTTCTTCGCCTCCTGCTCCGACCAGCCCTTTGCCACCAGAGCTTTGTAATCCAGCTTCATCGTCTCTGCACAAGCCGAATGAAAAAACTTAGAAAAATTTTCATGAACTTTAAACAAAGCGTATAAATACCAGAAGCATACTAGGATCGATCGGACTGAGACCCATGGAATAGATCCTCCTCGGTAATTTCTTTCCAGCTTAGCGCTGGCAGGGCGAGGAGCTTCTTCTGGACCTCCGCCTCCTCATCACTCAGTGCCGCCTCCTTCTTGGTTCGCTTGGGCAGACCCTCCTTTGCCCAAACCGTCGGTATCACCCACGGCGCCGGAGCTCGGATGAGGAAGTATTTCTCCTTCCAATGTTTGATCGAGTCCGGATTCTCGATCAGCTTCACGCCCGTTCGGGGCGAAAGATAGAACCTCTGTTCGTCTCGCCTTGGCTGACAGGGTCGGTAGAGACTCCGAAAGAGGAACATACTCGGCTTACCGCCGACCTCTTGGCATCGGAGGACGAACGCCATGACGTGCCTCCATGTGTTCGGCATCAGCTGAGCGGGGCTCAAACCGTACCATGTCAGAAAATCAATTACGAACGGGTGGAGGGGAAAGCGGAGTTCGGCAATAAGGGAGTCGACCGGAAAGACGCACACGTCCGACGAGGACTTTGTGTTGGCTCGGAAACCCGGCCCGGGGAGGAGCAGTCCATAGTCGGCAGGGATCCGGAAGCCCTCTCGGATCAGGTGAAGGTCACCCTCGGTGAGAGACAAGATGGTATGATCCACCTCGGACAGCTCCCTCGGCTCGTTCTCCTCCACCAACTTAGCCGTGCCTTGGGTCACTCTCTCCAAGGTGTCCTCGGCGTAGTCCCATACGCCTCCCACGCTCGACAGAGAAATGAGCTGCCAACCAAACGCTTCCGCCGTCTTCGGCATTTCCATGATCGTGACCACGGCCTTGCCCTCCCGAGACACTGCCGCAACCTCTTTAGGCAGCTCGGCCACTTTGCCCTCTCTGTCCGGACGAACGACATTCTGATCGCTCGGCTCCACTACCTCCTTCCCTTTATCCCCTCGGCCAACGGCTTGCTCCGAGGCAGGGGTCTCATCCGTGATCGTAACCATTTTTTCCTAAGAGAGAAGGGAAAGAGACTGACCTTGAAGTGATAGGTACGGTTGGAAAGTTCCCCGGAGACAAGGAACGCTACCGCGACAACTAGCAACGCCACCAGAGAGCTGAAAACTTCGAAGGCAAAGTAAAAAACTGAAGAGAGAGAGTAAAAGTAAAAAATGATACTTGGTCTAAGGGAGGGGTGAAGATTTATAGTAAAATGGAACGTCCTTTGGACTTCCAAACGAAAGAGCACGACTTTTGGGCTGCTCTCAAAACGTCGCGAAGGCCCAACACAACTGCCTTCCTCACCAAGTCAACTAGCTCGGCGCAATGGGATCTGAATCCGAGCTACACGCAATCCGAGCCAGATTGCAGAGCCTCCGGTCGGCTCCGAGCAAGTGCCTTTCCGAGCCTGCAAACGGAGAAAATGCACTTTCTCCTTAATTTTTGTGCACGATCTCGATCAGACGGCCCAGATCTCGCCGAGGACGCTAAACGACAAGATAGTGTTTTCTTGAGAAATGCGCCCGTCTCGAGATGCGAGCCGCCATCCAACGGTTCAAATTGCGCCAACTCGCTCGGATTGCCTGTACCTCCTCCACACCCCACCCATGACTAGAGAAACCAGAGAAAGTTTTGATTCAAAGTTTTAAGGCACCACCCTCGGCGAGCACCCTCCAGGCCCCGGGTCTCGGTCGGTATTCCGCCGACCCACGGGCCCCGGTCGAAAGCAGATCAACACTCAGAGATCGGGAGGAGCGCACCATTCCGAGCTAGTTGATTGTAACTGTGAAGGTTTGGCCTGATAGAGGACTCTGACAACAGAGCCTTCACAGTTGCAAACAAACAAGCTCGGAACGCCGAAGATCATGGCGGAAGAACGACCGCTCGTCCTTCCGAAGCAACTTGGCCCCCGGTTCCGAATTTGGATCGTCACCTCTTCCACCATGATCTCCTCCGACCCCGCCACCCACATCGGGACAGCCGGAGTCGGCAGAAGACCTTGGTGGAAGAACGACCACCCATCATCCCGGAGCGACTCTTACCTCGGGTTCGGACCACAGTCGTCACTACTCCTGCCTCGTTCTCCCCCGACCCTGACACCCACAATGAGGGCCGTCAGGAACGGGAGAAGAAGAAGACAGTAGAGTGACCACCCCTCCGAACCTATCAAGGTCAAGACCCCACAAGACTGGCGTCCGCCAGAGGCAGACACCACCGAAATCTAAAACTCAACATTACTGCGACTGAAATGACAAGGGGAATGGAGTACTTATAGCCTAACCTCCAAGAACCAGCCATTATGACCCTCGGAAGTTGAAACGCCACGCATTAATTGAAGGAGTTATCTTTAATGACCTGGAGAAGGTGGAACGCCGCACAAACCCCGGAGCACCATTAATGTCCTTGGGAACAGGATCGTCTCGAGACGGATTGCGCCACGTCGCTCGTCCTGCCGAAACCCCCTGTCTCCGGCCGGATTTCGAGCAAGGGCCTTTCCGAGCTCGCAAACGGAGAAAACACACTTTCTCCTCAACTTTCGCGTATGATCTCAATCAGACGGCCCAGATCTCGCCGATGACACTAAACGACAAGATAGTGTTTTCTTGAGAAATGTGCCCGTCTTGAGATGCACGTCGTCATCCAATGGCTCAGACTGCGCCACGTCGCTCGTTTGCCGAAACCCCCTGTCTCCGGTCGGATACCGAGCAAGTGCCTTTCCGAGCTCGCAAATGGGGAAAATTCACTTTCTCCTCAAAAATCGCGCCTGATCTCAATTAGACGGCCCAGATCTCGCCGAGGACACTAAACGACAAGATAGTGTTTTCTTGAGAAATGTGCCCTCTTGAGATGCGCGTCGTCATCCAATGGCTCAGACTGCGCCACGTCGCTCGTCCTGCCGAAACCCCCTGTCTCCGGTCGGATTCCGAGCAAGTGCCTTTCCGAGCTCGCAAATGGGGAAAATTCACTTTCTCCTCAAAAATCGCGCCTGATTTCAATCAGACGGCCCAGATCTCGCCGAGGACACTAAACGACAAGATAGTGTTTTCTTGAGAAATGTGCCCGTCTTGAGATGCGCGTCGTCATCCAATGGCTCAGACTGCGCCACGTCGCTCGTCCTGCCGAAACCCCCTGTCTCCGGTCGGATTCCGAGCAAGTGCCTTTCCGAGCTCGCAAATGGGGAAAATTCACTTTCTCCTAAAAAATCGCGCCTGATCTCAATCAGACGGCCCAGATCTCGCCAAGGATACTAAACGACAAGATAGTGTTTTCTTGAGAAATGTGCCCGTCTTGAGATGTGCGTCGTCATCCAATGGCTCAGACTGCGCCACGTCGCTCGTCCTGCCGAAACCCCCTGTCTCCGGTCGGATTCCGAGCAAGTGCCTTTCCGAGCTCGCAAACGGAGAAAACACACTTTCTCCTCAACTTTCGCGCATGATCTCAATCAGACGGCCCAGATCTCGCCGAGGACACTAAACGACAAGATAGTGTTTTCTTGAGAAATGTGACCGTCTCGAGATGCGCATCGTCATCCAACGGTTCAGATTGCGCCATGTCGTCCAGACAGCCGAAACCCCCTGTCTTCGGTCGGCTGCCGTACGAGCGCCTTTCCTAGCTTGAACTTGCCCCACGTCATCCGACCGAAGCTACGAGCACGTCGCTCGGACTGCCGAAACCCCATGCCTTCGGTCGGCTGCCGAGCAAGCGCCTTTCCGATCCCGTAAATGGAGAAAAAAGACACCGAGCTACTACGACCGTTGGATCTCTCAGAAATTCGTGCTTCTAATGATGAACGGTCCAGATTGCGCCACGTGCACTAAAAGACAAGATAGTGTTTTCTTGGGAAACGCGCCACCATCCGATGGCTCAGATTGCGCCACGTCGCTCGGAACGCCGAACCCCCTAGTCTCCGATCGGCAGTCGAGCAAGTGCCATTCCGAGCACGCAAACGGAGGAAAAATCTGCCGAGCGATGGAGACCGTCAGATCTCTCAGAAAATCGCGCTCGACGACGATCAGAGGTCCAGATTGTGCCACACCATAAATCAGTATTAAAAATCGTTTTTTATTTATTTAAATCGCTTTATTTATTTAAAATTGCGAAAAATTGCTAAAAATTTGGGAAATTTAACTAAAAATTCTAGAAAATAATTGAAAATTCGGGGGTATATTTTTGGGTCCCTGAACGAACAATTATTGCCCAGAATGCACTGTTAAGGCCCCCCGAACGATTAGTAAACACATCGCAAAATTAAATAAATAATCCGAAAAAAATGGATGAAAGACGCCAAATACTCGATATGGCTAGGAAACAGCACATGGCATCAAAAAGTTACCTCACTACCCCCTTAAAGATCCTAAGTCCTCCATATGGACTCCGATACAACTCCGCTAGCCACCAAAACAGTCAAACTACTCCTCAAAGGCTGATCACGCTCAGTCTTTAGGAGTGGGGGGCTCGTGATATGGCTAAAAATGGGGTTAAATCGGAACCGTCCAGATTGGGCACGAATCTCGAAGCTCGGGGGTAAAAAGGTAATTTCACATACAAGCGGGTCCAAAGCGGGTCTGAATCTCCTTCTCACAGATCCAATAACCCGCGAATGGGTCCGCTCCAATTGGGCACGGGTCCCGACCCGAAGCGAGCCCAGACTAGCAAGAGACAAATTAGGGCCACTGATTTGACCAAATCAACGGGCCTGATTTGCTCTCACCGGGAATCAAGGGGTCAGTTTCCTAAACAGACTGAGGATTTTACTCCCGGCTGTTACACAGGAAATCAGGCCCTTAAACAACTCCCCTGGCGACTATAAATACGACCCCTCCTACCTCTGTTACAGGTTAATCACTTTTTCACCACTTTTAAGCTCTTTCTTAATCTCTTCCGATTACTGACAAGAGCGTCGGAGGGTGCATCGCCGGAATCAACCCCGGTGTCTCGCACTTCCTTGCAGGTTGCGCCAGGAGCAAGAAGGCTTGAGTCAACTGTTCAGGTTGTTCTCAGACTCACAAATTCTATCTGTTTACCCCCACACTGAAATCAGCGGTAACAAACATGATACTTGAACATAACACATGCTTGCTTGATACTTGACTACATGATACTTGAGACTTGAAACTTGACACTTAATACATGATTACATGATACTTGACACCTGATGCATGTTTACATGATACTTGATTACTTGACACTTGATTCATGCCGTTTACACTTGTTCACTTTGCCATGCTAGTTGTTTATTTTGACATCATGCTTATACCATGTTGCTAGTTAGTTCTCCCATGTACTTGTATCCTACATTATAAGTGGCCCGTAACTTGCAATTGACGAGTACTTGTTTTCTCTTTTCCTCTTCTCTGTAATTGTTGAATTGCAGATTTTGGAGAACAGGTTCCAGATGGTATCGGTGACATGAAGTATTAGTGTTGGAATTTGTTATTATTATTTCTTGTAGTTGCTTGAACAATATTGTATTTTTGATACTTGAATTTATTCTTGTATATGGGCAATATGATCCAGGATTATTTGTGTTATTCAGATCATGACTATTTGAGATTAATATATTTTATTTCAAGTATTCTTGTTGGTATTTGGTTCATATGTGCATGTGGTTGACTTTTCTGGCTTTCGACTCTGATTATATTGTGATATGTTGTAAAGATTCTTGAACAGCTTATGGATGATGAAAATCATTCGCTGGGCTTTTGTCGAAGAGCGTCGGAGGGTGCGTCGCCGGAATCAACCCCGGTATCTCGCACTTCCTTGCAGGTTGCGCCAGGAGCAAGAAGGCTTGAGTCAACTGTTCAGGTTGTTCTCAGACTCACAAATTCTATCTGTTTACCCCCACACCGAAATCAGCGGTAACAAACATGATACTTGAACATAACACATGCTTGCTTGATACTTGACTACATGATACTTGAGACTTGAAACTTGACACTTAATACATGATTACATGATACTTGACACCTGATGCATGTTTACATGATACTTGATTACTTGACACTTGATTCATGCCGTTTACACTTGTTCACTTTGCCATGCTAGTTGTTTATTTTGACATCATGCTTATACCATGTTGCTAGTTAGTTTTCCCTATGTACTTGTATCCTACATTATAAGTGGCCCGTAACTTGCAATTGACGAGTACTTGTTTTCTCTTTTCCTCTTCTCTGTAATTGTTGAATTGCAGATTTTGGAGAACAGGTTCCAGATGGTATCGGTGACATGTAGTATTAGTGTTGGAATTTGTTATTATTATTTCTTGTAGTTGCTTGAACAATATTGTATTTTTGATACTTGAATTTATTCTTGTATATGGGCAATATGACCCAGGATTATTTGTGTTATTCAGATCATGACTATTTGAGATTAATATATTTTATTTCAAGTATTCTTGTTGGTATTTGGTTCATATGTGCATGTGGTTGACTTTTCTGGCTTTCGACTCATTATATTGTGATATGTTGTAAAGATTCTTGAACAGCTTATGGATGATGAAAATCATTCGCTGGGCTTTTGTCGAGTATCCGTATTCCGTATTCTCTTTTGGGAAGCGGGGCATGACGGTTCCTTTGTCATCAATTGGTCTAGCTTTTCTGATATTATTTCTCTCTTCTTCTGTTAGTCCATTCCATCATTTTGCTACTACTCCTATAAATATTGCTTCTATAAATTTTTCGAATGTATTTTCAGAGAGGTTTTGTCTAAATCCTACAATAAATGATGCTTTTACCCATTCCTATATTGTTCTATGTACATCTTTTACACAGTCTAAATCTAGCAATTCTTCATTTTTTGCTATTGCTTTTTCGTAGTGTTATGTGGGTTCATATTTAGGTGTTTCTTTTTCTTTTTCTTTTTCTTTCCCTAACTTACTTCTTTCTCTACTTTGCCATTTCCATGGTAGATTATAAGGTCTTTTATTAGGTGGTAGTCTTAAATATTTGTACATATTAGTAGAATTTCTGTAGGCTTTGTTATGTTCTTGTCTTTCTCTTGATCCATTTTTATTTCCTCATTTGTTATATCTAGATTTTTTAAGGCTTCATCTACTTCATCAGAAGTGAGATTTGTCATTAAATCTTCTATTTCTAATATATTAATTTTTTTATGACTTCTAACTCCTTGATACATTCTTCCGTTATGCCTAATTTTTCTTCTGTATCTTCGATTATATATCTACTTAGTTCTTTTATGCTCTTATTTATGATTTTTAAATCTTTTCTTATAGTTCCTACAAATTTTGGGCCATTGTAATTTTCTTATGCAGATGCAATTCTTGCACTGCAATCCTTTTCTGATGCAGCTACTTTCAACCTGTTAATTAAGCCTTTGTTATACCCCTTTCATGGCTTCGTACCATACCCCTTTCATGGCTTCGTACCTGTAATACCCTGATTTTTCAATTAATGAGAAATTATTTATTTTGCACGTGTTGTGCAGGTGCAATATTTTGTTTGGATTATTTTATCATGATGTGTATATTTAAATATAATTTTCTCAAATTATTTTAGTACAAAAAGCCTTCTTTAAAAGCCTTATTTGATTTAATTAAAAAGCCTTTTCTTAAAAAGCCCAAAAGCATTTTATTTTATTTATTTTTATAAAATATTTTGGCCCAAAAAGAAAGCCCATGAATTAATTTATTTTAATTGAACTTGTCATGTAGAAGACTTTTTTTAACTAAATTATTTTTATACAAATTTAAGAATGTACAAATTTGGCCTAGTTGCATGCACGAGCACTACACGTACACGTGCAATGCACACTCACTTTGGATGGCCAGGTATCATTCTTTTGGAGAGAGTTTTTGATTTTGGGTGTGGAGAACATGGTGGTAGTTTCAAGAAAGTGGGTAGTTCTTGTAACTTCTACTTTGATCTAGTCCCTTCATCCTACAACTAACCAAATGATCTTGGCCCTCCATCTCACTCATCTTTGAGTATAAATACCCCCCCCCCCCTCTCATGGCTAATTTTGATATGCAAAGTGTATTTCATAATTATAGTATTATCATTGTGAGAGTTATAAAAGATAGAGAATTGTGTGGGTTGTTGTTGCTTGGAGTGGCCGGCATCAAGGGAGGGAAGCTTTCGGTGTGGATTTGAAGGAGCATTCGGCATAGGCTTGGAGGCTTGGAGCTTGAGCGCTTTTGGCTAGGAGGAGGTGCTTTCATCTACAAGGACGTAGTTGCTTTGTTTGTGTTTTTTCTCCAATTGAGGTGGGTAAAACATTTTATATTTCTAAAGTAGGTCCATGCTAAGTTTCTACCATTTAAAGATACATGAAAAATATTAATAAGAGCCCACTTGAATTGAGTAGTTAGCACGTAAATTGATTGAAATGTAGTGATTAACTTATATGGCTCTAATGTTAAGATCAAATTGTGTGTAGATTGCCCTATGTTTACTAGTGTGAAGTTGTGATGGTGATTAAATTAAAATGAGTATGTTGTTATTGTGATTAGAGACATAATGTATATTTGTTAATGGTGATGAATAGACCTTTATGTGGATATGAATATGGGCTATGGAAATCATATGTGATGGTTGAATTAAGAACTAATATCAGTAAATTATCACCATGAAATTAGTGAATAAAAAGACTAGTAGATTAATTATATGGCAATGTCGAAAATACAAATTTTTGTAGTTTAATGAATTAATTTTGGATTTTGTGTGTGAAAAATACATTTCATTAGCACCAAAAAAATTTCATTATTTTACTGGTGTGAACTTTTATGACTGAGGATTTAATCTGGAAGTTTTTAGAAAATTTTACTAAGGTAATAAGAAGCTATGGCTTATTGAATATCGAGTTATTTTTAAAACAGTACGAAAATAATACAAATGGACTTTTATTTGGGTTAGTGACAACCCGAGCCAGTGGCTCAGGTGGTCTTGGACCCCGGTTTGCTTCTCTGTGTTGCCCAGTTCGAATCCCAGGCCGAACACTTCTTTTGTTAAATTACCCTAAAAACAGTAACAGCGAACTAAGGGTTCATATAGACCCTAGTCACTCTATGGACGTGTTCAGCGACCGGCCTAGTGGTCGGGGCTCTGTGCTGTCTTGGTGCGGCGCCTGGTTCGATTCTTGCCTTCGGCATATAAGGAAAAATAATTTTTTTGGGTGTTTTTGAAGTCCAAAAATTATGAAATAAATATGGTAATTCTCATAAAAATACAAGGAATTTTATAAGAGTGATTTGGGTATTTTTAGAATGAAATACAATATGGTTTGTGAATAAAAGGCATAAATGGAGCTTTAGTTATGAGATATACACTTGTGGATTTATAACTTATAAAGATAGGCTATTATAAAGTGATTGGCAAAAGTGCTTGTGGTGTGACATGATTTTATTTATTTTCATTATGAGTATTGTGCAAGATATGAAGTATGAAGGTTGAAATGTGATATTAGGAAGTTGTATAAATTCATGTATGGTTATGAAATTAAAACCATGATTTATGAAAGAGGAAAAGAAATTGTTGGCTATAAATATGAATTGTTTTCATTATGAACTCGTGAATTAAAAGTATTCATTGTGGACTTGTGAATAAAGTGTAATCATGAATTGAAAAAGAATGAGTATGAAAACTCGACATGGAAATTGTCAGGAGTTAAAGATTGTGAAATGAAATTTGAAATAGAGTAGCTAAGTCTCCCCGGCATTGAGAAAAATGAATTGAGATGAAATTAGACCAAGGTTGGTCATGATGAAACAAATGATTAAGTCCGGTTGATGGAGAGGCTAACTCTAGTGATTATTTTGTTCATGATTTTTAAATAAAACTAAAGACTAGTACATAGTGGAGATGTGATGAAAGTAGAAGAAAAACATGAGTATGAGGGCCAACGGATAGCGGTGTGAGAGCGATTCACAGGTTGCCTGCTTGATGCGTCAAGACATGGCGTGGGCGCTACTCCGGAATTATCGTCCCGGTGGCGACGCTCGTGGGATGTTCGAGTGGCTATGGGTGGTGCCATTGTTCCATGGCGGAGGCTGAATTGTCCATAGGTTGCCTGCCCGATGCGTCGTGACAGTGCGTGGGATTCCCCTCCAGGCTGCCTGGACATGGGCTCATAGATCATAGGACATCTAAGACACTACCGTAGTTACAGTAGTAGTTTAAGACATAACGGGGGATTGAACCCTATCAAGATGAAGAACGAATAAGGGCTTGCCCTCGGACATATGTAGTATGGGATGCATAGAATCCGAACAAGTGCGCATTTGTGTCATGTAACATTAATAAATGCATTAAGGATTAAATGCACAATCACAACACGACATCAATAGGGTAGTCCCTTTAGTTTGAATGTGACAAGTTTGTGTTTGCTAAATATGAAATGTTAAGTTATACTATTTCCGGCAAAGCGAGGACGGCCGTGTATAATGTTCGTCGGTTGAATAAACTGACGTACCCACAGTCTTATATGCAGGTAAATATCATGTTAAAGATTAAAGAGGATGGATGCTTAAAGATTACATTATGCTGTTGTATTTGTATCAAATTGTTGTATTTTACTTCCGCTGTGCAAAAAAGAAAAGATGTAATTATGATGTAATCTCTGATGTATGATGAAAAGTTTTTATTTTCCTGTAAAGTTGTACTAAAGAAAGTGAAAAGATCCTATAGAACATCTCGAATTCAGTGTATTTGGGATTCGGGGCGTTACAGAGTGGCATCAGAGCCACGCTTTCTATACTTTCACACTTGTACAAATTTATAGGGAACGACACCTTAGAAGTGGACATTAGAGTGTGTGTTTGAATCTAGAGATTTAAATGTAAGTGACTTACATTTGTGTTGCTCTAAGATTTATGCTTTCTCCTCTCTATTTCTAAGATGGCTGATCACTTCGACCCTGCTAGAGGCGACGACTGGCACATCATTGAGGAAGAGTACCATCCTGGACAGGCAGATTCCGAGGACGAGTACTACCCTGGACAAGCTGATTCTGATGATGGGGAGTACCCTGAATCCCGAGAGATCACCCCACCTCCGGATTCATCTGATGATTCTTCTTCCGACGAAGAAGAAGTACCAGTTCCAAGTGGTCTTGTAACTTCTCTTCAGAGGCAAGTGGAAACCCTGAAGGAGAGAGTTGGATTGTTGGAAGCTCAGCTGGAGAAACGGAAGGCCGACTATTCTGTTCTTAGCCATCGGATTTGGGAACTTGAGAAGAAAAAGAACCTAACTGATGTGCTGAAGGATGAGGTTGAAGGACTGCGAGAAGAACTTCGAGCAGCGAAGAGGACCCGTAGGAGTTAGAGTGTTGTAGCTTCTGTTTCTTTCCGTTCTGATGTCAAAAATGTTTTTAAATTCGAATGTATAAACTTTTGGAATTCAATGAAAAGCAAGTTGGTTTAAATTCTTGTTATATACTTCGAATTTGACGGATCTTTTGCATCAGAATATGTCGAGAAGAGGAGCAAGGAATGGGGAAGGTCTGGATCTGGAGACTGAGCTTGCTAGGGTCTACCAGACGCTAAATGCAGTGGCTCAGAACCAAGCTAGGGGGCCGGCGAATCCAGTGCCCGAGGCGATTAAGCTGGTGGAATCGTTCAAGAGAATGAAACCACCTGTATTCGAAGGAAAGTCAGACCCGGATGCGGCTGACAACTGGATACGGCAAGTGGAGACAATCTTCGAGGTGTTGGAGACACCGGAGGGTAGCAAGGTCAAGTTGGCAACTTTGCAGCTGGAGAAGGATGCAGCGGTTTGGTGGCAATCCATGAAGAGGACCATGGGAGGTCTGTTGCTTGGCTGGGAGGAATTTCTGGAAGAATTCCGCAGTCACTATTTCCCCTCCGACGTCCAGGAGAAGAAGGCGATGGAGTTCCTGTCGCTTCAGCAAGGCAGCATGTCGGTGAGGGCATATGAGACCAAGTTCACTCAGCTCTCCAGGTATGCTCCAGAGCTGGTGATGGATGAGGCCAAGAAAGCTCGCAAGTTCGAGCATGGTCTGAGGCCGAGCTTGAGGTCTCGTATGATACCCCTTGGTATCAGGAGATTCGATAAGCTGGTCAAGAGGGCGGCAGCGACGGAGGCGGATATGAAGCAGTTCCAAGTTGTTCAGAACAGGAGGAACAACTGGTAGTCTGGTAAGAGGCCTGCACATTCGGGGAGTTTCAGGGGGCAACCATCTGCACAGAGGTTCAAACCGACAGGGGCAAACGCTGTTAATGTGGCTGGAGGACCTGGAAACAATGTGGTGAGACCTTCTGCGGTGACTTGCTTTAACTGTGGGGAAGCGGGACACTACCGATCTCATTGTCCCAAACTTCAGCGCGGTAATAGCAACGCACCAACGCAGCAGGCTGGGAAGAGGCCGTACCAATCAGGGCGAGTATTTGCCTTGACAGAAGCTGATGCTGAGGAGGCGGATCAGGTCATCTCTGGTACGAGGGCTGGTGTTTAGAGTCTTTGTCATTTCTTTTCCCTTTGTTGAGTGAGGCTGTTATGTAATGGTGTATATTATGTAACAGGCGAACTCTATCTTAATGGAATGAAAGCTGTCGTATTGTTTGATACTGGATCCTCTCATACTTTTGTGTCTCCAAAGTTTGCTAAAGTGTTGGGAGTTGAACCGAAGATTTTCCCAGGCAAGATCTTATCAGTAGCTACTCCGTCAGGGGAAACTTTAACCACTGATCGGTATTATGCTGATTGCGAGATTGTGATTGGGGATAGAATCTTTGGCATTGATCTGATCGAGCTGACTATCTTGGGAGTCGATGTTATCATTGGCTTTGATTGGATGTCGGTGTACAGTGCGAGCATCGAGTGTAAGACCAAGACGGTGACAGTGAAGGCTCCAGGAGGACCTGAAGTCGTGTTCCAAGGGAAGCAGAAGTGTTCTAAGCTGGTGGCAACTATCCGCAAGGAAGAGACTCCTGTGGAAGTGCAAGGGATTCCTGTGGTTCGGGACTATCCGACCGTGTTCTTGGAAGATTTTCCTGGGTTACCTCCGCATCGTGATGTAGAGTTCAGCATCACTGTTCAACCGGAAAGTGCACCCATTTCTAAGGCACCTTATAGGATGGCTCCAGTGGAACAGGATGAGGTGAAACGGCAGATTGAGGAACTATTGGGAAAAGGCTTTATTCAACCTAGTGCGTCACCTTGGGGAGCACCAGTGCTTTTGGTAAAGAAGAAGGATGGATCGATGAGGATGTGTATCGATTACTGAGAGCTGAATAAGGTCACTGTTCAGAATAAGTATCCGATTCCTCGAATTGATGACTTGTTCGATCGTCTACAAGGAGCAGCTGTATTCTCCAAAATAGATCTTCGATCAGGTTACCACCAAGTTCGAGTGAAAGCTGAAGATGTGCACAAAAATGCATTTAGAACTCGGCATGGGCATTACGAATTCTTAGTTATGCCATTCGGAGTGACGAATGCACCTGCAATCTTCATGGACTTGATGAACAGAGTTCTGAGGCCGTTTATTGATTCTTTCGTCGTGGTGTTTATCGACGATATTCTCGTATACTCCAAGTCTGAGGAGGAGCACACCGAGCATCTGGCAGCAGTTTTGCAGAAGTTGGAAGAGCAGCAGTTGTATGCCAAGTTATCCAAGTGTGATTTCTGGAAATCTGAAGTGGCATTCCTAGGTCACATCCTTTCTAAGGAGGGAGTGACAACTGATCCTCAGAAGATAGAGGCAGTGAGAGATTGGGCAAGGCCTACTACAGTGAAGGAAGTCAGAAGTTTCCTTGGGATGACTGGATATTATCAGAGATTCATTCAAGGTTATGCTCAGATAGCTGTACCGCTTACAGGGCCGACCAAGAAGAATGTGAGCTTCAAGTGGACCGAGCAATGTGAGGCGAGTTTTCAGGAGTTAAAAGATAGGTTGACTACTGCACCCATCTTGGCTTTGCCTAGAGCAGGTGTTGAGTATGATGTTTATAGCGATGCTTCACATCGGGGGCTTGGTTGTGTCTTAATGCAAGAGGGAAGAGTAATCGCTTATGGGTCTAGGCAACTACGACCGCATGAGAAAAATTATCCGACTCATGATCTAGAGTTGACTGCGATTACCTTTGCTTTGAAGCAGTGGAGGCACTACGTGTACGGTGAGAAGTTGAATATGTACACGGACCACAAGAGCTTGAAGTATATATATCAGCAGAGGGATCTCAATCTGAGGCAGCGAAGATGGTTGGAAGTGCTCGAGGATATGCGACCTGAGATCAAGTATCATCCTGGAAAGGCTAATGTTGTGGCTGATGCACTTAGTCGCAAGAGCAGTTTGGCCTGTTTGATTACAACTCAGAGGCATCTGATTGAGGAGCTGGATCGAGCACGTATTGAGGTTGTCTTGCAAGGATTGGGAGCATCTTTGGCTCAGTTGAGGCTTCAGCCCACTTTGAATACAAAGATCATTGCAAATCAGGAAGTTGATGCTGATATCTTGGAGATGAAGGAGCAGGTTGGTGCTGGCAGGTTGCCCGGATTTCAGATCAGGGATGGAGTGCTGTGGTTCGGAGAGAGGCTGTGCGTTCCAAATCAGGCGGACCTGAAAGAAAGTATTCTTCAGGAAGCGCATGCTACTCTTTTGTCTGTACATCCTGGGAGTACTAAGATGTACAAGGACATCAAGCAGCATTTCTGGTGGTCAGGTTTGAAGCGGGATGTGGCTGAATTTGTCGCGAAGTGTGAGGTTTGTCAGCAAGTCAAAGCCGAAAATCAGAGACCCGGAGGTCTATTACAGCCGTTACCTATTCCGGAATGGAAGTGGGATAACATCAGTATGGATTTCATCACGGGATTGCCTAAGAGTTCTAAAGGCAATGATGCAATTTGGGTTATAGTCGATCGACTTACCAAGTCCGCTCACTTTTTGGCGATGAAACTCACTGCTTCGATGGACAAGTTGGCTGAGATGTATGTTGGTGAGATTGTCCGACTTCATGGCGTTCCTTCGACCATTGTGTCTGATCGAGATGCGCGGTTTACTTCGCATTTCTGGAGGAGTCTTCAGGCAGCTTTGGGTACCAAGACAGATTTCAGCACTGCTTTTCATCTGCAAACCGATGGGCAGACCGAGAGAGTCAATCGTATTCTTGAGGATATGCTTTGGTGTTGTATACTAGACTTTGGAGGCAGTTGGGAAAGGCATTTACCTTTGGTGGAGTTTGCCTACAACAACAGTTTTCAGGCTAGCATTGGGATGGCGCCGTACGAAGCTCTGTATGGCAGGAAGTGCAGAACTCCTGTTTGTTGGTATGAAGTAGGGGAGCGTCAGTTGTTTGGTCCTGAGCTTGTGCAGCTGACTTCTGAGAAGATTGATCTGATCAGGAAAAGGTTGGTGGAAGCTCAGAGCAGGCAGAAAAGCTATGCAGACAACCGGAGAAAGGACCTTGAGTTTGAGGTTGGTGACTTCGTCTTTCTGAAGGTATCACCCAGTAAAGGTGTGGTTCGTTTTGGCAAAGGCGGGAAGTTAGCCCCGAGGTTTATAGGCCCGTATAAGATATTGAAAAGGATCGGGAAAACTGCTTACCGGCTTGAATTACCGGAAGAGTTGTCTCGGGTGCACAATGTCTTTCATGTGTCTATGCTGAGAGGTTATATTCCAGATCCGAGTCATCATTTGCCTGAAGTGCCGGAAGGTTTGCAGTTAGACCTGAATTACATCGAGTCTCCTGTTGAGATTGTTGATCGTCGAGAGAAAGTCTTGAGGAATAAGATGATACCGATGGTCAAGGTAGTCTGGAGAAACCACTTGGTTGAAGAGGCTACTTGGGAATCTGAGGAGAGGATGTTGAAGGACTATCCTGAGCTTTTTGCTTGAGTGTATTTTTGTATCTTCTGTTTTTGTTGTGTGTGTTGTATTTTTCTCGCTCTTGATTGTAGTTCCGGGGACGGAACTATTCTAATGAGGGAGTGCTGTAATACCCTGATTTTTCAATTAATGAGAAATTATTTATTTTGCACGTGTTGTGCACGTGCAATATTTTGTTTGAATTATTTTATCATGATGTGTATATTTAAATATAATTTTCTCAAATTATTTTAGTACAAAAAGCCTTCTTTAAAAGCCTTATTTGATTTAATTAAAATGCCTTTTCTTAAAAAGCCCAAAAGCATTTTATTTTATTTATTTTTATAAAATATTTTGGCCCAAAAAGAAAGCCCATGAATTAATTTATTTTAATTGAACTTGTCATGTAGAAGACTTTTTTTAACTAAATTATTTTTATACAAATTTAAGAATGTACAAATTTGGCCTAGTTGCATGCACGTGCACTACACGTACACGTGCAATGCACACTCACTTTGGATGGCCGGGTATCATTCTTTTGGAGGGAGTTTTTGATTTTGGGTGTGGAGAACATGGTGGTAGTTTCAAGGAAGTGGGTAGTTCTTGTAACTTCTACTTTGATCTAGTCCCTTCATCCTACAACTAACCAAATGATCTTGGCCCTCCATCTCACTCATCTTTGAGTATAAATACCCCCCCCTCTCATGGCTAATTTTGATATGCAAAGTGTATTTCATAATTATAGTATTATCATTGTGAGAGTTATAAAAGATAGAGAATTGTGTGGGTTGTTGTTGCTTGGAGTGGCCGGCATCAAGGGAGGGAAGCTTTCGGTGTGGATTTGAAGGAGCATTCGGCATAGGCTTGGAGGCTTGGAGCTTGAGCGCTTTTGGCTAGGAGGAGGTGCTTTCATCTACAAGGACGTAGTTGCTTTGTTTGTGTTTTTTCTCCAATTGAGGTGGGTAAAACATTTTATATTTCTAAAGTAGGTCCATGCTAAGTTTCTACCATTTAAAGATGCATGAAAAATATTAATAAGAGCCCACTTGAATTGAGTAGTTAGCACGTAAATTGATTGAAATGTAGTGATTAACTTATATGGCTCTAATGTTAAGATCAAATTGTGTGTAGATTGCCCCATGTTTACTAGTGTGAAGTTGTGATGGTGATTAAATTAAAATGAGTATGTTGTTATTGTGATTAGAGACATAATGTATATTTGTTAATGGTGATGAATAGACCTTTATGTGGATATGAATATGGGCTATGGAAATCATATGTGATGGTTGAATTAAGAACTAATATCAGTAAATTATCACCATGAAATTAGTGAATAAAAAGACTAGTAGATTAATTATATGGCAATGTCGAAAATACAAATTTTTGTAGTTTAATGAATTAATTTTGGATTTTGTGTGTGAAAAATACATTTCATTAGCACCAAAAAAATTTCATTATTTTACTGGTATGAACTTTTATGACTGAGGATTTAATCTGGAAGTTTTTAGAAAATTTTACTAAGGTAATAAGAAGCTATGGCTTATTGAATATCGAGTTATTTTTAAAACAGTACGAAAATAATACAAATGGACTTTTATTTGGGTTAGTGACAACCCGAGCCAGTGGCTCAGGTGGTCTTGGACCCCGGTTTGCTTCTCTGTGTTGCCCAGTTCGAATCCCAGGCCGAACACTTCTTTTGTTAAATTACCCTAAAAACAGTAACAGCGAACTAAGGGTTCATATAGACCCTAGTCACTCTATGGACGTGTTCAGCGACCGGCCTAGTGGTCGGGGCTCTGTGTGTCTTGGTGCGGCGCCTGGTTCGATTCTTGCCTTCGGCATATAAGGAAAAATAATTTTTTTGGGTGTTTTTGAAGTCCAAAAATTATGAAATAAATATGGTAATTCTCATAAAAATACAAGGAATTTTATAAGAGTGATTTGGGTATTTTTAGAATGAAATACAATATGGTTTGTGAATAAAAGGCATAAATGGAGCTTTAGTTATGAGATATACACTTGTGGATTTATAACTTATAAAGATAGGCTATTATAAAGTGATTGGCAAAAGTGCTTGTGGTGTGACATGATTTTATTTATTTTCATTATGAGTATTGTGCAAGATATGAAGTATGAAGGTTGAAATGTGATATTAGGAAGTTGTATAAATTCATGTATGGTTATGAAATTAAAACCATGATTTATGAAAGAGGAAAAGAAATTGTTGGCTATAAATATGAATTGTTTTCATTATGAACTCGTGAATTAAAAGTATTCATTGTGGACTTGTGAATAAAGTGTAATCATGAATTGAAAAAGAATGAGTATGAAAACTCGACATGGAAATTGTCAGGAGTTAAAGATTGTGAAATGAAATTTGAAATAGAGTAGCTAAGTCTCCCCGGCATTGAGAAAAATGAATTGAGATGAAATTAGACCAAGGTTGGTCATGATGAAACAAATGATTAAGTCCGGTTGATGGAGAGGCTAACTCTAGTGATTATTTTGTTCATGATTTTTAAATAAAACTAAAGACTAGTACATAGTGGAGATGTGATGAAAGTAGAAGAAAAACATGAGTATGAGGGCCAACGGATAGCGGTGTGAGAGCGATTCACAGGTTGCCTGCTTGATGCGTCAAGACATGGCGTGGGCGCTACTCCGGAATTATCGTCTCGGTGGCGACGCTCGTGGGATGTTCGAGTGGCTATGGGTGGTGCCATTGTTCCATGGCGGAGGCTGAATTGTCCATAGGTTGCCTGCCCGATGCGTCGTGACAGTGCGTGGGATTCCCCTCCAGGCTGCCTGGACATGGGCTCATAGATCATAGGACATCTAAGACACTACCGTAGTTACAGTAGTAGTTTAAGACATAACGGGGGATTGAACCCTATCAAGATGAAGAACGAATAAGGGCTTGCCCTCGGACCTATGTAGTATGGGATGCATAGAATCCGAACAAGTGCGCATTAGTGTCATGTAACATTAATAAATGCATTAAGGATTAAGTGCACAATCACAACACGACATCAATAGGATAGTCCCTTTAGTTTGAAATGTGACAAGTTTGTGTTTGCTAAATATGAAATGTTAAGTTATACTATTTCCGGCAAAGCGAGGACGGCCGTGTATAATGTTCGTCGGTTGAATAAACTGACGTACCCACAGTCTTATATGCAGGTAAATATCATGTTAAAGATTAAAGAGGATGGATGCTTAAAGATTACATTATGCTGTTGTATTTGTATCAAATTGTTGTATTTTACTTCCGCTGTGCAAAAAAGAAAAGATGTAATTATGATGTAATCTCTGATGTATGATGAAAAGTTTTTATTTCCCTGTAAAGTTGTACTAAAGAAAGTGAAAAGATCCTGTAGAACATCTCGAATTCAGTGTATTTGGGATTCGGGTCGTTACAGTACCGGCTTCGTTGTCTGGCTTTGATGACCAGTCCCCTGAGTCTTGTCGTTCCGATGTGGATCGCGACTCTATTTCTCCTGCTTACAGTCCTTCCGGGAAAGGTCTGACTGTAGGCTCTTACCCTTCTCCCAAACTTATTAGATCGAGCGCTCGATTGAGAGCGGTGCAGTCTCGTTATCATAGAGATCAATCTTCCTCTATAGCTAATGATGCGAGACCTCTCTTGGGTTCGATCTATCATTTACAGTTTGACCACTGCTCTGACATTGAGCTCATTAATACATCGTCCGAATTAGGTTTCTGTACCCTCCAATCCCCTTCTCTTGTAGCTTTAGCTATTAGAACTAAGGAACGGTCTAGAGTGGTAGAGTTCAAAGGTCTTTAATGATTACAATCTCATGGAATATCAGGGGACTTCATTGTCCCGACAAGCAAAGATCGATCTTTCAGTTGATTGCTTCTTCTCACTGCGATCTCATTTCTATCCAAGAATCCAAACTTGAATCCCCGTCTCCCACGATTCTTAGGTCTATCGGAGGTTCCATTATCTCTAAATAGATCTCCCTTGACGCCACAGGATCTAGGGGTGGCATTCTGTTCGGATTCAAAGAATCTATTTTCTCGTTGGTTTCGATTAAAAGGCTTAAGTACTTCCTAATTGTTCAACTCCATTGGCTAACTCTTAACACCAACTTCACGGTTATTTCTGTATATGGTTCGTCCTCTTTCGAAGGCAGGCCTTTGTTTTGGTCCGAATTCCAATCGCTCCAATCTTTCTCTAATGAACTGTGTATTTTTTGTGGCGACTTTAACGCTACGAGATTTGCCTCTGATAGGTCTAGTCCCTCTTCTATAGGCAATCAGTGGTTCAACGATTGCATTCGTTCGTTACAATTGACTGACATTCCATTGTCGGGTAGGTCATTTACCTGGTCGAATCTTCGACATCACCCTACGATGGCTAAGCTCGATAGATTCTTGGTATCCAATAAATGGATCGATCGGTTTCACAACTGTTTCGCGCTTGCTCTCCCTAACCCATCTTCTGATCACGTTCCTATCGCGCTTCATTCTGATTTTAATTTCCAGCGCCAACATCGTTTTAGGTTTGAAAAGTTTTGGTTGGAAGATTAGGTATTTATCAATCTCGTTACCGAATGCCTTTCGGCAATTTCTGGATCTTCCGGATTGGGATCCATTCTTATCAAGCTTCACGCGATTAAATTCGGTTGCAAGATCTGGCGCAAAGAAAGGCAATTTAACACTAATTTCCTGAAAATTTTTCTCCTTTCCACCATTGAATCGATAGATAAAATGGAGGAGGGGGGGCCGATCTCTAATGAGCTTTTCAATGAACGTCGTTCTTGCAAACAAGAGTTCTCGGTGATTCTCTGCCAAGACCATTTGAAATGGGCTCAAAGAGCTAAATTTCGGTGGCTCAAAGAGGGAGATTGCAATACTGCTTTTTTCCACAACTTTGCCTCTCACAGACAGAGGTCTAACCACATCTCTTCGATCATCCAAGATGGGGTTGAAGTCTCTTCCACCAAGGACATTCACCAATCTTTTCTTCAGTTCTATAAAAATCTCCTTGGATCTACCAAACCTAGAGCTCTGAGCCTAGATTGGGACCAATTGTACGGAGCGAATCCGATTGATCTCTTCGTCCTAGAGGAACCTTTCTCTCTGGACGAGATCAAAGCCGCGGTTTTCGCTTTAAAGAGTGACGCGGCGCCGGGTCCGGACGGTTTCCCGGCTTTCTTCTTTCAAAAGTTCTGGAATTGGCTGAAGGATGACCTTCTACAGATGTTCGCTGACCTTCATATGGGCACGTTTTCTTTCGATCGCATCAACTACGCACATATTGTCCTTATCCCTAAAATTTTAGGCGCGAACTCTGTCACGAGTTTTAGGCCGATTAGTCTTATCAACACCACGTTCAAAATTATCATGAAAGTTCTTTCTGCTAGGCTTGGGGAGATTATTTCTCCCCTCATCGATCCGGCTCAATCTGGTTTTATCAAGGACCGTTTTATTCTTGATAGTGTGGCTTCGGCCCAAGAAATCATTTCCTATTGTCATCACTCCAAATCTGAGGGTATTCTCCTCAAACTCGATTTTCAGAAAGCTTACGATAATGTTAGTTGGGAGTTCCTTTTCGATATCCTTATTCATAGGGGTTTTGGTCCCAAGTGGATCGCTTGGATTAAATCCATTCTGTTCGCGGGTACTTCTTCTATCATTGTGAATGGGACGAAGGGTCACAAATTCAAAATCAAATGCGGTCTTAGGCAAGGTGATCCTCTATCTTCCCTTTTATTCTCGATGGTTGCTGACGTATTCAGTAAACTACTCCGCAATGCTTGGGAAGCCCAGGTCATTGAAGGCCTGGGAGATTCTCGTTATTTCAATGGTGTTCTTAACCTTCAGTACGCCGATGACACAATCATTTTGGCTAAGCCTAATCTCCATACTCTCAGGAATCTTAAACTCCTGCTCTATTGTTTTGAACTAGCTTCTGGCCTCTCTATCAATTTTCAAAAATCGTCTGTAGTTTGGTTGGGAGGGTCTCCTAACAGGCAGGAAGAAATCTCCGAATTTTTCAACTGCCCGGTTGCTTCTTTCCCCATTACTTATCTAAGGATCCCTCTAAGGTGGGGGAAACTTCATAGATCTGACTGGGCTCCCATGATTGATAAGGTGGAATCCAGGCTTTCGATTTGGTTTGGGAGACTTCTTTCCCGTGGAGGTAGACTGATTTTACTTAATTCGGTTCTTTCCTCGATTCCACTCTACATGATGTCTTTCTATTTCATTCCTTCATGGGTCATCAAGAGAATTGATCAGATCAGAAGTAACTTCCTCTGGTCCGGATCAGCTCTCTACAAACCAGGATCGCACTTGTGTAACTGGAAAATCATTTGCTCGTCTAGAACTTCTGGTGGTCTGGGGGTTTTGGACTTAAGGCACCAAAATATGGCTTTATTAGGTAAATGGCTTTGGAGATTCCTCAAACTGGAGGATCTACCTTGGATCAAATTTATCAAAGCCAGATACTTCGCATCCAATGACTGGTGGAGCATTCCGGAGCACCCCCATTGGCAAGCATCGCCGTTCTGGAAAGGGGTGTGGAAAGTAGCCGCTCCTTTTCTCGTTGGCTTAACCCACAGCTGTGTCGATGGGTCCATGACCAGATTCTGGACAGATATATGGATTGGTAACTCCTCTTTAGCTTCGGCTTTTCCAGCTATCTACCGCCTAGCTGTCAACCCTTTGGCCTTGGTTTCTGAGTACTACTCCTATAATGATGCCATTCGGGTTTGGACGATCCCTCTCGCCGATAATCTCCCTAGCCACCTAAATCCCATTTTTGATAATCTTATGGACACTATCAACAATGCGATTTGGATTGACAAAGAAGATTTCTTCTGGCGTTGGAACTCTTCTAGGATCTTCTCAGTTCGTTCTTTATATCATTTTCTTAATTTTAGAGGTTCTTTATCGCCATTCTACGATCTGGTTTGGAAATCTTGTGCTCCATTAAAGGTGAAAATCCTAGTATGGTTAGCACTCAACAATAAACTACTTACTGTTGATATTCTTAATAAGAGGAATATAGCATGGGGACAATTATGCCCCTTATGTGCATCCTCCTCTAAGAATGTCAATCATCTCTTTATAGAATGCGATTTCTCTCGATCTCTCTGGAAAATACCCGTTCTAGCCTGGGAAATGGCTGATCTCCCGATCAACATGGTCGACTGCTGGAAGAAGCGTCCCCCTTCTCTAGCGTTTCACAAACCGTGGTTCCTTTCCTTCCAGATCATTATCTGGATAATCTGGAGGGAAAGGAATCACAGATTATTCCGCCATAGCCTCTCCTCCCCTCGTATGCTTTCGGACGAATTTTTGTTTTTATTCAAATTTTGGTCTTCTTCTCTCAAGGAGAGTTCTAGAGCCGCCATGAAATATGAGAGATTAGAAAAAGCTACCCATTGTCTGATTAATCTCAACATTCTCTAACTTGCTTTGTATCTCCTTGACGGATCTTCGCACGTTCCTTTTATCTGTTTATATTTTCTTTTCCCCTTTTTTTAATCTGCGGTTGTCTTGAGTTTTCTACTCTTCTAGCTATATTGGTTGCTATCAACTATTTTAACTCTATGATCTTGGATGTTTATGTTCGCAGGAGTAAAGAGTAGGGTGCCTACTCTTTTGATTAGTTTTGCAGCAGTTTTATTCTGCCTTTTGTTCTGCTCAACTTTGAAGCTGGTTGGCATGTTGCACGGCTCTCCTATGTGCTTTGGCTTAATCTGCAATCTCCTCCCATTTGCTCTACTGCCCTTCAGGTCTCTTCCATGGGCTCCAATCGGAGCGTTCTGACTGCAGTATTTTTTGATCCCTTTTGTGTTTCTCTATTTTGTACTTCCAGACTTTTCTTTTAGTTTGTATATGCTCAGTTATGGTCTTGATTATATCAGACCTGATGGTATCTGTGGTATGACTTCTTTGGATTAGGTGTTTTGTGGCTGGAGGTGGGCTTTCAATATTGTTTATATATTTTTGCTGTGTTCTTCTGAGGCATGTTTATCTCTTTATCAGTATGTTGCATGATTATCTCCTTATCAGTATATTTATCTGATTGTATCGATGAGTTGCTCTGACGGTGCTCATGGTGTTTCGTTCTCGGTTGTGCTTTTGTCTGGCTATTATTTTTCGTGTTTCCCTATCTTTTGCGGAATTGTTGGTATCGATGGGTATCATTACTTGAGCATTGATTTCTGTTTTTCCTGGATGATATTGGCCTCACGATAGGCAGTCCCTTGAGCACCGCTTCCCAGATCAGGTTGCGGCTTCGACCAGCGTTCTCAGGGTTGGTTTTCGACGAGTCTGCCTCGTTTTTCTGCCGTTCCGCACCCTGATCATGCGGCCTTACTCCTTCAGCGTGAGGAGGTTCGTATTAGGCAGACTCCTTTGGCATCCTGGCGCTGGCGTGTTGGTGCTCGCTGTCCTCAGTGCTTGGCTTGCGATCAACCTCCGAATGGGATTTTGTTCCTGATTTTTGCTCTGTAATTCTGTTCTGTTTGTATATAGTGTGTTGCGTATTGTTTGTTCTATTGTGTGGTTTTGTTTTACATCTTGTAAGACCCTCTTATTGTAATATTGTTATTATTAATGCATGGCTGGAGTCTGTCGACTCTATCCGTTTCATCAAAAAAACTCTTGAGTGTTTATCATATAAATTTCTGATTCTATTTTTGAATTTAATTTGTGTATTGATGTTTCTACTTTTAGACCATTAACCATACTTACCTTAATATTCTATATGTTAGTAGGTGTTGGTAATATCAAACATATTTCTTCATTTTTATAATCTAATACCGTGTACGCTATTTCTTTTTGTATTTCTTTAGGTAGCTTTTGAGTTACTCTGCTTGTTATTACTAAATATTTTAATATTTCCTTATCAGTTATATATATATATATATATATTTTCTATTAGTCTACTATCAATGTATCTTATTTTAAATTTTGAGAAATTTTTTAATCTTAATTTTTTTATTTTCAGTGAAATATCAAATTTTTAAATAGGGCAGTGAGTTATGTAAATTTTAGTTTTAATGTTGTGTAAATATCTTCAAAGGTAGGATCCTTTTTATAAAATTACTTCCGACTGTTTTATTATTGTAAATAATTTGGGAGGTGTCTTATATTCGCAAATACTTTCTAAAAAAATCCTATATATGCAAATGATTCACTAAACATCAAGATAATTTGACCGTAAAAATGGAAAACTGATAGTCTGGGAAGCAAATCTTTTTGGTTTCTGCTCATGCTCTACCTTGCCTATCAAGCATTATTCAAGGTCATTCATGACGAAACTGAAATCTAGGAAATGAAGAATAACAATAGAAACTATAGTTGGTTTCTGATATGAATAAAAATAGAACCAAATCGAGATCGTCCAAATCGGACAAGAATCTTAAAACTCTCAGGAGCAAAACGATAAATTCAGCTAGAAACG
This sequence comes from Hemerocallis citrina, assembly GCA_017893485.1. Lineage (NCBI taxonomy): Eukaryota > Viridiplantae > Streptophyta > Magnoliopsida > Asparagales > Asphodelaceae > Hemerocallis > Hemerocallis citrina. The sequence continues at coordinate 19,857,856 of CM030360.1, forward strand.
GAACGGTAAATTCAGCTAGAAATGAGACCGTAAATGGAAGTTGGGCCTCTTCCAAGCCCAACAACCCAATGGACTTGTCTAACTGGGTTATCATAACAGCCCAACATGAATGAATTTATGATTATCTAAAAATCATTTTAAACTCATAATTATCCATAAGAGACGGTTCAAAAACTATATCTCTCTATAAGATAAGAGTTATAACTCTATCTTCACAACTACTTATATCTCTTTACGAAGAAGAGAGTCAACTAATCATATCTCTTTGCCAAGAGAAGGGTAATCGACCCTATCTCTTCATGAAGAAGAGAATAACAAACTCTATCAAAACATCGGAAAGTAGAGATAAATCAATATTTGGAAACTGACCCCCTAAGCGACTATAAATACCCAATGACCTCCACAAGAACTAGGTAATCATTATTTTACCACTAAAAACTCTCATGTGGTTTAAACTCTCATATCTTTCTGAAACACGGTGGCGTTATTCCATCTTTTTCCTCAAAAAAAAAAAAAAAACTCTCATATCTTTCTGAGTTCTGACTTGAGTGTCGGATGGTCTATTGCCGGGACCAACCCTGTCAGAATTTTGCAGGTCAATCGGAGCAATTGTCACCATCCAGATCAGATCCAACGGTTCCAACGAGTCAGATTCAGAAGTCAAGATCAATTGAAAATAGTCAATATCAGTGAAAACTAAAATGTCAATCTTTTTTACTGTTTTTAAAAGAGTTCACATCATCTGTTTGCTCCCAAACAGAAAAAAAGCAGCAACCGTTCATGTCTCTAAAAGGTGTGAGGCATGCTTCTTCGGTAGGTGTCGCCTCATGTAAACTATATATACTTTATGACTAAAGTACCTTTTCCATTAAAATTCAGTTGAACATGTTAATTTCACAAAATCTTTAATAGTCTGAGTTCTCAGACTTACGGTATAAATTTAAGGGGAAATTTTGTATGAATCCCATGTCAGTAAAATTTTCAGTTACCCCTTGGGTATTCTTTATACAATTCAAAATTACGAAAAAAAGTGTTTTTAAAACACCTTATAATAATATATCGAGGAAAATTCTTTTAGATAGAACAAACGGATGATTTAATTGTTTTAAGTAATAGCCTAATTGAAGGAGATTTCCAACATGATATGGTCAGGATGGCGTGTGGTTTGATAGTCGTATTTTTTTGATAGAAAATTGAGGATCTTGTTGAGTTATGCAATGCAATCAATATAAACCACCAAGCATATAGGAGATCAAACCAAACACACAATAGAACACACGTTTATCCTGGTTAGGGGCTTTCGCCTAAATCCGGGGGAGAAGAAATCCGAGATGTTATTCAACTAGATAAGATACAAGAATAGTACAATTCTCAACACCACGACCCTCTCTCAAGCCTCACCAGTAAGTGCTAGTTGTTTACAATTGGAGAAACTCTCAAACTATCTTTTCAATGAAGTACTCTATCTCTTGGCCCTCAATAGAGTCAATAACAACAATATATATAGATCTAGAGAAACCCTAATTTGATATCTTGATACAATAGCCACTGGATATTACATAAGAGATAACCATATGATAAGAGCCCACGATCTAACTTGGAGAACAAGTTTGGGTCTCAGCGAAGCCAACTAACCCGCACCCAAAATCTGCTTCAGCCGCGCGCGGTCGACCGTACATAACAGACGGTCGACCGTCCCCCTCTCAGGAACCTCTGCACAGTTGGGTGGCCGACCGCACTTCAAGGTCGGTCGACCGCAACTCCTGCTGCTGCTACTGTTGTTGCTATTTCTTCTTGCATTCACTCCATCTCCGATCGTCTCGCTTCCTTCGTCGTCTCATCGTCTTCGTATCCAACATGGTATGCAAGACATAAACCCAACAATCTCTACCTTGGATTGCATACTATGAATCCACACTGTGTGATTTAAAACCTTCTAGACACTTTTATTCTCCTCTTGCAAACAACTCAGCTCCGGGGCTTCCTCTGCTAGTTAAATCTATCTCCACCTATTTTTCTCACGGTGTATGCCCCTCCTCAAAGGCATACCTCAGTAGATGTAATCATGGAGGTGCTACTCTCCACACAAACTCCACCTACCTCAAGGCTCTCTCCACCTTCCAACGATATTCGAACGCTGCAGTTTCGCTTAGATGATTCTAATGACGACATACTAGATAGTACTTTAGGAACGTAGGGCTTCAAAACACTTGCAAAAGTTTTCACGTTCCCACAAAAGTTTGTAGAGGTTGTGCTCAACACCCCTCTTTCCTTTCATCACCTTCCATATTGATAGAACTCCACCTTGAGCTATGTACCTGTAGGCCCGTGCTCCAAGAGTTCCCAAGGATATAAGATTCCGATTCAGCTGAGGAATATGCATCACATTCTCTAGTGTGTAACTCTTTCCATCTAGTGTCTCCAATTCAACTGTTCCCTCACCCACTATCTCACAAATATCACAAACCGCTATTCTCACACAACGACGATCTCTAGTGAACTTGTAAGTAGAAAACATCTCTTTCTTGGATCATATATGAGAAAAACTCCTCGAATCAAGAAACCAGCCAGAATACACATTTATAAAATTTGAAACAAGATTATTGTCAAAGTTATCACCTGGTTCAACGACACTGGATTTGGTGCCCCTCTGACTCAACCACTTGTAACAATCCTTCTTGTAATGCCCAACTCCACTGCAATGATGGCAACGATTCATACCCTTACGTGCACTTTTTCTTCCATTCGATGTACAATCCACCTCCAAGCAACTCATAGAAGTAGACGTCGATTTTGACTTTCCTTCCTAAGCGCATCCTCCTCCAACCCATTGATCATACATGCTAAAGAAAACTTCTCCTTAGTAAATTTATCGTCTAGCACGGTTATCATATTGGATGAATTTGGTTGTGAATATATCAAGTTGGAGTTTTTAGATCATCTGCGTTGAACGCCTTCGGTTCAGATAACTCTATATTGAACTCCACTTTAAAATCAATGTGTCATACATATTCACATTCCAGAGATTAAAGTTGATCTTACCGTCAAACTGCTGGATCTTCATGATATGATCTGCCATCTTCTCCAAGAAACTCGAACAAACATATGAACCTGAATAGTTCTGATACCAATTATTAGGAAATTGAGGATCTTGTTGAGTTATGCAATGCAATCAATACAAACCACTAAGCACATATGAGATCACACCAAACACACTAAAGCACACAAGTTTGTCCCGGTTAGGGGCTTTCACCTTAATCCGGGGGAGAATAAACTCAAGATGTTATTCAACTAGAGAAAATACAAGAATTTTACAATTATCACCACAACCCTCTCTCAAGCCTCACCAGTAAGTACTAGTTGTTTACAATTAGAGAAACTCTCAAACTCTCTTTTCAATGAAGTACTCTTTCTCTTGGCTCTCAATGGAAACCAATACCAAAAATATATAGAAATCTAGAGAAACCCTAGTTTGATATCTTGATACAATAGCCATTGGATATTACAGAAGAGATAACCCTACGATAAGAGCCACATGATCTAATTTGGAGAACAAGTTTGGGTTTCAGCAAAGTGAAATAACCCGCTCCTGAAGTCTGCTTCAGCCACGCGTGGTCGACCGTACACAACAGACGGTCGACCGTCCCCCTCTCGGGAACCTCTGCACAGTCGGGCGGTCGACCGCACCTCAAGGTCGGTCGACCGCAACTCCTGCTGCTGCTACTACTATTGCTATTTCTTCTTGCTTTCACTTCATCTCCGATCGTCTCACTTCCTTCATCATCTCATCGTCTTCGTATCCAACATTAGTATGCAAGACATAAACCCAACATTTTTCTCCTTTAATAAAATAACATGAGCTTCAATGTGATGCTTTGTTAAAGTTAGAATTGTTATATACAGCAAATGAGGGTTAGTTAGAACAAAGCCTTTTTTAAAAATTAGCTTTTAGTGTGCAATATACTGACTTGAAAAAGGAGCTAACATGATGTTTCCTTTCTAAAGGGTGCAACATCTTTGTTCACTTAGGATGCAAAATCTTTATTCTCACTCCTTTTAAATGACCAAATAACCCTCCCCATCTACCAAAATTCATCTGGTGTTCCAGGAACATTCTCTAGCTAATTGTACAATCATTATTGACTTTAGGCTCAATCTTATCCAATAAATTTCCTAGATGGTATTTTACTTGTAGTTTTTATCTGTCATGGTGATCTATCACCTACTAATTGTTATTCATTTGGTATTTTTATAGTAGTATTGCTTCAGAATTACACGATTCTTTCTATCCCACGATATATTAGCTTCCTTTTGGTCCCTCAATTTGTAGACATATTCATCATCCTGGAAACTCTTATGAGCTCAAAAACCATAGTAGTCGATGAAAGTAAGTCTCTTTCAGTATAAGATAACAAAATGTCATTCAGTTTGATTAAAAAGCTAATAATGAAATAACTGTAGTTCAACTCCATGATCCACTTCATAAGTCTATCAAATGGACTATGCATATCGTCAAAACAACCAATAGAAGACTAAAATCATTTCGCCCAACACATATGTTCAAGATAACAAAGTACGCAGTCGAGCCAAAGTCTCCAACTCACAACAAAAGGGCGAGAGAAATATGAAATAATATAGCAGCAGAATCACTATATATGAAAGTAAGAAACTAATTATTTTGTCACACGGCAAAATCAAATTCTTAAAGCAAAATTATTTACTCAAAAGAGAAATCAAATCTCCTAGTGAAGCAGGGCTTAATAAAGGTAAATCTTATGTCAAATGCATTTTCTGTCATAAGACTATAATATTTTGCAGTAAATTAATGTGTTGTCTAGAATGATAAGCCATGATTTTGCTATGATTGTCATTGCTATTTCCATGGCAGTAGATTGTAAAGTTGAAACTAATAATGCAGACATCTTGCTATCAACCAGAGTTAGCCAAGTAGAAAGATGGTATACTGATATAGCAAAGCGAACCACCTGTTCACAAAACACAAGTATTTGATTCATGTATATAGTCCTCAAACTTTTAACCTTTCACACTTGTGGGAGGAATTAATATATCAAAAGACTGAAATATGAATGGATTTCTCTAACCAACGCACAAAAAAAGGAAAAGAACAACTATGCATTTCTTTCTCTCCAACCTTTCCCTACTCAAGCCTAGCTTTGTTGCTAACCTCCTTTTCCAAAAGTTATGTATTTTTTTAATGTATAAGACCCTCATGAATCTTGTAGCTATAGATTAGCCATCAAACATGAGTTACCTAAGTAACATAAAAAATAGCCATGCAAGGACCACTAATGCATGAGCCCCGCATAGTGATTTGTATTTAAGGGACTAAATATAAATTTGAGATGAGTATGGAACTAATATGTTAAAAACCCTTTATTTAATATTTCCATTTACCTTGTATCTTTAGATGTCTTAAACCATAATCTAGTGCACTGCAAGGACAACACCAAAAGTTTGCTTTAACCCAACTTGATTGCTTCACCTTCCTCTGTTCCTTTTTTTCCCATTCTCTGATCAACTATATATAAAACTTGCGTGTTAAGCGCTCGATCATTCCTCTAAGGTTTTTCAGTCTATTAAACCCTCCAAGTATCAGGAAAAATTCTCTGCACTTTCAAACCTCCTGCAATCTCTTTCAAATTAATAGAGAAATGGGACGACATTCCTGCTGCCCTAACCAGAAGCTGAGGAAGGGTCTTTGGTCTCCTGAAGAAGATGAGAAGCTCTTCAATCACATTATTAGATTCGGTGTTGGGTGTTGGAGCTCTATTCCCAAATTAACAGGCATTCCAACTCTTCAACAAATTATAGTTTTTGACTTTCTACTGTGTCTGCAGTCTCTTTATATTTTTCTCATTTTTATTTATAATTAATTTTTTTTTTTGTATGAATGTAGGATTACAAAGATGTGGGAAGAGTTGCAGGCTAAGGTGGATAAACTACTTGAGACCAGACTTGAGAAGAGGCACCTTCTCACAAGAGGAAGAGGATATTATCATAGGCCTCCATGGACTCTTAGGCAACAGGTTCTTCTATTTCTCTTCTCTATCTTCTTTTTTTTTAAAATATTAAAATTTCATAATATTTAAATCTATATCTATATCTATATATATATATATATATATATTATAATGGGAGAGATGGGGTTGGTAAACAAACAAACCCTAATTTGTTTGTGAGCAAACCCGTGCATCGCACGTGCTTTTTTTTGTCCTTTTTCATTCCCCTCCACGTGCATCGCACACGTGTTTTTTTGTCCTTTTTCATTCCCCTTCACGTGCATCGCACGTGCATGATACTAGTTACCTGAATCCAACGTTATTCCTATTGTGTGACGCAATATGCATGCAGTAGTTAGTGACCAAATTCCCAATAATCTGCATGTGTACAACAACCAAATTAAATTTCTCTCTTCGTTAATTTACAGGATTTTTTTGGATACTAAACAAAAGAAAAGTGATCACTATTATTATAATAATATATATATATATATATATATTTTACTTCAAAAGTAAATTAACATTAAGAGATCATAATTATATCTTTCATTATTTCTCTTAAATTTCAAGTGCATTGCACATGTCAACTAATCTTTAGTGTGAACTAACTTGTGTCCCATTTTATAACTTAAGGTGGTCTAAGATTGCATCACATTTGCCTGGAAGAACCGACAATGAGATCAAGAACTTCTGGAATTCATGCCTAAAGAAGAAACTCAGGAAGCAGATGATCAACCCAAACATTCACAAGCCACTGAATGGAACAGAAACGAACGAAGAAGAAAGACACATTCCAAAAAACTCACATCATGCTAAGCCCGTGTTTGACCCCTTTCCATCTTCTGAATTCAATGCAAGTTTTGACCTGGCAGCGACAATCCCAAACATCTGCAATCAATGTGAGCAACACTATGTCATACCCAATACAGAGTTTTCGGAGAATTTTAATAGCACTGACTGGATTGATTTGGTTGAAAGTGAGATTTTTAACTGGACTTCTGAGAAGTTTGCGTTACCTGATGAATGGGAGTTCACCAAAGACTCTGCTCAAGCAACTGAGACATATTGCTCCTCTCCATATAGACAGCATTAGAACACAGAGCTTGAAGGAATTAATAGGTCCTTTTGTCTTTCTACTTTATTTCCCATTGTGTCAATCTCATTTTTGGTTTTTGTTTAGGATGTGAAGGCATGCATATGAATAAAGTTCTTGCAGAGAGTATAATCCTGGTTTTTCCGGACCTATGGTAGTACAAAAATGTGATTTACCGTTATGTTCAATAAAAAAATGTGATTTACGTTATGTTCACAAATTGTCCTATTTTTTTTACTTCTGTAATCTTTCTTGCTACTTTCCTAATTCTCCTTGTTGGAATTTTGTGAAGCTTTTCTTAATTCTCTATGTTGGAATTTTGTGAAGCTTATAGCTTCTTTAGCACGAGAAAGCTAATTGGGGTCTTTTGTATCCTCATACTATGTTATATTTTGGTTTTAATGCAAATGTTGGATTCTATGCAAATGTTGGATTCTATATATATATATATATATATATATATATATATATATATATATATATATATATATATATATATATATATATATATAGAGGCTTCTTCCATTGCAAACGCTACTGTAGCAGTTGCGAACGTGCGAACCACTTAACCCGTCATCCACAATGACGGGTTAAGGCAAAACACATAACCCGTCATTGGTGACGGATTATGTGTTTTCCCTTAACCCGTCATTCCCAATGACGGGTTAAGTGGTGTGCACGAGTTCGCACGACATTTGCGTTTGCAATGGAAGATAGGCCATATATATATATATATATATATATATATATATATATATATATATATAGGGAAAAAGGGGTATGAGCAACTTGCTCATTTATATTAGCAACAAACACCGTGTAACTATCAAATGTCAATTTCTACTGGTTGTTGTTGTAATGTAGCTACTGATATGGCCAATCTCTAAATATTATGTTTCGAGAATGTAACTATCATACTGATATTGGTTGTCGGTGTTAGATATTGTATTATATTTAGTTCCATATCGGATATGTATCATTTTAGCATTTGGTTCCCTCCTATATATAAGAGTCATTGTTCACAGTTATATTCAATTCCAATAATCCAATAATATTTTCCCAATCTCTCTGTTAACCTTATTATGGTATCAGAGCACAATTATACAAATTTTTATTTATTTTCCCCATCAAAACCCTAGAATTCCAATAGCCAAAAAAAAGAAGAAGAAGAAGAAGAAGAAGAAGAAGAAGAAGCACCTTCATCAAGAAGCTGAAGAACAAACTTCGGTCGACCCCCGTTCCCGTCGCGCCCGTTCTCGTCGACCCCCCCAATCCCGGCAGCCCCGTTCCCCAATTCCGTCGAACCTATCGACGCCGTTCAACCCCGCCGTCCTAACCCGCCGTCGTCAACAGCCCTCTCCCTCAACAAACCCTCGCTACCAATCCCCCCGACCTCCAACACCATCACCAACTGTAGCTGCCACCTACACCAATCCCCCCGACCTCCACCTCCTCCAAACCCTAATCTTTCTGCCCCCCTTACAACCCAAAACCTGCAACCCGACCCTCATACCAGTTTCCAAAAAAAAAAGTCAAAAAAAAAAAAAATTTTGCAGGTACCCTTTCTGCTCCAATGGACCCTCGGTCTCACCGATCTCTTTTATTCTCCATCGGCTTCCCCGCTGCCACATCACCCTCTTCACTCTCCCTCACATCCCGATCTCCATCCAGATTCAAATCCATGCAACACCGTCATCATCCTAATTCTGGCCTCCTCCCTTCTCCACCCAACGTCATCCTCAACACTGCCCCACCACTTCCGCACTCATTAACACCATCCAGCTGCCTATCCCGACCCCGACACTAGCAACACTACCGCCCTCATTTCGATTTATGTCACAATGACATCAGTCTCATTCCTCCTCGTAGCACTTCTTCCCTTACATCCTCAGCCATGACCGTTACTCCAGCCTTGTTGACTCCTACTGATTGGGCTAAACTTCAGCATCGCCTACCTCAGCTGGAACTTTAGCTTTTGGGTCAGTCTGTCATTGCTGGCCCTTCTATCCCTGCATTCTCTGTTACTCCCGATATGAATTCTTCATTGATTTTAGATTCTGGTACTTCACATCATATTACTAGTAATTATACACTGCTCACCACCAGCACTACTCTTCCCCTTCACTCTCCATCACTGCACACTGCCGATGGTTCACACCTTCTCACTACACGCTCTAGGTCTATTAGCTCTCCCACTCTCACATTGCCCTACGTTCTTTATGCTCCTTATTTATCCATGGACCTTATTTCCATTAGTGCACTATGCAAGAGTGGTCTTGTCGTTACTTTTGATTTTTTTGGTTGTTCTATTACTGACTCTCATACGGGTCAGGAGTTTGGGCGTGCTAGTCGACAGGGTCATCTATATCACCTAGATTTTCTTCATGCCCATAGATCCCATCATCATTTTACTGGTGTTGTGCACTCCGATGCTGATCTGTGGCACATACGTTAAGGACATATTAGTGAGTTCCGACTCAAGACTTTAGCCCGTAGTGGTTTTCTTGGTTCTCTTTCTTTTACTCATTTTTCTGATTGTCAGGATTGTTATTTGGCCAAACACATCTCACACCCCTTTAATCACAAAAGTATCTCCAAAACCACCAATCCTTATCAACTTATTCACTCTGACATATGGGGACCATCTCCTACACCCTCTCACAAAGGTTATATCTATTATGTTTGTTTCATTGATGACTTTACTCGATACACATGGGTGTTTCTTAGGTGCCAATGCTCTGAGATACCTGACATTTATAAGTTCTTTACAAAACATGGTTCACACTCAATTTGGTGTGCACATCAAAACCTTTCGCTCTGACGGTGCTCGTGAGTACACCTCCACTGCTATGAGATCGATCCTTCAATCCTAAGGTACTCTCTTTCAGCAATCATGTCCTCACACACATGAACAGAATGGTGTAGCTGAACGCAATCATCGTCATATCTTTGAGATGGCTCGCACTCTTCTACTCTCCTTTTCTGTTTCTCGTTCTTTCTGGGCTAAAGCTGTCATGACGTCTGTCAATCTTATTAACATCACTTCCTCATCTGCTTTATCTGACACATCACCTTATGAGGCTCTTCATCACTCACAGCCGGACTACAGGATGCTCCGTACCTTTGGGTGCACCTGTTATGTTCTTCTCCCTTCCACTGAGCGCACGAAGCTCACAATTTGAGCTACTAAGTATGTTCATGTAACCCCTATTTTTCTATTTTGGATTTTTTAAATTTTATTTTCTTTTCTTGATTATTGTATCTGAATTCCTTTTTAATAATAAATTTTTGCTTTTCTTCGGTTCATTTATTATCTTTTGATCATTCCGTACTCTTTTGGCTTGAATTCTACAATCTTTGGCTCATTGCAAATTTTGTTCTTCGTGTTTTGAGTTTGAATTGTTCTGCTATATGTTCATCCCATTGATCTATATTTGTTCATCTCTTTTTGGAGCCTAAACCTGTACCCTAAATCCATTAACCCACAACCCAAAACACCATATCTTAATCTCCTATATAAACACCCCTCTAAACCCTAATTAAATAATCCCTACCCTCTCTCTCCCCTACCGCCTCTCACCCTTCCATCCCTTGTTTCACTTCAAACCCATCCCGAAGCCATCCTGCACCTCCGATCACTTCTCCGACCACCACCTCTTTGACCTCTCACCCTTTTCGTCATCACCACCATCTCGACTACCCCCTATCCCCATCACCTTCCCATCACCTTCACCGAACCCATCGCCTGCACCCATCCACCTCGCTGCCACTGTTCCGTCGACCACTGCCTTCACCCTCTCCACCGTCCCCCGCAACCACCGGTGACCCCTCTTTGCCCTCGTCGTCGTCCAGAGCCCCAAGCACCCCCTCCGTCTCCTCCTCTGTTTCTTTGCGAAATAGAGTGCCGCCGTTGCTGCCCCTGTTCTCGTCGTTACGTCTCTTCCCGACCGCGAGCGTCGCTGCCCTCGCTCTCGTCGCTGCTATCTCTCCTTGCCACAGTCGCCATCGAGCCGCTCTCCCTCTCTCTCCGCTGTTGGTGTCCGGAGGTAGGAGAAGGCTGGACTTAGTGTTTGCTATTTTGGAGAGTAGGGGATCTGATTGTGGTGTTTGCTGTTTTGGTGGAGAGATCGACAGTCTGCTATTTTGTTGTGGTGCTGATTTGTGTGTTTTGTTGTGTAGGCATTTGCACGTAGCTCGCACGTGTTTCCGTGATCTTGGTTCGTTGCCTGGGATTCTCATCCCGTTATTCTAAATATTTGAATCTCTTATATAAAAGGCAAGTTTCTTCTTGAACTAGTTTATTGTTTTGTTCAAGATTCTTTGATCTATGCAAGTAGATCCAAATCTTTTTATCATATAGTTAATTGAAATTCCGTTAAGTATATTGAGGGTTTACACGAGCTAACCCGAAATATTTTTAACATCGTACCTATATCTTTGATCTAAAACCTAGTCCCTTTTGTACATGTATATGCACATTTACATGAAAAATAACTAGATCCATGTGTTATAGATTACTTGATGAATTGAATATGTTAGATTGAATTTAATTTAATGAATTGACTACCATGCCTGTGAAATTGCATCTTAAAACTGGAATTATGCATTGATTATTAATTAGCATGAACTATATGGTTGTATGATGAAATTATTGCCTATTCATATCAAACTATTTTCTGGACTACTGTTTGTGTCTTTTTGTATCAAATTTTCGATCATGTTGCCGTTGTAAATTGAAATAACTTTTTGAACATGAATTATAACCCCATGAATCTATTTTTCAGAAGTTTTAACGGATCTGAATTCTGAGTTATAATCTGTTAGATATCAGCATTTTAGTACAACTGGGTCTGAATTTCCAGATCCACAAATTCATGCATATCTTTCTGTTTCATAATTAAATTGAACATGTTAACAGTAAAATAAAAATATGAAATAAATTTGGCTGAGACTAGAAATGTGTAGAAACCTCCTTGAATTTTTGTAGATTTAATTGATGAGTTTTCTGACCTAAAACATATAGGTGAACACAATTTACAACTTGCTGCATGAACATAAAATCTGAAAAGAATAGGATTTTCACCCTTATTTTTGTAGCTTTTATATGTCGTATATATATTTGCTGGAACCGGCAGAGAGTCTAGTTTCTAGAATCTCTGACGGATCCAGATTTGCTTTTATCTAGTAGCGGTAAACTGTGTTTTTGTACAACAATGTCATGTTGTCCAGATTATGTGATTTGTGTTAATTTAATATGTTTGCTTCTTGATTTGTCTATAACGAGTAGAATTAATCACACCTAGCATAATACAATATTGACAGCTTCTTTTGTGCTCACATAGGATGAAATAAAATGATAACAAGCCGGGATATTATGGGATGACTTGGTAATGAACAATCGGAAACTGTACTCGGTCGGACACTACTACTTGACTTGTACTGACTGATAGCCATAAAATACTTTTCTTGAAAATCACTATCATTGAACATTAAAAACTGATTACTGGGCCAAGTACACAAACCATGAATTCACCATCCGTTTAAAGCGTACACTTTGTGCTTACACCGAACCTGTGGAATGAGACGTAGTAGTACGTGCACTAGATAGGTTAATAAAATGATTAATAACCTGCATTTGACATTTCATGCTTGATCTCGTATACTGTCACCAATATTGGACTTGCATTGAAACTATTAATTAAATGCATGATTAAATATAAACCCCTTGACATTATTGCCATTTCTTGTCTTTGTTATTGACTTTGATCCCATCCCTTTTTCTTTTGATATACTATGTTCCTATTATTCTCTGTTTCCCTTAACTTGCTGTCCATGAATTTCGCTAAGAACATTATTTTCTCTCTTTTTAGATCAAGAATTTACAGGTACTGGAGGAACAATACCAGAAGGAATCGGTGAGCAACGATTCTAGAAGATGGAGTCCAAGATTAGACTGCTTGAATTAATTTATTACTAGATTTATTTCTTTGAACATTGTCTTGATATTATACTTTGTTTTTAGGCTTTATGACTCGGAGTTTGTTTTTATCCCAGATGTTGGATATTATTATTTGGATAATTTCATTTATTATTGAAGTTGATCTTTGTTTATGTGATTATATCTTCTTGCATGGTTGTGATTGTTATTTCATATTGTTGAGTTAGTCTTATACAACTTATGGATGGTGTTTATATTATTCGTTGGGCCTACATTACATACTCGTATTCCGTATCTTGGAAAGCAGGGTGTGACAAGGTTTTTGTGGTATCAGAGCCCAGGATTGGATAATATATCAGTCAAACATGACTATCTTTATGAAGGTTTGGTTTTGATTGATATGTTAGTCAAGTTTGGCCCTAGTCGGGTTAACTCAGTAATGTGCACACCACAATGATCACATGAATGTATATATAATAACCAACATATAATCTGGGTACTGACCTTATTTGCTCGTGTTTCAGGCTATGGCTCGTGGAAATTCTTCTTCTTCCCATTCGAGGGAGGAGCAGCCCGACAATGCTGCTATTCTTCAGACGATTCAGCAGATGATGGCTTTCCAGTAGGAGCACAATGAATTGATGAGGTCCACTTTGGCGGCCAATAGAATTGCCGCTGGACCTGTACCTGGGCCGCTGCCACGAAGCCTCGGTACAGTAGCAGATTTCATGAGGCTACACCCAATAAATTTTTGGGCATTTAGTCACTTCTGGAGGCCGAGTAATGGCTTATCCGGACGAAGCAACTGTTGATCGCTACCCGTGTTGCTGATGTTGATCGTGTGGATGTGGTTAGCATCCAATTGGCGGATCTCGCTTACATCTGGTGGCGGGCTGAAACCGAAAGGATGGCAGGACCCATCGAGTGGGCTACTTTCTCAGAGAGCTTCATGATGAAGTTTTTTCTTAGTGTTACCAAGGCAGAGATGGAACGACAATTCGTTTTCCTAACTCAGGTCAGTTAGATAGTGTTCTTAAATATCATTGTTGTTGCCTACTTCACCTGTGACAATATTAATTTGAGCATTGTCTTAACCAGGAAAACCGTTCCATGGACGAGTATGCTGTAGAGTTTACTCGGCTCAGTCACTTCGCTCCTGCCCTCATAGCCACTGACGAGGATAGGTCTCGTAGATTCCAGTTGGGCTTAGGTTTTCCCCTCTAGAACCGTTTGGCTGCTCTTCGGCTTCATGCCTATGCTGACGTTCTCGATGCTGCTCGGATCCAGGAGCAGACCCTTAGTAGGTCAGGTGTTTCCTGGTGAACTGTTCTGCACCCTGTTGTAGTTCAGCCTACCGGAGGACCTATTCGGAGGCTAGTTCCACCTCCTTCTGCAAGGGCACATTCGTACGCACCTGCTATTCCGAGGACTCTTAAGACTTGTGGCTATTGCCATAAGGTTAGGCATTCACAGTGGGACTGTAGGGTAGCTAATCGGCTATGCCTTGCATGTGGCAGCAGTGACCATATGATTCGGGACTGTCCCAGAAGTAGGGCAGCTATTCAGGCTGGAGGTACCATTCAGCAAGAAGCACTAGCTCGTGGTCAGGGTAGACCGACTCTTCTCCTGCAGAGGCAAACCTTTAAGCAGAGGCGTGTGGCCCCTAGAGGAGGCCAGACTGGGAGTCGTGGTCAGACTTCTAACCTGACAGCTGAGGAAGTGGAGGTAGCTATTGGAGTAGTTGCAGGTATATCACAATTGTTGTACTATTCATTTTTCTTCATTTCAATTTTCTACATATTATTTCCTTCTTTTGTACAATTATTCATACATATACCCTGCTAGCATCTTCTCTTTTGTTTGATCTTCTCTTCTAGGTGTTATTTTAGTCTTTTATTTTCCAGTTCATGTTTTGTTTGACTTTGGTGATACCCACTCTTTCATTTCCTTCTGTTTTGTTGATCAGCATGGTTTGGCAAGCGATACTATGCCCGCAGCTTGAGGACATCACCACAGGTGGAGGTGTCATTGTCTGTTCTAGGGTATGCAATCAAAGCCCACTGCTGATTAGTGGTGTGGATTTCTTGGATGATTTGATTGTGATTCCCAATTCCAGTTTCAATGTCATTCTAGGCATGGATTGGTTGGGTGTTTCTTGTGCCATGATTGATTTTCGAGAGAAGAAGGTGACCTTCAGCCTTTCTGGTCAACTAGAGTTTGTGTTCCATGCGGGTGAGACACCGTCAGGGCATGTAAAGAACTCGATGGACCTTGAGGCTGTTTTGCTTGTGTTGTTGGGCTCCGATGGAGTTGTTGCACCCTTAGTTGTGCGGGACTTCCTTGATGTCTTTCATGAGGATTTGATCGGTTTGTCGCCAAACCAAGATGTGGAGTTCAGCATTGATGTTCAGCCAGGTATGGTACCTATTTCCAATAGTTCGTATCGCATGGCACTGATTGAATTGGCAGAACTGAAGGTGCAAGTTCAGGAGCTGCTTGATAAGGATTTTATCAGGCCTAGTATTTCACCTTAGGGAGCCCCAGTTCTATTCATTAACAACAAGGATGGTAGCCATAGGCTTTGCATTGACTACAAAGAGTTGAACAATATTACTGTGAAGAATCGGTATCCTTTGCTGAGGATTGACGATTTGTTCGACCAACTAGAGGTGCTTCAGTGTTCTCGAAGTTGGATCTTCATTCCGAGTATCATCAAGTTAAAAAGTCGGAAGATGTTTCGAAAACGGCCTTCCGAACGAGGTACGGGCATTATGAGTTCTTGGTGATTCCTTTCGGAGTTACTAATGCACCGACGGTATTCATGAGTCTGATGAACAGGGTGTTCTCGCCGTTCTTGGATCAGTTTGTCGTGGTCTTCATTAACGACATATTGGTGTATTCTCGGAATAGGAAAGATCATGCTGAGCATTTGAAGGTTGTTCTGCAAACTATGAGAGAGAACCAGCTGTATGGGAAGCTCAATAAGTGTGAGTTCTGGCTGGATCGGGTTGCTTTTCTGGGCCACATTATTTCTGGTGTTGGTGTTTCTGTGGATCCGTCGAAGATCTCTGCGGTCAAGGATTGGCCGATTCCGAAATCTGTTCCTGAGGTGCAAAGTTTTCTTGGTTTGGCCGGGTATTATCGGAAGTTCGTTCAGGATTTCTCGAAGATTGCGGGGCCTCTGACCAGTTTGAAGAAGAAGAAGAAGAAGTTTTTTTGGGATGAAGCTTGTGATGAAGCTTTTGCCGAGTTGAAGCATCGGTTGACGTCAGCGCCTGTGCTAAATATACCCGATAGTTCGGGTGGTTTTGTGATCCATTGTGATGCATCAGGTAGAGGTCTAGGAGCAGTTCTGATACAGTGAGGCAGGGTTGTCGCTTATGCATCGAGGCAGTTGAGACCTCATGAGAAGAACAATCCCATACATGATCTGGAGCTTGTGGCCGTGATTTTTGCCTTAAAGTTGTGGAGGCATTATCTGCTTGGAGATAGAGTGGAGATATTCACAGATCACAAGAGCCTCAAGTATGTGTTCAAGCAGAAGGAATTGAACATGATGCAAAGAAGATGGTTGGAATTGATGGCAGACTTTGACATCAATTTGCAGTATCACCCGGACAAAGTGAACTTGGTGCTTGATGCTTTGAGTAGGAGGCCTGCCGCTATGTCCCTCACTAAGCAGAAGGAATTAGTGGAGGATATGAGGAGGATGGAGTTGGATGTGCTACTTCTTGGATCAGCTCAGCAGTTCATGATATTGCAGTTGCAGTCTTCCTTAGTATAGCAGATTAAGGAAGCCCAAGCAGATGACCAGCAGTTGCAGCAGTTTCGAAGTGAGGTGGAAGCCGGTTTGAGATCCAATTTGGTCATTCATGCTGATGGGTTGCTTCGTTTTGGCTCTAGGTTGTGTGTACCTAGAGGAAAAGTCAGGCAGAAGCTACTTGAGAAAGCTCATCGGTCTCCATATTCTATTCATCCAGGTGGTACTAAGATATACAGGGACTTGAAGCAACATTTCTGGTGGCATGGCATGAAGAGAGATGTGGCTAGATATATCTTTCAGTGCCTGATCTGTCAGCAAGTGAAGGCAGAGCATTAGAGGATCATAGGACTTTTGCAACCTCTTCCAATCCCAGAGTGGAAGTGGGAGAATATCACGATGGATTTTGTGACAGCTTTGCCAAGGAGTCCCAAGGGTCATAACGCTATCTGGGTGATAGTGGATCGGCTGACGAAGTGTGCTCACTTCATTCCTTTCCGTGTGGGTCAGTCCACAGAGAGTTTTGCTGAGAAGTATGTCCAGGAGGTTGTTCGTCTACATGGAGTTCCTGTCAGTATCGATCGTATCGGATAGGGATATGAGATTCAGGTCTCAGTTCTGGGAAAGTCTGTAGAAGAGCTTGGGTACTAAGTTGAGCTACAGTACAATGTTCCATCCTCAGACGGTTGGGCTGTTAGAAAGAATGATTCAGACCCTAGAAGACATGTGGAGATCCTGCGTTCTTCAGTTTGGAGGTTTGTGGGAAAATCATCTTCACTTAGCGGAGTTTTCTTACAATAACAGTTACCAGGCGAGTCCGAAGGCTGCTCCATTTGAAGCTTTGTATGGGTGCAAGTGTAGATCACCGGTATGTTGGGATGATATCGGTGAGAGGAAGCTTTTGGGTCCTGAGTTGATCACAAAGACAATTGATGCTGTGGTTCAGATCCGAAAGCACTTGCAGGCCGCTCAGGATAGGCAGAAAAGGTGGGCTGACTGTCGCCGTAGACCTCTAGAATTTGTGGCAGGTGTCCATGTGTTCCTCAAGGTATTGCCTTGGAAAGGTGTTATCCGTTTTGGAGGTGGGGGCAAGTTGAGTCCCCGGTTCATCGGTCCATTTGATATTGCAGAACGTGTGGGCAAGGTGGTCTATAGGCTCGCGTTGCTGCCCGCTTTAGTGGGTGTCCATGATGTATTCCATGTTTCTCAGCTCAGGAAATACATCAGGGATGACAGTCATGTGATTGACTACTCAGACTTGTCTGTGAGACCAAATTTGTCCTGTGAAATTCAGCCAATCTCTATCTTAGACCATCGAGAGAAGGTGTTGAAGAATAGAGTCATCAAGTTGGTTCGAGTTTCTTGGAATCCTCACTCGCTAGGTGAGTCGACTTGAGAGTTGGAGGAGGGAATTCGGAAGAAGTTTCCTTATTTGTTTGAGTAGTTGTTTTGCTTTGTTTTGTTTTGTTTCGGGGTTCAGCCTATGTACCACTTGTATGAATTTCGAGGACGAAATTCTTCTTGTAAGGTGGGTAGGACTTGTAACCCCTATTTTTCTATTTTGTATTTTTTTTTGTGTTTTATTTTATTTTCTTGATTATTGTATCTGAATTCCTTTTTAATAATAAACTTTTGCTTTTCTTGGGTTCATTTATTCTCTTTTGATCATCCGTACTCTTTTGGCTTGAATTCTGCTATGTTTGACTCATTGCAAATTTTGCTCTTTGTGTTTTGAGTTTGAATTGTTCTTCTATATGTTCATTTCATTGATCTATATTTGTTCATCTATTTTTAGAGCCTAAACCTGTACCCTAAACCCATTAACCCGCAACCTAAAACCCCATATCTTAATCCCCTATATAAATACCCATATAAACCCTAATTAAATAATCCCTACTCTCTCCCCCCTACCGCCGCTCATCCCTTCCATCCCCTGTTTCACGTCAAACCCATCCCGAAGCCATCCCGCACCTCTGATCACTTCTCCGACCACCACCTCTTCGACCTCTCACCCTCCTCGTCATCACCACCATCCCAACTACCCATATCCCCGTCGCCTTCCCATCACCTTCACAGAACCCATCGCCAGCACCCATCCACCTCGCCGCCACTGTTCCGTCGACCACCGCCTTCTCCTTCTCCGCTGTCCCCCGCAACCACCGGTGACCCCTCTTATCCCTCATCGTCTTCCAGAGCCTCGAGCACCCTGGTCGTCTCCTCCTCTATTTCGTCGCGAAATAGAGTGCCGCCGTTGCCACCCCTGTTCTCGTCGCTACGTCTCTTCCCGACCGCGAGCATCGCCGCCTTCGCTTTCGTCGCTGTTGTCGCTCCTCGCCGTAGTCGCCGTTGAGCCGCTCTCCCTCTCTCTCCGCCATTGGTGTCCGGAGGTAGGAGAAGGCTGGACTTAGTGTTTGCTGTTTTGGAGAGTAGGGGATCTGATTGTGGTGTTTGCTGTTTTAGTGGAGAGATTGGCCGTCCGCTATTTTGCTGTGGTGATGATTTGTGTGTTTTGCTATGTGGGCGTTTGCACTAGCTCGCGCATGTTTCTGTGATTGTGGTTCGTCGCCCAGGATTCTCATCCTGTTATTCTAAATATTCGAATCTCTCATATAAAAGGCAAGTCTCTTCTTGAACTAGTTCATTGTTTGGTTCAAGATTTTTTGATCTCTGCAAGTAGATCCAAATCTTTTTATCATATTGCTAATTGAAATCCCCTTAAGTATATTGAGGATTTACATGAGCTAACCTGATATATTTTTAACATCGTGCCTACATCTTTGATCTATAATCTAGTCCCTCTTGTACATTGCATATGCACGTTTACATGAAAAATAACTAGATCCATGTGTTATAGATTACTTGATGAATTGATTATGTTAGATTGAATTTGATTTAATGAATTGACTACCATGCTTGTGAAATTACATCTTAAAGCTGGAATTATGCATGTTAAACATCTAGCATTACTTTGATTATTAATTAGCATGAACTATATGGTTGTATGATGAAATTATTGCCTATTCATATCAAACTATTTTCTGGACTGCTGTTTGTGTCTTTTTGTAATACCCCGTATTGTACGATACCTGAATATATATGTATGTATGTATAGTGTCCATATGCGTGCACTTGATTGCAGTATTACGGGCTGACTTTGCCAACGCAGTGTGTGGTTAGGGTTACGAGACAGTTCATGGGAGAATTGCATTCTAAAAATGCACGAGAATGAGGAGGACCGATACTAGTGTAAACATTAGTTTTTGGTACGACGCCCATACAAATATAACACTGTATGATGCTACAGTGGATATGTATTGCGTGCACTCGTTAAAACCGCTTGTCTCGCACCCGTTGGAACCCATTAAGGCTAAATAGGGCAGCCAACATAGCAACCACAAACAAATGGGCTTTGAGCCATAGTTTTGCCTAAAACCACCCTACAATCCTATGCTACACCCCCCATAAAATCCAGCCCATATACCGCCTCTCATCTCCTTCATCTTCCCACTTCATTATCTCCCTTTGCTCTGGAAATTTCAGAAAACCTCCTCAAGAGAAATAGGAGAGAAGGAAGAAGAAAGTGAAGAAGAAGGCTCAAGAAGAGATTTTCAAGGAAGGAAGCTTGAGAAGATCATTCCACTACTACAACCAAGAGTGGGGAGTTTCTCTAAACCTTATTTTCTTGTCTTTTAACTGATTTTGATTTCATGCATGTATGGTAGGATGGATAGGGTTGATCATCTAAGAGTTGAAATTTGAAGTCAGAATTGAACTAGAAAAACTAATTCGGTGTACCATTTTGTGGATTTTCTCGAGAGCAAAATATAATGAATTAGACTATGAAATTTAAAATTTTTGTTCATATATATGTTAGAATCGTTCATGATTTATTTCAGGTTTTTCTATGATCATTTGATATTTTAATAAAATCGTAAGATGGAACTGTGTCGTAAGGCAGATTCAGCAAAAGATAAACGGAATGGCTGGTATTGTAGGAATTTTCATGATTTATTGAAGCATGCTATTGATCTGAAATTTTTACCCAATGTTCCTACATGCATGTAGATTGTGTAGAAAAAGTTATTAAATTATTTGGATGAGTTTATAGACATGAGAAAAATCGAGCTTTAATCAGTAGCTGATGTTGAACTGGAGAATTTGATGGTTTCTGTGCAAATTTGCAATAGATAGTAATCACTGTATAATTAGAATTTTGACATGATGTCTTTTGCATGATGTTGGGTATGATATCTAATTTTACCACCATAAATTTTATGTCATTTGGACAATTTTGGAATTTACTATGATTTTATGATTATGCACTGTGCTGTTTTCAGCCAGTTTTGATACACTGTAGAGATTGGGCATTTGAGACTTGTTAGGAGCATATTTTGAGAACCTGATTCATTAAAGAGTTGTAGTGGACACCTAGATCTTTCCAACAAGACCAATTTGAGGCAATTCCAGTAAACGGTTGATAAACTATGATTTTTATAAGACTGGACATAGAACTAGAGTAGAGCTGAGTGTTCTGAATTGGAGAGACCAATCGTGTGCATTGGTGTATTGGTGATAGATGAGTATGTTAGGGTGACTTAATGGTATAATTTGGACTCATGACCAACTAGAGAGTTATTGAGTACACCCAAACCATTCTATAGATACTGAGTTTGTGACGTTCTGATGAACGAGTAGAATTTGGTGTTACTGGTAAGGTGCAGCCCGTGCACAGGAAGCACGCAGGCTAGAGCTTGAGAGGCTATTTTGAGGACTTAGATGTTTGAATATAAGCCCGTGATCAACTAGGAAGTTGTAGCCTAGGATCTTACCTTTCCAGATTAGGCCTGTACACTCCAATCGGAGTTGTATTGAGAGAGTTATGACCATTTTAAGATTCGGGCAGAAACCCCGTAGGTCGGTTAGTCTTGGTATTGACTGAGTGTTGTGAGGACATTTTTCCTTGTGTTATCAGAGTTGAAGACTCGTGTCTAGGGATGATTGATGTCTGTTATTGAGGTTGTTGACTCCCAGAGTAGGATGTGTGACTTGAGTTAGTCACTAGGGTAAGGGATACCCTGTACCTATCCACCCTATATTATAGACTTCTACCGAGCGTAGGACGTCCGCATGCCAGTGAGTTGAGCTCACGAGGCAATTATACATTTATAGCCGGGGTAGCGGCAGGCGTAGTCCATTATGCTGGACAAGTCCAAGACGGGGAAGTGGCGAACCGGACCGGCTCGCCAGGGCTAGAGGTTGATAGGCAAGTATGGAAGCAGCTTTATCTTTACCCAAATTAATTAAAGTAAAGAAAGGGTTAGAATGGCATATTAAGGGGTTGAGAAATTGAATTAGTCCTAGTAAACCATAGTTGGTGTTGTATCTTCCAGTCGTAGGGATACGTTCTCGACACTCATGGATTGAGTCCCTGGCTCGTATCTCGATCTGTTGATTCCCAATGCTTTGCCGAAATAAGGTACGGGAGGCCCGGAGGATTTGACCTCCCGTGGTGCTCACGTCCCTATGTGCAGGTTTTTGTGTTTTGGTATATGTTCATGACTCGATCTTGAGGTGAACATGCATGCTTAAGGGTTCATGACTCGATCATTGAGGTGAACACGCATGTGTAAGTCCATAGGTGGACGTGAGGAATCAAATGGTCGTAGGACCATATTCAACACGGCTTTCTGAGGAGGTCCGTACGCGGGTACCAACTGGCAGTGACTACTTGGGCACTGCAGAGGCGGAACTAGACCGACAACTGCAACCTCTTTGGACGACGGACAATCTATTGGGAACTGGATGGGTACAAGGGTAAGATGCATGGCGAGGGATTGAACCCTACAATCAGGAGAGGCAAACTCCTTGGAAGGTATGTAGTATGGGATGCATACGTTTCCATCGAAGTTGATTTGGGAAAGTATGTAGTATGGGATGCATACTTTCCCAACTGAATTGCATTAGAGTAGGTGCATCGTGTGCATTCTTGGTTGTGCATTAGATTAGGCCATGCTTGGGTCTTGAACGCATGTAGTATGGGATGCATGCGAATCCAAATTTCCAAGTCTTGCTGCTTTAGAATAGGCTTGTGATTGGTGCATTTAGTTGTTAGATCATGGCATACACGAGTACCACATAATTTAGAATGCACGTTTCCTTTTCCATTCAAGATGGTTTGTGATTGCCAGTTTGGAGGATCGCTGTTATTATCAGTATTGCGTCAGTCGAAGTACTGACGTTCCCCACCTTTTAGGTATCGGTTCTACTCTTCGAGCAGATGCAGAGATATCAGAGTCGCGCAGCAGAAGACTCAAGCCGAGGAGCAAGTCCCAGAGGAGCCGATGGGCCACTCAGCGAAGTTTAGCGAGTGATCAGTCGATTACCTTTCCAGGAGGTAGCTGATAGCGTTACAAGTGGAATATGTAATTATTGTAATAAGTTTTAATGAATTGATGTAATTTGTACTCCTTGTCCAAGAACAAGACATTAGTTGTAATCAATGATGTAATGACTCATTTGGCAATAAAAAGTTTTTAAATTTAGTGTTATTACTGTGTTGAGATGCATTTGAAGGCAAAGATTTTGGAGAGTGTCATGGATGTCCGGTAACGGAGATCCGGGGCGCTACACTTTTTGTATCAGATTTTTGACCATGTTGATGTTGTAAATTGAAATAAATTTCTGAACATGAATTATAGCCCCATGAATCTATTTTTCAAAACTTTTAACGGATCTGAATTTTGAATTATAATTGTTAGATATCCGCTGTAACCCCTGTTTTTCGTTTTGTGTATTTTTGAGTGTATTTTTCGTTTTGGTGTATTTTCTCCTTTTGTATTCTTCTTGTATATTTTTCTTGGACTGTATATTGGTTTTTATTTTCAATAAATTCATTTTATTATTTTTGTCATCCTTTTATTTGATTTTCTTGATCTAATTGTCTCATTTGTTTCGTCTCTGTTTGATCAATCTACTTTTGATTCTCTTTATTCAATTTGCTCGTGCCTATTTTATTTGTTCTTTTCTGTGCTGTCTCATTTTTTTTTTGTATCACCCTAATTATCCTCCTTGTGGATTTGCCCTATTTCTTGATCATTGTTTTAACCTATCAATTCACCTTATACCCATTAATTAATTACCTAATATGTATCTTGTACCCTATTATCCATTTTAATCCATTTAGCTTTATATTAAACCTATTAATAACTAACCATTACCCATTAATCACTACCATTATCCTATTCAGAACCTATAAAACCATTCTCCTATATTTCAACCTACCCTGATTACCTATACTACCCGAAACCCAAGTGCACCCGACCCGTTAGCCCCTATTACCGCACCGCCTCCCCTACCCTGTTAACCTTACATCATTACTATATATTGTGAACCCATGCTCCTGTATGTCATCTCCCCTTCCGCCGCCTTTCTCTATCTCCGATGCACCTCCGAGCAATCCCGATCACCTCCTTGCACCCTCCTCACCATGTGCTCTCTCTCGCCCTCTGCACCCTGTACCCCGTCTCCGATCCTCTCCCTGTCGCTCTGTTGCTGCACAGCACCGAAGTGCTGTGCCTTGTCATCTCCGACGCCAGACAGCCAGCACCCCTGTTAGAGCAGTGACTGCGGCATCAGTTCTCCGCCGCTCTCTCTTCGATGCAGCCGCAGTTAGCACCAGCGACAATAGCTTGCTGCTGCCTTTGGATCTTGGTGTGCGTGCATCATTCTCTCGCCGTTGGGTGTGTGTTGAGTTGTTCGTTGTTCGGTTAGTTGGGTTGTATTCGTGGTTGTTGCTCACTTTTGGTTCGTGTGATTCGTTGGTTTCGTTTCGTTCGTTTGAGTTCGTTGCTCTGGGAATCCATTTTTGTTATTCTTGATTTTCTTCGGTTTCGTCATAGGTTAAGGCAAGTAACTTGTCTCAATTCCTTTGTATGATACAAGTCATAAATTCCGCTTGTAGTGTAGTTTGGATCTAGAGACAGCTCGTGTGTGATGTATTTTGATGAGTATTGTCTCTATAGTGCTATTGACCATAGTTGCTTCACGACATAAATTTGACATGAAACAACTTAGGTTTTGACTATTCTTGATGTGATTATATTTGTGGGATAATTATAAAAAATTGTGTGTTTGTTTGGATCCATGTGATATATTTGTTGTGGACATGCCATATACCCCATTTCATGTTGTTTGGACACTTAGTAGACTCTATAACATATTTGGTTGTGTTTGGGACGAGTTTCGTATATTGTATATTGATTTGTTGTTAAGAGAAAAATTTGTATTTTGTCGGTGATCAGTTTTGATTGGTGTTTTAGACCATATTAAGGTTAGTATCTTAACTTTAGTATTAAACATGATTTTTAGAGAAATCCGTCTTCTTTCCACTCTAACGTTGATCGATTTCGTTTTCGTATGTGCGAGATATGATTGTTTTACTACAAAGGTGTATTTCATTTCTAGATTTCGTTTCTTAATAATTTCGATGACTAAACTATTTTGATACTAGTGCTAAGCATATTATTTTGATCTGAAATTTTATACAGTATTTCTATATCTATTTATGGTTATCCAGAATTTTGGTAGATTTTATTGGTGAGTTTTATATGCCGTTTCATGCTTGTTTATAAAAACTATACTTGCTGAATTTTGCTTGCTGTTCTGTAAAGATTTGTATTTTCACCCTAATTACTTTTTCTTTATGAAAAATATTTATGAAATATGAAAGATAGATTATTTTTTCTAGTTTCATCTCCCGTTGGCGGATTTGAATTTCGTTTTACGGTTTGCGAGATATTACAGTTTTCGTACAGTAGTGTTGAGAATTCCAGATTTGCCAAACTATCGTTTCTTAATGTTTCCTAATTTTTTTTGGCTAAACTACTCTTACTAGAAAATTATGAAACTTTATATTCTGATACTAGACATATAGGGGAATACCCTAGATTTTTCCTGGATTTATTTGAGGTGTTTTGTTGCTGTTTTCCTGATTGTGAATTCGATTTACTGATTTCTGGCTGAACGTATTTTCTGGTTTCAAGTCAGTTTTGAGTTATGTTTGTCTAAAACACTATATGTCTTATATATATTTTCTGGATTTGGAAGGGAGTCTATTTTTTAGATTCTTTGACGGATCTAGATTTGCATTATTGTAGCAACGGAAATCCCAGTTTTAGTGCAGTACTATCTTGCTGTCCTGATTGAACTTTTCGTTGTATTATCCTGTTATGAGTTATCTTTCACCTAAACATGTTTATTCTTGCAACCTGAACCTGTTACATGATCATGCCATGCTATTCTTGACCTTTTTTGTGATACATACATGCCTATATGTTAATAATAACAGAATAACCAAGCCGGGGTTAAGGGAAAGATCTAGTAGTGGAAAATATAGAAACGTGTACTGAGAAGAGGACCTGTGTCCTGCCTGTTATGTGTTCATGAATACATGATTCACGATCTTGTTTACCTGTACCTGACTGCATGCTTCCCTATATGAATGTGTACTCGAAAGGGAACCACTAGATTCTACCTGTTTCCTGTACCTGACTGCATACTTCTCTATAGGAGGGTGTACTCGGAAGAGAACCACTAGGTTCTACCTGTTCCTGTTCCTATTTTCTGATCCCTGAGTACACTGCCCTATGGAATCCACTACAAAATCTAAATGAAACTGTTTGAATGTAGCAACCATGTGATAAAAGTTGGGGTGCATGAAGTGCTACCTAGTTAGTAATAATACAAGACATAACATAACCTGATACCTGTTACATGAGACCTGTACTTGTACCTGTTTACCTGTATGCCTGTTACCTGTTTACGTGTATACCTGTTACATGTTTACCTGTTTACTTGACACTTGATACATGTTACCTGTACTTGTTTGTATACCATGTTGCTTGATCCTATTTGCTTGATCATGTTACATATTACATTTCTATTGACACACTTATACCATGCTTGTTTATTCCTGCTATTATTTTGTATTTGTGATTTCTCCCTATGTACATTTATCCTGCATTACAAGCGGCCCGTAACTTGCATTGACGGGAGTTTGTTTTCTTTTTCCTATTCCTGCAATTGTTAAATTGCAGATTTTAGAGAACAGGTACCAGATGGTGTTGGTGATATGAGTTACTAGTGCTGGAGTTTGTTTGCATTTATTATTATTATTTCCTGTTATTTGCTTGAACAATTGTATTTGATACTTGGATTTATTCTTGTATTTGGGTAATGTGACCCAGGATATTATTAACTTGTCCAGACTTGATTTATTTCAGATTATATTATATTTTGGATTTCAAGTAAATTTTTGTTGGTCTAATTGATTCAATTATGCATACTTGGTTGATTCTTTTGCTTCCGACTCTGATTATTTCTGTGAGATATTATAAAGATTCTGAATAGCTTATGGATGATGGAAACCATTCGCTGGGCTTAGTCACGTATTCGTATTCCGTATTCTCTTTTTGGGAAGCGGGGCGTGACATGCGCATTTTAGTACAACTGTGTCTGAATTTTCAGATCCACAAATTCATGCATACCTTTCTATTTCATAATTAAATTGAACATGTTAACAATAAAATAAAAATATGAAATAAATTTTGATGAGACCAGACATGTGTAAGAACTACCCTGAATTTTTGTAGATTTAATTGATGAGTTTTTTGACCTAAAACATATAGGTGAACACAATTTACAACTTGCTGCCTGAACATAAAATCTGAAAAGAATAGGATTTTCACCGTAGTTTCTGTAGCTTTTATATGTTGTATATATATTTTCTAGAACTGGCACAGAGTTTTTCTGTAGTAGCGGTATTCTGTGTTTTTGTGCAGCAACGTCATGCTGTTCAGATTGTGTGATTTATGTTAATTTAATATATTTGCTTCTTGATTTGTCTATAACGAGTAGAATTAGTCACACATAGTATAATACAATATTGACACATTCTTTCTTGCTCACATAGGATGAAATAAAATGATAACAAGCCGGGATATTATAGGACGACTTGGTAGTGAACAATCGGAAATTGTACTCGGTTGGGCCCTACTGCTTGACTTGTACTGACTGATAGCCATAAAATACTGTTTGAAAATCACTTTCATTGAACATTAAACACTGATTACTGGGACGAGTAAACGAACCGTGAATTCATCATCAGTCTAAAGCGTACACTGTGTGCTTGCGCTGAACCTGCGGAATGAGACGCAGTAGTACGTGTACTAGATAGGTTAATAAAATGATTAATAACCTGCATTTGACATTTCATGCTTGATACCGTATACTATGACCAATATTGGACTTGAATTGAAACTATTAATTAAATGCATGATTAAATATAGACCCCTTAACATTATTGCCATTCCTTGTCTTTATTAATTACTTTGATCCCGTCCCTTTTTCTTTTGATATATTATGTTTCTATATTCTCTGTTTCTCTCTACTTGCTGTCCATGACTTGCTCTAAGGACATTATTTATTCTCTTTTTAGATCAAGAATTTACAGGTACTGGATGAACAATACTAGAAGAAATTGGTGAGCAACGATTCTAGAAGATGAGTCCAAGAGTAAATTGCTTGAATTAATTTATTGTTAGATTTATTTCTTTGAACATTGTCTTGATATTATACTTTGTTTGTGAGCTTTATGACCCGGAGTTTGTTTTTATCCCAATGTTGGATATTATTATTTGGATTATTTCATTTATTATTGAAGTTGATCTTTGTTTATGTGATTATATCTTCTTGCATGGTTGTGATTGTTATTTCATTTTGTTGAGTTAGTCTGGTACAGCTTATGGATGATGTTTACATCATTCACTGGGCCTACGTTACGTACTCGTATTCCGTATCTTGGGAAGCGGGGCGTGACAGTTCATCTAGGTCTAAGTCCGAAACATAAAGGTTACCGTTGTTTTGATCCTGTATCGGGTCGTGTTCGTATTTTCTAACATGTCTCTTTTGTGGAAGACTCTCCCTACTACTTAACTTCTCCTGAGGATACTAGTTTTCTTGAATCCCCTGTTGTTGGGCCTCCTTCCCCGGCCAGACCTACATGCATTCCATTTGATCCCACTCCTCTAGCTCCCTTCCCATCTCATACTGATGTTCCACCTATTCTTCCTTCTACGGAGACACCACCTGCATTCCCATAGCATCATGCCACCTTACCACCTACATCTCCACAGCTGCCCGCTCACATACAACCTATCTCACCTCCTTATCCTGTTCACCTACAACTGGCCCGTCAGTCCACATGTACTACCTCGGGCATTCCACTGGCTCGTTACACACCTGATGCCACTGGCCCTTCTGACCAGTTTGGTTTTGCCACCATAGCCACCTACTCCCCATAGTTTCATGCGTATCTTACTACCATACACTATACACGTGAGCCCAGAACCTACCAGGAAGCTATTCAATATCCTGAGTGACGGGAAGCTATTGCAGAGGAGTTCAGTGCATTTGATCAGAGTGGCACTTGGGATGTTGTTTCACTACCTGTAGGCGGGCAGCCTGTCAGCTGCAAATGGATTTTCAAGGTCAAATATTGACCTGATGGCTCCATTGAGCGGCACAGGGCTCGTCTTGTTGCCAGAGGATTTACTCAGGAGCATGGTATTGATTATGATAAGAATTTTGCTCCGGTATACCAGATGACTATAGTTCGCACTCTCCTTGCCGTTGCTGCCATTCGTAAGTGGTCGTTACACCAGATGTACGTAACGGATCGTGTTAAAAACTTTTGCTCCGGTTACCCAGATGATTACAGTTCGCTCTGTTAAAAACTTTACAACAGTAAACATACTATGAGAAAGCAAACCCACTACGTGCAATTTTACGAAAAATTTCTTCATATACTTGCTTCTAGACAATTTAATATGTGAGCTCAGAAAAATATTCTTCAAATTTATAAGCCATCCATTTACTAAGAAATAAAATATGAAAGAATAAAAAAACTCAGAAGGCCGAGAGTTCAAATCCCCCTTGCAACATTACCTACTTATAATATCAAGAGGTTGAGAGTTCAAATTCCACTTACACTAAGAGCATCCACACTCGTTTGCTGAAATGGCAAAATGACAAAAAAATTAGCAAACGAGCGCTACATTTGTTTATTGTTTTGCCAAAATTTTTGAATTGAGGAATAGTGCCTTCTCATATTTGAGAAACGATTTGAGAATTCTCAAATTATAGAGGACGAAACATGTAGTTTCGTCCCAACTTTTTTTAAATGGGATTGGACGGTAATCATGTACCGTCCTATACTATTTTATAATATTTTTTTACAGAAAAGTATCAGACGGAACATGTTAAAAGAAGAAGAAGAAAAGGATTGGACGATACATGTTGTCCTGTCCGAAACAATTTCTTCTCAAACGGGACATCTTGTCCCGTTTGAGAAAGATGTCACTTTCAAGCTTAATTTATAGCTTTAATCATAGTTTATAAAAATTAATCATAGTTTAGTTCATATTTAATAACTAATTAAATACTAATAAATAATTAATTAAATTACTAATAATTTTTAATTGCTACGGGACAACATGTCCCGTTCATTCATTTTTTTAAAAATTACAATATTATAGCAATCTACAAGTGCAACGAATTGCTATTTTGCTATTTGCCATTTTTCCATTTTACTATAAAATAGCAACGACGAGTGTGGATTCTCTAATCCTTATCTTTGCTCAGTAGCAACAACAGCAGTAGGAGGAAGTGAACAAGAAGAGATGTGGAGATCAAATCTGCTTGCTACTGCTATCACACCTTACCATCCACAAAAAGACAATCCCCATCTCTCCCCCTTTCACTGTTGGAAATTGTTTCCATCTTATTCTACTCATCAAGTAAAATAAAATGATGTATTCACATGTTCAAAACGGATTTTAAATGAATGAAATATTCGCCTCCAAAGTTAGCATGTTAAAATGAATAATTGGATTCTTTGCCCATGTGGCATTAAATGCCATTCTCATATTGGAAAAGAGCAAAGATACAAACAATTTAATAAGTTAAAAAATTAGCTAAATGGTTGTGCCCTTAGGGGTGCGAAGATTTTCTTCGAAGGGGGAACACACCTAAATTGGGCTTCTGTTTAACTCACACGCCCGCCTGTTGGGCTGGGCTTGGGCTCTTGCGTTGAAACCGTAACTTAATTTTTAAACCAGTTCTGATTTTGAAGATTGAGCAGTCACAACAATCATGAGATTTTTTCCTGTACAATTGCACAATCGCCAAAAACTTCTTAATGTTAGGCATATAAATAGAAATCAATCCTGATCAAATCGACATTCCATTTTCCGAAGACCTTGTACCAGTGTTGACTTACATAAACACTGTTGTAATATCCATATTGCCCGTGCCTTCATTATTCCATAGCAAGTTAACAGAGTTCTGACTGTTATATTTTGGAAGACGTGCACCATAGGAGTGACAGAAATAACGTCTTAAGGACATTATTTTCATCAACAAGCCTCAGTCTATGTGTTCACAATTTTCAAGGTCGGAATCGAAGATAGAATTATCTTCTTTCTGTACTTTGTTTATAGTGAAATACGCTGTTTGTGAAATAGCTATCTTAGTTCACCATTATCAAGGTTCGAATTGAAGATGGTTTATCTTCTCTTTATTCTTTGTTCATAGTGAATTTTACTGTTTGCGAAACAGTATAATTTTCATTAAATTCGAGTAGGAATTTAATTGGTTCTTTTAATTTTCATAACAAAATTAAAGTTGTCTACTTAAGTCATAACAACTTAAGACGTTTATTGTTTTTACTTTTGTAGACTAAATGATGACTACCAACACGGAACTTCCAAAAATGGTCACAAGTATGCACAACAAGCCTGAGAATTTCAAAGAGGCTGACTTCAAGACTTGGCAGAGCAAAATGCTATTCCATCTCACAAATCTTAGGTTGGTCAAGTTCCTCGAGGAGGAAGATCCTAAAGCCCACTTGTGGGCAAACTGCAGAAACTCATAAGGAGATGTTTTGCAGCTGTTGATGCGTGAAGGCATTCCAACTTTTTTTGCAGAAATTACATTCTCGGTTTCTTGGATGAAGTGCTGTACAAGATATATAGTCCACTGACCACTGCAAAAATTTTATGGAACGCTCTGGCAAAGAAGTACAAGATCGAGAATGCCAGCTTGAATAAATTTATCATTGATAAATTTATGGACTATAAAATGGTGGAATCCAAGTCTGTGACTGTCCAGATGCAAGAGCTTCAAATCATCATGCATGAGATTGATGTAGGAGACCACAGTGTTGGCGGATCTTTCTTAGTAGAAGCAATCATTGGAAAGTTGCTGCCATCTTGGAAAGACTTCAGATATTACCTTAAGCACAAAAAGAAGAAAATATCTTTGGAAGATCTTGTTGTCAGGCTTAAGATCGAGGCAGAAAACTGTGCGATGATCAAGACCAAAAGTGATGAGGCTAAGGTACATGTTGTGGAAAACTACAAAACACGTAGGGACAACTCTATCAACAAGAAGAAGAATTCCAAGACGATGAAAGCTTCTGAGAAAGGATCCAAAGACAAGAATCCCAACAAGAAGTTTAATGGAAACTGTTGGATTCGTGGGAAGCCTGGTCATTCTGCTAGAGATTGCCGATTCAAGAAGAATAGCAACACATCAGAAGCAATTATCACTGAGAACATTACTTCAAGCATCGATGACTTAAATCTTTCTACAGTTGTTTCTGAATGAAACATAGTCCAACATCCCAGAAAATGGTGGGTAGACATTGGTGATACTCGACACATCTGTTTTCATAAGTCACTGTTCTCAACTTTTCAGAAACTCGATCATGAAGAAATTCTCTCAGTGGGTAATTCTCCTGTATCTATGGTTGAAGGTTGTGGAAGGGTCATTCTGAAGTTCACTTCTGACAAGAATGTTACATTGAACGATATCCTTCACGTGTCAGATATCCGCAAAAATCTTATCTCTGGATCTGTGCTGTCAAAGAAAGGATTTCGCATCGTGATTGAGTCAGACAAGCTAGTGCTGACCAAGGTCGGGGTTTATGTCGTAAGGGGATACTTATGTGATGGGTTATTCAAGGCTAATGTAGCGGTAGTCGGTAAAAATTCAATGTAATCTAATTATGTTATTGATAAATGTCCAATTTCTTATTTGCTTAAGTCTGAAACACTTTTATGACATGATAGATTAGGAAACATAATTTTTTGAAAGATGAAAAAACTTGTAAATTTTGGTTTAATTCCAAAATTTAAAGTCGATAAAAACCACAAGTGTGATACTTGTGTTGAAGCAAAAATGGTCAAGAAACCATTCAACACGGTAGACAGGAGTACTGAGCCGTTATGCTTAATTTATACTGATTTATGTGATTTTAAGTCCTTACCTACGAGATGTGGGAAATTTGGTTTAATTCCAAAATTTAAAGTCGATAAAAACCACAAGTGTGATACTTGTGTGGAAGCAAAAATGGTCAAGAAACCATTCAACACGGTAGACAGGAGTACTGAGCCGTTATACTTAATTTATACTGATTTATGTGATTTTAAGTCCTTACCTACGAGATGTGGGAAAATTTATTTTATCACATATATAGATGATTGCAATCGGTATTGCTACGTGTACTTACTAAGTAGTAATGACAAAGCAATTACAGCATTCACAAAATATAAGGCTGAAGTAGAAAATTAGCCAAAAAAAATTTAAGATATTAAGGTATGATCGAGGTGGAGAATATGGGTCACCGTTTGCACAGTTGTGTGTAGAGTATGGGATAATCCATCTAACAACAACCGCATACTCACCTCAGCAAAATGGAGTTGTAGAAAGAAAGAACAGAATGTTAAAATATATGATTAATGTCATGCTTATAACTTCTGGTCTACCTACAAGCTTATGGGGGGAAGCCTTATATATGTCTAATCACATACTAAAAAAAGTCCCACACAAGAAAACTGAATCCATTCCATACGAGTTATGGAAATGACATTTGTCAAACTACAAATACCTCAAAGTGTGAGGGTGTATGACTAAGGTCACAGTTCCTCTTCCCGAGAGAACCAAAATTGGACAAAAAACTGTAGATTGCTATCTTTTAGGCTATGCCGAAAATAGCAGTACTTATAGATTTTTAGTCTTCAAATCTGAAGTATGTGATATTAGTGTAAACACAATCATTGAGTCAAAAGATGCCATATTATTTGAAGATGTGTTTCCACACAAAAGAAATAATGGAAACCATGCTCTCAAAAGAACAGGAGAAGTGTCAACTGAGAAACATGATGAAACTCATCATTAAAATGATGAAAACAAACTGAGGAGGAGTGTAAGAACGAAAACCTCTAAGTTTTTCGGTCAAGAATTTCTAACATACATACTAGAGGCTGAACCTCAGACTTTCAAAGAGGCAATCTTATCCTTAAGAGTCTCCCTATTAGAAAGAAGCTATCAATAGTGAGATTCAATCTATTCTAAGCAATCACACTTGAAAATTGGTTGACCTTTCACCAGGGCATAAACCAATTGGAAGTAAATGGAGCTTCAAACGGAAGATAAAACTAGATGGTTCCATTGATAAATATAAAGCCAGATTAGTGGCTAAAGGAGGGCTTAGACTTCTTTGATACCTATTCACTGGTTACGCGGATAACCTTTATAAGAATGTTGATAGCAATAGCATCTATTTACTATCTTGAAATCCATCAAATGGATGGCAAGACAAAATTCTTAAATGGGGATCTCGAGGAAGAAATCTACATGGAGCAACCAGAAGGGCTTTATTTCAAAGGGAGCTGAAAATAAACTATACAGACTTGTTAAATCTCTATATGGACTTAAATAAGCTTGGAAACAATTGCATGCAGAAGTTGATAATGTCATGATGAAAAATGGTTTTCGTGTCAATAAATGTGATAAATGTGTTTATTATAAACAAATGGGACAATAATGTGTGATTGTTTGCTTATATTTGCCTATATGTGGATGACATGCTAATCTTTGGTCCTAACATGGAAGTTATTAAGACTGTAAAGAAAATGCTAGTCAACCACTTTGACATGAAAGACCTAGGTGTGGCAGATGTTATTTTGGGTATCAAAATAATAAGAACATCAAATGGCATTAAATTATGTCAATCACACTATGTAGAAAAGGTGCTTGAAAGATTCAAGGAACATGGTATTAAAGGAGTATCAAATCCTTTTTCACCTTCTGTAGTTTTGCACAAAAATACTGGTGAGAGTATAATGCAATTGAAGTATTCTCGTGTAATATACAGTTTAAAGTACCTCATGAACAGTACGAGACCAGACATTGCTTATAGTGAGTAAACTAAGCAGATACACAAGTAACCCAGGAAAAGTTCACTGGGCTTCACTATTAAGAGTGCTTGGGTATTTAAAAATTAACATAAAATTTTCATTGCATTATAGTTGATATCCTGTCACTCTTGAAGGATACAGTGATGCAAATTGTATATCGGATTCAAAGGAATCTAAATCTACAAGTGCTTATGTTTTTACCCTAGCAGGAGCTGCCGTGTCATGGAATTCTTCCAAACAAACGTGTATTGCTCGATCCATAATGGAATCCGAGTTCATTGCTTTCGACAAAGCAGGTGAAGAAGTTGGATGGCTTCACCACTTTTAGAAGATGTTCCATTTTGGCCTAAACCTATGATGTCCATATGTATCTATTGTGATAATCAAGCAGCATTGAGTAGAGCACTTATTTCTATATATAATGGTAAATCGCGACATATTCGTAGGCGCCATAATACTGTTCAACAATTACTCTCAAATGGAATCATTTGCATTGACTTTGTGAAGTCACGGGATAACCTAGTGGATCCATTTACTAAGAGATTATCCAGAGAGAAAATTAACTGTGCATCGAGGGGAATAGGTTTAAAAGCCTAAACCAATACGAATTACCTTATGCGAAAACCTAACCTGGCGACTGGAGATCCCACGGACCAGGTTCAATAGGACAACTAGTTATAAGTAACTCACTTTGTATTGCATTTGGACCCAGTTCCATCTCATTCCTATGGTGCAAAATAAATTCATGCCTATAGAAGTATTAAAAGGTTAAGCTATGCTTTTAATGATGTCCATATCTTGAAAATCACAAGTGAAGTATTGTAGGATACTCTTTATGAATGAAGTCACCTA
Organism: Hemerocallis citrina; assembly: GCA_017893485.1. Classification (NCBI taxonomy): domain Eukaryota; kingdom Viridiplantae; phylum Streptophyta; class Magnoliopsida; order Asparagales; family Asphodelaceae; genus Hemerocallis; species Hemerocallis citrina. Next base: position 19,893,836 of record CM030360.1, read on the forward strand.
TGTAAGTGTGAGTTGGCAGCTTTATGAGAATTTTAAAAGGCTGAAGTTATTTAAAACACTCACAGAACTGAGATTTGTTTAGGGCCAAAATGAACACAACCGAAAGATTGGATATGAATGACACAATGTTGTGTAAAGTTTATTGTTTCGGTATACACTAACGGCTTACGGTTCAAGATGAAACATTTCATCGATCAGCCAAGTATGTCTGATAAGCTTTAACTAGGGAAGGTTCAAGTGACATATCTACCTATCCACGATGAGACATTGTTTCAATTGCACTATGTGATATGTACCCTTCGATGAGGGGGGAGACAGAAATTATCATTCATGTGGAGGATTGTTGGAAATCGTTTCCATCTTATTCTACTCATCAAGACGAATAAAATGATGTATTCACATGTCCAAAATGGTTTTCAAATAAATGAAATATTCGCCTCCGAAGTTAGCATGTTGAAATGAAGAATTGGATTCTTTGCTTGGTATGTGACATTAAATGTTAGTACCATATTGGAAAAGAGGAAAGATACAAACAATTTAATAAGTTAATAAATTAGCAAAAGGGTTGTGCCCTTAGGGGTATGAAGATTTTCTCTGGAGGGAGAACACACCCAAATTGGGCTTCGGTTCAACACACGTGCGCGCCTGGCTGGCCCTTGGGCTCTTGTGTCAAAACTGTAACTTATTTTTTAAACCAATTCTGATTTTGAAGATTGAGCGATTGCAACAATCATGAGAGTTTTTCCTGTACAATTGTACAATCGCCAAAAAATTCTCAATGTTAGGCCTATAAATAGAAATCAATCCTGATCAAATCGGCATTCCATTTTCCGAAGACCTTGTACCAGTGCTAACTTACATAAACACTGTTGTCATATCCATTTTGCCCGTGCCTTCATTATTCCATTGCAAGTCAACAGAGTTCTGACTGTTATATTTCGGAGACGAACGCTAATTTACTGTGTGCACCATAGTAATGACGGAAATAATGTCTTATGGACATTGTTTTCATCAACAAGACTCAATCTAAATGTTCACAATTTTCATGGTCGGAATGAAAGATAGATTTCTTCTTTCTGTGCTTTGTTTATAGTGAAATACACTGTTTGCAAAAGATCTCTCTTAGTTCACCATTATCAAGGTCCGAATTGAAGATAGTTTATCTTCTTTTGTTCTTTGTTCATAGTGAATTTTACTGTTTGTGAAACAGTATAATTTTCATTAAATTCGAGTAGGAATTTAATTGGTTTTATTAATTTTCATAAAAAAATAAATTTGTCTAAAGTCATAACACTCGCCACCAACACGAACTCATTCTTAGATAAAATACTCCAAGCACTGATCCACATCCTCACCCACCCACCCACCCACCCACCCACCCAACAACAACCCTATCTCTCCACTCCTAACTCTTCGTCTCCTCTAGTTCCAACTTCCACACCCACCATCCCATCACCTGGTCCTCCACTACTACCGCTTTCCCCCTCGTCATGGTCGAGCAACTGCCTGTTCCAGTAGCCGTTGGTGCCAGAGACATGGGGTGCGAAGGAGAGGCTGGGGTATTTCAGGAGGCAGCTGATGTGTCTAATTTATATACAAATATTTATACTCATTTACCTATTAAAATGGCTTGTTTTCGCTGATATTGTCTATAATTCACCGTATTTCTATATGATTTCATTTAATTAATTATTTTTGAAGAAATAATATTTTTGATGCAAAAAGTAAAGAATTGTGGAAAAAATCAACAAACAAAGTAAAATAATTGATTTATTGATTTTATTGTTTTGTTGAGTTAAAATTGCGACAAATAAATTTTAAAAAGGATTTTTATACGCTAATATGATATAAAGATTAGTTTAATTAATTTTAAACTAATTTAATTTATTTTATTAAGAAAATCCTAATTTTTGGTATTATTTTGTGTATGCAGAAGCACGTGGTGGAAATAAAAGGAAGAAAAGAAAGTAAGGGAAATAAATAAAATTCTGGGTTATAAAAGGAAGGAAATAAAGGAAGAGTGTGGACTTTTATGCAAAAGGCGCAACCCTAATTCTCTTTCCCGTTCTCTATAAGAAGAAGCAAAGAAGAGGAGAAATCCAAGAGGTGACGGCTACAAATACAAAAATATATTAAAAGAAAGTCAGAGAGAGAGAGAGCGCACAACATCCAAGGGGGACAAGTACAATACTGTGCGGGCAGTAGGGAGTACATCTTCTTCAAGTGCGATTTCTGAAGTGCACCCGACAGTGGCTTGGACCCTGGCAGGCGGGACCCACGGACGTGCTGACTCAGCGAAGCAGCACAGACGACTCTGACGCGCGACGGGACAGACTGACGAGACCCCTGACGCTGCGACTTGGACCCAGTGCTGATCTGACGGGCGGCGTGCACTCCGAGGCGCTTTCAAAACTTTCTGGGTTCGGTATTTATGAGACAGAGACAGGAGTATTTATATATTGTTTTTATTATAATTTTGTGTACTTCTTCTCTAAATATTTTTAGATGCAATCAAAACAATTCTATTAATTGCAAATTTGATCATGAACTGAATTGATTGTTCTAGAGGCTAAGATGTAGCCGAGTTGTGTAGAACACAAATTTTAATTTCTTATTACTACTCTATTTTTCCTGATTGTGTTTTAATTTTTATTATTTATGCGTACAACATGGTGGATAGACATTTGTATGATTTTTCAAATCATAAAGAGACCGATCAGGTTATTTGTGATTAATAAAAATTAAGACCGTATATTGGAGGACGTGACCGTTAAGAAATCCAATTTTCCAATTAATAATTTGGTGGATAGACGAATGATTAATTGAGAATAATTTTTAGACTACGTTGATAGAGTGGTTAATATCTTTAGGATTTTGGTTGACTATTTGGGAAAGATAATATTTTTATTTATAAGGAATTATAATTTGTGTGATAAACGAGGTGAACCAAGAGCCCTAGAACAAATTTTACCATTAAACAAAGTACAAGAGCTTCATAGTTTAACAGCCCTCTCCCTCTTCACCAATTTAGTTAGATTAAATTAGATTAGAATAATTTAGTTGTTTTATTATTCATAAAATTCGATCTTCCAAATAGTGATTCATCTAGCGATATTGGTACTCAGTAAAATATCTAGTCCCTGTGGGTTCGACACTCTACTCATCTATCTATATTACTTGTGCGATTTTGTACACTTGCAAATATCAACATCAAGTTTTTGGCGCCGTTGCCGGGGATTAGTTATTCTTTTACTGATATTGACAATTGCTAGATTATTGCTAATTTGGATTTTTTTGTAATTATTTTTATTTTATTATCATTTTACAACTTTATTTTCTTTTTACTAACTTTTACTTTCATTTATTTTTTTTTTAATTTTTTTTTCATTTTTTTAGTTTTCTGTTTTTATTCTTCGTTTTATTGTTTCATTTTATTTATTTATTTTTATTTTTTCTTCTTATTTTTTTTTTACTTCTTTATCTTTTTAATTTATTTTTGTTATTTATTTATTTTATTTTATTGTTATTTTTTTTAAATTATTTTTATTTTTAATTTTTTTTAAGTCCTTCATACAGAGTCCTAAACGATCCGGCCTTTCTTTGATCAAATCAGAACATAAAAAAAAAAAAAAACTTCTGCTGACTCGTGACCTGTCACATCTACTGACTCGTGCAGCCTTCTGCTGCTTCTCGAACCGCGTGCGCTGTCTGTGTGCTGGGTCCCGTTGCAGGCCACGTCAGCCTGGGTGCTGCTGTTGCGTCTCGTCGAACTCAAGTGCCCACACGTTCTGTTCCTTCTCTCTCTTCCCTTGTTTCCTTCGACACGCAAGAGAGAAGAGAGAGCTGAGTACATTAGTTTGAATTGGCATCCTGGTTGGGAATGTGCCTGAAAATTTTGAGAGCATTAAATGCATAACTTAAAAAAAAAATGGAGTTTCTATCAAATCAGAGCATTAAATGATCAACTGGATGAATGAAATTTTTTTTTTATCAAACCTTCCCTGGTTCCGTATTTTATGCTATTAAAATACGTGCTATTAAACTTTTATCAAACCCATTGTTAAGAGACTTTCATATTATTCTAAAACAGCACCTCTTTATCCTTTTGACTTATTTATTTTTTCTTTTATTTATTTGTTTTTCAGGGTTTAGGTGTGTATGCCTTGATCTTTACCATTGGAGCCTATACTCTTTGATTCAGAGATTGAAAGGACTTTACGACAAATTAGAAAGAAGAAAAAAATCTCTTTATCCATGGCAAACGAAGAAAACAAAGCTTTGAGGGATTATGCAATGCCCTCAGTTAATGGAACCTTATCAAGCATAACAAGGCCTGTAGTCGAAGCAAATAATTTTGAAATTAAACCATCAATCATTTAGATGGTTCAGCAGAACCTTCAATTTGGAGGACTACCATATGATGACCCAAACACTCACATCACAAACTTTCTTGAGATATGCGATACCTTCAAATTCAATGGAGTTTCTAATGACGCCATTCGACTTAGACTTTTCCCTTTCTCACTTAGAGATAGGGCAAAGTATTGGTTGAATTCTTTACCACAGGGAGCTATTACAACTTAGGAAGGTTTAGCACAAATTTTTTTGACAAAGTACTTTCCCCCAGCAAAAACAGCAAAGTTAAGAAATGACATCACAACATTCACTCAACTTGAGACAGAGTCATTATATGATGCATGGGAGAGGTACAAAGATCTATTAAGGAAGTGTCCTCATCATGAACTTCCAAAATGGCTACAAGTGCAAACATTCTATAACGGTTTGGGGGCTACAAATCGATCCATGGTTGATGCAGCAGCTGGAGGAGCCTTAATGAGTAAAACTCATGAAGCAGCTTATGACCTTTTAGAAGAAATGGCATCTAATAATTATCAGTGGTCCTCAGAAAGAACAGTGCAAAGAAAAGTGGCGGGAGTTTTTGAACTTGACCCTATTTCTAATTTAAATGCAAAAATTGATTTTTTATCTAAGCAAATAGGGAATATGAATGTTAATGCTATTCAATCTCATATCATTTGTGATTATTGTGCAGGAGCTCATTCTAGTGCAGATTGCCAAGTGGGGAACCCTTTTGCACCATCAAATGCAGAACAAGCAAATTATGTGTCAAATTTTCAAAGGCAAAATAACCCTTATGCAAGCACATACAATCCAGGATGGAGAAATCACCCCAATTTTTCTTGGAACAATAATCAAGGAGGAGCTAGACCACAACAAAATTTTCAACAACAAGAAAAGAAGCCAGCATTAGAAGAAGTGCTCAAGCAATACATGCAAAAGACAGATCAAGCAATTCAAAATATTGCAAATTCAACTTCGGCTTCCATCCACAATCTCGAGGTACAAATTAGTCAAATTTCTAATATTCTTAATGAAAGAGCTGCAGGAACTTTACCAAGCAACACAGTTGTAAACCCCAAGGAGCATGTGAAGGCAATAACACTTAGAAGTGGGGCAACAATTGGGCAGCCACAAACAAAAAATGTAGAACGAGATGTGGATGAAAAACAACGTGAGAATGAACAAACAGTGGAGGAACAAACGCAACACAAAGGAGAGGCAAGTCAAACCATTTCAGGGGAGTTAAATTCTAACACTTGTAATCAATCTATTCCTTTTCCACAAAGACTTAAAAAGGATAAGCTTGATAATCAATTTGCAAATTTTTTAAATATTTTCAAGCAATTGCATATCAATATTCCTCTTATTGAAGCTTTAGAACAAATGCCTAAATATGCTAAATTTTTGAAGGACATTCTGTCAAACAAGAGGAAGCTAGAAGAGCATGAAATGGTGATGTTAACTGAAGAAAGTAGTGCAATTTTGCAAAAGAAGCTTCCACCTAAACTTAAGATCCAGGGAGTTTTACAATTCCTTGCACTATTGGAAATTCTTCTTTTCATAAAGCACTATGTGATTTAGGAGCGAGTATTAATCTCATGCCATATTCTGTTTTCATGAAACTAGGTATTGGAGAAGCAAAGCCTACAACAATTTCCTTACAGTTGGCGGATAGGTCAATCAAATATCCACGAGGGATCGTTGAAGATGTTTTGGTGAAAGTTGACAAATTCATATTTCCAGCTGATTTTATTGTACTTGACATGGAGGAAGATGAACAAATCCCTTTGATTTTGGGGAGACCTTTTCTTACAATAGGGAGAACATTGATTGATGTGCAACAAGGTAAACTTATTCTAAGGGTGGACGACGAACAGGTAACATTTGATGTATTTAAATCCATGGAGTTTCCCTCAGAAGTTCATGCATGCTTTCTAGTAAGTGAAGTCATGGAAGAAACACATTTGGATGAAATTGCTAAATTATATTTAGAAGAATGCTTAACAAATTCAGAAACACGTGAATTAGAAAATGAAGAGATTTGTGATTATGATAAAAATTTGGAAGATACACCACTCATTTTTTCATCACCACAACAACTTGAGCTTAAACAACTCCCATCGAGTTTGAGGTACGCATTTTTAGGCCAAAACTCCACTTTTCTTGTTATTATCAATGATTCTTTGAATAATTTTGAAGAAGAAAAATTGTTGAGAGTTTTGAGAAAACATAAAACTGCCTTGGGATGGAACATTTCTGATATAAAAGGGATTAATCCTTCAATTTGCATGCATAAAATTCTAATGGAGGATGATTTTAAACCTATTGTGCAGCCACAGCGAAGATTAAATCCATCAATGCAAGAAGTGGTGCATAAGGAGGTAGTGAAGCTTTTAGATGCAGGTATCATTTATCCAATTTCAGATAGTGCATGGGTAAGTCCTATACATGTTGTGCCAAAGAAAGGAGGAATAACTGTGGTAAAAAATGATAATAATGAACTAATACCAACAAGAACAGTCACGGGATGGCGAGTATGCATAGATTATCGAAGACTAAACGATGCAACTAGAAAAGATCATTTTCCATTACCTTTCATTGATCAAATGCTTGAAAGACTTGCAGGCCATTCTTACTATTGTTTTCTTGATGGGTATTCGGGGTACGATCAAATTGCCATAGCACCAAAAGATCAAGAAAAGACAACCTTTACTTGCCCATATGGAACTTTTGCATATAGAAGGATGCCTTTTGGTCTTTGTAATGCCCCAGCCACATTTCAACGCTGCATGATGTCCATTTTTTCGGATATGGTTGAGAAATTTATTGAAATTTTCATGGATGATTTTTCAGTTTTTGGTAATTCATTTGATGATTGTTTATCTAACTTATCTTTGGTTTTGCAGCGTTGCGAGGAAACAAATTTGGTTCTAAATTGGGAGAAGTGTCATTTTATGGTTAAAGAAGGGATTGTGTTAGGCCACAAAATTTCCTTTAAGGGAATTGAAGTGGATCGTGCTAAAATTGATGTCATTGAAAAGCTACCACCACCAACTAATGTTAAAGGAGTGAGAAGTTTCTTGGGTCATGCAGGATTTTATCGAAGATTTATAAAAGATTTCTCCTTAATCACTAAGCCTCTTTGCAAACTTTTAAATAAAGACACACTTTTTAATTTTTCTCATGATTGCCGGCATGCTTTTGAAACATTGAAAAAGAAATTGATTTCAGCACCTATTATTATTGCACCAGATTGGAATATGCCTTTTGAATTAATGTGTGATGCTAGTGATGTGGCAATAGGTGCTGTTTTAGGGCAAAGAAAAGATAAATTTTTTCACACCATTTACTATGCAAGTAGAATTTTGACAGAAGCACAGCTCAATTATGCTACTACTGAAAAAGAATTATTAGCTGTTGTATATGCTTTTGACAAATTTCGATCTTATTTGATAGGTTCAAAGGTGGTTGTGTACACGGATCATCCAGCCTTAAAATACTTGCTTGCAAAGAAGGAAGCCAAACCTCGATTGCTTCGTTGGATTTTACTTTTACAAGAATTTGATGTGGAAATAAAAGACAAAAAAGGTGTGGAAAATGTGGTGGCCGATCATTTATCTCGCATTGAACCAAAAGATGAACAAAATTTGCAGGTTACACCAATCAATGAAGAATTTCCAGATGAGTATTTAATGATGATACAAACTCCTCCATGGTATGCCGACATAGTAAATTATTTGGTATCAAAATTCTACCTCCTGATTTTACTTATCAACAACAGAAGAAATTTTTCTCTGACTTGAAATATTATTTTTGGGAGGAACCTTTCTTATTTCGCCATTGTGCAGATCAAGTAATAAGGAGATGTGTGCCTGAAGAGGAAATGGAAAGCATACTCAAACATTGTCATACTTTGGAATGTGGTGGCCATTTTAGTGGAACAAAAACAGCAGCAAAAATCTTACAATCAGGATTCTTTTGGCCCTCAATTTTTAAAGATGCTTTTAATTTTGTTAAATTATGTGATAATTGCCAAAGGGTGGGAAATATTTCTAGGAAACATGAGATGCCCCTAAATAATATTTTAGTGATTGAATTATTTGATGTTTGGGGGATAGATTTTATGGGTCCTTTTCCATCCTCATTTTCTAATAAATATATTTTGGTTGCTGTAGATTATGTCTCCAAGTGGGTGGAAGCTGTTGCACTACCAACAAATGATGCAAGAGTAGTGGTGAACTTCATTGGAAAAAATATCTTCTCACGATTTGGAGCTCCAAGGGCAATTATTAGTGATAGAGGAACACATTTTTGCAATCGTCAATTTAATGCTTTACTTGCTAAGTATGGAGTTACTCATCATGTGGCCACACCATATCATCCTCAAACAAGTGGCCAAGTGGAGGTTTCAAATAGAGAGTTGAAGCGAATACTTGAAAAAACAGTGAATATGGCACGAACGGATTGGGCAAGAAAATTGGATGATGCATTATGGGCCTTGATATGGCTAAAAATAGGATTAAATCGGGACCGTTCACATCGGAGACGAATCTTAAAGCTCAGGGGTAAAACGGTAATTTCACCTACTAACGGGTCCGAAGCGGGTACTGGGTCTCCTCCTCACAGATCCAACAACCCGCGAACGGATCCATCTCAACTGGGTACGGGTCCCGACCCGATACAAACCCAGTCAAGCAAGAGGAGATCAGGGTCACTGATTTGACCAAATCAACGAGCCTGATTTGCAGTTATCCTCTCACCGGGAATTAAGGGATTACATTCCTAATCTGATTACAAGGATTTTATGCCTTATCAGATCACAGGAATCACATTCCTAATCTGATCCCAACGGCGACTATAAATACCCTCCACCTACCACTGTTACAGGTTAATCAATACTTTTCAATAAAAAGCTCTTTCTTAATCATATCACTGGTTACTGACAACAGCGTCGGAGGGTGCGTCGCCGGGATCAAACCCGGTGTCTCGCACTTTCCTTGCAGGTATTCGGCGAGAGACAGCGGCCCAACTCCGGCGAACAGGTTCGGATCTGCTATTCAGGTTTCTTGCGAACCCACAAATTCATCTGTTTACCCCCACACCAGAATCAGCGGTAACAGATTGGCGCCGTCTGTGGGAAACCCATACGAATAGCCTCCGCCTCTTCCTCGTCGACTGGCTCTTCTCCGGCCATGCCTCCCAGAAAGGCCAGATCTAGGGGGTCCAACCGTGGGCCCAACCCCGCTGATCAGCAAGAGGTAGTCCCCATCCAACCCGCTCTGCAGCAGGGACAACCCCCGCTTCAAGTGGAGGACCCTCTTCAAGATCAGCCTCCTCTTCAGAATCAGCACCCCCCCAGGGTTCCCACCGGTCCTCAGAACGCCGGTGCGGGGGGCTCTCGTATAAAGCAACCGCTCAATCAGGACCGCGTCTCCATACACAACACCTCTACGGATTCCATGGCCTCTCACAATCCCCAAAATCAGAAGAAGGAAGAGGACCTACGCCACCGTCTGGACGAGAAGCGGGCCCGAGAGGGAGCCTCCCGCCAACAACGTCCGGGTGAGCGGTCACCTCACCACCGAGATTATAGAAGGTCTCCTGTCCGAAGGGGAAGAAGAGAGTCACCCGGGCATTACAGGAGGAGGCGCCACTCTCCTACCGGTCGGCATCAGTCGAGGAACAATGAGGCACCTATCACCCGTGCCGAGTTCCAACAACTCCAGGCGATGGTACAACAGGCTCTCAACCTCCGACCCAACGATAATGAGGCCCAAAGGGTTCCTTCGCCCCAACGGGTTCCCAATCCTCACCGTAGGTCCGCCTCTCCTCCGCCGGCTCCTAACCACCATCAGCATGATCTTAACCCTCGCCGCTCCCGGGACGACCATCGTCGTAGCCCCGGCTCTCCCTCCTACGAAGAGGAGTCCAGAGGCTCGTTCGACTACCGCGGGAGGGACGATGTCCTATACCGCCGTCTCCATGAGGTGGAGAGGCGAATCGGTCGGATAGACGAGGGGGAGGGGTCGAACAGCAGAACCATCCGTCCGAGCAGACCCCCTTTCTCCCGGACCATCATGGAAACTCCTACCCCAAGAGGTTTCGAACCCCCCAAGTTCGAAACTTACTTGGGGGAGTCGGACCCTGTGGACCACATCGAAAGCTTCAAGACCCTCATGCTCATCCACCAGGCTTCGGACGCCTTACTTTGCAAGACCTTCCCCGCCACCCTGAAGGGGTCGGCTAGGGAATGGTACTCCCGCCTTGCTCCCTCTTCCATCTTCTCCTTCGAGCAATTCGAGACCCTCTTCATTACCCACTTCATGAGTAGTAGACACACAGAGAAAACCAGCATGTCATTACACCAGCTTCGCCAGGAGAAGGGAGAGAAGTTGAGAGACTATGTGAAGAGATTCACTGCGGAGGTCAGGTCCATAGCCTCCCTCGACCAATCTGTCGCAACAGCTGCCTTCCAATCCAACGTCTTCAATTCCAGCCTCCGCTCCTCTCTTGCTAAGAAGCCTCCACGGAACTTTGCCGACCTCCTTCTCAGGTGTGACAAGTACATTCGTGCCGAAGAGGCCGCCTACCTTCCAAGCTTCGGAGGGTCTACCTCAGGGACGAAACGAAAGGTGACCGAAGAAGAAGAGGCTAAGAAACTTCAGAAGGACGGCAATGGCCAGCGCCGCCCGACTCCTCGGTTTGAGAAGTTCACCCCCCTCGTTGCCAATATATCAGAAGTTCTTATGGAGGTGGACAAGGAAGGACTCCTCCGCGCTCCCCCGAGAATGAATACACCTGGCAAGAAGAGGGACAAGCATAAGTGGTGCCGCTTTCACAGGGACCACGGCCACGACACGGAAGATTGTCGGACGCTGAAGGAGGAGATCGAAGAACTCATACAGCGGGAGCACCTGACCAAGTTCGTCCAGAAAGAGGGGGCCAAGCTTCCCCCCTAAGGAGCCAACAAACGAACCGAAGGGCCCTCCGAGCTCTAAGACTCAGAACCTCCCAGCTCTTCCAAAGAGGTCTTCACCTTATCATAGAAGCAGGATCTTGATTTTTAATAAGGCCGATGCTTGTAATTCGGTCAATAGCATGTAATAAGGGCTCGCCATATTGAAGCAGCCACTTAGTTTATTTCAATAAAACTTTACATTTTTTCATTGGAAATTATTGCTCTTGCTTCATCTCTACCTCTCCGAGTCGTGAATCACTGAAGGGTGAGTTCGGAGTCCAGCCTCTTCTACATGGCTGCTCCTGCAACTTACTAAGCTCTTCCTAACGAGTTCGGAGTCCAACACTTGGCTCGATTCCTCTTCAAATAACCTGCTCTTCAGCGGGTTAGAAGTGGTTCGCCATTCGGAATTGCTCCCACAACCGTTGAACACCTCTACCGATGGTTCGGAGTCCAACACTTGGCTTGATTCTGCTTCAAATAACCTGCTCTTCAGCGGGTTAGAAGTGGTTCGCCATTCGGAATTGCTCCCACAACCGTTGAACACCTCTATCGATGGTTCGGAGTCCATCACTTGGCTCGATTCTGCTTCAAATAACCTACTCTTCAGCGGGTTAGAAGTGGTTCGCCATTCGGAATTGCTCCCACAACCGTTGAACACCTCTACCGATGGTTCGGAGTCCAACACTTGGCTCGATTCTGCTTCAAATAACCTGCTCTTCAGCGGGTTAGAAGTGGTTCGCCATTCGGAATTGCTCCCACAACCGTTGATTCTCTCACATAAGCAGCGAGTTCGGAGCTACAACTCTCTCCAAGAGTTGCTCCTCAAACTCATCTCACAAATGGCTCTCTTCCAGAGCCGAGCTCTTCCCTCCGCTCGCCCCCGAAGCGGACCTCTTCTCAACGAGTTTGGAGCTCAACTCTCTCATAGGGTCCCTCCTCAAACTCATCTCACAAAAGGCTCTCTTCCAGAGCCGAGCTCTTCCCTCCGCTCGCAGCCGAAGCGGACCTCTCCTCGACGAGTTCGGAGCTACCGCTCTCTCCAAGAGTTGCTCCTCAAACTCACCTCACAAATGGCTCTCTTCCAGAGCCGAGCTCTTCCCTCCGCGCGCCCCCGAAGCGGACCTCTTCTCAACAAGTTTGGAGCACAACTCTCTCCTAGAGTTCCTCCTTACACTTGTCTCACAAATGGCTCTCTTCCAGAGCCGAGCTCTTCCCTCCGCTCGCCGCCGAAGCGGACCTCTCCTCGACGAGTTCGGAGCTACAACTCTCTCCAAGAGTTGCTCCTCAAACTCATCTCACAAATAGCTCTCTTCCAAAGCCGAGCTCTTTGCTCCGCTCGCCCCCGAAGCGGACCTCTTCTCAACAAGTTTGGAGCACAACTCTCTCCTAGAGTTCCTCCTTACACTTGTCTCACAAATGGCTCTCTTCCAGAGCCGAGCTCTTCCCTCCGCTCGCCGCCGAAGCGGAACTCTCCTCGACGAGTTCGGAGCTACAGCTCTCTCCAAGAGTTGCTCCTCAAACTCATCTCACAAATAGCTCTCTTCCAGAGCCGAGCTCTTTGCTCCGCTCGCCCCCGAAGCGGACCTCTTCTCAACAAGTTTGGAGCACAACTCTCTCCTAGAGTTCCTCCTTACACTTGTCTCACAAATGGCTCTCTTCCAGAGCCGAGCTCTTCCCTCCGCTCGCCGCCGAAGCGGACCTCTCCTCGACGAGTTCGGAGCTACAGCTCTCTCCTAGAGTTCCTCCTTACACTTGTCTCACAAATGGCTCTCTTCCAGAGCCGAGCTCTTCCCTCCGCTCGCCGCCGAAGCGGACCTCTCCTCGACGAGTTCGGAGCTACAGCTCTCTCCAAGAGTTGCTCCTCAAACTCATCTCACAAATAGCTCTCTTCCAGAGCCGAGCTCTTTGCTCTGCTCGCCCCCGAAGCGGACCTCTTCTCAACAAGTTTGGAGCACAACTCTCTCCTAGAGTTCCTCCTTACACTTGTCTCACAAATAGCTCTCTTCCAGAGCCGAGCTCTTCCCTCCGCTCGCCGCCGAAGCGGACCTCTCCTCGACGAGTTCGGAGCTACAGCTCTCTCCTAGAGTTCGTCCTTACACTTGTCTCACAAATAGCTCTCTTCCAGAGCCGAACTCTTTGCTCCGCTCGCTCCCGAAGCGGACCTCTTCTCAACGAGTTTGGAGCTCAACTCTCTCATAGGGTCCCTCCTCAAACTCATCTCACAAATGGCTCTCTTCCAGAGCCGAGCTCTTCCCTCCGCTCGCCGCCGATGCGGACCTCTCCTCGACGAGTTCGGAGCTACAGCTCTCTCCAAGAGTTGCTCCTCAAACTCCCCTCATAAATGGCTCTCTTCCAGAGCCGAGCTCTTCCCTCCGCTCGCCCCCGAAGCGGACCTCTTCTCAACAAGTTTGGAGCACAACTCTCTCCTAGAGTTCCTCCTTACACTTGTCTCACAAATAGCTCTCTTCCAGAGTCGAGCTCTTTGCTCCGCTCGCCCCCGAAGCGGACCTCTTCTCAACGAGTTTGGAGCTCAACTCTCTCATAGGGTCCCTCCTCACACTCGTCTCACAAATAGCTCTCTTCCAGAGCCGAGCTCTTCCCATCCGAGCCCCAACATCAAAGAGCCCGGTCGGATGCCGAGCAAGTGCCTTCCCGATCCTGCAAACGGAGAAAACTCACTTTCTCCTCAACATTCGTGCAAGATCTTGATCAGACGGCCCAGATCTTGCCAGCGTCGCTAAACGACAAGATAGCGTTTTCTTGGGAACTGAGCCGTCTCGAGATTCGTGCCATCATCCAACGGCCCAGATCTTGCCAGCGTCGCTAAACGATAAGATAGTATTTTCTTGGAAACTGTGCCCGCCTCGAGATCCGCGCTGAGATCCAGCGGCTCAGATCGCTCCACGTCGCTCAGTATTCCTAGCCGAGCGACTAGCGATCCGACCCACTCGCGCCTCTTCTTCGCCCCAAGGGTCTTCCTAGCCCAAGGGTCTTCCAAGCACAGGGGTCTTCCTAGCACACCTTACAAGGGTCTTCCTAGCCCAAGGGTCTTCCAAGCACAAGGTCTTCCTAGCACATCTTCTCCGCCCCTAGGAGTGGAGCTCCTCTTCCAAAATCTCCAAGACCAAAGTACTTATCAACTTCATGAAGACAAGCATCTTGCGAAGCTATTCTGACCATGAAGGAGGGTGAATCTTCATCCCACTCCTGAAGAGAATTTGTAGATCTTCGAACTAGCTTCGAAACGAGGGGTCGCACGCCCCGATTGGACCTCCGGAGCACCGGGAAAGTGGATCTTAATGCAGCTGCACCGAATAGCTCGAAAATCCGAGCCGAGCCACTCGCACGAGCCGAGTTGAGCCACTCCCATCCGAGCTCTTCCCATCCGAGCTCCTCCCATCCGAGCTACTCGCACGGGCCGAGCCGAGCTACTCCCATCCGAGCTCTTCCCATCCGAGCTCCTCCCATCCGAGCCACTCGCACGAGTCGAGCCACTCGCACGAGCTGAGCCGAGCCACTCCCATCCGAGCTCTTCCCATCCGAGCTCCTCCCATCCGAGCCCCAACATCAAAGAGCCCGGTCGGCTGCCGAGCAAGTGCCTTTCCGATCCTGCAAACGGAGAAAACTCACTTTCTCCTCAACATTCGTGTAAGATCTCGATCAGACGGCCCAGATCTTGCCAGCGACGCTAAGCGACAAGATAGCGTTTTCTTAGGAACTGAGCCGTCTCGAGATTCGTGCCATCATCCAACGGCCCAGATCCTGCCAGCGTCGCTAAACGACAAGATAGCATTTTCTTGGGAATTGAGCCCGTCTCGAGATTCGTGCCACCATTCAATGGCCCAGATCAAGCCACATAGTTCGGATCTCCAATCCGAGCTACTGCCCTACCGAGCTTCAAAATGGACAAAAATTCGCCTCAAAATCCGTGCTCGGATTGGCCGAACAAAAAGCAGAGGAGAGGAGCTCGGATCTGCCAAACAAGAAGCAGAGGAGAAGAAGAGGACAAGAAAAAGACAAAAAAAAAATAATATAAAAAATATGTATTTTGTGCCACGTGGCGCCGCGTGGTTGGGCAAAGTTACCTCTCGGTCGGCTGCCGAGCAAGTGCCTTTCCGATCCTGCAAACGGAGAAAAACACTTTCTCCTCAACATTCGTGTAAGATCTCGATCAGACGGCCCAGATCTTGCCAGCTGCACTAAACGACAAGATCGTGTTTTCTTGGGAATTGGGCCCGTCTCGAGATTCGTGCCACCATTCAACCGTCCAGATCGAGCCACGTAGCTCGGATCTACCATCTGAGTACTGCCGTACCGAGCTGCAAAATGGCCAAAAATTTGCCTCAAAACCCGTGCTCGGATTGGCCGAACAAGAAGCCAAAAAAAAAAAAAAGGGTACAAGTGGCCGGGTTCGGACCCGTTAGGGTCCTCAAACCCGAACCATCACGGCCACGTCACCCTTCTTCTCCAACCCTGCTGGCGCCAAAACCAAAAAAAAACCCAACCACCCTTCGAAAGCTTCTAACGGCGGCACCTCCACCACTCCGACGTGCCGGGATCCTCCGTCGCCGACCTCAACTCTCCATCGTCAAGCCATCGAGCTCCAACACAAAGCTTGAGTTTCGCGCCTCCGTCGCCGACCTCAATAACACACAGTCGGCGCTTGGCATGGCCATTGCTACAGCCGTCGCCAACCGCAATGGCTGAACCACGAGCTCCAACGTTGCTGGTGCCGAGCTCGAACCCGACTCCTTCGTCAGCGAGCTTCGCCGAGCTCCACTCCCGCTCGTCCGACGTCGAAGCTCGAGCTCCATCTCCAAGCTCTCCTCCTCACCTTGCCGATGCCAAGCTCCATCTCCAACGAGCTCCGCCATGGCCGAACCACGAGCTCCATCGTCGCGGATGCCGAGCTCGAACCCGACTCCTTCGTCAGCGAGCTTCGCCGAGCTCCACCGCCCATCTTCGACAAACTCACCCCTTCGCTGACTCCCCTCGTATCTCCGAGCGCCACCTCCGTCGAGCGCGCCAAGGTCGAGGCCCCCATCACCTCCGTTTCGATCTCCTCTGCCGAGCTCTAGCCTCTCCACCGCTGTGTCGAGCCCATTACCTCGTCGATGCCCCCCACATCGACGAGCTCGCCTCCCAACATCGTGCTCCAAGCTCCATGAACCCCCGCACGGGGTGCTCGACGCGATGACGACGAGGCTCGAAGACGTAGGCCAGGGGAGAAGTCGAAGAGAGAAGAATAGAACTCAAGAAGAAAAGAAGGAGAAGAACGAAGCTGGCGGGTATATATATATATATTTTTTTGCCACGTGGCGCCACGTGGCCTCAAATCCGACCTCGGATCCGCTGCGCAAAGATTCGCCACAGTCGCTCGGTCGGCCGCCGAGCAACCCCCTTTCCGATCCCGCAAACGGAGAAAAAATCAACCGAGCAACTACAACCGTTGGATCTTTCAGAAATTCGTGCTTCTGGTGATGGACGATCCAAATCGCGCCATGCGCGCTAAACGACAAGATAACGATTTTTCGAAAAGCGCGCCTCCTCGAGATTCGTGCCAGGATCCGACGGCGCAGAACGCGCCACGTGTCAGGTATTAATTAATTTAATTAATTTATTTATTTAAATTTTTTTTTTATTAAAAAATCCGAAAAAATATTTAAAAAATCGGAAAAAATTAAATAAAAATTCTAAAAATAATTATAAATTCAGAAAAATTATTTTAAATTCTGAAAAATATAATTATTTAATTAGAATAATTATTTAATATTTTCGATAATTAATTATTTAATTCGGAAAACGAATAAAAAATACAAAAAAATGAGAAAAAATTCAGAAAAATCTGGAAAAATCACCAAAAATCCAGAAAATTCTGAGAATATTTTTGGGCATTTTACAAGCCCAGAATAACACCGTTACACCCCGAGCAAGATCCAAAACTCCTTTAAAGAACACCGATAAAATCCCGTACGCCATTAGAATAGTAAAACTACTCCTCAAAAACTGAAAAACTCAGTCTCTAGGAGTGGGGGGCTCGTGATATGGCTAAAAATAGGATTAAATCGGGACCGTTCACATCGGAGACGAATCTTAAAGCTCAGGGGTAAAACGGTAATTTCACCTACTAACGGGTCCGAAGCGGGTACTGGGTCTCCTCCTCACAGATCCAACAACCCGCGAACGGATCCATCTCAACTGGGTACGGGTCCCGACCCGATACAAACCCAGTCAAGCAAGAGGAGATCAGGGTCACTGATTTGACCAAATCAACGAGCCTGATTTGCAGTTATCCTCTCACCGGGAATTAAGGGATTACATTCCTAATCTGATTACGAGGATTTTATGCCTTATCAGATCACAGGAATCACATTCCTAATCTGATCCCAACGGCGACCATAAATACCCCCCACCTACCACTGTTACAGGTTAATCAATACTTTTCAATAAAAAGCTCTTTCTTAATCATATCACTGGTTACTGACAAGAGCGTCGGAGGGTGCGTCGCCGGGATCAAACCCGGTGTCTCGCACTTTCCTTGCAGGTATTCGGCGGGAGACAGCGGCCCAACTCCGGCGAACAGGTTCGGATCTGCTATTCAGGTTTCTCGCGAATCCACAAATTCATCTGTTTACCCCCACACCAGAATCAGCGGTAACAGGCCTATAGGACGGCATTTAAAACACCAATTGGAATGTCCCCATATAGATTGGTGTATGGTAAGGCATGTCACTTACCAGTTGAACTTGAGCATCGCGCTTATTGGGCAATAAAGACACTAAATTTTGACATGAAAGATGCTGGCGGAAAAAGAATATTGCAATTAAATGAGATGGATGAGTTTCGCAATGATGCTTATGAAAATGCCAAGATCTATAAAGAAAAAACTAAACGATGGCACGATAAGCATATTTTTAAAAGAGAATTCAAGGAAGGGGAGAAAGTATTGTTATTTAATTCAAGATTTAAACTTTTTCCAGGAAAATTGCGATCTAGGTGGACGGGCCCATTTGTTGTCACACGAGTGTTTCCATATGGCACAATAGAAATTTATGATGAGCAAAAAGGGACATTCAAGGTGAATGGACAACGGTTGAAGCCATACATGGGAAATGAAGCTGTCAAGGAAATCATGCACATCGAGAAAGACAAACAATAATGAAAAGATGAAGAAAGTCTGGCTTAAGACTTAAAACTTAGCGCTTCTTGGGAGGCAACCCATGTTTTCTTTTATTGCATTCAGCTTTCATTTATCTTTTAGTTTATTTTATTTTAATTTTTGATTTTATTTTGTAGGAGTGCATCAATTTTGAAAGTCGCCGGGCGGAGCTGTTTTGAACACCTGTATTGATGGCTGTTTTCGAGCAGTTTGGAGTCAAAATCTGGAAAACTGATTCAAAGAGAAGTTGTATACAATTGTCTTAGCTTTCCAGCAAAAAAAAATTCAGCCCATTTCGACATCTACAGCTCCAGATATCGCCAAAATACTAAAGGCTGCGCGTGCAGAAATTTAAAGATGAATCAGGGGAGATATTCTAAACTTTTTGCATTCTTTTTGTTTTTCTTTTTCTTTACCATTGAGGACAATGTGACATTTAAGTTTGGGGGGAAGGTTTACAAATTTATTTTTATTATTTTAGAAAAGAAAAATAAAAATTTTAAAAATGATTTCAATTAGGCTCACCATTACACATTTTGAGTTCTTTATTGTGATAAGCATTGAAACAATTTTTTTGGGATAAACAATTTTTTTTTATAAAGCAATATGAAGCATACTTATTTACTTTAGGATTATTGAGTTTCAAAATTCCTTACAAAATTGTGTGGGTCATGCTATTATACATAAAAGACAAATGTGATGCTTTTTCTCGTGATTATCCCCTTTGATCTTGTCCTAAACAGGGTTTAAGTAAATAGAGTAATAATGAAAGAAAAAAAAAATTTGAATAAAGTCAATCTACTCCAATATTTTGAGTTGCTTAGTAACTAGGGGTATTCATCACAAATGTTTACACTTACGTAAAACGGCAACTTGAAATATGAGTATGCAAAGCACTTTAAGTTTGTGACTTGTTGAGTAACCGGGTGAATTCATCACAAATGTTTTGCATTCGCGTCAAAAGGCAAGTGACAACTTAAAGAAGAGACTAAAAAAAAAAAAAAAAAAAACTCTAATTTGCTACTCGGTTTGTAGTAGAGAGAAGGGATAATCACAGATTGAGTTGTTGCATAATATAATTACATTAATTGCATGACAAATGCGATTGGGTTGGGAATTATGAATAAATAATTGCACTGGAGAAAATGGGTATGCTTAGGTTGACTTTATTTTCAATTGTTTATATTTTTAATTGAAATTTTGATGCTTGCATGATGAGATCTCTTAGTGTGATGGGTTGAGTCCACTATTATTATTCTCTTGTTTATGATTCTACTTTTTGCTCGAGGACAAGTAAAATATTAAGTTTGGGGGTATTTGATGTGTCTAATTTATATACAAATATTTATACTCATTTACCTATTAAAATGGCTTGTTTTCGCTGATATTGTCTATAATTCACCGTATTTCTATATGATTTCATTTAATTAATTATTTTTGAAGAAATAATATTTTTGATGCAAAAAGTAAAGAATTGTGGAAAAAATCAACAAACAAAGTAAAATAATTGATTTATTGATTTTATTGTTTTGTTGAGTTAAAATTGCGACAAATAAATTTTAAAAAGGATTTTTATATGCTAATATGATATAAAGATTAGTTTAATTAATTTTAAACTAATTTAATTTATTTTATTAAGAAAATCCTAATTTTTGGTATTATTTTGTGTATGCAGAAGCACGTGGTGGAAATAAAAGGAAGAAAAGAAAGTAAGGGAAATAAATAAAATTGTGGGTTATAAAAGGAAGGAAATAAAGAAAGAGTGTGGACTTTTATGCAAAAGGCGCAACCCTAATTCTCTTTCCCGTTCTCTATAAGAAGAAGCAAAGAAGAGGAGAAATCCAAGAGGTGACGGCTACAAATACAAAAATATATTAAAAGAAAAGTCAGAGAGAGAGAGAGAGCGCACAACATCCAAGGGGGACAAGTACAATACTGTGCGGGCAGTAGGGAGTACATCTTCTTCAAGTGCGATTTCTGAAGTGCACCCGACAGTGGCTTGGACCCTGGCAGGCGGGACCCACGGACGTGCTGACTCAGCGAAGCAGCACAGACGACTCTGACGCGCGACGGGACAGACTGACTAGACCCCTGACGCTGCGACTTGGACCCAGTGCTGATCTGACGGGCGGCGTGCACTCCGAGGCACTTTCAAAACTTCCTGGGTTCGGTATTTATGAGACAGAGACAGGAGTATTTATATATTGTTTTTATTATAATTTTGTGTACTTCTTCTCTAAATATTTTTAGATGCAATCAAAACAATTCTATTAATTGCAAATTTGATCATGAACTGAATTGATTGTTCTAGAGGCTAAGATGTAACCGAGTTGTGTAGAAAACAAATTTTAATTCCTTATTACTACTCTATTTTTCCTGATTGTGTTTTATTTTTTATTATTTATGCGTACAACATGGTGGATAGACATTTGTATGATTTTTCAAATCATAAAGAGACCGATCAGGTTATTTGTGATTAATAAAAATTAAGACCGTATATTGGAGGACGTGACCGTTAAGAAATCCAATTTCCCAATTAATAATTTGGTGGATAGACGAATGATTAATTGAGAATAATTTTTAGACTACGTTGATAGAGTGGTTAATATCTTTAGGATTTTGGTCGACAATTTGGGAAAGATAATATTTTTATTTATAAGGAATTATAATTTGTGTGATAAACGAGGTGAACCAAGAGCCCTAGAACAAATTTTACCATTAAACAAAGTACAAGAGCTTCATAGTTTAACAGCCCTCTCCCTCTTCACCAATTTAGTTAGATTAAATTAGATTAGAATAATTTAGTTGTTTTATTATTCATAAAATTCGATCTTCCAAATAGTGATTCATCTAGCGATATTGGTACTCAGTAAAATATCTAGTCCCTGTGGGTTCGACACTCTACTCATCTATCTATATTACTTGTGCGATTTTGTACACTTGCAAATATCAACATCAGCAGCGACTGAAGAGGGGGAGGCTGAGGTTCAATGTTCCGACTGTGGTGGCTGTTATAGGTCCTAATGTGGGCTTACTCCAGGTTGTGTTGCTTTGGGATCCTATGGGGGTCAGGAAAGGATACAAGCTATTGGGTTCATATGTCTTGCATACACATGTTTGATGCAGAAGACGAAGAAGCGATGAAAAGGATCAAAGCGAATGATTGAAGATAGAGAAGGAAAGTAGTCAGTAGCAACAACAGTAGCAGTTGCGGTTGACCGCACTAGGGGTTGGTCGACTGCCCGAATGTACATGGTTTTCTCGCACCTTGGGGTCGGTCAACCGTTCGCTGCTGATGGGTTTATTTCGGTCAGGTCTTGGTGATTCATGAGAAGCCCAACTTCATCTTCAAGTTAGATCGCACGACTCTCTTCAGTAGTAATCAGATGGTTTGTATATCTAGTGTAACAAACTAGGGTTTTTCTGTATCTCTATATAATCAATTGTAACGACTCCTAGAATGATATGATTCTATTTAGGGCCGAATATAAGAAAAGAGTACTTCATCTAAGAGGGTAAGAGATTTCACCTTTGTAAAAAGTAAGAAAGTTCCAGTTAGACTTGAAAGAGGGTTGTGGTGAGAATTGTAACTTCTTGTATCTAATCTAGTGGAAATAATATCTTGGGTTCTTCCTCCCCCTGATTAAGGTGAAAGCCCCAATTGGGACAATTCTTTTGCGATTGTGTGATTGGTATGATCTAGTTTTGCTTGGTGGTTTGTGTTGATTGTGTCGAAGACTCAACAAGATCCTTGAAAGTGAAGAATTCTGCTAATTCCCTAAACAAGTAGTGTCGTAGCACCGCTTGTTTTCTAACACAAGCTGGCTTCTAATATGTAATTCTGTAATTTTTATTTTCTTCATTTTTATCGGAAGAAAATCTTGAAGAGAAGTCAGTGTTCTCAATGAGATGAGAAGAATTTTTTGCCGTACTAGGCCACCTTTTGAAACTATTTGCGATTTTGGGTCACTTCACAAACTATTGGCACTTGTGGGCTAGTCGCTGCCACGTCAACGGTAACCGCTATTCCTATTAACGATCTCTTCCTTCAGGAGATCGTTAATGAGAATACCGGTCGCTCATTTCTTTTTTATTGAAATTTTTGTTTGTTGTCGCTATTCCTATTAACGACTATAGTATATATGAAGTCACTGATCGGAATAACAACCTTATTTAAACTATATTGAGACACTTAGCGAATTTCAGAGAGCTTGTTAACTCTGGATTTTTTTTTGTGAAACTGAGGTCTCTAGTCCAAATAACGACCTCAGTCTATGACTAAATCTCCTTACTCTCTGTAGTGACCTCAGTAGGGGACTAAATCTCCTTGTTCCCTGTAAGATTTGCAAAATAGTCACACAACTAAGACCTCTATTTGTAATAGCAACCTTAGTATACTTAGGTCTTTATTCCGAATAGCGACCTCAGTAGGGGACTGAATCTCCTTTCTCTCTATAAGATTTGCAAAGGAATCACCTAACTGAGGTCGCTATTCCACTCGGTTTCAAAAGAAAATAAAAATTCAGAGAGAACTAGCTCTCTGGAATTCGCTAAATGTCTTAATATAGTTCAAATAAGGTCGTTATTTTGATAGGCGTTGTAGAGGTAATGTGGTCGCTAATGGGAATAGCGACAACAAACAAAAATTTCTAAAAGAAAAATAAAAATAAACGAGCGACCACTATTCCCATTAGTGATATCCTAAAGGAAGATACCGGTAATAGGAATAATGGCTGCAGCTGACGTGGCAACGACTATCCCACAAGTGTTAATAGTTTGGGAACTGGCTCAAAATCGCAAATAGTTTCAAAAAGTGGCCTAGTACGACAAACAACTAAGATGAGAAAGCCTAAGGCTTTTATCCATAATGGAGATCCTATGACTGATTCGAATGATTTGTTTTGTTTGAAGTGCTTAAACTAGTCAAAAAATGCAGAATCAAGTTGTTTGAACTAAAACATTATAAAATTGCAGAACTAAAATATTTTTCTTTTTACAATGATACGATGAAAGGGCAAACAGAGTTCAAATAGCTTGATATCACAAAATTAGGCTATGTTAAGTATTTAGAACAAGGTAATGGTTTGAATCGTTTATAGGATAGTCCCATCATAGCAAGCTCTCACACCTTAGGTGTAACGCCCCGGGTTCGCTGATCGTGAGCATGATTTGGAGGCCTAACTAGCATTTTATGCTCTGCACAGGCCTAGTTTACTAATTGTCTTCCTATATGGTCCTACGAATCTCAACACGTGCATATATCACCTAACCACGGCCCCATCACAGGGCATGATCACCAAAAGTGCTATAGCTTAGTTGATACTGTTGATTCTTGGTTTTGATGACTACAACACAATGCAAAGTTGTGCTATCACTTATATATTGCAGGGTATATCAAGATCAATACCATGGTGTAATACACTAAGGCAAACTTGATTCAATGAAGCTTTCAAAGAGAATTGATCAAGCCACAAAGAACTTAGTTCAAGCCACATTGATCAAGCAAGCTTCAAGATATAAAGACATTGGCTCAAGCTCTAGTCAAAGACTCAAGCTCAAGACAAGACTCAAGTGCTTCAAATGTGTTGTATTAAGTGTCTTGTAACAATTGTAACTTTTTATTCTTTGAGTCTTAGAATGCTATAAATAGCCTTGTCACACACACACTCACACATATTTTTTTAATAATTGAGTGTTTTACAAACTTAAAAAGATCGAAACAAGCTTGAATAAGTTCAGCTGTTAAGTACCAGTCGACCACTATTTGGCACCAGTCGACTGTCCTAGTACGAAACTGTCTGGACTCATTCAAACTCTGGCCAGTCGACTCAATATGGCATTGCAGTCGACTGTTCAAGTCGTTTCGATAGTTTTCTGATTTCAAAACTTGTTTTTCAAATTCAAAACAATTTCTATCCATTTTAATTCAGTTTTAGGAACTATTCTTCAACGTTCCTATGATTCCTCTCTATAAATAGAGCATAGGAATCACCATGAAAAGGTTCCAAGCATTTTCTTAAGTTTTAAGCTTTTGTTTTTAAAAAGAACAAGTTTTCTAAAAAGCATTCAAAATTTCTAAGTCTTGGTTCTCTGAAAATCAGTCTAGTATAACATCAAATTCGTTTTAGACTGATTTCAGAAGTTGACCTATTAGCCACTATACAAAATCACAATTCACAAACAAGGCTATAGGTTATTGTAACTCTTTTGTTGTTATTTTTTATTCTCGGGTTGTGAGAGTGGTCCTCTCGGTTGGAGAGTAGGGCTCTAGGTTGTAGAGTCGGGTTTTTCACTCTAGGTTGTAGAGTGGGTTTGCTCTCTCTAGTGGTGAGAGAGGTCTACGGGTTTGGCAAGGTTGTTGTCAAACGCCGTAGAGTATTAGTATTATTATTATTATTTTCTTCAAGAATAGTAGAAAATCTCAAGTGGGTTGCTTGGGGACAGGATATAGGTCGGGAGGACCGAACCAGGATACATCGCTATGTTCTCTGTGGTTGTATTTTCTTCACTTGCATTTCAATTTTTCTGTGTTTTATTCAAAAACTTGTCTGGCAAGTCAACTGAGTCTCCTCTATAAGTCGACTAATCAAACTTGTATAAAATACTCTTTAAACACTTGTCTGGTAAGTCGACTGAGTTTCCGCTATTAGTCGACTGATCAGACTTGTATAAAATACTCTTCTTATTTGATGCCTCAGTCGACTGTATTCTCTTTTTAAGTCGATTGGACAAAACGAAAAGTTCAATTTCTTAAATTTTTTTAAATAACACTATTCACCCCCCTCTAGTGTTATTTTCCTTGCCTACAGGATCCAACAGATACTCTTGGATCATGGGCAACCTAATATATACACTTACTCATCCTAGTTTACCACCTATGTGAGACTAAACTTATCTACTACTTTCTAACTTTCATTTAGGCAAACACTTTATATGCATGCACATTCATTCAGACATTTTATCAAACACCTTGTGTGCATTCTATGTATGCACACCACATATCTTGGAAATCCGGGGTATTACTGTCACGCCTCGCTTCCCAAAACTACAGAATGCAAGCATGTGACATGGCCCAACGAATGACTTGCGTCATCCATGAGCTGTTATCGATTTACTCAATAATATAAACAGGAAGTAATACAACCACGCATGCATTAAAAAAGTAATCACATGAATAACAATACTTGGAATTTAAGCATAAAATAACCAACATAATAATAATCCAACATCTGGAATCAACAATAACAATATTCGGGTCAAAAGCCTACAAATACAAGAATTAACAACATTGTTCACTTATTAAAGTTCTCAAAAATGAAACAATAATTATTTAAGCGGCGCAACAAAAACAATTCTTTCACCATTGTTGCTCTCCTAATCCGTCAGGCAAATCTCCTTGATTTTTTGTAAGCTGTTCATCTGAAAGAGAGAATAATATATCCTTAGAGCAAGTAGTGGATAGCAATTAGAGATACAGAGGAACAATGACAATAACGGTATAACGATGAATTCAATGAACGATGAAATCAATAGCATTGAACAGTGACAAAACGATAATAGTACAATGTGCAATAACGATGATTTATAACCATAACAATAAACAATAACAATAACGGTAAGCAATAACGATAACACTGTTCGATAACGATGACAAAATGCAATGACAATGCTATGAAGTCTTAAGTCTATTATTAATTTTAATCCTAACTAATGCACGTACTACTGCATCCCATACTACAGGTTCGATGCATACAATCAATTTTGTTTAGACTAAGGTGGTAGATTCTATAGGTCATGTACTCGGCACGATAACAATAACGATAACGATAACAATAATAATTTCTTGCACAATAGCAATAACGACACGATAATCCTAAAACAATACACGATAAATTGGAATACTGTGGTCAGTAATCCAACAATAAATCGATAGCACTAGCCGACACAATATTTTGAGAAACAATGCCCACATTCCCAAGTACAGTCATTATATTATCAACTACCCTAGTCAACCCTTAACCCCGACTTGATTAACATTTTTTATTCAATTAACATGCAATACTAATAGGAAACAATAGGGACAAGAATATCAATGGGAAGCGATAATGCGATTAATAAGGGATACTAGAATGATGACAACACAACCCTAAGATCATGCAATGTACTCTATACAATCAAATATACCAAATTCTTATAGATTAAATTATATATTATTAAACATAGGAACTAAATTCTGGACAACAGTAGGTTTCGGTACCAAAATTAGAATTTCTGTTGCTACAGGATAGAAAATGTGGATCCGTCAGAAGGTCTAGAAACTAGACTCCTGTCCGGTTCCAATGCATATTTAAAGTCCAAATTCCGAAAACAGTAGCTATGTGAATTTCAGTGTTCTTTATAGGTTACTGTTTCTGGCTAGTTATCAGTGTCAACTAGTTCTAATTGTAACAACACTAAATATTCATTTTAAAAATCACTAAAAACAATTTTTATTACCCTAAGAATGTCAACCATCAATCTGAAAATTATCATGGAAATATTTGATCATTAGTTCACCTAATTCATCAACTTAACATGGTATGTACATAAATCTGAAAATACAACAAAGCAGTAGTAGAAAGATCATAACTCATGCAATATAAGTCGGAATTTCAAAATTCTGGATGTTCTGGACACTAGAAACATGGGGCTACATTTCATATTCAGAAAGTTATTGATTTTTATGAGATTATCTAGGTCGAAACAGTATGACAATGTTCAGATTGGCAATAAATTTCAGGGTTTCAGCATATTCTTCATGAATCAAATAATTAAAATGTTGTGAATGATGAGTTAGGAGTTTACAATTATAAATCACAGCAAGTTACATCTATGTGAACATGATATTAAGATGCATAATATCCATAATCTTACTAATCACAATCAACTAATACACCATCATCAATCATATGAACAATCAACACTAGTATACAATGTACAATAGTTATGTAATGTCATGACATGAAATACAATAATAATTCCTATTCCTATATTCAATAATTAACTATATGAATGCATGCAAGATCTCTATACATTGGAGGCAAAAGACGGCACGAAGTCAAGACTACTACTTGGATTCGCTCTTGTAAATCCGTAGCATCCCAACGATGAACAACAATAAGCAATATACGATAATCAATATAGATCTACTTGTGGGATTTAATAAATAATCACGAATACGATACAATAAAATTCTGGAGTGAGATGACTTTCCTTTATAACGACATTAGATTAATCCGAATATGCGAAGAATAGCAGGATCGAAATCTCGGGCAACAAATCATGAACACGAAGCACGAACACATGCGAGTCATGTGCAAAACACCAAAACAGTAAGACACCAACAGATCAGATCCCCTACTCTTCCAAAAAAGCAAACACCAAGTCCAAATCCCACACTCAGAACAATACACACCAAAACTGACCAATCCCTCTTCTTCCAAAACACCAAACAGCAAAAAATATTGTTCTTCTTCTCAATGCAACGAAGAGAGAGAGAGAGAGACTAAGGGAGACTCGATGGTGATCGCGGCGAGGAGCAACAGCAACGATGAGGGCGAAGGCGGCTGATAGCGAAGCGCTGGCAGTCGGGAAGCGACGCCGCGATGAGAACTCGAAGCTCGAGCAATGCCTTGTTTCGTGCCGAAACAGGGGAGGCAAAAATGGTGGGGTTTTGGGGTTTAGAAGATGACGACAAGGCGAGGGGGACGTCGGTGGTTGTGGGGGTGAAAGGAAAGGCGAAGACGGCGGCAAAGAAGTGGATGAGCTCGAGATCTTGGCAATGGTGATGGGTTTGACAATGGCGAATGAGGTTGAAGACGAGGTGGGGGCATTGCGTTGGCTTGGGTTGGGGCAGAGGTCAACGAGGCGAGAGTGCGACGGGGGTCACGACTGGCTGACGAGGAGGCGAACGGGGGAGCGATGAGGGTGATGGCATTGGTGAGGGAGAGGGTGACGGAGGGTGATGATGAGTCAGTCGACGACGCACAGGGACGTCGAGGGGGAGCAGTGGTGGTGGATTGTCTTCAGGTGCAGGGATGGAGAGGCTCGACGGATGGGTTCGTCGGCACAGAGGAGAGGATGGCGACGGGGAAGATGAAGAGGTGGGTGGGAGGTTAGGGGTGGGGGTATAACAGTGGCGAAGGGTTGGGTTAGGTGGAGGTTGAACAGTAGATCATGGTAGGGGTGAATAGTGGAAGTTGAAGGGGTTTGTTTTGGATGTTGGGAGAAAAAAAGAGAAGAAGAAGAATATTTAATGATAGAATAGTGGGAGTAAATTGTGGGTAGTTAGAAGATACGTGGGATTGTGGGGGAGAAGATCTGGGTTTGGTTGTTAGGGAGAATTTGGGTTGTGGGTTTGGGTTAATGGGTAGTTTAGAATCCAATAGGAGATGGGTTATAGGGTTTGTGGTACAATATGGGTCAAATAGAAGGATAATTCTCAACCCAACAAGACAAAGGACAATTTCTTGAAATAAAATTTGAATTAGGAAAAGAAGGAGTAAGATTCAAATAATCAAACTAAAATCAACGATAAATCATGAATAATATTAGAGTTGATATCATTCGATACAATAATGAAACAAAAGAAATGAAATGTTGTAGAATTACAAAAGAGATTATAATGGAGATCAATAATAAAAAGGGGAAAAAATAAAAACGGGAGTTACAATCCTACCTACCTTACAATAAAATTTCGTCCTCAAAATTTATTCAAGTGGCAATAGGATAACCCAGAAGAAAAATAAAGAATCACACAAAAAGGTGGGGAAACTTCTTCTGGATCTCATCCTCAAGTTCCCAAGTCGACTCTATAATGCCCCGATTTTCATTTATGAAAATTATTTATTTATTTTTGCACGTAGTGTGCACGTGCAATTTTAGTAATATGAAATCTTATAATTATTTTTCTTTATGGATGATGAGTATATGCATATGTATGTATATATGTTCTTTAATTTTTTTTTATAAAAGCCCTTTTCCTAAAATAAACACAAGCCCAAAAATCTAATTTATTTATTTTGTAAAAAAAAAACTAATATTTTGGCCCATCAATTTAAGCCCATTCTTTTAATAACAACTTGTAAGGTAACATCTTTTAAAAGATTATTTTTATAAGAATGTATAATGTACAAGTTTTTATATGGAGACTAGTGCATGCACGTGTATTGCACGTACACGTGCATGAGCACCTTTCCTTGGCCGGTTTTTGGGAGAGGTGGAGTTAGTGTGTAGGTGGTTACCTAGTTGTGGGTACGTAGTTACTACAACTCCTACTCTCATCCTAGCCCTCCATCTCATAACCATCTACTAAATCCTAGCCCTCTATCTCACCCAAAGATTTAGTATAAATACCCCTCTCACTCATTTGTCTTTGACACTAAGAACTTTATTTGAAAGAAAGTTATATTTTAAGAGAGTTGTGAGGGAGTATCTTGGAGGCCGGTCATCATTTCAGAGGATTCTCGGTGGCAAGGAGCAAGGAGGAGGAGTCACACTATCACACTAGAAGGCTTTACGGGATTTCGTTTATTTCTTCAACAAGGTGGGTGTTTCTCATGACTTCTAGTATAGAAATCATGCTAGGATTGAGATTGATTGGTTATTATGCGTGTGTAAACTGAAGTGATAGAATGATTGTTATATTAAAATCCTCTATGCTATACATAAGGTGGAAAATGTGAATGAATGGTAAAGAACTAAGACATTTAGAGGAACTGGAGATTACCGGTACAGTCGACCGATCATGTTGACAGTTGACTGGTACGATGAAATAAAATATATACAGTTCGAAATTCCATGAGTTGATGTATTTAATGTGTGCCGTTATCTTGACTTTCCTAGCATGTTAACTCAGGATTAATATTAATCTCCGTAACAAATAATGAGGAAAGGACAAATGCACGGTTAGAAATTTTATTTGGGTGAAAGAAAATACTAGTATTGTGAAACCTACATTTAATCGTAAACTATGTTTTGATGCTGGTAAATGGATAAGAATCGCAGGTTTATGTTGACATTGAACATACTGTAGTTGAACAAAAATGCTGTGTGTTAATTGAAGAACAGAAGGAAGAGATATTCCTTAAATCGAAATTAACTTTGATCAGTCGACCGAATATTTGTAGCAGTCGACTGTACTGAACATGAAAAGTTATATAGTTGAACTATCCGGAACAGCCGACTGGTACGAATGACAGTCGACTTCCCTGTAAAGTATATTTAGATTTAGCCGACTGGCCATGTGCAGCAGTCGACTCTTCCGAGCAAGTTATTGAAGAATTGTATTTGGCTGAATAAGTCGACTGGATAAGCTCTAAGTCGACTTTCTAGATCACTTTTTTGGCATATCAGAAATTCTATGATTTGTTTTACGATAAAGTTTGCGAATCTTATGTTGAATGATTATTGGTTGTGACAAGTTGGAAGCAGTAAACTCTATTTGTCTTTGCATGAATTTATACCTGAAATGAAGTGAATCATTATTTGAATTTATGAAAGTTGTATGAATGTGGAAGCTATGAACATGGAAAAGGAAAATCTATTGTGATTATGAAAAATGAACTCACGAGCTTGAAAGGCTCAATTCTGGTGATTGTGAAATGAAAATTGAAACTAAAGAGTAGCTAAGTCTCCCACCGGTAATTGGAAAGAAATGAATTGAAATGGAATTTGAAATGAAAGACTAAGGTTGGGTCATGTTGAATGAATGATTAAGTCTGGTATAGTAGAGAGGCTAACTCTAGAGCTTTGTTTTTGTTCATGATTCCAATAAAATAAGGACTATATACATAGTGGAGATGTAATGAAAGTAAGAGAAAAATACGAGTATGTCGGATTGGCGGTGTGAGAGTGATCCACAGGCTGCCTGCTTGATGCGTCAAGACATGGCGTGGGCACTACTCCAGAATTATCGTCTCGGTGGTGAGGCTTGTGGGATGTTTGAGTGGCTATGGGTGGTGCCATCGTTCCATGGCGGAGGCTGAATTGTCCATAGGTTGCCTGCTCGATGCGTCGTGTCAGTGCGTGGGATTCCCCTCCAGGCTGTCTGGACATGGGCTCGTAGATCATAGGATATCTAAGATACTTACCGTAGTTACAGTAGTAGATTAAGTCATGGCGAGGGATTGAACCCTATAAAATAAAGTGCAAATAAGGGCTTGCCCTCAGACCTATGTAGTATGGGATGCATAGAATCCGAACAAGTGCGCATTAGTGCCATATAATATAATAATTGCATTAAGGACTAAGTGCACAATCACAGCACGACATCAACAGGATAGTCCCTTTATGGTTTATTTGTGAACAAGTTTGTAATTTGTTAAGAAATGAAAATCGTTATACTGTTTCTGGCATAGAGAGGATGGCCATGTATAATTTTCTTCGGTTGAATAAACTGACGTATCCACAGTTTCATATGCAGGATAAACGGCTTGGTAAAGATTAAAAGAGAACTGATGCTTAAAGATTACTTATTGTTGCATCTTTGTTTAAATGATGTAAATTGCTCCCGCTGTTATTACATATAAATTATTTGTGATATATGCTTCCGCCGTAAAATGTAAAGTGTGAAATCTCATGTAACTCTGATGTAAAGTGAAAAGTTTTATTTCCTTGTGAAATTGTACCGAATGAGACGTAAAGATCCTGTGGAAATCTCGAATTCAGTGTATTTTGGAATTCGGGGCATTAAAGAGTGGTATCAGAGCTACGTTAGAGTACAAATTTATAAGGAACAACACCCTAGAAGTGGACATTAGAGTGTGTGTTTGAGTCTAGAGATGTAAATGTAAGTGACTTATATTTGTGTTGCTCTATGACTTATGTTTCTTCCTCTCTATTTCTAAAGATGGCTGATCACTTCGACCCTGCTGGCGAAGACAATTGGCATGTCATTGAGGAAGAGTACTATCCCGGACAAGCAGATTCTGAGGAAGAGTACCATCCAGGGTAAGCAGATTCTGACGAAGAGGAATGACTTGAGTCTCGAGAGATTACCCTACCTCCAGACTCGTTTGACGACTCTTCTTCTGATGAAGAAGAGGGACCAATTTCGAATAGTCTTGTTGCATCTCTTCAGAGGCAGGTAGAAACATTGCGGGTGTAACCCCTGTTTTTCACTTTTGGTATTTTTGAGGATATTTTTCATTTTTGTGAATTATTACTTTCCGTTGTATTTTTCAGAATAATAAATTTAATTATTTTTATTCTATAATATTTTTCTGGCAGTTTTGACTCCTTTTTGCTGTTGTGCGCCGTTTGGCCGTTTTTCGGCATTTTGAGCTCTTTTTCTCAATTTCTTGATCTCGTTCATGTTTAAATATTATTTTAGGGTCATGGTGGATTTTTAGGGGAGTTTTGACCAATTTGAGATTTTTGGCCCTTTAGGAGATTTTTAGGAGCTATAGGATTCATTGTATTTTGTATCCCCATTTGAAATCTACCCAATATCCATTACCCAATTGTATACCTATGGTTTCCTATTGATATCCGCTACCCATTAACCCACATTTGATCTCCTATATATACCCCTAATATTAATTAATCCCTAACCCTAATATTTTTCTCTCTCCCTCTCCTATTCCAAACCGGCCTCCTTCCCAAACCATCCCGGCCTGCCTTCTTCAACCCTAGGCCGACCTTCCCCTGCCCTCTCTTGCCTTGGCCGACCAACCATATCTCCCCTCTCCGCTATTTTATACTACTTCGCCTCGATTCTACCTCGTCTCTCCTCTTTTGTGACCGGCCAAGCATCAAATCTGCACTCAACCACTCCAAAACAGCACCTTAACACCTCCCCTCGCTGTTTTGAGTTGTGGGCATCTCCCACTCCGGTTCGTGTGTCGAAGGGATCAACCGTTGGCGCATCTTGTTCGTGGGATTCGCTCGAAATGGCGCTAGAAGGCGTCTTGCTCGTGGATTCTCTTTGCTAGGCTTGGATTCGTCGCTTTTGTCATCACAAAAAGGCAAGTAACTTGTACTTAAATTTCTTAGGTTGATACAAGTAGAAAGTTCACACATAGGATAGTTTGAGACTAGAGATGGACAAAGATCATATTTTTAATCGTGAGTTTCGTTTCTATTGTTCAAAACAGGCCATAGACGACTTAGGACATGAATTTTAATAGGGTTATGCCTTAGGATTCACCCTAACGCGATTTTAATCGCGTATGTGACATATTGTGTAACCGATGTTTGATTGAACGGCCATGTGAGAATTTTTAGGTTTTGACATTTTAGATACCCTCTTTTATGATAATTAGACATTGGGTATACAGCGATTCGAATTTGGAAGAGTTTGGATTACTTTTGTAGAAGTTATGATGTTTTGAAGATTAGTTGAGAAATCTGGAAATTTGGATGTAACTGGATTGATTGCTGTTTTTACCTGATTTAAAGTCCGAATCTCAACATGACTATTTCTGAGAAATTTGTAGATAACTGAATCTATTTTCTAACCCCACTGATTTTACCCTGTTTGGACTTTGTATGAATTAGTTATGATTATTTTAGTGTCTGTGTATCGGTAGTCTCCAGTTTCAGTTCGGAGTAATTTTGTGGACAAACTAATTTCAAGATCCCAGTTAGACATAATTTCATGCCACAAGATTTTGTCCTGTGTTTCACCATGATGTTAGGTAGTTCTCTGATTTTTGTGATAATTAAAAGATGAGTTTTGAGTGATGTCTTACATCCTTTTCTAGATATCACTTTTGCTGTAAACTGCGTGTGATTGTACGTTGAATGCCGTGTTCACCTTGTTTTTAATTACTGTATGAATATTTTGTGTGAGATATGAAAGTTGGGTAATTGTATCTACTTTCATCCCGTTTTGGCGGAAGTGGATTTTGATGCGCTGTTTGCAAGATATAAACAAATTTTGTACAGCAGTGTTGAGGAATTCCAGATCCTTCAAAACTATGTTATGTGTTATTTTCTATTTTTGAAAACATATTTATACTTTCTGGAAAAATATGAAAATCTATATTTTGAAACTATACATATAGGGGATTACCCCAGAATTTTCGTGGATTTAATTAATGACTTTGTATTATGTTTTCATGTGGTTTAAGTTATTCCCCTGTTTTCTGGCTGTACATAAAAACTGTGTTGAATTGTGTTTTAAGTCGAGATGTTGTGAAATAGCATATGGATTTATTATACCCGTTAGAAGCGTGTGAAAGTCTAGTTTCCAGATTCTTCGACGGATCAGGATTTGCATGTCTGTAGATCTTTGGATCACTATTTTTGTACAGACTGACCTTGCTGTCCTGTTTATAAACCTATACCATTTTGCTCGTATTTGTGAATGTTTGGTACCTATACTTACTGATCTAATTCCCTGAGTCTAAACCTGATTATAACCTGTTAGTTTGACATCATTTAGTACACTCTCATGCCTGTTGATGATATTATTAATAAAAGTAACTAAGCCGGGGTTTAAGGGAAGATTCTATTAGTGGAAGAAATAGAAACGTGTACTTGGAAGAGGACTAGTGTCCTACCTGCCTGTTTACCTGTTTCTGACCCTGTCTACATTGCTTCTTATGTAAGAAGGTGTAGAGTAGAAGAGAGCCACTGGGTTCTGCCTGTTTCCTGTACCCAAGTACATTGCCCTATGGACTCCATTATGAAAATCTTACTAAGTGAAATTGTTTGTTGTAGCAACCATGTGATATAATTTGGGGCACATGTCGTGCTACCTAGATAGTTAATAAAAGATTAGACTTAACATAACCTGATGATCCTGTTTACCTGATTCATGATTTCCTGTTACATGATTACCTGATTATCCTGTTACCTGTTTTCCTGATACTTGATACATATTTACCTGATTACCTGAATTCCTGATAATCATACATGTTACCTGTTACCTGTTGACACTAGACATAGGTTTATCCATACCTGTTAGTATATCCTGTGGTTAGATAGTGTCCATGTGCTTGTATCCTATTCTATTTGTGACCCGGACTTGCCATTGACGGGTACTGTGTTTTCTTCTTTTCCTTTTTCCTGCATTCGATGATTGCAGATTATGGTGGACAGATTCAAGAAGGTTCTGGTGGTTCGCAGTATTAGATGCTGATTATTATTATTTCTGTTTCCTGTTATAACATTATTCTGTATTCCTGAGACTTGATTCATTTCTGTATTTGAGACACGTGTATTATTTATTTTGTTTTGGGCGATGTGACCCAGAATATTTGTTCCAGACTCTGTTTTATTTGAGAACAAAATATTTGATTTCAATTAATTCCTGTTGATAAAAATTATCTCAATGATGCATGTTGGTTCCACTCTTTGCTTCCGACTGCGATATTTTGATTCTGATATATGTTGACTCTGATATACTGCCTGAGATATGTTGTAAGATTTCTGAAACAGCTTAAGGATGATTATATTCATTCGCTGGGCTTGTGTTACGTGCCCGTATTCTGTATTTTTGGGAAGCGGGGCGTGAGAGCGGGAGAGAGTTGGGTTATTGGAGGCTCAGTTGGCAAGGCGTAAGGACGACTTTGGAGTTCTCAGTCATCGTGTATGTGAACTCGAAAAGAGGAAGACTCTGACCGATGTGCTGAAGGAAGAAGTTGATGAAATACGGGGAGAACTTCGTGAAGCGAAGAGGAACCGTAGGAGTTAGACTGTTATAGCTTCTACTGTTTTTTATTCTGATGTCAAGAATTTTTTTTCAATTCGAATATATAAAGTTTGGAATTCAATGAAATGCAAGTTGATTTAAAATTCATGTCTTATACTTCGAATTTAATGGATCTTTTGCATCAGAATATGGCTAGAAGAGGAGCTAGAAATGGTGAAGGTCTGGATCTGGAAACGGAACTTGCGAGGGTCTATCAGACGCTCAATTTCGTGGCCATGAATCAGATTCAAGGAAGGGTACCTGCGAATCCGGTGCCCGAAGCGATCAAACTCGTGGAATCATTCAAACGGATGAAACCACCTGTATTCGAAGGGAAGACAGACCCTGAATCGGCTGACAACTGGATCAGGCAGGTAGAGACCATCTTCGAAGTGCTGGAGACCCCGGAAGGCAGCAAGGTGAAGTTGGCAACTCTATAGTTTGAGAAGGATGCTGCTGTGTGGTGGCAGTCGATGAAGCAGACGATGGAAGGCATAGTTCTTGGCTGGAAGAAATTTTTGGAAGAATTTCGCAGTCACTATTTCCCCTCCGATGTCCAGGAGAAGAAGGCTATGGAGTTTCTGTCACTACAGTAAGGTGGCATGTCAGTTAGAGAGTACGAGACCAAGTTTACTCAGCTCTCTAGGTATGCTCCGGAATTAATGATGGATGAAGCGAAGAAGGCTCGTAAGTTCGAGAATGGGTTGAGGCCGAGCTTGAGGTCCCGGATGATACCTCTTGGTATCAGG
This sequence comes from Hemerocallis citrina, assembly GCA_017893485.1. Lineage (NCBI taxonomy): Eukaryota > Viridiplantae > Streptophyta > Magnoliopsida > Asparagales > Asphodelaceae > Hemerocallis > Hemerocallis citrina. Next base: position 19,930,744 of record CM030360.1, read on the forward strand.
AGGTTTGACAAATTGGTCAAGCGAGCAGCAGCCACGGAGGCAGACATGGAGCAGTTTCATGTTGTTCAGAATCGGAGGAACAACTGGCAGTCTGGAAAGAGGCCCGCAAATTCTAAAAATTTCAAGGGACAACCATTTACACAAAGGTTCAAATCGACAGGGGCGAACGCTATTAGTGTGGTTGGAGGACCTGGGAATAATGTTGTGAGACCTCCTGCGGTAAATCGCTTCAACTGTGGTGAGACGGGGCATTATCGATCTCAATGCCTCAAACCACGGACTGGCAATCACAATGTGCCAATGCAGCAGACTGGGAAGAGACTGTACCATTCAGGGCGAGTATTTGCCTTGACCGAAACTGATGCCGATGAGGTTGATCACGTTATCACGAGTACGAGGGCAGATGTTTAGAGGTTCATGTATTTTCTTTTCCCGCCTATTTAGAGAACTATTGCGTAATGAGTATGTATTATGTAACAAGCAAACTTTATTTGAATGGAATGAAGGCTGTTGTTCTGTTCGATACTGGATCCTCTCATACTTTTGTGTCTCCTAAATTTGCTAAAGTGTTGGGAGTTGAACCAAAGATCTTTCCAGGCAAGATTTTAGCAGTTGCTACTCCATCAGGGGAGACTCTAACCACTGATCGGTACTATGCTGACTGTGAGATCGTGATTGGTGATCGAATCTTTGGGATTGATCTGATTGAGCTGATTATCTTGGGAGTCGATGTTATCATTGGAATTGATTAGATGTCGGTGTACAGTGCAAGCATCGAGTGCAAGGCCAAGACAGTAATAGTGAAGGCTCCAGGTGGACCTGAAGTCACTTTCCAAGGGAAGAAGAAGTGTTCTAGGCTGGTGGCAGCTATCCGCAAGGAAGAGATTCCTGTGGAAGTGCAAGGGATTCCTGTGGTTCGGGACTATCCGACTGTGTTCTTGGATGATTTTCCTGGGTTACCCCTACATCGTGATGTAGAGTTCAGCATCACTGTTCAACCACGGAGTGCACCCATCTCTAAGGCACCGTATAGGATGGTCCCAGTGGAACAGGATGAGATCAAACGACAGATTGAGGAACTGTTGGAGAAAGGCTTTATTCAACCTAGTGCATCACCTTGGGGAGCACCAGTACTTTTGGTAAAGAAGAAGGATGGTTCGATGAGGATGTGCATCGATTACCGAGAGCTGAATAAGGTCACTGTTCAGAACAAGTATCCTATTCCCCGAATTGATGATTTGTTCGATCGTCTACAAGGAGCAGCTGTTTTCTCCAAAATAGATCTTCGATCAGGATATTACCAAGTTCGAGTGAAAGCTGAAGATGTACACAAAACTGCATTTAGAACTCGACACAGGCATTACAAATTCTTAGTTATGCCATTTGGAGTGACGAATGCGCCCGCAATCTTCATGGAAATGATGAACAGAATTCTGAGGCCGTTCATTGATTCTTTCGTCTTGGTGTTTATCGACGATATTCTCGTGTACTCCAAGTCGGAGGAGGAGCACACTGAGCATTTGGCAGCAGTTTTGGGGAAGCTTCAAGAGCAGGAGTTGTATGCCAAGCTATCCAAGTGTGATTTCTGAAAATCTGAAGTGACATTCCTAGGTCACATCCTTTCTAAGGAGGGAGTGGCAACTGATCCTCAAAAGATAGAGGCAGTGAGAGATTGGGCAAGGCCTACTACAGTGAAGGAAGTCAGAAGTTTTCTTGGATTGACTGGATATTACAGGAGATTCATTCAAGGTTATGCTCAGATAGCCGTGCCGCTTACTGGTCTGACCAAGAAGAGTGTGAACTTCAAGTGGACTGAGCAATGTGAGGCGAGCTTTCAGAAGTTGAAAGAGAAACTGACTACTGCACCTATTTTGGCTTTGCCTAGAGCAGGTGTTGAGTATGATGTTTATAGCGATGCTTCACATCGTGGGCTTGGTTGTGTCTTAATGCAAGAAGGAAAAGTGATCGCGTATGGGTCTAGGCAACTAAGGCCGCATGAGAAGAATTACCCGACTCATGATCTGGAGTTGGCTGCAATTATTTTTGCCCTGAAGCAATGGAGACACTACGTGTACGGTGAGAAATTGAATATGTACACGGACCACAAAAGCTTGAAGTACATCTATCAGCAGAAGGATCTGAATTTGAGGCAGCGGAGATGGTTGGAGGTACTTGAGGACATTCGTCCGGAGATTAAGTATCACCCAACGAAGGCTAATGTTGTTGCTGATTCACTTAGCTGCAAAAGCAGTCTGGCGAGTTTGATTACGACTCAGTGGCAGCTAGCAGAGGAGTTGGATCGAGCAGGTATTGAAGTTGTTCTGCATGACTTGGGAGCGTCCTTAGCTCAGTTGAGACTTCAACCGACACTGAACGAAAGGATTATTGCAAGTCAGAAGGCTGGTGCAGAGATTCAGAAGATGTTGGAGCAGGTTGGTGCTGGCAAGTTGCCCAGATTTTAAATTAGGGATGGAGTGCTGTGGTTTGGAAAGAGGCTGTGTGTTCCGGATCAGGCGGACCTGAAAGAGAGTATCATTCAGGAGGCACATGCTACTCTTTTGTCTGTACATCCTGGGAGTACCAAGATGTATAAGGACATCAAGCAGTATTTCTGGTGATCAGGTTTGAAGCGGGATGTGGCCGAATTTGTGTCGAAGTGTGAGGTTTGTCAACAAGTCAAAGCCGAGAATCAAAAACCTAGAGGTCTATTGCAACCGTTACCTATTCCGGAATGGAAGTGGGATAACATCAGTATGGATTTCATTACGGGTTTACCCAAGAGTTCTAAGGGCAATGATGCGATTTGGGTTATAGTCGATCGATTAACCAAGTCTGCTCACTTCTTGGCAATGAAACTTACTACTTTGACGGACAAGTTGGCTGAGATGTATGTTGGTGAGATTGTCAGGCTTCATGGCGTTCCGTTGACGATTGTATCCGATCGAGATGCGCGGTTTACTTCGCATTTCTGGAGGAGTCTTCAAACAGCTTTGGGTACCAAGACAGATTTCAGCACTGCTTTTCATCTCCAGACCGACAGGCAGACCGAGAGAATCAACCGTATTCTTGAGGATATGCTTCAGTGTTGTATACTAGACTTTGGAGGCAGTTGGGAAAGGCATTTACCTTTGGTGGAGTTTGCCTACAATAACAGTTTTCAGACTAGCATTGGGATGGCACCGTACGAAGCTTTGTATGGCAGGAAGTGTAGGACGCCTGTTTGTTGGTTCGAAGTTGGGGAGCGTCAGATGTTTGGACCTGAGATTGTTCAGCAGACCTCTGAAAAGATTGATCTGAGGCTCAGAGCAGGTAGAAGAGCTATGCAGACAACTGGAGAAGGGACCTTGAGTTTGAGGTTAGTGACTTTGTCTTCCTGAAAGTTTCGCCCAGTAAAGGCTTGATCCATTTCGGCAAGAGTGGGAAGTTAGCCCCGAGGTTTATAGGCCCGTAAAAGATATTGAAAAGGATCGGGAAAACTGCTTATCGGCTTGAATTATCGGAAGAGTTGTCTCAGGTGCACAATGTCTTTCATGTGTCTATGCTGAGAGGTTATATTCCAGATCCGAGTCATCATTTGCGTCAAGTGCCGGAAGGTTTGCAGTTGGATCTGAATTACATCGAGTCTCCTGTCGAGATTGTTGATCGTCGAGAGAAAGTCTTGAGGAATAAGATGATACCGATGGTCAAGGTAGTCTGGAGAAACTATTTGGTTGAGGAGGCTACTTGGGAATCTGAGGAGAGGATGTTGAAGGACTATCCTGAGCTTTTTGTTTGATTTGTATTTTTGTATTTTCTTATGCTTGCTTTTGTTCCTCGCTCTTGACTGTAGTTCCGGGGACGGAACTATTCTAAGGAGGGAGTATTGTAATGCCCCGATTTTTATTTATGAAAATTATTTATTTATTTTTGCACGTAGTGTGCACGTGCAATTTTAGTAATATGAAATCTTATAATTATTTTTCTTTATGGATGATGAGTATATGCATATGTATGTATATATGTTCTTTAAATTTTTTTTTTTTATAAAAGCCCTTTTCCTAAAATAAACACAAGCCCAAAAATCTAATTTATTTATTTTGTAAAAAAAAAAAAACTAATATTTTGGCCCATCAATTTAAGCCCATTCTTTTAATAACAACTTGTAAGGTAACATCTTTTAAAAGATTATTTTTATAAGAATGTATAATGTACAAGTTTTTATATGGAGACTAGTGCATGCACGTGCATTGCACGTACACGTGCATGAGCACCTTTCCTTGGCCGGTTTTTGGGAGAGGTGGAGTTAGTGTGTAGGTGGTTACCTAGTTGTGGGTACGTAGTTACTACAACTCCTACTCTCATCCTAGCCCTCCATCTCATAACCATCTACTAAATCCTAGCCTTCTATCTCACCCAAAGATTTAGTATAAATACCCCTCTCACTCATTTGTCTTTGACACTAAGAACTTTATTTGAAAGAAAGTTATATTTTAAGAGGGTTGTGAGGGAGTATCTTGGAGGCCGGTCATCATTTCAGAGGATTCTCGGTGGCAAGGAGCAAGGAGGAGGAGTCACACTATCACACTAGAAGGCTTTACGGGATTTCGTTTATTTCTTCAACAAGGTGGGTGTTTCTCATGACTTCTAGTATAGAAATCATGCTAGGATTGAGATTGATTGGTTATTATGCGTGTGTAAACTGAAGTGATAGAATGATTGTTATATTAAAATCCTCTATGCTATACATAAGGTGGAAAATGTGAATGAATGGTAAAGAACTAAGACATTTAGAGGAACTGGAGATTACCGGTACAGTCGACCGATCATGTTGACAGTTGACTGGAACGATGAAATAAAATATATACAGTTCGAAATTCCATGAGTTGATGTATTTAATGTGTGCCGTTATCTTGACTTTCCTAGCATGTTAACTCAGGATTAATATTTATCTCTGTAGACAAATAATGAGTAAAGGACAAATGCACGATTAGAAATTTTATTTGGGTGAAAGAAAATACTAGTATTGTGAAACCTACATTTAATCGTAAACAATGTTGTGATGCTGGTAAATGGATAAGAATCGCAGGTTTATGTTGACATTGAACATACTGTAGTTGAACAAAAATGCTGTGTGTTAATTGAAGAACAGAAGGAATAGATATTCCTTAAATTGAAATTAACTTTGATCAGTCGAACGAATATTTGTAGCAGTCGACTGTACTGAACATGAAAAGTTGTATAGTTGAACTATCCGGAACAGCCAACTGGTACGAATGACAGTCGACTTCCCCGTAAAGTATATTTAGATTTTGAACGCTGCGGAACAGCCGACTGGCCATGTGCAGCAGTCGACTCTTCCGAGCAAGTTATTGAAGAATTGTATTTGGCTGAACAAGTCGACTGGATAAGCTTTAAGTCGACTGTCCATATCACTTTTTGGCATATTAGAAATTCTATGATTTGTTTTACGATAAAGTTTGCGAATCTTATGTTGAATGATTATTGGTTGTGACAAGTTAGAAGCAGTAAACTCTGTTTGTCTTTGCATGAATTTATACCTGAAATGAAGGGAATCATTATTTGAATTTATGAAAGTTGTATGAATGTGGAAGCTATAAACATGGAAAAGGAAAATCTATTGTGATTATGAAAAATGAACTCACGAGCTTGAAAGGCTCAATTCTGGTGATTGTGAAATGGAAATTGAAACTAAAGAGTAGCTAAGCCTCCCACCGGCAATTAGAAAGAAATGAATTGAAATGGAATTTGAAATGAAAGACCAAGGTTGGGTCATGTTGAATGAATGATTAAGTCCGGTATAGTGGAAAGGCTAACTTTAGAACTTTGATTTTGTTCATGATTCCAATAAAATAAGGACTAGATACATAGTGGAGATGTGATGAAAGTAAGAGAAAAACACGAGTATGAGGGCTATCGGATTGGCGATATGAGAGTGATCCACAGGCTGCCTGCTTGATGCATCAAGACAATGCGTGGGCACTACTCCAGAATTATCGTCCCGGTGGCAACGCTTGTGGGATGTTTGAGTGGCTATGGATGGTGCCATCGTTCCATGGCGGAAGCTGAATTGTCCATAGGTTGCCTGCTCGATGCGTCGTGTCAGTGCGTGGGATTTTCCTCCAGGCTGCTTGGACATGGGCTCGTAGATCATAGGACATCTAAGATACTTACCGTAGTTACAGTAGTAGATTAAGTCATGGTGAGGGATTGAACCCTATAAAATGAAGTGCAAATAAGGGCTTGCCCTCGGACCTATGTAGTATGGGATGCATAGAATCCGAACAAGTGCGCATTAGTGCCATATAATATAATAACTGCAATAAGGACTAAGTGCACAATCACAACACGACATCAACAGGATAGTCCCTTTATGGTTTATTTGTGAACAAGTTTGTGATTTGTTAAGAAATGAGAATCGTTATACTGTTTCTGGCATAGAGAGGATGGCCATGTATAATTTGTGTCGGTTGAATAAACTGACGTACCCACAGTTTCATATACAGGATAAACGGCTTGGTAAAGATTAAAAGAGAACTGATGCTTAAAGATTACTTATTGTTGCATCTTTGTTTAAATGATGTAAATTGCTTCCGCTGTTATTAGATGTAAATTATTTGTGATATATGCTTCCGCTGTAAAATGTCAAGTGTGAAATCTCATGTAACTCTGATGTAAAGTGAAAAGTTTTATTTCCTTGTGAAATTGTACCGAATGAGACGTAAAGATCTTGTGGAAATCTCGAATTCAGTGTATTTTGGAATTCAGGGCGTTATAGACTCACCCGGCGAGTGAGGATTCCAAGCAACCCGAACCAACCTGATGACCTTATTCTTCAAAATCTTCTCCCGTCGGTCCAAGTTCGAAACTGGACGGATCTCACAGGTCAAATCTAGCTGAATAGACAATTCTGAGTAGTCGATGACATGACTATCATCTCTGACATGCTTTCTGAGTTGGGAGACATGAAAGACATCATGCACTCCAGATAGAGCCGACGACAACGCGAGTCTATAGGCCACCTTGCCTACTCGCTTCACAACATTAAACGGCCCAATGAATCTAGGGCTTAGCTTGCCCCTGCCTCCAAACCGGATAACTCCCTTCCATGGTGATACTTTGAAGAACACATGATCACCCACTTTGAATTTTAATGGTCTCCTGTGAACATCTGCCCATTTCCTCTGTCTGTCCTGAGCTGCCTGTAGGTGTTTCCTGATCTGTGTCACTGCATCAACAGTTTTCGTGATCAGCTCAGGTCCCAAAAGCTTTCTCTTACCAATGTCATCCCAGCACACTGGCGATCTACACTTCCGACCATACAAGGCTTCATACGGAGCTGCCTTAAGACTTGCTTGGTAGCTGTTATTGTACGAAAACTCCAAGTGTAGATGATCTTCCCAAGATCCTCCAAACTGCAGAACACAGGATCTCAACATATCTTCCAATGTTTGAATGGTCCTCTCCAATTGCCCATCTGTCTGTGGATGGAAATCAGTACTGTAGTTCAGCTTACTCCCAAGACTGCCTTGAAGACTCTCCCAGAACTACGATCGGAATCTAGTATATCTGTCTGATACAATGCTGACAGGGACCCATGCAATCTGACAATCTACTGCATGTACTTCTCTACAAGGCTCTCTGTAGACTGGCCCAATCTGAAGGGAATAAAATGGGCACTCTTCGTCAAGCGATCCACTATTACCCAAATGGCATTGTGACCCTTGGGACTTCTTGGCAAGGTAGTCACAAAGTCCATGGTAATGCTCTCCCATTTCCACTCCAAAATAGGAAGAGGTTGAAGGAGCCCAGGAGTCCTATGATGTTCTGCCTTCACCTGCTGACAGATCAAACACTGCGACACATACCTCGCCACGGCTCTTTTCATACCATGCCACCAAAAGTGATATTTCAGATCCCGATACATCTTTGTACCATCGGGATGGATAGAATAAGGCGAACAGTGAGCTTTTTCGAGCAACTTCTGTCTGACTTCCCCCTTCAGAACACATAGGCCGGTCCCAAAGTGGAGAGATCCATCCTCATGAATAACCATGTCAGTCTTCGAACCTACTTCAACTTCAGCCCGAAACTCCTGCAACTGCTCATCACCTGATTGTGCTTCTTTAATCTGTTCCACCAACGACGACTGCAGCTGAAGCATCATACAGCTCTGCTCGGTTCCAGGCAAAATCACTTCCAACTCCAATATTCTCATCTCTTCGAAAAGCTCATTCTGCACAGTAAGAACCATAGTAGCCGGTCTTCTACTCAGAGCATCAGGTACTAAGTTGACCTTACCAGGATAGTACTGCAAATTAATATCGAAGTCTGCCATCAGTTCCAGCCATCGTCTCTGCCTCATATTCAGCTCCTTTTGAGTAAACACGTACTTGAGACTCTTGTGGCCAGTGAAAATCTCCACTCGGTCTCCAAGTAGGTAGTGCCTCCAAAGCTTCAGGGCAAAAATCACAGCAGCAAGCTCCAAGTCGTGTGTAGGATAGTTCTTTTCTTGCGGCCTCAATTGCCTATAAGCATAGGCGACAACCTTGCCTCGTGGCATCTGAACAGCACCCAAATCTCTGCCTGAGGCATCACAATGAATTACGAAACCTCCTGATCCATGTGGTATCTTCAACACAGGTGCTGATGTTAACCGATCTTTCAGCTCAGCAAAGGCTTCATTACAGGACTCATCCCACACGAATTTCTGCTCTTTCCCAGTCAACTTGGTCAACGGCCTGACGTTCTTCAAAAAATCCCGAACAAACTTTCTGTAGTAACCTGCTAGCCCATGGAAACTACGAACTTCAGATACAGATTGCGGCGTCGGCCAATCCTTAACTGCAGAGATCTTAGACGGATCGACAGAAACTCCATCACCAGAGATAATATGCCTTAGGAAGGCAACCCGGTCCAACCAAAACTCGCACTTGTTAAGTTTCCCATACTACAGATGTTCTCTCAACATCTGCAAGACAACTCGCAAGTGCTCAACATGCTCATCAAGACTCCGAGAATAGACGAGGATACCATCGATGAACACCACAACGAACTTGTCCAGGAAGGGAGAGAAGACCCGATTCATCAAGCTTATGAACACGGCTGGAGTATTCGTAACCCCGAAAGGCATCACCAAGAACTCATAGTGACCATATCGAGTGCGGAAGGCAGTCTTCTATACATCCTCAGCCTTCACCTTGACCTGATGGTACCCAAAACGAAGATCCAGCTTTGAGAACACGAAAGCACCTCCCAATTGGTCGAACAAGTCATCAATTCTCGGCAACAGATATCGGTTCTTCACTATGACATTGTTCAGCTCACGGTAGTCGATGCACAACCTGCGACTACCATCCTTCTTGTTGACGAACAGTACAGGAGCACCCCAAGGTGAGACACTCGGCCTGATAAAACTCTTATTCAGCAACTCCTGAATCTACTCCTTCAACTCCGCCAACCCAACTAGCGCCATCCGGTACGTGCTCTTAGAAATAGGAGCTGTACCCGGCTGGGCATCAATCCCGAACACAACTTCTCAGTCTGGAAGAAGCCCTGTCAAATCATCTTGAAACACATCAAGAAACTCTCGCACAATCAAAGGTGTGACAACACCATCAGTATCCACTTGCTGCATTACTCTAGTTTCAAGACTCACCGACTTCTCAACATGGCCAAGCGACGTTTCACCAGCGTGGAATTCATATTCCTGATGGTCTGGTATTTGGAACACCACCTTCTTCTTAGGGCAGTCGATCATAGCATAAGTAATACCGAGCCAATCCATGCCCAAGATCACATCAAAACCCCAATTGCAGATGACAATAAGGTCGGCTACAAAATCAACTCCTCCAATAACCAAAGGGCTCTGCTCACAGATCTGAGAGCACACAATGGTACCTCCACCCGTAGTGATGTTCTAAGCTACTGATATCTCACTACAGACCAAACTGTGCAAGCCAACGAAGCTAGAGGAAACAAAAGAATGAGTTGTCCCGGAATCAAAGAGGACATGGGTGGGAAAGGAGTGAACAAGAATAATGCCTAGTAAGAATTCAAAGATGAGAACACAATATATAAAAAGCAAAATGCAATAACAGATATGGATGAAAGAATAACATGATAGAGCAAGAGAATAAAATAACAAGATAGTAAGAAAATCAAAATAAAACATAACTAAAGATGTACCTGCAATAACTCCTAAAGCGGTCTCAGCATCCTCAGCAGTCAGGTTGTAGGCCTGACCACGACCTCCAGAAGGACCTCCCTGAGGAGCGGCTCTCCTCTGACCGAAAACTTGCCTCTGAGGTGGGAGTGGTGGTTCGTCCTGACCACGAGCAAGCGCTCCCTGTGGAGCGGAATCTCCAACCGGTGAAAGGGTCCTAGACCTTGGGCAATCGCAAACCATGTCGTCGCTATTACCACACAGGAGGCACTAGCGATTGGCCATCCTGCAGTTCTCATGCAAGTGTCCAGTCCTGTGACTGTGCTCACAGACCGGGTTCGTCCCCTGAGCGGAAGGTGGATACAACAGTGCCCTGGCAGGAAAGGTTAGAACGGGCCTCCTCATAGGCCCTCCAGACGGCCTAGCAGCGACAGGATGCGGAACGGACCGAATGGCATGCTTTCGTCTACTAGTCTGCTCCTGGCTTCTAGCATCCTCTAGGATGTCAGCATAGGATCAGAGTCACAAGGCAGCCAGGCGATCCTGGATTTCAATGTCTAAGCCTAGTAAGAAATTGTGACCCTTATCTTCATCATTGGCCACCATGGAACTAGCAAAGAGACTTAGTCGGGTGAATTCTGTACCATACTTGTCTACGGTCTGAATCCCCTGGTTCGAGATAGTGTTTTAGTTAAACATTGATATATCATGAAATAACAACGAAAATTGCATAATAAACACTATCTGACGAACATGAGTAAGCGCGACAAATTACCTCTCTATTTTATTTCCGATGACATCGAGAAAGAACTTTGTGAGAAAGCTCTCTCTGAAGATGGCCCAGGTGATGGGGCGCCTTAGCCGTTCCATCTCAGCTCGCCACCAGATGTGAGAAAGGTCAACAAGCTGGATGCTCACGACATCCACTCGATCAACATCTGTTATTCGTGCTATGATTAATAGTTGCTCAGTCCTGATAAGCCATTGTTCGGCTTCCAGCGGACCTTCAGTGCCCAAGAATTTGTCTAGGTGTAGCCTCATGAAGTCCACTACATTGTCAGGTCTCGGTGGCAGCACCCCAGCCGCAGGTACAATGGGCTCCCTGTTGGTAGCTGCCAAAGCCACCCTCATCAATTCACCATGCTCCCACTGCATCTGCATCATCTGTTGCATCAGCAGCTCATTCTGCTCATGCTGCATTTGCATCACTTGAGCAATAGTGGGCTCTTCCGGCTGATCATCCCTAGCTCGGGAGAATGAAGAACTCTTTCTAGCCATGTCCTAAAATAAAAATCAAACAGTTAGCATCCAGATTATAAGTTGGTTATCAATTATCCATGTAATTCACGGGTTGTACATATTGTTGAGTCAAACCGGTCCAACCCAAACTAATCAGGGTCCAACCCCAAACTATTTAGGGTCAAAACTGACTCTGATACCACTAAAAACCATGTCACGCCCCGCTTTCCTAAACTACGGAATACAAGCACGTGACATGGCCCAGCGAATGACTTGCGTCATCCATGTGCTGTTATCGATTCACTCAACAATATAAATAGGAAGTAATACAACCACACATGCATTAAAAGAGTAATCACATGAATAATAATACTTGGAATTTAAGTATAAAATAACCAGCATAATAACAATCCAACATCTGGAATCAACAATAACAATAATCGGATCAAAAGCCCACAAATACAAGAATTAACAACATTTTTCAATTATTAAAGTTCTCAAAATGAAACAATAATTATTTAAGCGGCGCAGCAAAAACAATTCTTTGACCATTGCTGCTCTCCTAGTCCGTTAGGCAAATCTCCTTAATTTTGTGTAAGTTGTTCATCTAAAGACAGAATAATATGTCCTTAGAGCAAGTCGTGGACATCAAGTAGAGAAATAGAGGAACAATGACAATAATGGTATAACGATGAATTCAATGAATAATGAAATCAATAGTATTGAACAGTGACAAAGTGATAATAGTACAATGTTCAATAACGATGATTTATAACCATAAAAATAAACAATAACAATAACGGTAAGCAATAACGATAACACTATTCGATAACGATGATAAAAAGCAATGACAATGCGATGAAGTCTTAAGTCTATTATTCATTTTAATCCTAACTAATGCACGTATTACTGCATCCCATACTACAGGTTCGATGCATACAATAAATTTCGTTTAGACTAAGGTGGTAGATTCTATAGGTCATTTACTCGGCACGATAACAATAACGATAATGATAACAATAGCAATCTCTTGCACAATAACAATAACAATAGTCGGCACAGTAATCCTAAAACAATACACGATGAATTGGAATACTGTGGTCAGTAATCCAACAATAAATTGATAGCACTAGCCAACACAATATCTTGGAAAACAATGCCCACATTCCCGAGTACAGTCACTATTTTGTCAACTACCATAGTCAACCCTTAACCCCGGCCTTATTAACATTTTTTATTCAATTAACATGCAATACTAATAGGGAACAATAAGGACAGAAATATCAATGGAAATCGATAATACGATTAATAAGGGACACTAGAATGATGACAACACAACCCTAATATCATGCAATATACTCTATACACTCAAATATACCAAATTCAACATTATAGATTCAATTATATATTATTAAACATAGGAACCCAATTATGGACAACAGTAGGTTGTTGTATCAAAATTAGAATTTCTATTTCTACAGGATAGCAAATGTAGATCCGTCAGAAGTTCTAGAAACTAGACTCCTGTCCGGTTCCAACGCATATTTAAAGTCCAAATTCCGACAACAGTGGCTATGTGAATTTCAGTGTTCTTTATAGGTTACTGTTTCTGGCTGGTTATCAGTGTCAACTAGTTTTAGTTGTAACAGCAGTAAATATTCATTGCAAAAATCAGTAAAAATAATTTTTATTACCCTAACCATGTCAACCATCAATCTGGAAATTATCATGGTAATATTTGATCATTAGTTCACCTAATTCATTAGCTTAACGTGGTATGTGCATAAATATACAAATACAGTGCAACAGTAGTAAAAATGTCATAACTCATGCAATATAAGTCAGAATTTAAAAATTATGGAAGTTCTGGAAACTAGAAACATGGGGCTACATTTCATATTCAGAAAGTTATTGATTTTGATGACATTATCTAGGTCGAAACAGCATGACAATGTTCAAGTTGGCAATAAATTTCAGGGTTTCAACATATTCTTCATGAATCAAATGATTAAAATATTGTGAACGGTGAATTAGGAGTTAACAATTATAAATCACAGCAAGTTACATCTATGTGAACATAGTATTAAGATGTATAATGTCCATAATCTTACTAATCACAATCAACTAGTACACCATCATCAATTATATGAATAATCAACACTAGTATACAATCTACAGTAGTTATGTAATGTCATGACATGAACTACAATAATAATTCCAATTTCTATATTTAATAATTAACTACATGAATGCATGCAAGATCTCTATACATTGGAGGCAAAAGACGGCACGAAGTCAAGACTACTACTTGGATTCGCTCTTGTAAATCCGTAGCATCCCAACGATGAACAACAATAAGCAATATACGATAATCAATATAGATCTACTTGTGGGATTTAATAAATAATCACGAATACGATACAATAAAATTCTGGAGTGAGATGACTTTCCTTTATAACGACATTAGATTAATCCGAATATGCGAAGAATAGCAGGATCGGAATCTCGGGCAACAAATCATGAACACGAAGCACGAACACATGCGAGTCATGTGCAAAACACCAAAACAGTAAGACACCAACAGATCAGATCCCCTACTCTTCCAAAAAAGCAAACACCAAGTCCAAATCCCACACACAGAACAACACACACCAAAACTGACCAATCCCTCTTCTTCCAAAACACCAAACAGTAACAAATACTGTTCTTCTTCTCAACGCGATAGAGAGAGAGAGAGAGACGGCGGGAGACTCGACAATGACTGCAGCGAGGAGCGACAACAGCGACGAGGGCAAGGGCAGCTGACGGCGGAGCGCTGGCGTTCGAGAAGTGACACCGCGACGAGAACTCGAAGCTCGAGCGATGCCTTGTTTTGCGCCGAAACAGAGGAGGCAAAAATGGCAAGGTTTTGGGGCTTGGACGATGACGACGACGAGGTGAGGGGGACGTCGGTGGTTGCGGGGGTGAAAGGAAAGGTGAAGACGGCGGCGAAGAAGCGGATGAGCTCGAGATATTGGCAATGGTGATGGGTTCGACAATGGTGACTGAGGTTGAAGACGAGGTGGGGGCACTACGGTGGCTTGGGTTGGGGCAGAGGTCGGCGAGGTGAGAGCGCAACGTGGGTCGCAACTGGCTGACGAGGAGGCGAATGGGGGAGCGATGAGGGTGATGGCAATGGCGAGGGAGAGGGTGATGGAGGGTGATGATGAGTCAATCGACGGTGCACAGGGACGTTGAGGGGGAGCATCGGTGGTGGATTGTATTTGGGTGCAGGGATGGTGAGGCTCGACTGATGGGTTTGTCGGCATAGGAGAGAGGATGGCAACGGGGAAGATGAAGAGGTGGGTGGGAGGTTAGGGGTGGGGGTATAACAATGGTGAAGGGTTGGGTTAGGTGGAGGTTGAACAGTAGATCGGGGTAGGGGTGAACAGTGGAAGTTGAAGGGGTTTGTTGTTTTGGATGTTGGGAGAAAGAGAGAGAAGAAGAAGAACATTTAATGATAGAATAGTCGGAGTGAATTGTGGGTAGTTAGCAGATACGTGGGATTGTGGGGGAGAAGATCTGGGTTTGGTTGTTAAGGAAAATTTGGGTTGTGGGTTTGGGCTAATGGGTTGTTTAGAATCCAATAGGAGATGGGTTATAGGGTTTTGGGTACAATATGGGTCAAATAGAAGGACAATTCTCAACCCAACAAGACAAAAAACAATTTCATGAAATAAAATTTGAATTAGAAAAAGGAGTAAGATTCAAATAATCAAATTGAAATTAAGGATAAATCATGAATAATATTAGAGTTAATATCATTTGATACAATAATGAAACAAAAGAAATGAAATGTTATAGAATTAGAAAAGAGATTACAATGGAGATCAATAATAAAAATGGGAAAAAATAAAAACGGGAGTTACAATTACATTCACCCCCCCCCTTAAGATTTAGCATTCTCGCTATGTTTGGACCCGTGCTTAATCCATGATCTTTCCTTTCTAATTGATGTGTTACTCAATATTGGGGTGGTTTGGTTGGTCGTAAAATGTATCTAATATAGAAGATTACTATTTGGAAAAAAATATTTGGAAATAAGTTCTTAAAAAGTGGTTTGTTTGGGTGTAGTTTTCTTGTAGTGTAGGATATAGAGGAGAGAGAGAAATTTTAAAAACTAGTAAAAAATAATTGTAGAGAAGTAGGTGGAGTTGTTTTATTGGATAATGTGAAGAGAGAAGAGAGAGAAATCAATTTAAAAACCCTTAAATAGGGTTCCTTGTCCATTTTCCTCTCATTTTGATTGAAAATGGGAAAAATCAGCAACAGTAATTTAGCGGGGAAACCAAATTTAATCTCTTTTACTCCTAAACAAAGCTATAAACATTGCACTTTCATCAAATTTGTTTTCCTACAACAACTTTTCGGACAAACTAACCACCCCTTAGAGAGAGGTCCTACCTGTCTAGAAAACCTCCCCGGATCAAATATGTGATATTTATAGAAGAAGTTTTTAATACTTTTGTAAGATTTTGTTTGTTTGTTTGCATGCTTGCTTGCTTTGTTTTGAACAAGGCAGACCCACTGATAGTAGCTCTCTCTTACTCTATATGTATAGTGGTAAATGTTTAACAATTGTTCTGAATAATCTCAAAGCTCACCTTCTTCCATATCACTTTAAGATTAAAAAAATCCCAAAGTATCTGCTGATCTGTAGAGGGGAGCAGGCTCCTTGCTATAACTCCTCCCTCCCTCCTCAACCCTTCCCCCACCACTTTCTTTCCCTTACATCCAAATTAAAGAAGCTATGACTGAGAAAAACCGGTCGCTAATAGCTCAGATCTAACCAGGTTTGGCTAGATCCGGTAAGCCCTGGGATTGATCTTGAGTCTATAGGCTCGGACGGTTGCTCTAGTGGTAGCTTGGTGGTTGTAGTTGGGGGTGATGATGGAGAAGAATGATTTCATCAAAAGTATTATTTTAGATGTTGTTTCTTCTATCGAGATAGAGTTTCTCACCAAAGTAGGTTGTTCTTTGTGCCCAGTACCCAAAACCCAGTCTTATCCTATACATATTGGTCTTGTGGTAGTGCCTGAGATTATTCCAATTCTGATAATCAGGGTGTAAATCTCAAGCAGTAGAGAAACCCTAACCCTAATTTCTCTTTGTTTCTATTCTTATAATTATTCAACAATCTTGAGATAGTAGTATTTTTTAATTTTGAGATTAAAATAGAGATCATCGTTGTCGTCGAAATCACTATTCGTCGGGCTTTCATCGCCGTCGCCGGAGCTAGTCGTCGCCGCCGCCAATCACTGCCATCGTCACACGTGGCTGCCCCTGCTGCAACCTCCTTATCCTCATCCCCGATCATTTGTGTGATCAGGTTCTAGATTTTTTCAGATCCAATCTTTTAATTGAATAGAAGTTGGCGGTTTGTGTTCGGGCTGACCAGATCCAGATCCAATGACACGGAGGCATTCCATTGGCTGGGCATTTACTGTTCTGTGTTCAGGCCGTGGACCAGATCCAGATCAGATCCAAACACCAGATCTGGATCTAATCACGCGATGAGGGTGATTGCAAAGTCTACCTGAAGTGAATTTGTTGTTCACATATGGATCGACTACTTTCAAAGCATCTTGTACACATAAATTTAAAATATGACATGCACATATAACATGAAAAATTTCACGACATAGAGGAGATAATTGTTATTTTAATGCATTAATCAAACCATTGTTGTTGGAGACATTATCAAAACTAATAGTAAAAATTTTATTGCGAATTTTAAAAAAATCACAAACTTCTAAAATACGTGTTGTGATAACCATACCACTATGAGGATACAACAAAGCGGAAAGTGAAATGATTCTCTTTTGAATCATCCAATCACTATCGATCCAATGATAAGTTATGCCCATCATCGAAATATCGTTACAACTTTTTTAATAATCAGAAGTTAACGATACTCTACAAGTTAAAGAAAACAAAAGTGCAATTAAAGCATCTCTCATTTCATTGTAAAGTTTAAAACAATTGGCCTTGAGTGTATTTCTAGGAATTCTCTTAAAATGTGGATTTAGTGCATTTTGGTTAAATGCCTCTACGTTCCTACTATCGGAATAAGAATAAGGTAACTCATTCTTAATAACTAGTTTTGCCATTTACCGATGAATAATTTCGGGATCATAGGGGTGGCTATCTATTTACCCGGCCCTAGGGTGGATTTTTTGTTGTATTTGTTGGTCTTGTACAAGTGTGTGGTGTATAAAGGTAATGTGTCGTCTAATTGTACCCATCCTCCCACCCTTCTTCCATTTGTAACTTTTGTTATATATTTTACAAATCTTATGTCCTATACGAGGATTCTCCTCGTCCGGAATAAAGTCATAATATTTGTGTCAATTACTAGTTTCCCTTCTATGTTTTCTACTAGAACTGGGTTGTGCGGATTCAGTTTCATGTGTTGTGTGTCACTAGTATACATTTCTTGTTGTGTATCGGGATCATAATGTGGAGGAACATCTTTATAACCTATGTTAAGGTTAGGGTTATATTCGGTCTCTAATTGTGGGATTGTTGGAGGCTGACGAGAAGAATTAGTGGAATCTTGTCCACTTTGGCTACGGCCGATATCTCGTGACCGTGACATGATAAATGGTTTGTAGTAGTAGTGTATGTGAAAAAATGATTTCTAGTGTTTTAGTAGTGTATGTGAAAAAGTAAAAAAAACAAAATAGGTGGTATATGTGAAAAAAAAATCTAAAAAGCGATAGGAAGGTTGAGAGAGAGAGAGAGAGAGTAGCAAAAAACCAACAGATAAATATGAAAAAGTTAAAGCTACAACAATAATGAAGAGTTGAGAGAGTTGAGAATACCGTGCTTCACCAATAATCATATATACAGTTGAGTGAGAAAATAATAGTAGAGAGGCTTTAGAAGTAGATGTAGTTGAGGGAGTTTGTAGTAGACATAGTTATAGAGTGAGTGAGCTTCTTTGTTGAGAGATTTCGTGATGCAGTGTATCAAGAATCAAGCAGAGATTTCTATAGAATTAGGGCGGTAGAATGGAGATTCGGGAAAACTGAGCAATTTGGGGAAGAACAGATGAAGAGGAATCAAGATTAGATCGGAGAAGAAAGGGTTCTTTATTGATTGCTTGAAGTTTCTATTACATTCCCCTAGTATTTATACACACCCTGTTTACAAAGTTTGTTACACCTGCTGCTCGTTTCTCGCCATTTCATTCTTTTTGAAACACACGTGCACCATATGTAAACTGCAGATACTTTGATACACCCCTCTTTTAGCTGCTACAGTCGAAATCTTTGAGATGCGCTGGCCTCCCAGTTCCTAACTGTCTTCTTATGTCCACAACCATCCCTGCATTCCGCAGTCTACTCATCCCTACCATCTGCAACACCAGCAGCTTGGGTATCATTACTTCCCCTCTTAACATGGACCTTGTCCTCAAGGTCCAAGTCTGAAAATGACTGCACAGTTGTAGCTTCTCTTTCCCACGTTGCTTCCTCTTCAGGCAACCCCTCCCACTTAATTAGAAGCACCTTAACAATACAACCACATACTTTAACTCTTCTTTTCCCTATAGCTTTTGATGGTTGAAATACCCACTGATTGGGCATCATTCACTTCAGGTAGACTCTGCAATTCCTCCTGCGATGGAGCTGTAATGCATTTCTTAAGCATCGACACATGAAACATAGGATGGATTCTAGCATTTTGAGGCAACTACAGTTTATAAGCTGCCACTCCCACTTTCTTCAAAACTTGATAAGGTCCATAAAACCTTTTTGAGAGTTTTTGATTGTGCCTATTGATTAATGAATTCTGCTAATAGGGTTTTTGTTTAAAAAACACCCAATCTCCCACCTGATACTCCTTCTCCCTTCTAGTAGCATCAACTTGATTCTTCATTCTACATTGGGCATCCAACAAATTACTCTTCAAACTCTTCAAAAGCTCATTACGCTTTGTTAATTCCATATCCACCTCGTTATTGCTGGCATTTCCTTTCACATAATTTGGCATAGTAGGGGGCTGTCTCCCATATACTACTTCGAATGGAGTGGCTTTTATAGATGAATGCCATGAAGTATTATACCATAACTCTGCCAAAGACAGGTATCTACACCATTGCTCTGGTTCATCACTAACAAATGAGCGCAAATACTGCTCAAGAGCTCTATTTGTTACCTCTATTGGGCCATTGGTTTGCGGGTGATACGCAGTGCTCATTTTCAACTAAGTGCCTTGATTTTTGAACAATTGTTGCCAAAACTGGTGCAAAAGAATAGGGTCTCAATCAGAAATAAAGGATTTGGGAATGCCATGGACCCTCAAAATGTTTGCTGTGAAGGCATCAGCCACCTTAATTGCTGTCATATTGCTTGCCAAGGGAACAGAATGTGCATACTTTGATAATCTGTCTATAACTACCACGATAACTGACTTTCCCTGAGACTTGGGTAATTCACTCACAAAATCCATAGCTGCATCCTCCCATACCTGCAGTAGTATTGGCAATGGCTGCAACAAACCTGTAGGCTTCAGAGTCTCATATTTGGTTTGTTGACACACCACACATTGTCGAACATAATCTTCAACTGATTGCAACATTCACCTCCAATAAAATAAAGCTCTCAGCCTTGCCAAAGTTTTTGCTACCCAAGCATGTCCCCCAAGTGGTGTTGAATGCATTTCATACAAAATCTTCTGCTGCAACCCTGGGGGGACAACAATTTTACCCTTAAAAACAAAATATCATTCCTAAGCATGTATTCAGGTTTATTGAGATGAGAATCTGCTATCTCCACAATCAACTTCCTGCACCCCTCATCCTTCATTAGTTCCTCCTTCAACTTATCCATTCACACCATTTTCGGAGTAGACAGTAACACAAGTAATGAGCTATCTTCATGATGTATCCTTGATAAACTGTCAGCTACCAAATTCTTATCACCTGGCTTGTATATTATTTTAAATCGGTACCCCGCCAATTTATACAACAACTTATGTTGCTTTGGTGTTTGTATTGTTTGATTTAGCAAATGATACAGACTTTGATGGTCTGTTTTCACTATTAATTCACTACCCAAGAGATACTGACACAACTTCTTCACAGCTTTCGTAATTGCAAACATTTCCCTCACATACGTAGATGAAGCTTCCATTCTCTTGTTCATCTTCTTGCTAAAATAGGCTATAGGGTGCCCTTCTTGCTACAACACAGCTTCGATACCTTCACCAGATACATCTGTCACAATGATGAAGTTTTTTGAAAAATCTGGCAATGCTAGGATAGGTGCTTGTTGCAACACCTTTTTCAACTCTTCAAAAGCTGTCTCTGCCTCGTCACTCCAACCAAATTTCTCCTTTTTTAACAGATTAGTCAATGGACTAGCAACCGAAGCATAATTTCTAACAAATCTCCTATAGTATCCTGTAAGGCCTAAGAAAGCTCTCACATGCTTAACACACTTCGGTTGAGGCCAATTCTTGAACGCTTGGAATTTATCCCCATCTACATGCAAACCTTTTGCAGATATCACATGCCCCTAAGTAATCGAATGATGATCGCCAAAAGAACACCTGGACAATTTCACAAAGAAATAATTTTGTTCTAATATTCTCAAGACCTCCGCAACATGGTGTAAGTGTGAACTCCAATCCTTGCTATAGACGGATATATCATCGAAGAAAACCAACACAAATTTCCTCAAATATGGCTTAAAGATAGCATTCATTGCAGCTTGAAAGGTTGAAGGCGCATTAGTAAGCCCAAATGGCATTACTAGAAACTCAAAATGTCCATCATAAGTTCTAAAGGCAGTCTTATAAACATCCTCAGCCTGCACTCTAATTTGATGATACCCTGTGCGCAAGTCAAGGTTGGAAAAGTAACTAGCGCCACTCAAATCATCAAACAATTCAGCCGCCATCGGTATTGGAAATTTGTCTTTAATGGTTATAGCATTTAAAGCCCTATAATCCACACAAAATCTCCATGTCTCGTCTTTCTTCTTGACTAACAACACTAGCGAGGAGAAAAAAACTTTTACTTGGTTAGATTATCCCCTCCTTCAACATCTTTGAAACCTGCTTCTCAATTTCTTCTTTCTGAAAGTGTGGGTAACGATAAGGATTTACATTGGTAGGTGTTTGCCTTGGCATTAGATGAAGGGGATGATCAAATTCTTTGTTCGGTGCAAGCCCACTGGTTCATCAAACACACAAGAATATCACCTCAAAACTGACTGCAACTCCTCATTTACCTGCTTTTCAACAGGTTCTTTTTCAAGAACTAAATGAAAGAACTCAAAAATTGACTTGGATGAAAGTTTTCGCAGACAATGCAACTCAATCTGCTCTGGAGCTGCTTCATTTCCTCCGCAAGTACCACCCTTTGATTGTTGAAATTAAAACTCATAGTCATCTTACTATAATCTGTCAAAATAGGACCCAACAGCTTGAGCCACTGCACCCCAAGCACTATATCAGCACCGTACAATGGAGATACATAAAAATTTGTAACACCTCGCAAAATTGATTAATGACAATTTTGTCCTTGTGTGTTACGCACGTGTATTTTGTACTGTTATGAGTAATATTCGTAATGTATTTTTATATAAATGTCATACGTATCTTATATTCTGACTATTTATACATTTTTCATCTACTCATAACTCATTTTATCCTATTTTGAGGCAACTTAAATATTTATTTTTAATCTTTGTGTTTTACGTACATTGCATGTGTTTTCAATGTCAGTTACGTATATTTTACCGTTACGTGAAATATCCGTAACATTATCAAAATAAATATTTTTCGTATGTTATATTCCGATTATTTATAACCATTTTCCCGTTAATCAAACCTATTTAGTATTTGAATATTTGTTTTTATGTGCATTTTTATTTCTAAATTTTTCTAAAAGTGAAGTAGATTTTTATTCTCATTTTATTTGTTACAAATGTAATATTATTTTTTTATTTATTAAAACCCATAGGCCTAATGTGTATTTTAAAGCCCACTAGAAAATTGATTTAAAAGAAAAGCTCATAATTAATTCTACTCTTAAAATGAACATTTTTTAATCCTACACACTTATCATGTAACAAACATATACAAATGGATTATAATCAAATAATTAAAACGAATGAGAAATGTGTGCACGTGGGGTGCACGTGCACACATGTGCAACCTAAGGGTTGGCCGGAGAAGAATAGGAAGAGGTAGGGGTTTGTGGTAATGGTTTTGTGAGTGGGTATTTATTTTGGGTAGTGGGGATCTCTTCATTCACCCATTTAGCCCTATAAATACCTATACCTATTCATGAACAATGTACACTAAATTAATAGAAAAGAAAAGATAACAAAAGAAAGAGAGAAAAAAAGAGAGTTTTTGGTTTGTGCAAGGAGAAAGGCGATTTCGACCTTGATTGCTAAGGGGAGAAGGACACATCTTCTTGGAGGTAGGAAGAAATCTTCGAGGAGTTCCCAATTTCATTTGCATCAATAAGGTGGGTGATTTCTTTTACTTTCTAAATTAATGTAGTATGCATGTGTAGGTAGTGTATGGTTGAAATTGTTAACTTCAATGAGTTCTTCAATTATTTGTGATGCATATTGTGTTGAAAAAATTGTTAGTAGTAAGAAATTATGAGAAAATTTGTATGCTAATTGAAAGTTACACCATAGAATGGATAGTTGCTAACTGAAAAACTATTTAAAGGCATGTTTTATGTTGGTAGACACAATTAATAAACCATGATTAGAATTGAGTATTTGTATGCATAAAGTTGTTAATTTTGTGCTTAGAAAATTGTGTGGATATTAGAAATAAATTATAAAGTCGATGGGAAGGATGTGAATTTCTAAATAAAAATGCATTCATGATGTGGTAAATTTTTCTAACCAAAATCTATGAATACTAGATTTATAAAAAGTTGTTATTTGAATACTAGATTTATAAAAATGATTATTTGAGTTAAATTGGGTATAATTTGGTGTTAATATGAATAAAATTTATGAAAAACTATTTCTGGAAACTTGGGGATATGTTTTATGAACCATCAAATTGAAAGAAAAGAATAAAATTCGAAAATAGTTGAAAGAGTAAAAAAATGAGATTTATCAGAAAGTAGTTATATGAAATTTAACTCCTAAGATATAAGATATGATGCTTGGCTTTGGTGTCTGGCAGGGGTGCCCTTGCGCCTGGCATCGCCACGTGTCACTGGGGGTCTTGGGTTCGAGTCCTGCTGTGCACAAAAGTGCATTTTTGGGGTATATTTTTGGTCTTTTTGAGTTTTAAAATTCAAAAAAAATCATATAATGTTTTAAGATATTAAGGGAACAACTGAAAATATTTTTATATTTTGGAAATTTAAAAGATATATTCATGTGTTAGATGAGATTGGTTTCAAGAAGAATATATATGATTAAGATTTTAAGGGTTGATTTGTGATAAAATCAAAGTATAATGATGAGATTTAAATAATGAATTTCTCTAAGAACTTATGTTTTCAATTTTAAACAACTTTTGAATTGAGAATCATACTTGAAGTATAGATGAATATGAAAAAGAGTTTTAGTAATCGAAAAAGCTTTGTGAATTATTCAAATGAATAATTTGGTTAGTTACCTGAAATGCTTATTTCATGATGAATAAATAAATGAGAATGGATGAAAGAATTGAATGATATATGCATAAATGAAATTGAGAATATGAATGATAAGGGTATGAGTACCCCATAATGTTTTTTTTGATGTGATCGGATAGAGTCTAAAGACTCCAGCCACAGCAAAAATATATTAATAATAAGAATGAGTACCCCATAATGTTGAACATGAAAAGATGTTGATTCTAGAGACTTAGAGAGACCTAGGTACCGACAAAGTAATGAAAATAAATAATTGATTTTGAGAAATGGTCAATATGAGCTATCGTTCTCGATGTATGGTTTAAGACCAGTGGGAGGGGGGGAGGGGGTAAGCCAAGTCTAGGTAGTATTATTTATTCATGTTTCAAACTTAAGGATAAGGAACTAAGAGAAGATGTAATAAAACTTGGGTAAGCGTAAGTGGGGTGCCTCTATATAGTCTGACGGTGGACTCCAGGACTATAGATCCAGTTTGATGGTGGACTCCGGAACTGCGGTTGCTTGCGATGGAAACGACCCTTATTTAAATCTGGGACTAAGATTGATTTGACGATGGACTCCATGATCATGAATAGTAGGGTGGATGGGAGGTCGTTCTCCAGTGTATATGCGTATACTGGGGCTAGAGGGGCACTTGCTGGATGTTCCCACGATGAGGATTTCCATATAGCCTGACGGTGGACTCCAGGGCAGGAGACCGTACTCGTGGAATGTCTAAAACTTACTTTTGTTACCGAGTAGTTTTGCATGGCGAGGGATTAAAACCTTCAATGTGGAGTATGTAGGTGCTTGTCATCGGACCTATGTAGAATGTGATGTATAGAATCCGAACAAGTATGCATTAGTGTCATTGTAGTATAACATCTGCATTAGGCATTAAGTCATATCATACACTGACATGTTTAGGATAGTCACTCATTTATACTTTAATATGCATTCAAGTTTACGGTTGCTAAAGTAAGAGAATCGTTATATTATGGCATAGCGAGGATCACTGTTTTATAATATTGTGTCGGTTGTAAGCAACTGATGTGCCCACAGATTTTACCAGTGCGGGAGTTGGATTAACAAAAGGGCATGAAGATGAATTGATGCTAAAGATTATTTCCATGATTAAAGTTGCTGATGTTAAAGTTGTATATTTCATGTTGTATTCTTTCTTTTTCCGCTGCGTTGATGTAAAGAACTTGTTGTATAATAAAAGGTTTTAATTTCCTTGTAAAGTTGTACGAATTTGAAGTAAAAGATCCTGTTGTGCTATGAATTACATGTAAATGGAATTCGGTGTGTTACACAATCAATAGCAAAAGGGTATTCCTGCAGCTTAATTGGCACGGCTATACACACTCCTTCGCACTTCAAGACCTCACCATTCCCCACTCTAATATTGAAATGTTGAGAGGGAAAGATTTTCAAGTTAATTTTTTTTACCAGTCTCTCCAGTATGAAATTATTCGTACTTCCCCCATCAATTAACACTTGGACATGAGTACCACCTATAGTACCCAGTACTCTCACGGTCCGCAAAGAGGATTGTTCTGACAAGGCTTGTAGGGATATCTCAGGGGTGGAATCACCATCCATAGTATAATTTGCAGACTGACCCTCAAACACAGTAGCAGAAACACAGTTATCACCCTCTTCATTGTCACATAATAGTAAAAAAAAATTGTCTCGCACACCTATGGCCTGGAACAAATTTCTCATCACAATTAAAACACAAACCCTTTTCCTTTTTAGCTAGCCACTCAGCATGAGGAATTTTGCACACCGGCATTCTACTAGGTTGTACACTAGACCCACCA
The DNA here is from genome assembly GCA_017893485.1 of Hemerocallis citrina. Classification (NCBI taxonomy): domain Eukaryota; kingdom Viridiplantae; phylum Streptophyta; class Magnoliopsida; order Asparagales; family Asphodelaceae; genus Hemerocallis; species Hemerocallis citrina. The sequence goes on from CM030360.1 coordinate 19,956,617, forward strand.
ATGTTCGAAGATGGATTGGCAAGCTTTGGTGGAGTTGGTAATAAAGGCGGTAGTGTACTGCGTTGCGGTTACCACGGTGGTTTATATCCCCTACCTCTACCAACCTTTCCACGACTATCTTTGAATTTCCCATCATGCAATCTTCCTAAGCCAATCGCATCAACCAATGAAGACGGCTTATGAGCTAACACCTCTCTTCATATTTTAGGTTTTAAACCAGAAATATAGCAAATAAGTATTATAGCATATGATAAACCCATACTTATTAACCAAGACATCAAACTCATCTTGATAGCTGGATAGAGACGACGTCTAACTGAGTTTGAATAACAACCCTGCATAATCGACATAAGCCGAAGCTCCAAATCTAATGTCCATTTGCTGCACCAAATCTTCCCAATTCTGAAATTCCCCATTATAAAACTTATATTGGAACCATGCTCCATGCCAGAGCTCTCCCATCCATGTGAAAAGATGTTATACTAATTTTCTGATCTGTAGGGTCTTATGATATTGGAAAATTTGATTGGCTTTAAAGAGTCACCCCGTAGGATTTTCACCTTCAAACCTTGGAAAATCTAACATAGGGTTTTTGATAAAGTGCTCATGATTAAGGGAAGAATGCCTTACATTGGTAGGATAATCTAAAGCAAGCTGCAATCGGCCAAAATGCTAATCCATCTTCGCATTCATCACTGAAAAGTGATGCATCATCTCAGCTAACATCCCTTGTTGATCATGGAGTTGTTGGCCTTGCATCGCTGTTAACTCCTTCAATCCCACAATCGCCTCCTCCAACGACGCGATCGAATTTGAACGAGTTCTTGGGTTATCAGCCATAATCGCGTGCAATCTCGATGAATCACCAGTCCAATTTCTGAATCCAAATGGTTGAAAGAACTAGTTAATGCAGGGTATCAAGAATCGAGTAGAGATTTCTAAAGAATTACGGCGGTAGAATGGAGATTTGGGGAAAAAATAGAGCAATTTGGGGAAGAATAGGTGAAGAGGAATCAAGATTAGATCGGAGAAGAAAGGATTCTTTATTGATTGCTTGAAGCTTCTATTACATTCCCCTAGTATTTATACACACCCTATTTACAAAGTTTGTTACACCTGCTGCTTTCGTTTCCCGCCATTTCATTCTTTTCGAAACACACGTGCACCATATGTAAACTGCAGATACTCAGATACACCCCTCTTTCAGCTGCTACAGTCGAAATCACTGAGATGCACTGACCTCCTCCTGTTCCTAATTGCCTTCTTATGTCCACAACCATCCCCGCATTCCGCAGTTTGCTCATCCCCACCATCTACAACACCAGCAGCTTGGTTATCAGTTCGTAGTAGACGTAGTCGAGCCAACACGAATTCAACATGATCGAACTTGTTCACTTCTTTCTTGTTTCTTTGTTAAAGTAGATTGAGAAGAGTAGTATTAGAAGAGAGAGTAAGAAAGTAAGAGACTTGATAAATGGAAGTGTGAATTTAAGTGAAATTAGGGGTTTTTATAGGCAAAAAAAAAGTCTGACATAGTACAAATTTTGATGACCTTATCCCTAAATATAAAATAGTCACCAACATTCACCACTAGCCGAAAGGTCTATTCCAGCGTTTCTATCCCGGTGTTTGGGTATAAACGCCGGGATGGATGACATTTTTAATTTTTAAAAAATGTTCGTCTATCTATACCGGCATTTGGGAGAAACGCTGGGATAACAGGTACCTATACCAGCGTTTTTACAAAAATCGCCGAGATAGGACCCCAAATTTCACCTCCCCACCTCCCAACATTTCACTTCCTTCTCTCTCACCCCCAAATTATTTAATTTCTCCCTCCCTCACCAAACCCTATCTCCAAATTCCCTTCTCTCACCAAACCCTATCTCCAAATCCCCCTCCTCCCACCGTCGTGCCCCCCCTTTCCACCGTTGTCCCCCCTCCCCGCCAACGTGCCGCCCCCAGCCACATCTCAAACCCTACCTTGATCTCTCTATCTCTCTCTCTCGATCTCGAATCATCGACTCGCCCCCTGCCTTCATCTTGCCGCCACTTTGCCATCATCGTCCCTCTCCCGCTGTCTTCGTTTCTCTCAGGTTCGCATTCTTGATTATAACTAGAAATTGTAAATTAGGATTTTGTAGTATCAGTTTTCAGACCCAGAATTTTCGTCTTGAAATTTGAAGACAAGTCCCGCTATCTTGTTTTTATCTATCAAACATGGAAGACAAGTCTTGAAATTTGATGTTTATCCAATCTGGAGTCTTTATAACTCTCTTGCTCCTTTATTGCAATATTTATTCTTGTTATTGGGTGAGTTTTGTGGTCAATAATCTGATTGGAATTAGTATTAGTCTCTGTTCAGATGATCAGAGTGAGTTTGTATATATTTGATTTTTCAAATGATCTTTTGGTTTTGAATAAGAATTCCTTTGAATGGTTGTATGTAGTTAATTTTCATGCATTTTGATTCTTATCAACATATGAGTGTTAACTAATATGTAACCTTGTTATGCTCCCCAGGTCAGAGTAAGTTTTTTGATACTTGAAGAGTTTGAAACAAAACTCCATAAATTATACGTAAGAAATTGCGTAAATGATCCCTCTTTAAGAAATTTTGCAATGCTAGTCAATGATCCCTCTTTAAGTGCTAATTATCTATCTTACTATTTGTTTAATCCCTTAACTAGTGTTACCCTGTGCAAATTACACAGAATAAAATAATTTTGAGGGACTCATAAAATTATATGATACTTAAAAATTTAGAAATGCCTCTTAACTATTTCAATCACAATATAATGAAAAGATGACAAATCTACAAATTAACTAATTCACACTTACAAACCAACCAACATCATTCTATATTTCTATTCAATTAAAAGAAAATTTAAAAAAATAGTCGAATAATTACCGAAATTTAGAGATGCTAAGAAAGAGACTTACAATCTTGTCAGATTCCTCCATTCTAAAGCTTTCTTGCAAATACTCATATTGTCTACGAAGTTCCTCAATATTTGCCTCCAACTGTTCTATATTACTTCTTAGTTGTGTCTCTATAAAATGATCAAACTATAAAACACACATATAATACTACAATTCACCAAAACTTTTCAAATAAAACAAAAAATGTAGAAAAGATATCACTATCTGCATGTTGTTTCCCTTCTGATTCCAGCATATTCTGAAGCTTCTCTTGCTTCATCAAATTTTCATCTTGTCATTTCATCAACCATTTAATGCAAGTCATTAGTTTTCTTATATATTCACTCAGTTGTTCACTTTTACCATAAGAAAATAAAAATAATAAAATACAATAATGATAAAATCTATTCAACTTTCATGCTTTTTACCATCATCTACAATCCATCATTCTTCGTAATTGAAAATTTAATGATAATATTACTTAGAATGCAAAACTCCAAATGAAAACAGATAACAATTATAAGAAAAAGCCCTCATATGCAAGTCAGTTCATTCCAATCTCACACCTGACGATCCCGCTTCTTCTAATCTGAAACCCTACATTATTAGGTTTGCATCTGATCCCGAATCTCAAAACTTGTCCGTACTATCATAAAAAAATAGAAAAATACTCAAACACAAACAAATTAAATATTACACGAAAAAAGGATATAAAAACTGAAACAACAATTCTAATTGAAGAAAGATTGCTAAAATAATTATGAGAGATTGCTAGAAATAAACGAAAAACTCAAAAACTTAACAAAAGCAATTTTTCATGAAAAATAATTATGAGAAGTAGAGAACATAATTACCATCTTTATTTTTGAATCCACAAATAGGGTTTGAATTCCGAAATTTCAAGAATTGAAACACCTTAATTAAAAATCAAGAGTAAAAGCAAGTGGTAAATTAGGGTTTCATGAATACAACATTAAAAAACAAATTAGGAATTCATAAACTCTAATTTCTCATAGGAGAATTCTTATCGATGGTGTCATCACCCATGGGGGCCAGCAAGCGTCGACGGCGAGGATTTGGGCGGGCTGGCGAACGGCGACTGCTATGATTTGAGGGAGGAGGGTTAGTGGGATTTTGGGGGAGGGGGAGCTGGGAGAGGAAGGGTTTTTTTGTTTTTGTATTTGTTTTTTTATTTTGTTTTGTTAAGTATTAAAGTGTGGTGTGCACGTGTTACGGTATGTATGATTTCCTAATTTTTCTCTCATTTCTCCATTTCAAAATAGAGAAATGAGAGAGGGGGGTAGGCCTATTAGCTTAAGATATAGTATAATATGCCAATGCATGCTAACATATAAGCAGGGTTTTTTTTAATTTTGTCAAAGGTTTCAGAATATGACTGTACAACATTGAGAAACAACAACTTAGGTTGGAAGGACTAATAATCTATGACCTTCAACAATTTATGTTAAATAATTACTTATCATGAAGGAAACGTTCTTAGAGGACAGTTCTTATGGAGAACATTGAAATGAGATTTTCAGATTGATATAATTTATTCCAAAGATTCCACAATTTGGGCAATTAGTAATTAGCTGATTTATGTGTTCTGCAACGGTAATTGTTTTATTTGTCCTTGCAAAATAATGTAATTGTTTTATTTGTCTTGCAACGTCAGCTACAAGACTAGTGTGTTATATCATCTTATCACACATATTCATGGAAAATGAATGGTAAATAATGATTCTGGATTTGAAGCTTAGAGTAGGAGCTTTGATAAAGAATACCCTTTCTCTACTTGATGCTTAGAAACTGTCTTTTCGGAAAATTAATCTTTAGAGTTGGATGAGGGTTCTTTTGTTTAAAAGTTTAGCTTGCACTTCTTGTCAAATGAGAAGTGATGTTGAAAATAATTATAGTTTTGTGTTTCAGGTTTATGAAGAATATAGGCTTGTACCAGATACACTTGACCTCACTGTTTATATTATTGATCGATTTCTCTCTCAAAACTATATGGAAAGGCAAAGGCTTCTACTCCTCGGAATTACTTGCATGTTAATTGCCTCGTAAGATTCCTCTTTCTCTCATTGCTCCACATATTCTTCTTTTGTGTATTGAGTAGGAGAGTCTTTGTATCATATGTACCTTGTTATATTTGATGTTTTTTTTTGTTGTTGTTGTTTGTATTGAAGTACTTGATAGTTAATCATGTAATTGAATTTAATCAGCAGATTGATCAGCAGAGACAATTTTGACAAATATTTTTCAGGATTATGTACTAACAACTTATGTCCAAATATGACCTCTCTCAAAACTCTCCCTTTATGACTCCATAGCTATTTACCTGCTATGTGTAATTTGTTGTTCAATTCTATTAGTCTCACCTATAGGATTCCGATACAACTATTACTAGTGAAGTGGTAATCCAAGCTAACAATGAAAAACTCATCAAGCAGTATAGAAACCAAAGGTTAATCAATTCTGCCATGTTCCAGTACTGTATCTAAATTATTTCTTGTTTACAAGTTTTTTTTCATTAAAAAATGTATTTCCTTGATGCTAACTTGGATAAAAAAAATTTTTTTACTAGCCTGCAAATATTGTTACTCTTCCTTCCTTTCTGCAAATATATTTGTGACCATTGTATTTAGTAAATGTAGGATAATGTCTCGATTCTGGTTCGTATCTACAGCGATCGAAAGTTCCAGTACATCAGTCGACTGGGTTGGAGGATCAGGCGACTGTCCAGAGAGGAGTTTTCAAAGGCTAAGGATACAGCAGTAGTCAGTCGACTGCATGTGGGCTCAGTCGACTGTCCCGAAGTATTTATCAGTCGACTGGTAAGATGATCAGTCGACTGTAGGCGGGTTTTTAATCCAGAATAGGCCCATTTTGAAAGGCCCAATAGTTTCCCTATAAATACAACCCGTTAGGGTTTTGTAAGGAGTGACGAAAATTAGACACCTCTATTCGGATTTTGCAGCCGTCATCTCTGTAAGAGTTTGTTTCACCCATTGGTGATTATTTGAAGAAGAAACCCCAACCGCCCCGTGGATGTAGGCACTTATTTGCCGAACCACATTAAATCTGTGTGTCCTTGTGTTTGTTTGTTTTTCTGTGTTTTCTCTCGCTATTTCTCTCTTTGATTGGTTGTTTGATTCGTATTCCGCACAACAAGTGGTATCAGAGCCATCGGTTCGACCTAGAGGGAGATGGCGAGTGATGCAGATGCAACCAAGGATGTTGTGGGATCAAGTTCGTCCAGAACAACGATTCACAACGCAAAATTTGAAGTTGAAAAATTTGATGGAACAAACAATTTCGGGATGTGGCAGTGTGAGGTGTTGGATGTTCTTGTTCAACAAGAACAAGATGTTGCTTTGGAGTTAGAAAAACCAAAGAATATGTCCGATGTAGATTGGAAGAAGTTGAATCGAGTTGCGTGTGGGACTATTCGGCTCTTTATTGCGAAGGCTCAGAAGTATGATTTGATGAGGGATACGATTGTTGCGGTGTTGTGGAAGAAGCTCGAAGACAAATACATGAGGAAAAGTTTGGAGAATCGGCTGTATTTGAAGAAGAGGCTTTTTCGCTTCACCTATACTGAAGGTATGTCTATGAATGCTCATGTTGAATCATTTAATAAATTATTGGCTGATTTATTAAATTTGGATGAGCAAATTAAAGATGAAGATAAAGCCCTAATTCTGTTGAACTCATTACCTGAAAGTTATGATCATTTAGCAACAACGTTAATATATGGAAAAGATACTGTGAAATATGAAGATGTTGCAAATGCTCTGTTGAATAATGAAACTAGGAGAAGGGATAAAATGGTTGATAGAGAAACTTCTGAGGCATTGATTGTAAGGGGCAGAACTGAGACCAGATCTGAGACCAAATCTGGGAAAAAGGGAAACAAATCTCGTTCCAAATCGAGAGGAGTTTCAAAGGACAGAAAGATACCAGCCAAAGATGAATGTGCTTTCTGTCATGAAAGGGGGCATTGGAAAAAGGATTGTCCTAAGCTACGAAATAAGGAAAATTCGACTGCAAATGTGATTGTTGATAATGTAGATAGTGATGATGTTTTTTCTTATGCACTTGCAACTAGTCCCTCACTTTATCAAGAAGTATGGTTTCTTGATACAGCAGCATCCTATCATATGTCTTGGAGAAAGGAGTGGTTTACTTCTTTAGAGTATATGGATGGGGGGGTAGTTTTGATGGGAAATGATGCACCTTGTAAGAAGGTAGGAATCGAGAAGATTGAATTGCTAATGCACGATGGTCTTATTAGGGAGCTTTCAGATGTTTGGTATGTTCCAGATTTGAAAAAGAATTTGATTTCACTTGGTGTTTTGGAGGCCAGTGGTTTGAAATTTGCTAGTGAAGACGGCATTCTGAAGGTGACTAGCGGATCACTCGTGGTGATGAAAGGGCAAAGAAAAAGGAACTTGTTTTTCTTGCAGGGAAAAACATATTTGGGTCAGGCTGCCAGTGTAACTGAAAGGCCTAAACAGGTTGTTCCCGACTCTACTAGGTTGTGGCATATGCGACTCGGGCATGCAGGAGAAAAGGCCTTGCAGGGGCTTGTGAAGCAAGGGTTGCTTAAAGATGCTAAAGGGTGCAAGTTGGAATTTTGTGAACATTGTGTTTTGGGTAAGCAAACTAGGGTGAAATTTGATACAGCTGTACATCAGACAAAGGGTATCCTCGATTATGTGCACACAGATGTTTGGGGCCCTACTCAGACACCTTCTATGAGCGGTAGACACTGGTTTGTTACATTTGTTGATGATTACTCCAGACGAGTTTGGGTATATACCATGAAGCACAAAGATGAAGTTTTGACATTGTTCACAAGTTGGAAGAAGAAAGTTGAAAATCAGACTGGTAGGAAGATTAAGGTTCTGAGATCAGATAATGGAGGGGAATACAAGAACGATCCGTTTCTGAAATTGTGTGAAGATGAAGGGATCCAGAGGCACTTCACAGTTAGGAAGACTCCACAGCAAAATGGGGTTGCAGAAAGGATGAACAGAACCTTACTTGAGAAGGTGAGATGTATGCTAGCACAGTCTGGATTGAAGAAGACATTTTGGGCAGAAGCTGTTATATATGCAAGCCACATTGTCAACCGTTTACCATCAGCAGCACTTGAAGGCAAAACGCCTATTGAGGTATGGAGTGGTAAACCTGCATCTGATTATAGTTTTTTGCATATATTTGGTTGTCCTGCTTATTTTCATGTAACTGAAACTAAACTTGATGCAAGAGCCAAAAAGGCTATATTTGTTGGTTTTAGTACTGGTGTCAAAGGTTACAGGTTGTGGTGTCCAGAACAGAAAAAATTAGTAATCAGCAGGGATGTCACCTTTGATGAGACCAGCATGATCAGCTCGGGACAGTCGACTGGTGGACGAGAACAGTCGACTGGTGAGCAGCAGAAGAGTGGGACAGTTCTCCAACAGGTGAACAGTAGAAGCTCGGGACAGTCGACTGGTGTAAAGGATCAGTCGACTGGTGATCTACAGCAGCAGAAGAATGGGAGAGTTCTCCAACAGGTGGAGTTAGAAAAGCTTTCAGTTGAAAATCCTGTCCAAAATGATGATGATGTGGTTGATACTGAGGATGAGGAAGAAGTTCCTAACCCTCCCCAGCACGAAGAATCAATTGCAGCAAGAAGGCAAAGACGAGATATCAAACGACCATCTCGTTTTACAGATACAGTTGCATTTGCTCTTCCCATTGTGGATGATGAAGTTCCCTCCAACTTCAAAGAAGCTACTAGAAGTTCTGAAAATGCAGATTGGAAAGTTGCTATGGATGAAGAGATGAACTCTCTTCATAAGAACAAGACTTGGGATCTAGTGCAATTGCCAAAGGGGAAGAAAGCTATCGGTTGCAAGTGGGTGTATACGAAGAAAGAAGGTCCAAAAGACAGTGTTCGGTTCAAGGCTAGACTAGTTGCAAAGGGGTATGCTCAAAAGGAAGGTATTGACTATAATGAAGTGTTCTCTCCAGTTGTGAAGCATCCTTCTATTCGGATTTTGTTGGCATTGGTAGCACAGTTTGATCTTGAATTGACACAGATGGATGTGAAGACTGCATTCTTACATGGGGATCTAGATGAAGAAATTTATATATTGCAGCGAGATGGGTTTAAGACAGCTGGGAAGGAAAATTGTGTTTGCAGGTTGAAGATGTCTCTCTATGGGTTGAAGCAATCTCCAAGGCAGTGGTATTTGAGGTTTGATCAGTTTATGAAAGTGCAGGGATATTCCAGAAGTGAGTATGATCATTGTGTCTATTTCAGAAAATTGCAGGATGGTTCTTTCATATATCTGTTATTATATGTGGATGACATGTTGATTGCCTCTAGAAATGCTAAGGAGATTCAAAATTTGAAGAATCAGCTGAGTTCTGAATTCGAGATGAAGGATCTTGGTGAAGCCAAGAAGATACTTGGGATGGAGATAGCTAGAGACAGAGCAAAGGGCATAGTGAGTTTGACACAGAAGCAATATCTTTTGAAGGTGCTGAAACGGTTTGGTATAGATGAGAAAACTAAACCAGTCAGTACACCCTTAGCCACTCATTTCAGAATTAGTGCTTCTCAGTCTCCAAGTACAGATGAAGAGAGACAGTATATGGCTAATGTACCTTACACTAGTGTGGTTGGCAGTTTGATGTATGCCATGGTGTATACTCGACCAGACATCTCTCAGGCGGTGAGTATGGTTAGTCGATATATGCATGATCCAGGCAGAGAGCATTGGCAAGCAGCTAAATGGATTTTGAGGTACATAAGTGGCACCACAGATGTGGGTTTGAAGTTTGAAAGGGATAACAATATTAGCAGGTTATTGGTGGGTTATGTTGATTCTGACTATGCAGGTGATCTAGATAAGAGGCGGTCTACTACAGGCTATTTGTTTACTATGGCTAGAGCACCTATAAGTTGTAGGTCCAATTTGCAGTCCACTGTAGCGTTGTCTACTACTGAGGCTGAATACATGGCAGTTGCTGAGGCCATGAAGGAAGCTATTTGGATTCATGGACTTTTGAAGAGCTTGGGAATTCATCGGGAGAAGGTGGAGGTACACTGTGACAGTCAGAGTGCTATCCATTTAGCGAAGAACCAAGTTCATCATTCGAGGACCAAACATATTGATGTTCTTATCACTTTGTGCGTGATTTGATAAAGGATGGTGATATTCTTCTGGTAAAGATTGGGACAGCTGATAATCCTGCTGATATGTTGACCAAAGTTGTTGGGGCAGCCAAGTTCAAGCATTGCATGAACCTGGCTAATATTTTGCATGCTTGATGATTTGGAATGGGCGGTTGGGATGGTGCTTCGCTATTTGTTTGCCTAGTATGTGATATCATACTAAGGTGGAGTTTGGAATTTTGTTACATTGGGTGATGAGCATTTGTTTTGGAGTATTTATTGGAGATTGCTCGGGCTACATGGAAGATCTCGCCAAGGTGGAGATTGTAGGATAATGGCTCGATTCTGGTTCGTATCTACAGCGATCGAAAGTTCCAGTACATCAGTCGACTGGGTTGGAGGATCAGGCGACTGTCCAGAGAGGAGTTTTCAAAGGCTAAGGATACAGCAGTAGTCAGTCGACTGCATGTGGGCTCAGTCGACTGTCCCGAAGTATTTATCAGTCGACTGGTAAGATGATCAGTCGACTGTAGGCGGGTTTTTAATCCAGAATAGGCCCATTTCGAAAGGCCCAATAGTTTCCCTATAAATACAACCCGTTAGGGTTTTCTAAGGAGTGACGAAAATTAGACACCTCTATTCGGATTTTGCAGCCGTCATCTCTGTAAGGGTTTGTTTCACCCATTGGTGATTATTTGAAGAAGAAACCCCAACCGCCCCGTGGATGTAGGCACTTGTTTACCGAACCACATTAAATCTGTGTGTCCTTGTGTTTGTTTGTTTTTCTGTGTTTTCTCTCGCTGTTTCTCTCTTTGATTGGTTGTTTGATTCGTATTCCGCACAACAGTAAATAAATTAGTGGCTCTTGTATTAGAACTAAATACCGGTGCCTGCACATTACAACTTCTAAATAGAAGTACACATGTTGCCCACCACATTACAACTTCTGATCTGCTTTAAATTCTCATTGCAGCTACAACTTGCATCATAATACTTTAATCAATGACATTTTGAGTTAATATCACATCTTTTTGCAAATTCAAAATACAAATCATTGTCGTTACTTGCATTATCCAACAAAAAGTTACTTTAAAAACAGTTTTGCTGCCAACAATGAGGTGAGAATAATTTTAACCTGCAACCATATCTGAGTGCCACAGGTTGAACATAACCATTAATTAAAAGGAAATACTCGTTCCTAACACTTCCTTTGCCATTTCTATACTTTAGAAGGCAGAGGCAGAGCAATGAGGGTAATGAAGTTGAGTGATTTTAGCACAGGAAAGCTATTGAGTAATCAATTCTAGCATATTTAGGGTTTGTCATTGTTCTTTTTTCTTGTAGATATATAAGTCATGCTATGTATCTTTATCTAAACTCTAAAGTATTATAAAACAGACAATTTATACAAGGTTTTTATCAACTTGTTTTGAAGTTCTTATTCCAATGTATCTGCAGTCTTGTGTTAGCTTATGAGAGTGTGATGCGGGTTTGAAGTTTCCTAGGCCCTGATTGATGGGAAGCCTACTTTTTGTTATCTAATATGTGAATTTTTTTTTAGAACAAAGGCAAAGTATGAGCGAAATTAGTAGAGGGGAAGGCGCAAGGATTAAATACTTTGAGAACCATAGATCTAAGAAGAGAAGAAAACACTCATCATCCAATGGTAACCCTGCCCGTGCACAGGCTGCTGCAGAAGAGTTTCTTCAGAAAGCAGCTCGCGAGCTTCTTGGTTGTAATGATTCTGAAGTGAAGGGTCCTCTACAAAATGAGGTCTCTGATCCAAGAGTGATGAGTAGGCAATAACTTGAATTGTGATGAGGTCTTTTACCAGTCCTTTGGTTTGAACTGTGATAATACTTCGTCCTTGACTCCTTGTCATATTTGTATTTGCATTGCTAGATATTTTGATTGGGATTCCTGTGTTGAAAAGCTATTTATGTAGACATCCTTAGAAAGGTAAGCATTTGTATTTACAAATAGACCTATCTGTACAGATAGGTTTCAATTAGGAATATGTTGCTATGTCTGAACATTGCTTTTAACATAATGGCCATTTGTCTGAATATATAGGGCCATCTTCTTTTTTCTTTTTTGGATTGTGCATTCTTCAACATCCAGTATACCTGCTCTAATGTAGACCTGTAGAATAATCCCAGCATTTTTGTTGTTGTTAGTTTTTGTGATTGTTGTTACTGTTACTGAATGGGATTGAGGAGTTATATGTTGTTCTATAATGTATATATAAAATTTTATTTAATGTAGGGTAATTTTTTATTAAAAGTTGTTTTAAAATTCATTTTTTTCAAATACCCACTATCCTGGCGTTTTTGACAAAAACGCCGGGATAGGGTGTTTTTTAAAAAAAAAACTAATAACCTATCCCGACGTTTTTGCTCAAAAACGCCAGCAAAAACGCCGAGATAGAACCCCTTTTCCTTTTTCCCTAACAAAAGCTCTATACCGGCGTTTTTTCAATAAACTCCGGGATAGATATAGACTATAGCGGCGTTTAAAAAAAAAGAAAGGATAGACCTTATATCTGTCGCGATGCTCGCTATAGCGGCGTTGCTAGCGGCGTTTTCAGAAATGCCACTACTGTCTATCCTGGCGTTTATAAATGCCGGAATAGCCCAAAAAAATCGCCGGGAAAGCCCGTGCGGTTTGTAGTGTTATTCTTGGTAATCTTTGCCCTATACGAATATCGTTTAGTTATATGAATATTGTAGGACGACAACAGACAGGGATAAGTTTCTTCAATGTGGAATAAGTAGGGATGGCAACTGGGCCGGATCAACCGGCGACCCACCCGCGACCCGGCCCGCCAACCCGGACCGCTTAGCGTCTTGGCGAGTTCGGGTCGAACCCTGTGAACAGTACCGGGTCGACCCGGGTCGCAATTAAGGCGAATTAAACTCGCGAAACCCGGCCCACGAACCCGGCCCAACCCGCGAATTCAACCCGCCAACCCGCGGGTTGACCCGCGGGTTCCGACCCGTTCGACCCGTGACGGTCGAAATTCGGCCCGTTGCGCTGCCGCTGCGCTCTGTCTTGGGACAGAGCCGTTTGGAACGGCTCTTTGAGCCGTTGGGGATTTTTTTTTTGTTTTATCCTACATATTTAGCCTATAAATATCCCCAAAATTTTCATAAAAAATCACACCTAACTCTCTTACTCTCTCTACTATTATACATCATTTGTAAAGAATTTTTGAACAATTGTAGTATTCATCAAACAAGTCTACAAGGAGGCATATACACGATCAAATTTCGGTCGTATCGGAATCAAAATTCAACGTCTTCAACGTCTTCAACTCTCTTCAACCCTCGTCAAATTTACTTCAACCTCTTCTCAACTATTCAATTGCGGAATCGGCAAAGCGCTCCTCCATCTTTTCTATTGTATTCTTATTTTAACGGTTTTTTTTACATACGCGTATTCCACGGTAAACGGTATCAAAATATCTCTATCTCTCTCGTTAATTTTTTTTTTGCGTTGTAGTTAAAATTATTGTTCGTTTTTTGAACTTCTTTATCTCAACCCTCTTGTTTTTTAGATTTTTTTTGTATAATTCACCGCTCCTACATTGTATTTTTTTTTATATACCACATTACTACATTATGTCAAAAATCAAAATAATATACTGTTTTTCAAAGAAATATATTCTGGAAAGAGATTTAGATTTTTTTTTTGAATAAGTATAATTGATTGAAAAATCGAGTTTACTAAAAGAATAGTAGATACAGTACAGTTTAAACAAAAAGCACTTAACCAACTTCATATCGGTTAGTCACTCAAGACCTACTGGTCTTCCGGTGCGTTTTGGGTATGTTACTGTAGCTAGGCGGGGGACTGATCTTGGGTTTGAGCCTGGAAAGAGGCTCTGTTTTATGGAAAAATTCAATTTTTATCAAATCCCGAAACCAGACCTTAAGTATAATTTCAGTTCTCCCTATATCGGTTAGTCATTGTGGCCTTTTTGATCGATGGGTGCGCTTTGGGTCGGTTACTGTTCATGAGCGGGGGGCGTGGGTCTGGGTTCGAATCCAGCCTCTGGCCTTATGTTGAGTTTTTGATTTTTTTTCCTCACTGGATTTTTTTTGGATTTTTAAGTGTATAAAAATTGAGGAAAAAAATATTAGAATTCTTCTAAAATTCCCTAGACTTCATTTTTTTTTTTTTTGATAAAAGGATAGAGCCTTAAGGCTCTAGCCCGCTAATATTAATTCCCTAGACTTCATGAAAATTATTTCTACAATGTTTGACATTTTAAAATGAGAATTAGAAGTAATTTTGAGAAAAAGACCTTGATAAAATTCTTAGAAAATGATTTTGATTAATTAAAGAAAGGGAATATTTTGAATATAAAGAATTTTTGTGTAGAGATTAAAAATGAGATTTTGACATGGAAAATTTGAGTAGTTAAATATGAAATTGTTGTTTAAATTATGCAAATATGCATGGAAAATGAAATACAAAGATCGTGATGAAATTTGGAAATTTGCGAGTATGAACACTCATTTGATGAACATGAAAAGAGATTGAAACTAGAGTTTTAGCTAAGTCCTTACATCGGCATGAATGAAAATTTGAAAGATAAATATGATAATAAAAGACCAAGATTGGGTCGTGGTTAATAATTGATGTTTAAGACCGATGTAGAGGTAATGCTAAATCTAGAGTGTAAATTTTACTCATGATTCAATTATCTAAGGATTAGACACATAGTGGAGATGTAAAGTAAGAGAAAAACCCAAGTATGAGGGGGCGGATCTACGGTGTGAGAGTAGGGATGGCAACTGGGCCGGGTCAACCGGCGACCCACCCGCGACCCGGCCCGGTTAGCGAATTGGCCGGTCCGGGTCGAACCCGGTGAACAGTATCGGGTCGACCCGGGTCGCAAATAACGTGAATTGAACCCGCGAAACCCGGCCCACGAACCCATTCAGTTCGCGAATTCAACCCGCCAACCCGTGGGTCGACCCGCGGGTTCCGACCCGCTCGACCCGTACGGGTCGAACGTTCGACCCGTGACGGGTCGACCGTTGACCCGCGGGTCAAACGGTCGAAAAAAATGCCCCTATCTCCAGAGCCGTTCCGAACGGCTCTTTGAGCCGTTAGGTGATTTTTTTTTTTTTTTTTGTTTTTTTTGTTTTTTCCACATATTTAGCCTATAAATATCCCCAAAAATCTCATAAAAAATCACACCTCACTCTCTTACTCTCTCTACTATTATACATCATTTGTAAAGAATTTTTCAACAATTGTAGTATTCATCAAACAAGTGTACAAGGAGGCATATACACGATCAAATTTCGGTCATATCGGAATCAAAATTCAACGTCTTCAACTCTCTTCAACCCTCGTCAAATCTACTTCAACCTTTCCTCAACTCTTCAATTGCGGAATCGGCAAAGCGCTCCTCCATCTTTTCTATTCTATTTTTATTTTTACGATTTTTTTACATGCGCGTATTCGATGGTGAACGATATCAAAATTTCATACCTCTCTCGTTAAATTTTTTTTTGCGTTGTAGTTAAAATTCTTGTTCGTTTTTGGAACTTCTCTATCTCAACCCTCTTGTTTTTTAGTTTTTTTTGTATAATTCACTGCTCCTACATTGTATTTTTTTTTTGTTACATACTTTAGCACATTACTACATTATGTCTAGATCACGCGGTAGCGGTCGTAGCGGACAAGATTCCTCCTCCTCTTCACGTAGACCACCAATTGTCCCAACTAGTGAGCCCGCCCAAGAATACCATGATCCTACTATGGAACAATGAGGTACACACGACGATGTTGTAGGTGACATACAATTAGAACAACAACAACAACAAC
This sequence comes from Hemerocallis citrina, assembly GCA_017893485.1. Classification (NCBI taxonomy): domain Eukaryota; kingdom Viridiplantae; phylum Streptophyta; class Magnoliopsida; order Asparagales; family Asphodelaceae; genus Hemerocallis; species Hemerocallis citrina. Next base: position 19,972,554 of record CM030360.1, read on the forward strand.
AACAAACTGAAACCACACAATCCCGTAGTAGTAGGAAAAGTAGAGGAGAAACTAGCGATATGCATAAGTTTTATGATTATATTTCAGACGAACATACTCCGGGTATAAGTTTGAAAGTGTGTAAAACATGTAGTAAAATATACAAATTCAAGAGGGGTGACGGCACCGGTACAGTTAGTAGGCACATCCAACATAATCATAAAGAAATTCTTGATCAAATATAAAGCCAACAAAAAATCAACCCTAGGACCGGTCAAGTAGATAGCCACCCTTATGATCCCGAATTTGTTCGTCGGAAAATGGCCCGATTAGTCATTAAGGAAGAGTTACCATTTTCCTATCCCGAGAGTAGGAACTTGAAAAATTTTAATTAAACGGCCTTAAACCCTCATTTTAAAAGAATTCCGAGAAATACTTGCAAATCGGATTGTTTTAAAATGTATGTTGAAATGAAGGACGCGTTGATTGCAATTTTATGGAGTTTAACTTATAGGGTTAGTTTAACTTCGGATTGTTGGACGGGTGTCAACAATATTCCAACGATGGGAATAACCTGTCATTGGATCAACAATGATTGGATTCTTCAAAAAAGAATCATATCACTTGCGGCGTTGCCGTATCCCCATAGTGGCGCTGAAATAGCAAACCGTATTATAGAAATTTGTGATGTTTTTCATATTCGTGATAAAATTATGGCTATTAGGTTTGATAATGTATCTAACAATAATGTAGCAATTACTACTTTAAAATCTGTATTAAACCCTCCATCTGACAATATTTTTCATGTTAGATGTGCATGTCATATTATAAATTTATGTGTTCAAGATGCATTAAGAATAGCTGATCCATATATAGTTAAAATTAGAAATTGTGTACATTTCATTGCATTAAGTCCAAGTATTTTACAAGAATGGAAAGCTTGGTGTAGGGTTAGAAATGTTCCTTTTAGAAAATTTCCAAAGAATGTTAGACACCGATGAAATTCTACTTTTGATTTACTAAATGTTGTCACCGATTATAAAGCAGTTGTAAATGATTTTTGTATCGAAAAAAATATGGCTAATTTTGAAATGACTCCCTTCGATTGGTTTTTTGCCGAATCTTTATTGAAATTTTTAGAACCTTTTAAAACCGCAAGTTTAAAATTTTCAAAAACATATGAATCGACTTCTAGTAGCATTTTTATTGAATTAGTTAGCATGATGTGCAAATATTTAACGAAATGTTAAATGATACCCATGTTAGTGAGATTGTAAAACATGCATTTCAAAATTTTTTGAAGTATTATTTCTCTCCTCCTATGTTGATTTGTGTTGCTACTGTTATGGATCCTCGTATCAAATTAGAAGGTACGAAGAATTTGATAGAAATATTTTTTGGATATTTAGAGGTAAATGTAGAATTAACAATTGATTGCGCTACTTTTTTAGTTCAGTTTGAATCTATGTTAAATAACTTGTGTGATTATTATGATAGACGTTTTGCTTCTAGTAGTACAACTTCTGTAGTTAGTTCTTCTTCTGGTAGTTCTAAAGGTAAGGGTAAAAGTAGAATTGGTGATAGAACATTTAGTTTACTTGAACAAATTCAATCTAAAAAACCTAGGACTAATCAACCAAATGAATTAAATTGGTATAACCAACAAGATTCTGAGCCTTTTACTTCTCCACTAGATATTTCACAATGGTGGAAAGAACATGAACACACTTTTAGTATTCTTTCAATTATGGCTAAAGATTTACTAACTCCTCCTGTCTCTACAGTTGCTTCTGAGAGTGCATTTTCTACAAGTTGCAGGGTTCTATCTGATTACAGGAATCGGTTGAAGTCCGAGGCGTTAGAGATGCTCGTTTGCACAGAAGACTGGCTGAAGGCTGAAGATAGGACGCAAGGGAAAGCACTATCAAGTTCCAAAAGTGGGAGCAACTCGCCCGAAGAAGAAGAAGAAGAACAACAACAACAATAGCTTTGCTTGTTATGTCAAATTAGAAAACTTGTACTCAATTAAAATTGTATATAACAAATATGTTATTATATAAAACTTATTTGTGAATTGAATTCTTCATTTCGTTATAAATTGTTAAAATTGTATAACTTAAATTCATATGAATAATATTTCAAAATTTGTTGTCAATTTCACTCTTTCAATCTTATTATTATTATTATGATTTTTATTGTTTATTAGTATTATTACTTACTTAGTATTATAATTATAATTATAATTTTAATTTAAGCTACCAAAAAAAAAAAAAAAAAATTATTAAACGTGTCAACCCGCGGATCGACCCGGCCCAACCTGGGTTGAACCCTAAAGGGTTCACGGGTTGGGCGGGCCACCCAAACGAAACATCAACCCGGCCCGGCCCGGATAAGAGAGCAACCCGGCCCGGCCCGGCTAAGTGTACATGCCAACCCTTACGGGTTGGGCCCGGCTCGGCCCACCCGACCCGTTCACCACCCCTAGGAATAAGTACACTTTTTTAGTAAGATATACAATCAGAATAGATGAAAAAAAAACTAGGCCTATCAAAACTGATGCACATATATTTACATGTTGGTTGTAAACCCTAATTAAAAGAGACATCCTACACAAACTATGATTTAGATCACGTAACCATTAATTAGATTAATATTTATCCAAATTTTAAAATCTCTGATCACATCCTGAGAACACCTATAAGTAGAGCACCTCAAAGTATTCTCTCTCTATCTCTGTGTTCCTTTTTCGTTCTATTTGCTTGCTAGGGTTTCCGATCTTTCTCTCAATGGCATCCGAGGAGTATCGTGAAGATATTTGGTTTAGGAACTCCGACAAAAAGGAGTTGGGTGTAGAGGGGATGGTGACCCCAGGTGGTATAATCCGGCGCAGGAGGAGGAGACTTGCTGCGTCAAAAACGGAACCTCCCTCCTCCACGTCAACAGCAAGATCCTTGCCAATGTCATCACCGAGCCGTGCAAGAAGCATGTCAAATCCGGTACCACTCCGAAGACAACCACAAGACTGTTAAATAGTAGTGCAAGATTCATGTCAGATCCGGTCCCAACTCCGATAATAACCACAGGACTAAAGAATCCGATTTCAGAAAGGGAGTTTATTGAAAAAGAAACCGTCTTCTTAGCCTTTTTCCAAAGCATATATGATGAGGACATCTTTACAGTTTAGGATTTTTATTTTATTTCCATTTTTATGTAATCTTTTTGTAATTTTTAGATTCTGAGAATATTTTGGAGATGTGTTTCAAGATGTACTTGAGCCTATTTAAAGGCCCTGAGATGAATGAGAAAGGCATGCCATTATTGATCAAAAAAATCTGTGTTGAGTTTTGCTCTTCATTTTTTCTCCTTTGTGTGATACAACTGAGAGACAAATTAGGGTTTGTGATAAATCCTAATCTAGTTTTAGAATTAGTGATTAATTCTAAAATTTTATCCCCAATTAAAAAAATCCCCAATATAATTTCTCCCTAATCCCAAATCACCAAACCCTAATCATACCCCCCCCTTAACAGCCGTCTTCTCCTTCTTCTTCTTCTCCAAACACCCGACCCCAAATCCACGACCCCAAATCCAAAAAAAAAACCCTAAATCCCTCTTCCTCTACAGCCAACTCCCAAACCGATCTCCCTTCTCCAACCCGATTGCCTCTCCAAAACCCCATCCCGCACCTCCAAACTCCGTCGACTTCACCTTCACCACCTCACCGCGACCGCGCCCCTCATCCCCAAACCCCGTTGACCCATAACCTCCACCACTACAGCCTCCACCCATCTCCTCCTCCCTCCCCCTCGTCGAAACCCTAACCTCCCGCTCCTCCCGAGCACAGAAGACGACCACGCCCCAGCCGCCCCATGCACCCCCGCTCGCCGTCGCACCTCGCCGACGTCACCACTCTCGCTCGCCGTCAACTCACCGTCGTCCAGTTCTGCCAACCACTTGGCTTCGTGCTGCCTTTGCCCACCGTGAATACTGTGTTCTTAGTTGCTGACTTTGCTCCCTGTGTTGCTGTGTGTTGCTGTGATCTTGGTCGTTGTCCGCTCCTACATCTACGAGGGTTTCTTCGGATTCGGTATACTCTTTCCATCTCTTTCGTATTTATGTTTTACTGCCTTATCATCTAGTATATTATCTGATTTGACTGTCGACCACAAAATACTGAGATTGAGTGATCAACATGCTAGATTAGGGTACGAATTGGTATTGCACTTTTTACTTGCTAAAACACGTAGGGATCTACTTATTGATTAAGATTGAATTATTAATTGGGATTGTTAGCATTTGATTCAATTCTTGAAAACCCATCGGACCTGTTAACTGTTAAAATATCCAATCTAAATCCGCACTTTCATGTTGGTAAAATTAACCCATTAAAATTCTTGGAAAATTCTCTATTTTAGGGTTGGTTTTACATCAATATATCTTCGAGTCAAGTCGTTGGGTGCACAGGACGTACAATGCAACATCAACACACAGAATCTACCTGCTCCAATAATGAAAAACTCAAGAATTGGGATGGCAAGTTTTCGATGGTGATCAAGCCACACTCTTCGTTATCTTCTTGAATCAAACTATCTAGGCATCAAGGAGAGTTTGCAAGAGTTTGGCTGGCTAGTTTATATATGTTGACTGTTGTGGGATGTTTGGGTTTGCTTTGTTGATACTATGATAGTGCATGTTACAGTTTATATGTTGCTTCTCTTATATTTGTGTCTTCATTTGCTTTAGATGTTGTGTTTCTGGGGTATATGAAGAAAATAATTTTGGAAAAATAATTCTTATTCTTCTTGTTGTTTTATTTCTTTTCTGTATATATATATATATATATATATATATATATATATATATATATATATGAATTACATTCTTGGAGAAAAAGAAAAAAGATTGAGACACTACAAACAGTACTCTAATCGCCGGCGGTTTTTTCCTATAATGGCCGTTGAAAACGCCGGGGTTTGAAAACGCCGGGGTTGTCCTTTTGAATTTTTAAAAATCTTACCGTTATTGAACATACCCCCGGCGTTTAATCCCCAGCGCAAATGAACGCCGGCCATGTTTTGATGAATCCCCGGCAGTTGAGAAACGCCAGGGTTGTACTTTTGATTTTTAAAAAAATCTTACCGTTATTGAACATACCCCGGCGTTGGTAAATGCCGGGAAATGTTTTATTCTTGCTTCCCCCTCCACAAATTATGAAACCCATGGAATTATAACCATATTATTGAAACTCACAAATTATCACAAACTCTATTACTCCACAAATTATCACAAACTCCACTACTCCACAAATAATCAAACAAATAATCAAATATTCAAACAAAGACTCCTTCAAACTCACAAATAATCAAACAAACATTCCTTGAAACTTTTATAAAACAAAGATCTTTCATTCATAGTACTATATATACATCACATAAAAAAATTCAACTTCAAAATATAGATCACATAAAGTTCTTTCACATAAAGAATAGTGAAAACTACAATAGTGAGTAGAAGTTGATTTGTTGATAAAGTTCTTGCAAATCTCCATGAGTAGAAGTTGATTTTCAATCAGAACATAACAATGAGTTATCAGCTCCCTTCTACAACCCATTCATAGACTCCCTGCCTCTAACAAGCCAATCAAGGTTGCCTTAGTCTTGGAGCAGCTACTCTTCAACTCAGTACTAACAATGCTCCCATCCCTCTGGAACTGCGATAGTGTTGACTGGTGACGGAATATATCTGAAAGTATAGATATGAAGAGAATAAGAAGTAAGAATCATTCTTATTCTGAAATATTCTGAAAGTATTCTGAAAGAATTCTGGAAGTGAACAACCACATGGAATAGTATACATCAGTATAGGAGATTACACCTTAATGCCTAAATAGGAAGTGAACTTCAGTAAATATATATAGGTACTGAAGTGAACTTCACTAAACATACATCAGTATAGGAATTTACTGAAGTGAACATCAGTATACATCAGTATACATCAGTATAGGAAGTGAACTTCAGTAAATTCACACTAATTAAAAGTGTTAATCGGACTATGCCTGTACTGCGCGCATCTTAAGAATCAAACTTTTGTAACTAAATAGTATGAAAGGCCATGGGGTCATTAAGAATAATTAGGTATGGATCAACTTCATTCAAAAGGATATCATATTAGGCCTTAGGTTAATCCACATATATCAGTAACAAACAATTCCATTATACCTCCCAGTTTGCGCTATGACTCACATTTAAAGTACTGCATGCCTAATAACTAGATTTCTGTAATGAGGTGCTCAATTAGATGCAAGATGCAAACCTAACAATCTCCAGTTTTACTACCCTATTAGATATTAGTTCTCAATTTCTCCATATGTCGATCTTTCACAAAGTTTATTTAATGTGATCTGCTTCCGAATGTGGAGAAACATAACTCTGCATCATATATAGGTTCTTGACTAAATGGAAAACCAAACAAAATATAAAGATACATAGGAAAATAACATGATAATTAACAAGAGAAGATTATGGTTAACACTGATCTGAGAAACAAAATTCAGAAAGTATATTCATATCAAACGCAATCCAGAATAACTTCCATTTTCATTTGTCTTTGTCATTTACAAAGATGTTCAAGTTTAAAAACATCACAAGAAAGAGAATGAGGGAAATAATTCAACTTCATCAAATTTGCAACTCAAAGAAACCAAAATAGTTATTTACTAATTTCATGTTCAGATGCTCTTCCAAATTCTATAAAAGCTAATACCCATCAGAATGTAGAAAAAGGGTGAAGTACAATTTGATTAAAAACCTCGTAAACTTTTAATAAAGACAATTTTTTCAAGAAAAATCTTTCAGTTTTGCATAGGAAGATCATCACACCAGGAACCAGTTCTGCTTTCTTCAAGTGTAAATGGTTCTACGTACTTGCAAACTGCAACTATATAGCATAGGCAATTGTTATACTATATTAATTAGTGTGAATTTAGACAAGGAGGGGTGGTTGCGCACTGGCGATCTTGGGTATATTGATGAAGATGGAGAACTTTATATTGTGGATCGCATAAAAGAGTTGATCAAGTACAAAGGTTTTCAGGTAAGATTTGATATGTTAAGTTGAACTATATATCACTACAGATACAGTTGACCATATTTATATGATATGGGATGTTAATGTTAAGTTAAACTATCTCTAAGATTGAATAGAAATAATAGGATTAGGAATTAATTGAAGTACTATACTAGTTTATATAACAAGGTCAGTTTTAACTCCTACAGATTGCGCCTGCTGAACTTGAAGGGTTGCTGACTTCTCATCCTGAAATACTCGATGCAGCTGTCATCCCGTACGATGAAATCAAAAACTCTCATATTTGATATATAGTTCAACTAAATATGTATTTGGGGCTGAATGTACCTTTAATATCTTCTCTTCAGGACATTGTTTTTTTATTGAGCCTTCTTCAGGACTATGTTAGATGAAGAACAGAAGATATATTTTTAATAGAAAATGTATTTTTAATAATAGACAATGTATTTTTAATAGAAAATGCTGTAATACATAAAGAAGTGAAGCTAATAAGGTTGTAATACCTAAAAGTTGAGAAAATACAAGCCTACAGTGTACGTCTAGCAATGTCGTCGAAGGGATCACCAAGGTCGTCGGCTTCCTCTTCATTCGGACGACTGGATGATGTCGGGTCTCTAACATCATGCTGTATAAGAAATAAGTATGAAAGATGCCATGAGTCGGATTGGTACACACAATTAGTCAGATTCGTATAAAATGCTAATCCTAAGCAATTGGTAGACACAATTAGATAAGAACAATACTCTATATAATTTCTAACCTATCTCGGTATGTTAGATGGGTTTTGAACATTTGTTTCCCTCACCATCTGTGCTAATTCTGCAACTGCTGCCTTAAGCTCTGCAACTGTTGCCTCTAGATTAGCTATCTTCTCATCTCTAGGATCCGGCTGTGATGATGAAGAAGCATGAGTACGAGAGGGTGTTGGTCCTAACCCCTTCCCACGCACACGGCCAGGGCGCTCCGGACCAATGCTTTCGACCAATGCCTGGTGTTGAAGCTGCACTATATCGGCGGTGGGAGCGGATGACAGTTCGGCATACCTATTCCGAGCAGTTGCCTGTTTTAAAAAAAATATCCAAATTCATTGTTAAGGCATATTACACATCAAATAAGCAAATTTAAGATAGAAAAACTATTACCGATATCGTCGCAGCCTTTGAGGATGGAAATACGCCTTGTGAGTTCATGTGGGTTGCGTCGAAGAAATCTAAATTACCGTACTGATCCGCACCTCCTCGCTCCACATCCTACATATATTAAAATCAAAATCAATTGAACTCGTTTTGAAAAAACGAAAGTTTTTTGGTATTAAGAGTTACTCTACAAGTATTATAGTGAAGAACAAAACACTTAGATATACCATTATTGCGCGTCACCGTGCAAAGCTTGTACCTCCTGCAGTGTGCAGCACGTCCTGTGCATCCCTACTTGCACAACCTCTTTCAGCTCTCTTCTGCACATAATATAAAATTATTACACAGACAATAAAATTTAATAAGCCATATATCATATCAAAATATATTGCATCATATACTACAATTTTTTAATTACCTTCCCTTCAGGTGTATTCCAAAAATGGCATAGAAATTCCCAATCAGCACGCACGACACCTCTCGGGACTGCTCTTGTGTTCTCAGCCATTGTTCGGTTCTCGTCATAATATTTTGCCTTAAGCTCAACCTTATAGTCTCTCCATTTCTTAGACATTGATTTATTCAGCCAATCAGCATCAAGAACCGCCAGGTAATCAAATTTTTGCTGCAACAGTCATGAATCAATATCATATATTAAATTATTTACGTCATAAGATAACTACCTCAAAGCATTAAACTACAACTACAAGATAATGACTATGGTTTACTATAAGGTGATATCAGCTTATGTATATGATCTACACTGTGCTTCTTTATATGCATACTTGCATGTATCATAGAAATCATAGTACCTTGAGTATTTTAGAATATTCATAGTACCTTGAGTATTTTAGAATATTAAGACCTTGAGTATATTATAGGCAGTATTGTTTTGAAAATGTAAGCCTCTTACATTTGCTCTTTTTATTGTTTTGAAAATAAAATAGAAAAATTTTTGAACAAAAGTGGTTTAGCATAATATATATATTGTAATGATAATATAGATAATGTGGAAGACTATGGCAAGAACTCGATGCATGTGTTAAATAGACAACGATTATTGCTTCAGTTGTGCGACATATAGAGGAAAAAAACTTTATATGTTAGACTTCTCGAGCCGATAAGAGAAAGAAATCAAAGTTCCTATGCATTCAACTACATTGCCCTTACTCTCATCATACCAAGAGAGAAGAATTATCTTCTATCACATCCTTCTTTCCGTTTTTATCACTTACATCCAAACAAATGATCTCAGTTGTCTAGTTATTGTTGGGGCCCAGCTAAAAGAGTTACTACTCTCCTAATTTTTATAATAAGGGACTGGTCCAAGCGGAACTCTAACATCGAATAGGTCGATTTCTTGCCTTCCTGCCCTCGACATCTTTGCCCTAGTGGGGCGATAGAATGTACCTCCCAACAGTTATTTTCCAGTTAATGGAGAATACATACTACAAAATAAAGCATATGATCAATTTTTCCTAAAAATTATGATAGGGGGAAAAGAAACTTTTTACCATGGATCTATTTTGGAACCAGTAATTTATGTGACAGTGACACCCATGTGAAAGTATCATGCAAGTATTGTACTGGTTGTCCTTGACAACCACTAACATCCATGTATTTCCTCCATCATGTAAAAATATCCAATCCATAATCACATTACAAGAACAATGAATCTAAATCCATTTGAAAATATTTGGGTCGACCCCTACAACAATAACAGTGAATCACGATCACCTACTTACAAATTCAGAATCATACAATTTTCTTACACAGAATGGTATAACCGAAACAAAATAATGACATGAAACAGCAGATATAATCCTGTATACTTCTAATGCAGGTATGATTAGCATTACAATTCCTGGCCAATAACCGAACAAAACGTACGTTAGGACACGATTGCCTATCCCAAATCCCGTGCCTAATAATCTTCACATGAATCACATTCCCCATTGAATAACTTTCAGATTATACTCAGCAAATGAGACAAATCAATGCAATACAACAATTAACATGCTTTAGGATTAGGGACTTTGAGTCATTTGCATCTGCAATTGGTCAATGTGATAATTGTTTTGATGATTTAAAGGCCAGATGTTGTTGAGTTTCATTACATAAACTCTGCATATACTTTAAGTACAGTCATCTAAAAGCAAAACAGAACATAAGAATCAAAATTATACAAACTATTTAAGAAATACCTATAACCAAACTATTTAAGAAATACTGTAAATATAAATGGTACCTTGATAACTTCAATAGCTCTAGTCCTTGTCGCTATGGGGATATTTTTCCATCTATCGAATGATAGTGGAAGATACTCCGAATTCCGAGCAATCAACCCAATGAATGATGCGAAAGTCACTGCACTTTTTCCTACGGGGTGATGATCCCCATTTATCTCCACTTCTATTTTTTGACCCGCGGGTAGCTTCCATACGTCAACTAACTTTGTCCCTCCCCGGGTCTTTTTTTGGAGGGGTGGCTGGGTGCTCCCCTCACCTACCTCTACGTGGGTATCCTCCTCGTTTAGAGGCTCCTCAATCCTTCTTCTAAGCGCCGTTTTCCATCGCGGCATAATTCACACCTGCTGATAAGAATTATGAAGCATACATTAAAAAATTAAGAACTTGGTATGGATGAAAGCTGTTCAACACTGAGAAACTACACATGAAAGCAATGAAGAAAATTCATTCTGGAATAATAGGCATTTATCACTGAGAAACTACACATGCACAGACCAGATACTATGACCTCAATCATCCATAACGCCATTATAATTTCATGTGAACAGGTGAGATAGTCAAAATACATTATGTCAAACAACAATCTATAACCTGCAGAATGCACTGGCTTTCTTGAAGTACAGTTAGTGTCCCATTCAAAACATCAGATGCAGTTGTGATGCAATGCTTTTCATCGGGTGAATGCTGCATTCATCATCCATTCTATGACTGATATTTTATTTCGTCAATGAACCTCCAACCTATAATGTATTCATTAGATAGTCTTAAAAGCACTCAACTTATATATAGCTGAAATTAAAATGAAAAGATTGTTCAAAAGAGTACTCAAAATTCTGTAAGTTGTGTACCATGTCCGAATGTGTTCTAAGTTCTAATTGATTGTGGTGCATTGGTGATGAATACACATTGAACATCAACAAAACTTTAAATTGGCATGTTTTCTGTCACTAATTTATAAGAAAAATACATAAAAGAATGGTTGTACCAAAGTGAATATATATATATATACAAGTATTATTGGAGATGTTATCAAGGCAGAAGATAACAAACTCTATAGTGATATAGATATTAACTTTATACAGATATAGATATAAGCAACATTAACTTTATACAGATATACATATCAAACTCTATAGTGATATATATAAAACTGGATAAATGTAATGGAGCTATAACAAAACTTGTATATTTCATATTTCATGGGAGAATCTTAATACAAGTGTATAATGTTCAAATCCAGAAATGTCTAGCATAGCAAAAGGAACATATTCAATCAACTCTTTTCCATATCCAATACATCCCCTGGCTCTCCATCCGTGCGTAGCCAATTAGGTTTACTGTTGTCATCTGATATGTTTACATCAAACCTAGGAAATTCAGCAGCAACAAAAATGTTAGTGACATATTCGTCCTCATCATCTGATGTCTATCCCAACTGATATACATCTCTTGGTTGCATAATAAGAGCCACGTAAGATTTAGGCGAAGCTGGATCTTCAACATAGAACATTTGGAGTACTTGAGATGGGAACACAAATGGTTCATGGCTGATGTGTGTGCCAGTATGAATCAAATTTGAAAAGTTTACAATTGTGAAACCTAAAGTATCCTTGTTTTGGGGATAATTCTTATCCATACCAGCCCAGTCTGCGCGAAATAAGACAACTCGAAAATGACCGAAATAGTCTAACTCGATGATATCAGTGAGAACCCCATAATAGTCAACATCTTCATTAACTGGATTTGTGTCATTCTTAGAAGCATAACTTCTTGTCTTTGACGTCACTACAATTCCACTATTCTGGGACTTTAAATAACGTTCACGATCCTTAGTATGAAATCTGAATCCGTTATATATATATCCCTTAATTCTTCTAACCATCTTATGGGGACCTGCATCAAGAATCTTGATTTCAGGTGATACCAAATCACCATGCAACTTCGGAACCTATAGGATGTTATGGTAAACCATATTAGTAAAATTAAGATTATTATAACAAAAAAAGAAAGTACTTGATAATTTGGAACACTCTTACATAGTCTTTAAGCCACATATGAAATCTTTCATTCATCATCTTATTTTGGTCACGTGGTCTTAATTTCCTTGTTCTAAAATTCCTTTTCATTTCACGGATAAATTCTCTGTAAATATTTAAAAGAATGAAATATAATTAGATGTACATTGTTCGAATCGAGTTTAATTAAATATAAACCAACCCAATTATGACTTACTCTCGGAATGGCTCAACTGTTGCATGATGATCTAGCACATATCGATGTGCTTGTTCCCATGTTAAGTTATCTAACTCAACCACATCAACTTTACCAATGGTATTTCCAGCAGTTTGAAATAGATAATGTGCCTCACCAAGGTTTGACCCAACTGGGTTTCTCCTTGGTCTAGTAAGACATGTCTCGACACCCTAAAGATATCGGGAACAAAAATTGGAGCACTCTTCCGAGAGATAACCTTCTGCAATTGAGCCTTCTGGATGAGATCTATTTTTAATATATCCCTTAAGTCGATAAAGATGCTTATACATGTAAATGGTTAGATCAAAAAAAGGATGCACATTATCCAAATTTGAAGTATATAATTAACAAATATGAATAACTACCTCTCAATGGGATACATCCACCGATAATGTACCGGCCCACCAAGTCTTGCTTCGCCTGCTAGATGAATGACCAAGTGAATCATTATAGTGAAGAACGAAGGGGGAAATATTCTCTCCATTTGACAAAGTACCAAAGCAGCACGTTGCTCCAAGAGGTTAATGTCTTCAACACGTAGAACCCTTGAGCAAAGTCCTTTATAAATGCTACACAGATCCTTGATGACGGCAGTGACTTGGTCGCACATTGAGAACCTTAAAGCCACAGGAAGGAGATCCTGCATCAAGATGTGGTAGTCGTGTGACTTTAGACCCTGAAGCCTCTTCTCCTTATCATTGACGCACCTTGCTATGTTAGATGAATAGCCATCGGGAACTTTAAGCTCCTGTAGAACTTTGCAGAGCGATTCCAACTCCTTTTTAGACATGCAGTACATTGCTGGAGGAAGGCACACTCTGCCATTCGGTAAATATTCGGGGTGCAACTCGTGTCGTATGTCCAACTCAGCTAAATCAAGACGACACTTAAGATTGTCTTTTGTCTTCCGATCATCTCCCATGATAGTCCCTACACAATTTTCACCAATATTTTTTCCGATATGCATCACATCTAAATTACGGCGCAATAAATTGAATTCCCAGTACGGCAGTGTAAAGAAAATGCTCTTCTTCTTCCAGGACCCTAACTCAACAATGTCATCACAATCATCTTCATCGTTGTCGTCATCCCTTGCTCTTTTCTTGCCCCGTTTTATGGCTTCTACTTCCTTACCATAATTGAAATGGTGACCATGTAGCCGCCTTAACACATCGGACCCAGACGATATTTCAGGTGAATGTTCCCACTCCTCAACCCCATCAAAAGTCGTAGTTTCCGTCCTGAAATTGTGTGTGTCGGGCAACCATCTTCTATGACCCATGTAGCAGAACTTTTTCCCATTATATAGCCATCTTGAAGTAGTTTTATTAGCACAACAAGGACATGCATTATGCCTTTTGGTGCTATAACCGGATAAATTTGCATACGCAGGAAAATCATTGATTGTCCAAGTCAATGCAACTCGAAGACGAAATGATTTCTTCGTTGTTATATCATATGTTGGAACACCCTCCCACAACTGTTGCAGCTCATCTATTAAAGGCTGGAGATAGACATCTATATCATTTCCAGGGCTTTTCGGTCCAGGAACTATTGTGGACAAAATAAATGACGATGGCTTCATACACTTCCAAGGCGGTAGATTATACGGTATCAACACTACAGGCCATATTCTGTATGTACTACTCGTTTGCCGGAATGGGTTAAAACCATCACTGGCTAATCCAAGTCGCACGTTGCGAGTATCTTCAGCAAAATCAGGATATCTTTCATCAAAACTTTTCCATGCAGCAAAATCTGCCGGATGTCTGAGAATTCCATCATTCTTTCGCCCTTCAGCATGCCATCTCATATCAGAAGAAGTCTTAGATGACATAAACAACCTTTGTAGCCTAGGAATCAAAGGAAAGTAGCGCATCTGTTTTGCTGGCTTCTTTTTCTGCCTTGATTTAACTATACCACTTGCATCTTGTTCTTCATTCGGAACACCTTTTCATTTTGAAGTACCACAAATTTCACAGTTCTCCAGACTCTCCTTATCCCCCCTAAATAACATACAATCATATCGACATGCAACTATCTTCTCATACCCCAGATCAAAATATTTAAGGAATTGTTTTATTCCATATGCTGAATTTGGGAGACAAATTTCAGGAAATGCTTCACTCAACAATTTAAGTAACATTGTAAAGGATTTGGCAGACCAACTATTCAAACATTTGATCTGAAATAACCTCACGATGAATGAGAACTTCGAAAATTTGATGCAATCATGATACAAGGGTGTACTAGCATCCTCCAACAACTTACTGAATGCTTCAAATTCTTTGTTAAATTCAGAGTTTTGCCTACCCTCCTCCACTTCACCCTCGTCTCCATCAGTGTGCGAAGTTTCGGTTGGTTCATCATGGACTTGAGTTGTTGAACTATTTGTGTGCATTGGATTGTTGTGAATCCCAAAAGCATCCCGCACTAGATTTTGCATCTCATCGGCAAGACTGTCGTCGTCATTCACTAAGGGTTCATTTTCCTCTTCCAACAATTCTTGTCCAACCGGAATCGATGTGTCATGCTCTCCATGGCAGAACCACAGTGTGTACCCTTGCAGAAAACCATTAATCACCAAATGTGTTTGTACTTCGTAGCATGGAAGCAAATAACAGTTTACGCATCGGCGACATGGACAAAGGATAAAGTTGGGATCACGAGAATGTTGCTTGGCAAAGATAATGAAATCTCTAACACCATCTCGATACTCTTTGCATAATCGTGACTTACTCATCCAACTTTTATCCATTTCAATAATATCACTCAATCTGAAAATTAAAAAGTAATTTCACTTGGTCAATATGAAGGTTTGGTATGCTTTTGAAAACAATCAAATTCATACTTCGCATTGTAGGTGTGATGGTGAACTAAGAGGGAAATAGAAACTGACATAGATGTAATACAAAACTTGATCTGAGTGTTCAGCCTAAAACTTTGTTCTACACTAGTTTTTGTAGTCTTGCAATTAGTTCTCTTCTAGTCCAGGATGATTAGCAGTTCATGTGATTTGTCTTGCCGGTTGAATTTTTTAGATGTTTGGGGTGGCATTATATATTAGATTCTGATTGCGGCATGTGCACGTATAAATGACCGTATATCTGATCGATTGAGAAGAGTTTTGACAAGAGGTTGCAACTAGAATATAATCTGAGTACGTCTAAATTATCAAAGATTAATAAAAGATACTATTATACTATGCAATTACCAATAAACAGATTAAGATTATTATGGAAATGGAAGTAATGAGCTCATCTTTTGATATATGCAAATGACTAAGCAAATCAAATAATGTGACTGATTACTAATTCAATCAAATAGCAGTATAATTACCAAAATTAGAGTCTCAGTAGCAAAAATTTCTAAAGGATTATTTCATGAACATCGCAAAATTTTCAAGTAAATGTAGGTAGCGACAAGTTAATGTATGCACCAGAGGGACAGAGTTGATGGCTCTGACTAGAATGGATGACAACCTAATTGCGACAATTGCACCTCCTCCGTAAAGAAAAACTGTCGATTTGTTCTCAATCGCATCCCACTGAAACCATACCATGTTAAGGATCAACTTGTGAATGAAACAAAGTAGTGGAACAAAATGTTCACTTTAATAGGATGATGGTTAATACCTTCTCCTTTAGATCGGAAAACAGCTCATCGGTTTGAATAGAGCTTGTCTCCTCCGACGTGGTATCTCTTACTCGGAGTGATGAATACCTGCACACATCTGTTAGATAACAAAAGGGATTAATCACTGTCATGTTATTCAATAGCATAAACATTCATGTTATTCAATAGCATAAACATTCAATAGCATAAACATTCATTGTGAATAGCATAAACATTCACTGTCATGTTATTCAATAACAAAAGGGATTAATCACTGTCATGTTATTCAATACCATAAAACAACAAAATTCAACCAAAATCAACAAAAATCTACACCGTTAACCAACAAAATTCAAGATCCAAACCAACAAAAAAATCCACACCATATTGGCAGATTGCATAGTAACTAACTCACCATCTTCACCAATCCAACGGCGGCGGCAACGAGATCCAACGGCGGCAAGCGGCAGGCGACGATATCGAGATGGACGAAATCCAACGGTGACGAAAAATCCAACGGCGACGAAATCGAAGAGGAACGAAATCGAAGATTAGGTTTTCGGAGAGATTGGAGATTGGAGAGATAGGGTTTTCGGAGAGATTAAAGATCGGAAAGATTGGAGATCGGAGAGATCGAAGAATTCGCGGGAGATTGGAGATAGGGTTTTCCGAAAGATTGGAGATTGGAGATAGGGTTTTCAGAGAGATTGAGATTGGAGAGATTGGGTTTTTTTATTGGAGAGATTGGAGAGATTGGGGGTTTTTGGAGATAGGGTTTTCGGAGAGGCACGAGAGATAGGGAAGAATGGCGCGAGATATTGGGCGAGTGAAAAAAGAGAGAGGGGAGTGGGGAATTTAGTGCGGGGTGGGGGGGGGGGGGATTGGCTGGCTTTCCCAACGCCGGGGATTTGTAAAATCCCCGGTGCATTTTAATAAACGCCGGGGAAACCCCCGGCGAAATACCCCAAACGCCGGAGAATTTGCGCCAGTTATTGCTCTTTATTTTGTAGTGAGAGAAGATTGGGGAATGAGAGATTTGGGGAATCTGTTTCTTATATATTAGGAAACATAATATATAATTACTACATTTCAACATTCCCCATCAAGTTGGTGCATAGATATCGAACATGCCCAACTTGTCAACAAATTTTCAGAAGAGCTGAGTCGAAACAGCCTTGGTTAGGATATCTGCGAGTTGATCTTCTGACTTCACCTTGGCTATCTCAATAACTTTTTCGTCTAATTTTTCTTTAATGAAGAATCTGTCCACCTCTACATGTTTCGTCCTATCATGCTGAACTGGATTAGCCGCAATATCACACGCCGCTTGATTGTCACAATATACCTTCATAGGTTCCTTTGGACCATAGCCTAAGTCCTGCAACAGGAGTTTCAGCCATAAATCTTCTGTTATACTTAAAGCTACTCCACGATATTCAGCCTCTGCACTAGAGCGTGCAACAACATTTTGCTTCTTGCTCCTCCATGTAACTAAATTTCCTCCAACAAAGGTGAAATATCCTGAAGTGGAGCGCCTATCAATTGTAGATCCTGCCCAATCAGCATCAGTATATGCCTCAACCTTCAAGTGTCCATGTTTCGCAAATAATACTCCTTTTCCTGGGGCTGACTTAATTTATCTCATAATTCTCATTACCGTGTCCATATGTTGTTCCCGAAGTGTATGCATAAACTGACTTACCACACTTAAAGCATATGACAAATCTGGCCGTATATGTGCAAGATACATTAGTCGTCCAACCAATCTCTGATATCTTTCCTTATTACAAGGCACTTGATCAGCTTCGTTGCATAGTTTCAGTCCTTCTTCCAATGGTGTACTGATCGGTTGACAAGTGGACATTCCAGTTTCCTTCAATAAATCTAGAGCATATTTTCTTTGAGAAAGAAATATCCCCTTTCTTGAGCGAGAAACTTCAATACCAAGGAAGTATCTCAAAAGACCAAGATCTTTCATTTCGAACTCTTGTGACAAGTAGTTCTTTAATGCCTTCATCTCCTCAGGATCATCTCCAGTTACTATCATATCATCAACATAAATAATGAGAGCAGTAATTTTACCTTCTTTCCTTTTTAGGAATAGAGTATAATCAGAATTACTCTGATAGTATTCGAATGTCCTCATTGCCTTTGTAAATCTCCCAAACCAGACTCTTGGTGACTGCTTCAGTCCATACAATGCTTTCTTCAGACGACATACTTTGTTGCTGTGTTGGACTGGTCTGTTCCACCCTGGTGGAAGATCCATATAGACTTCTTCTGTCAATTCTCCATGCAAAAATGCATTCTTCACATAAAATTGCTCCAACGGCCAGTCAAGATTGGCAGCAAGTGTCAGTAAGACTCGAACAGTACTGAATTTTGCCACTGGTGCGAATGTATCTTCATAATCAATTCCATACGTTTGAGTGTACCCTTTGGCAACCAGTCTTGCTTTGTATCGCTCTATTGAACCATCAGACTTATACTTCACTGTATAAATCCATCTGCATCCTACTGGCTTCTTTCCTGCTGGCAGCTCGACTATCTCCCAAGTCTCGTTCTTTTTCAAGGATTTCATCTCCTCATCCATAGCTGCTTTTCACCTTGGATCAGTAAGGGCTTCCTGCACATTGTTAGAAATAGATACAGTAGATAATTGATTTACAAATGACTTATTTGATTCAAATAATCGGTGAGTGGACACATAATGACTCATGAGATACTTGGCTTTACTAGTGGGATTAGGCTCGTATGTGGGTTTAGGGATACCTCTAGTAGTACGGTTTGGGAGTTCTCTTCTTGGAGCTTCGGACAGCGATGACGATTGATTTTGGGGTTCTGCTGGGAGTAGAGATAGATCTAATGGTACTGGTGGTGGAGATGGTTCAGATGGTGCTGGTGGTGGAGATGGCTCATCTTCATGGAGGTTCGGCACTGACTGCAAATCTTCATGGAAATTTTCTTCATTAACCAAGTCTTCATTCGAGTGATCGTCATTACTTACATCCTGATTTTCTCTCCTTATATCTGATTGTTTAGTTTGAATAGTAACCACTTCATCATAAGCAAGAGTTTGAACTTCACTTCGGTACTCCCCCTGAAGTTCAACCTCAGAGGAAAAATACATCTCATCTTTATGGAACACAACATCCATAGTCACAAACATCTTTTGAGTTGGTGGGTGATAACACCGATACCCTTTCTTATTCTGTGCATATCCCACGAAAACACAGCGGACAGCTCGATGAGTTAACTTTTGCGTTCATGTTGATGAAGATGAACAAATGCAACACACCCAAACATACGAGGTGGCAAGTTGACGACTTTTGGTGCATTCACAGCTTCAGTTAATGCTTGAAATGGTGTGAGGAAGTTTAGGATTTTAGAGGAAACTCGGTTGATTAAGTATGCAGCAGAAATAAGGGCTTCTCCCCAATAAATGAGTGGCATATTTTCATGGATGAGAGAAGCACGGACCACTTCGAGCAAGTGTCTATTTTTCCTTTCTGCAACTCCATTCTGTTGAGATGTATACGAGCATGTAGTCTGATGAACAATTCCGTGTTCCACCAAATATTGTTGCAGATTTGAACTTAGGTACTCTCACCCATTATCACTCCTAAGAACTTGAATCTGTGATTTATACTGAATCATAACATGCTTGTGAAATTTCTGAAACAAACCACTAACTTCACTTTTCAACTTCATCAAATAAATCCAGGTCATACAGGTACAGTCATCAATAAAGGTCACAGACCATTTGGCTCCTCCAAATGTACTAGTTTTGGATGGACCCCAAACATCAGAATGAATAATCATAAAAGGAAGAGAGCTTCGACTTGGACTTGGAGGAAAAGAAACACGATGACCTTTTGCGAGTTCACACACATCACACCGAAATGCAGATATATCCAACTTTAAAAATAAACTTGGAAATAATTTCTTCAAATAACCAAAAGAAGCATGCCCTAGACGTCGATGCCATAACCAAATATCTGATTTCTTCTTCTCATCTTCGGATCCTTCCACACTTAGAGCTTGAGTCAACTTGCTCGAACATTCAGATTCTAAATCTAGGTAATAGAGCTTCTCGTATCTAACCCCATAACCAATCATCTTGCGAGTGTGAATATCCTTAAACACACAATGTGAAGGCCAAAAAATACAATACAATATAAGGCAGTGGTTATTTGGGCAACAGATAATAGGTTGAAATTCAAGGATGGCACAACTAGGACAGTATCTAAGGTTAGGTTGTTTGTGAGGTGTATGGTACCCTCGCCAGTAATAGTGGCAGGATCACCATTGGCAGTGGACACAGTTGATTTAGTGGATGGTTGAAAATTTTGTACTTGTCTAGAATCAAAAGTCATATGGTCGGTAGCACCAGAATCAATTATCCATACACTATTCATAACAGAAGCAGAAATATTAAATACCTTACCATCATTATCTGCAGCCGTAACTAATGTAGAGGCGAGTCCAATATTCTTCTTAGCTCCATCAGTTTGTCCCATTGTAGCGGCACAAGAAAAACAACGGATCTGATCGACACAACTTGGCCAAGAACAGCAACTAGCACAACCAATAGAATAGCTCCGTTTAGATTCGATCTTGATCAAATCCAAGAGCTCAAACACCAAATAGCAAAAACAATCCACTAATGAAAAATGGATCTATCCAGGGATCTGAAAAACAAAAAATCAGATCTGGATCTAAAACATTCGGAAGGAAACCGAGGGAGGAGGGAATCTGGATCTGAAGACTTGGGGGTATCGCGCAATTAAGTTCGGCAGTGATTGAAGAGGACGATGATGGCGGGGTTCAGTGGGTGCAGCGGGAGGTAGTGGCGACTTGGAGGTGGAAGACGATGGGAGAAGAAGACGGTGGGTTGGAGATGGGGTAGTGGCCGGAGCGACGTAGTGAGGTCGCTGGCTGCAGCGATGCCGGGATTGGCTGCTGGCTGTTGGCTGTCGCTGGCGTCGGAGGCGGGACAAGGCGGTGCAGCGGAAGAAGACAGTGGGTTCACAGGGGATGACGACGGTGCTTCAGTTGAGGCTTCGACAGGGCGAGGAGGGCACGAGGCTCAGGTGTCGCAAAGTCGAGGCAGTGTCAGGGCTGCGACTTCAGGTTGCTGACTTCGAGGATATGATCGGTGACTAGTCGGGATCAAGTCGGGATGGAGGTGTCAGATCCGATCACCTCCAATCTCTTCTTTAACTAGCCTAGATCTTTGGCTCTGATACCATGAAGAAAATAATTTTGGAAAATTAATTCTTATTCTTCTTGTTGTTTTATTTCTTTTCTGTATACATATATATATATGAATTACATTCCTGGAGAAAAAGAAAAAAGATTGAGAGGAGATTGGGGAATGAGAGATTTGGGGAATCTGTTTCCTATATATTAGGAAACAGAATATATAATTACTACATTTCAACAGTATATTGAACTTTTTATTTTTTTTTTTGAGGTAAAAGGTGGAATAATGCCACTCTGTTTCATTAATAAGCCGTTAATAAAACAACCCCGGCAATCCGGGAAAAAACAACAGTACAAAACCAAAGTACAATGCAGGAAGAAAATGCAAGAAAACTAAAACATACCCCCCAACAAACCCTGGGGGGTGGGTCTAAGTACTCAACCATCCAGCAACCAGAGAGTACAGTAGGGAGAAACAAAACAGCAGCTGGTAAAAGCACTGTCCTAACTGGTGCAGCTAGTCCCTCAGTCCAGCGTTGGCCCGAACTCTACCTCCTCATCGTCAAACTCCTCTACCTGGAAAACTTTGGCTATCCTCCCTCTTGCCCCCGTGGCCGCAGCTGTAGCCCAAAAAGAGATTAGATGCATGATATGAGTCAGTTTACCAGAAATACTATTACATGAAGCACGAAAATAAAAATTATTTCTGTCAAGCCATAACACCCAAGTTGTAGCTGCTATTGCGATGTACCACGCCTCCTTCATATCATGGCGAATCGTTGCAAATTTGGGGCCAATCCACAAATCCTCATAAACGCAGGGGTAGTCACCTGTTCCTAAGGCTCGGAGTACCTCAACCATAGTTGCCTTACTTCTAGGGCAGTGAATGAAAAGGTGATTTAGATCTTCCACCTGTGTGTCGCAGAATCCACAATTGGTCGCTACCTGTGGTTGCCTCTTGGCGAGATTTTGCCTAGTGAGGATGACATTATTGAGCACTAGCCATAAGAAAACTCTGACTTTAAGGGGGGGTTTTCGCCTTCCACAACACTTGTGCCCAGCTGGGTCTGCATCCTCGAAAGTGAATCCGATGATACAGAGATCTTACCGAGAAAGCTCCCTTGCTCTCGAGTCCCCATCTTTTCTGATCTGGGCCTTGTGTGCACCTTGTGCCTGCCCGTGAGATGTGTGCTTGCATGTCAAGCAATTGCTGTTGAAGGTCTGGCGTGAGCGTTCCTCGTAGCGCTGGTCTCCAACCTCCCCTTTTCCAACCTTCGGCCACTGACAAATTCGGTCGACTCGACCTCTCATACAGCTCTGGGAACGTTTCCTTCAGTGTATGGGCTCCTCACCACCTATCCCACCAGAATCTGGTGGACCGGCCATTGCTGATAGTCGACGTGACTGCCGATATTCAACCTTTTATTTCTCCTTCTCTTTTCTAATTCTTTTCTAATTAATTTAATCCTGAAAATTTTCGTAGATATCTCTAATTTCATGAAATCCGATATCCCAATCTTGTTACGGCCTTATTAAACAGTAATTAAGAAAAGAATCACCTCTTAATATATGTTGGAAATACATGCAATGATATGAACTTAATCAGAGTCGCCAACTCTATTAATCGCATCCAGGCAGGGGCGGAGCTATGTGGGGGCCCGGGGTGGCCCGGGCCCCCCCAAAATTTTGAAAAACCCCTTAAATTTTTTGGAATTTTTTTTAAAAACCCCTTAAATCTATTAAATTTTATTATTTGGCCCCCCTAAAATTATAAAAAAATACCTATATATATATATAGTTATAGAATTTTTTCTTGGCCCCCCTGAAAATTTTGTTCTGGCTTCGCCCCTGCATCCAGGGCAGTCAATTAGTAAGTGGCTAGTCACCCTATTGGTTGATCACTTTGATATAGGTCGGAATATCTAAGAACTTGTGTTCTTCTGATCGGTATGATTCACATCTCCTTGTAAGACACAACAACACAGACGCGCTATAGCATATGCAGAGTATTTTTGTCCCACAGTACTGCGCAACACGACACTTCTTCCAACTTCAGAGTTCCCATCATTCAAAACCGGCCCTCATGAGAAAGCTTGTGTATCACCCTCAGAACCAAACTACAAATCTCTCTTTTCAACAATATTAATCGACTTCGAGACAAGATGCCCATCACCAGCTAGTACTAGCTTGCTCTACCAGTCATGAAAGACAAAATCATGTACATCGCGCTAAGTTCCTCTCAAATAAGCCATCAAAACTGAGTTTGATATTAGTATATAACTATATATATACCTTTAATGTCAAAAAAAAAAAGTAGTAATAATGTCCACGCCCAGTAAGGCTCGAATTCTTTCCGTATTGACCCACTTTTTCAAATAATTCACCAATCTGACCCACTTTTGAAAATATTTACCCAACTGGCCCAGTTTTAGACAGGTTAGTATTAACCGCTATTGGAAATAATTGAAGAAAACTACTGAAAGTCAAACCTATGGCCCTGACCGTTAAAGACAGTTATAGCTTCTGAGAATGAATCTGGATCATTGATTGACCACCGATCTTTGAATCTGACGATTGCTGATGCAACCGATGGACCTGCAAAAAGTCTGAAACACCAAGGAGTGGCCCCGGCGACAAACCCTCCGACGCTCAAGTCAGAACCAGAAAGAGAGAGAGGATAATAGAGTGAAAACTGGCAAATTGTTCATTACCTTCTGACTGTAGAGGGGGATGGGTCATTTATAGGCCTGAGAGACATTTCAAGAGATTGATTTGTGTCTGTTGGATTGATTTAAATACCTTATCTCTTTCATGTCTCTCCCCCTCAAGAGATAAGATATCCTTGTTAGGGGATAAGAGATTTGACTCCTAGCCTGCATGGACTAGGTGTCTCTCCTAATGGGCATAGTCTGTCACTTTTTATGGGCTTGGGAGAAGCCCATGTCTTGAAGTGGGCCCAGACCTGTAAAAGATGTCTGTGATGGCTAATCTGCATTTAGATGCTTTGAGATCTGTACAGGAATCGTACGGCTCTAATCTGCCGCGATGTCTGTGATTGTTGTTATTGTTATTGAATGGGATTGAGGAGTTCTATGTTGTTTTATAACGTATATATAAAATTTTATTTAATGTAGGGTAACTTTTTATTAAAAAATGTTTTAAAATTCAATTTTTTTAAAAAATACCCACCTATCCCGACGTTTTTGACAAAAAACACCGGGATAGGGTGATTTTTTCAAAAAAAATAAAAATAATAGCCTATCCATTTTCCTTTTTCCCTAGCAAAAGCTCTATACCGGCGTTTTTTCAATAAATGCCGGGATAGATATAGGCTATATCGGTGTTTTTTAAAAAACGTCGGGATAGACCCTATATCTGTCTCGGCACTCGCTATAGCGGCGTTGCTAGCGACGTTTTCAGAAACACCGCTACGGTCTATCCCGGAGTTTATAAACGCCGGGATAGCCCAAAAAAACTACCGGGAAATCCCATGCGGTTTGTAGTGATCCTTGATAATCTTTGCCCTACGAATATCATTTAGGTATATGAATATTGAACGACGACAACAGAAAGGGATAAGTTTCTTCAATGTGGGGAATAAGTAGGACTTTTTTAGTAAGATATACAATCAGAATAGATGAACAAAAAACTAGGCCTATCAAAACTGATGCATATATATTTACATGTTGGTTGTAAACCCTAATTAAAAGAGACATCCTACACAAACTATGATTTAGATCACGTAACCATTAATTAGATTAATATTTATCCAAATTTTAAAATCTCTGATCACATCCTGAGAACACCTATAAGTAGAGCACCTCAAAGTATTCTCTCTCTATCTCTTTGTTCCTTTCTCTTTCTATTTGCTTGCTAGGGTATCCGATCTTTCTCTCAATGGCATCCAAGGAGTATCGTGCTGATATTTGGTTTAGGAACTCCGACAAAAAGGAGTTGGGTGTAGAGGGGATGGTGACCCCAGGTGGTATAATCCGGCGCAGGAGGAGGAGACTTGCTGCGTCAAAAACGGAACCTCCCTCCTCCACGTCCACCGCAAGATCGTTGCCAATGTCATCACCGAGCTGTGCAAGAAGCATGTCAAATCCAGTACCAACTCCGAAGACAACCACAAGACTGTCAGATAGTAGTGCAAGATTCATGTCAGATCCGGTCCCAACTCCGATAATAACCACAGGACTAAAGAATCCGATTTCAGAAAGGGAGTTTATTGAAAAAGAAACCGTCTTCTTAGCCTTTTTCCAAAGCATATATCTTCGAGTCAAGTCGTTGAGTGCACAGGACGTACAATGCAACATCAGCACACAGAATCAACCTGCTCCAATAAGGAAAAACTCAAGAATTGGGATGGCGAGTTTTCAATGGTGATCAAGCCACACTCATTGTTATCTTCATGAATCAAACTATCTGGGCATCAAGGAGAGTTTGCAAGAGTTTGGCTGGTTTATATATGTTGGAATAATCACTGTTGTGGGTATGTTTGGGTTTGCTTTGTTGATACTTTGATAGTGCATGTTACAGTTTATATGTTTTTTGATATATCGGATAGAGCCAAAAGGCTCCAGCCATCAAACTTACAGTTTATATGTTGCTTCTCTTATATTTGTGTCTTCATTTGCTTTAGATGTTCCTTTTCTTTCTCCTTCTCTTTTCTAATCTGTTTTAATTTAATTATGAAAGATTTAGTAGATATCTCTAATTTCATGAAATCCGATATCCTAATCATGTTACGGCCCGTATTCTTTTTAAAGATTAATCAAGAAAAGAATCACCTCTTATATATGTTGGAAATACATGCAGTGATGTGAACTTAATCAGAGTCGCCAACTCTATTAATCGCATCCAGGGCAGTGAATTAGTAAGTGGTTAGTCACCCTGTTGGTTGACTTTGATATAGGTCGGAATATCTAAGAACTTGTGTTCTTCTGATCGGTATGATTCACATCTCCTTGTAAGAAACTACAACGCAGACGCGCTATGGCTTATGCATTAAAATAAGTATTGTTCTGCAGAGTAATTTTGTTCCACAGTGCTGCGCAACACGACACTTCTTCCAACTTCAGAGTTCCCTTCATTCAAAACTGGCCCTCATGAGATAGCTGGCCCTCATGAGATAGCTTGTGTATCACCCTTAGAACCAACTACGACCCCCTCATTTCAACAATATTAATGGACTTCGAGACAAGATGCCCATCACCAGCTAGTAGTAGCTTGCTCTTCCAGCCATGAAAGACAAAATCACATCCCGCTAAGTTCCTCTCTAATAAACCATCAAAACTGAGTTCGATATTAGTATATATACCATTAATGTCAGGAAAAAAAAACAACAAAAAGTAGTAATAATGTCCACACCCAGTAAGGCTAGAAATTTTGTTTGTACTGAACCACTTTTTCAAAATATTGACAAATCTGACCCACTTTCGAAAATATTAACCAACTGATCAAGTTTTGAACACGTCAGCATTAACCTGTATTGGAATAACGACATAGGTTATTTGTATGCCGTTGTTTCCAATGGAGGCATCTCTAAAAAAAAATTCTCCACATGCCGCTATTTTGAGTAACGGCATCAGTTAACTTCTTCCCAATCGTGTACTCTCTGACTTGGAAAAAAATTGCAAGTGTGAGAAAATCTTATAGCTGATGCCAATATTCCCAACAACGGTGTAACACCCCGAATTCTAAATAAGTCTGAATTCGAAGTTTCACAGGATCTTTACACTTCACTTCGTACAATTTTACAAGGATTTTAAAACTTTTTATACAATAATGTTTACATCAACACAGCGGAAACAAATTACAACATATTACATAAAATAATACTTGAAACAATTCTTTAAGCAGCGTTCCTCTTTAGTCCATTCAATCATTTTATCCTACATAGAAACTGTGGGCATATCAATACATCAATTTCTCTTACTTGGAAATCACACACTTGTTCACAAACAAAACTAAGGGGGACTATCTTATTGATGTCGTGTGTGAATGTGCACTTAGTCTTTAATGCAATTATACATATTTGATGACACTAATGCGTACTTGTTCGAATTTTATGCATCCCATACTAAATAGATCCAAGGGCATGCCCTTAATCGTACTTCATCTTGTAGGGATCCCTCGCCATGAGTTTAACTACTACGGTAACTACGATAAGAATCTTAGATGCTCTATGAGTTACAAGCCCATGTCCAGACATCCTGGAGAGAATTCCACGTCATGACATGACACATCATGCAGACATCCTATGGACAATTCACCTCCGCCATGAAACGATGAAAATACGTAGTCACCAAGCACCCCACAAGCGTCGTCACGGTCCCGATATTCTGGAGATGTATCTACGTCCTGACATGATGCATCATATAGACATCCTGTGAACACTCTCACACCGTAGATCCGAGCTCTCATACTTGTGTTTTTCTCTTACTTTCATCACATCTCCACTATGTGTCTAATCCTTAGATAATTGAATCATGAGTAAAATTTACACTCGAGAATTAGCGTTACCTCTACATCGGTCTTAAACATCAACCATGACCCAATCTTGGTCTTTTTTTATCACATTTCTCTTTCAAAATTTCATTCATGCCGATTCTAGTTTCAATCTCTTTTCATGTTCATCAAATGAGTGTTCATACTCGCAAATTTCCACATTTCATCACGATCTTTGTATTTCATTTTCCATGCATATTTGCATAATTTAAACAACAATTTCATATTTAACTACTCAAATTTTCCATGTCAAAATTTCATTTTTAATCTCTACACAAAAATTCTTTATATTCTTTATATTCCCTTTCTTTAATTAATCAAAATCATATTCTAAGAATTTTATCAAGGTCTTTTTCTCAAAATTATTTCTAATTCTCATTTTAAAAGGTCAAACATTGTAGAAATAATTTTCATAAAGTCTAGGGAATTAATATTAGCGGGCTGGAGCCTTAATGCTCTATCCTTTTATCAACAAAAAAATGAAGTCTAGGGAATCTTAGAAGAATTCTAGTATTTTTTCCTCAATTTTTATACACTTAAAAATCCAAAAAAAAATCCAATCAGTAAAAAAAATCAAAAATTCAACAAAAGGCGAGAGGCCGGATTCGAACCCAGACCCACGCCCCCCGCTCATGAACAGTAACCGACCCAAAGCGCACCCATCTATAAAAAAGGCCAGAGTAACTAACCGATATAGGGAGAACTGAAATTATACTTAAGGTCCGGCTTTGGGATTTGATTAAAATTGAATTTTCCCATAAAACAGAGCCTCTTGCTAGGCTCGAACCCAAGATCAGTCCCCCGTCTAGCTACAGTAACATACCCAAAATGCACCCGAAGACCAGTAGGTCTTGAGTGACTAACCGATATGAAGCTGGTTAAGTGCTTTTTGTTTAAACTATACTGTATCTACTATTCTTTTAGTAAACTCGATTTTTCAATCAATTATACTTATTCAAAAAAAAAAAAAATCTAAATCTCTTTCCAGAATATATTTCTTTGAAAAACAATATATTATTTTTTTTCTTAGATTTCCAAAATTCTCTTTTTAACTCAACATGAAGAACTATTCTCCTCATTTCTTTTGAAACATGAAACATTAGTGTATTTTTTTCGACATTAAAGATTTCTAATCTAGATGAATCTTTTACTTACTTATTCCTCATTTATTCACAATATATTTGTACAAATTTTCATTCTTTAACCCAATCAAAAACCCTTAAGTTAATCTTCTCTTTACAAGAACTAACTCATTTTTTTTAAAGATTCAAAGAGACAACATAATTGACAATCTAGTGAATATAAACTTCCTCATACACTACAATTAAAAATTTAACAATTATTGTGACTTTTCCATGCCAATTAATTTATTTCACAAATCATGGGTGTTAATTTGCATTCTACCATCCATTCACAAGCACAATTTCATACAAGCATGATTTATCAAATTTATATGTACTCTAGCATGAAAATATAGTAATAAGGCATCATGACAACTCTTAGTTAACACATTTCAATTCATTTTGCAAACTTTTCATGTAGGTAAACTAGAGCTTCCTCTCTTTCTTACTAGTCTCTTCAAGCAAGTATATGGCAAAAAAATTTCTTCTATTTGTTTCTAACATATTCACAAATTAAAACCCTAGCATGGCATCTATATTAGAAGTTTGAGAAATCACCCATCTTTTGAAGAAACAAATGAAAAACTCCTAAGGAACTCCTTGAACGCACGATTGTCTCCCTTCTCCTCTTAGTTTGGTGCAATTTCGAGCTCCTCCTCCTTGCTAGTGTGAACCCGAGACCTCGTCCTCCTTGATGCTTTGGCCGGCCTCCAATTGGAAAGGAACACACACAAACACTCAATCTTTTACTCACACAACTCTTTCTTTTCCTCACAATTGCTTCTTTTATTTTCTCTTCTCTTTGAAATATTTCTAATGCAAGTAATGAAGAAGACAAGGGAGGGGGTATTTATACACATTTCAAGAGTGAATGGAGGGTTGAGATGAGTTTAGATGAAATGCTAGAATACATTTGGAAGTTAGAAGAACTACCCATCATCTAGTAACCACTCTCCACTCTTCCACTCTTTTCCTCCACTCCTAAGTGTGGCCGGCCAAGTCATTGTGCTCCATTGCACGTGCATGTGCAATGCACGTGTCATCACATGCACACTTGTTTAAGTTGTACAATTATTAATTGTTCATTTATTTGTTACATGATCAAGTCTACACTACAAGTTGTATTAATTATAAATAAAATTAACTAGTGGGCTAATTAGGTGGGCTAAAGTCCATGGGCCCTTTAATTAATTAATTAATTAATTTAAGTGGGCTAGAATTAGACTATTAGGCCTAAAGATTAATAATAGGAATTAATTTTAAAAGAGAAGAAAATATTTATTCATGACATAAGAATAATTTTTAAAGCTAAATACACATATTAAATTGCACGTGCAAAACACGTGAAAAAATGAAAAACTTTATACTTAATTATTTGAAAATTCAGGATGTTACAACACTCCATCCTTAGAATAGTTCAGTCCCCGGAATTATACTTAAAGAGTGAGAAAACAAAACACAGGAAAAGAAAAAAAACAATACAATTAAACAAAGAGCTCGGGATGATCTTTCCGCATCATCTCCTCGGATTCCCAAGTAGCCTCTTCAACCAACTGGTTTCTCCTGACTACTTTGACCATCGGTATCGTCTTGTTCCTCAAGACTTTCTCCCGATGATCCACGATCTCAACCGGTCGCTCAATGTTGCTCAGATCCAGCTGCAAACCCTCTGACACTTCGGGCAAATGGTGACTTGGATCTGGAATGACACATGGATGACATTGTGCACTTGAGACAACTCCGGTAACTCCAACTAGTAAGCAGTTTTCTCAATCCTCTTCAATATCTTATACGGACCTATGAACCTTGGGGTTAATTTCCCACCTCTGCCAAAATGAATCACACCTTTACTAAGCGATACCTTCAGAAAGACAAAGTCACCTTCCTCGAACTCAAGGTCCCTTCTCCGGTTGTCGGCATAACTCTTCTGCCTACTCTGAGTATCCACCAACCTCTTCCTAATCAAATCGATCTTTTCCGAGGTCTGCTGCATGATCTCGGGCCCACACATCTGTTGCTCCCCCACTTCAAACCAGCAAATAGGTGTTCTACACTTCCTGCATTACAGAGCTTCGTACGATGCCATTCCGATACTAGTCTGAAAACTATTGTTGTAGGCAAACTCTATCAGAGCTAGATGCCTCTCCCAACTGCCTCCAAAATCTAGAACACAACACCGAAGCATATCCTCAAGAACTCGATTGACTCTCTCAGTCTGCCCATCAGTCTGAGGATGGAAGGCAGTGCTGAAATCCGTCTTAGTACCCAAAGCTTTCTGAAGACTCCTCCAGAAATGCGAAGTAAACCGCACATTTCGATCAGACATAATGATCAACGGAACACCATGAAGGCTGACGATCTCTCCAACATACAGCTCGGCTAGCTTGTCCATAGATGAAGTGAGTTTCATTGCCAAAAAGTGAGCTGATTTGGTTAGGCGATCGACTATAACCCACATCGCATCATTACCCTTCGAACTCTTGGGTAAACCCGTGATGAAATCCATGCTGATGTTATCCCACTTTCACTTCGAAATGGGTAACGGTTGCAATAAACCTCTGGGTTTATGATTCTCAGCTTTCACCTGCTGACAAATCTCACACCTTGCCACGGTCACATCCCGCTTCAGACCTGACCACCAGAAGTATTGCTTGCTATCCTTGTACATCTTGGTGCTCCCAGGATGTACCGATAAAAGAGTAGCATGTTCCTCCTGCAGAATACTCTCCCTTAAATCTGATTGATCCAGAACACATAGCCTCTCTCCAAACCACAACACTTCATCCTTGATCTGAAACTCTAATAATCTGCCTGCGCCAACCTGCTCCTTCATCCTCTGAATCTCTGCATCTTCCCTCTGACCGGCTATAATCCTTTTATTCAGCATGGGCTGAAGCCTCGGCTGAGCCAAAGATGCTCCCAAGTCTTGCACAACTATCTCAATACCAGCCCGATCTAACTCCTCTGCAAGATGCCTCTGGGTCGTGATCAAACTGGCCAAACTTCTTTTACAGCTAAGTGCATCAGCAACAATATTAGCCTTCCCCGGATGGTACTTAATCTCTGGACGAATGTCCTCAAGTACTTCTAGCCATCTCCGTTGCCTCAGATTCAGGTCCTTCTGCTGATAGATGTACTTTAAGCTTTTGTTGTCCATGTACATGTTTAATTTCTCACCGTACATGTAATATCTCAATTGCTTCAAGGCAAAGATAATCGCAGCCAACTCCAGATCATGAGTCGAATAATTTTTCTCATGCGGTCTTAGTTGTCTAGAACCATAGGCGATTACTTTTCCCTCTTGCATCAATACACAACCAAGACCACGATGTGAAGCATCGCTGTAAACATCATACTCAACACCTGCTCTAGGCAAAGCCAAAATGGGAGCAGTAGTCAGTTTCTCTTTCAACTTCTGAAAGCTTGCCTCGCACTGCTCAGTCCACTTGAAATTCACATTCTTCTTGGTCAGACCAATGAGCGGCACGGCTATCTGAGCATAGTCTTGAATAAACCTCCGGTAGTATCCAGTTAGCCCAAGAAAACTTCTGATTTCCTTCACTGTAGTAGGCCTTACCCAATCCTTCACTGCCTCTATCTTCTGAGAATCAGTAGCCACTCTCTTCTCAGAAAGGATGTGACCCAAGAATGCCACTTCAGATTTCCAGAAATTGCACTTGGATAACTTGGCATACAACTCATGCTCTTAAAGCTTCTTCACAACTTCAGCCAGATGCTCAATGTGCTTCCCCTCTGACTTGGAGTACACAAGAATATCGTTGATAAACACCACGAAGAAAGAATCAATAAACGGCCTCAGAACTCTGTTCATCATGTCCATAAAGGTTGCAGGTGCATTCGTCACTCCAAATGGCATAACTAAGAATTCGTAATGCCCATGTCGAGTTCTGAATACAGTCTTATGCACATCTTCCACTTTCACTCGAACCTAATGGTATCTTGATCGAAGGTCTATTTTGGATAAAACAGCTGCTCCTTGAAGACGATAACATAGGTCATCGATTCGTGGAATAGGATATTTGTTCTGAACAGTGACCTTATTCAGCAACCGGTAATCGATGCACATCCTCATCGACCCATCTTTCTTCTTCACTAATAGTACCAGTGCTCCCAAAGGTGACACACTCGGCTGAATAAATCTTTTTCCAAAAATTCCTCAATTTGCTTTTTAATTTCATCCTGCTCCACATGCGCCATCCTATATGGTGCCTTGGAAATAGGTGCACTCCCTAGCTGGATAGTGATGTTGAACTCTACTTCACGATGCGGGGGTAACTTGAGCAAATCTTCCAAGAACACAGTCGGGTAATCCCTAACCACTGGAATCTGCGGCACCTCCACCGGAACCTTCTTCTTGCTGATGACTGCTACCAAATCTGAACATCTCTTCTTCCTCTGGAAAGTGACTACAAGACCTCCTGGAGCCTTCAATGTTACCTCCTTGGTCTTAAACTCGATGTTCACACTGTACACCGACATCCAGTTAATGTCAATGATAACATCGACCCCTAAGATATTCAGCTCGATCAGATCAATCCCGAAAGTCTTGTCTCCAATCTCGATCTCGCAGTCTACATAATACCGATCAGTGGTTAAAGTTTTCCCTGATGGAGTAGCTACTGCTAGGATCTTGCCTAGAACAACCTTCGGTTTGACTCCTAAGACTTTAGAAAATTTAGGAGATATAAAAGTATGAGATGATCCAGAATAGAACAGAACAACAACTTTCTTTCCATTTAATAAAAGTTCTCCTGTTACATAACACACTCCCCTTACATTACATTTTTTTTACTAAATAAAACAAGGAAAAAGAACAACAAAAACTGCTAAACATTTGCCCCCGTACCAGTAATGACGTGATCCATTTCATCAGCTTCGGCCTCAGTCAAAGCAAATACTCGCCCCTGCTAGTACGGCCTCTTCCCAACTTGCTGCGTTGATCCATTTCGGGCGACATCTCGTAGCTTGGGGCATTGAGATTTGTAGTGGCCCATTTTTCCATAATTGAAACAGGTCACGGGAGGTTTCACCCAACCATTTTCGGGTCTTCCACCCACATTGACAGCATTCGCCCACATAGGTTTGAACCTTTGAGCTGGCGGTTGCCCTGGACGTTCCCAGAAACTGCAGGCCTCTTCCCGACATGCCAACTATTCTTCCTGTTCTGGGCGGCATGAAACTGCTCCATATCCTCCTCTGTAGCTGCAGCTCGCATGATTAACTTGTCAAACCTCCTGATACCAAGGGGTATCATCCTCGATCTCAGACATAATAATAGTCACACGAATAATATTAGTATACCAACTCATATCATGCATAAGCTGTACAATACCAGTAAGCTCAACAGTACAATAATAATAGTCGCATGAATAATAATAGCATGAATAACCAATATCTGAGATATAAGAACTTACAATAAGCCCGAAAATATGCAATACAATAACATTACATCTAGATCCTTCAGTATCTCGTTATTTGTACATGTATAAACAATAACTCAAAAGAAAGATGGAGAGTACCCGTCAGAGCAAGCTGCGGGTCGCAAGTAGTAGCAAGCAGTTAAACAATAAAAGAACGACATAAAAGGAACAAGAAATTTGAACGATATCAGTGTCAATAAATAACAGGCCGTAACATGATCCAGAAAGCAAGGGATGGTAAACAATAGTCGATAATGCAATGATCGATAAACAGTAAACAATAATGTAATGAATCAGTAACCAATATTCAATAATCAATGATCGGTAAACAATATTCAATAATCAATGATCGATAAACAGTAAACAATGATTGATAATGTAAGTGTCGATGCTCAGAATTATTCTTATGTCTATCAGTCTTTTATTAATCTATCTAATGTACTCAATCCTGCGTCCATACCATAGGTTCGGGTGCATACAATCAAGTGAGTGTTTTGACTGTCGTGGCGGATCCTATAGGGTCATGCACTCGGCAATGGTAATCAGTAAACAGTAATTAGTAACAGTACAATACACGATAGTTAGGATATTGCAGTCAGTAATCCGCAATCAATCGGTGAAACAGTAATCAATATTAGTATTAGTATGGGAAACACGGGCCCCTCATATCAGTATCAGTAATCAGTATGGGAAACATGGGCCCCTTATATCAGTATCAGTAATCAGTACGGGAAACACGGGCCTCCTTCGAGTACAGTCTCCTATAGTACCCACTACTAGGTCATTTTCCTTTTTACCCCGGCTTGTCATTATTTTATTATAATGAATCATGCATATGCAATTGATGGAGCGGTGTCAAGAAATAGTAACAATGAGGTACCAATGGTTGTGCAATGATCGGTATGTAATGCAATTCATAGAAGTAAAGTTAACACATTTATATGCAAAAAGCATGAGAACACAATTCTGCATAGCCATATCTTACTTTACAAAAACTAACTTTCCCGCTGCTACGTGAAAGAAAATCAGAATCCATCAGAGATTCTAGAAACTAGACTCTCTACCGGTTTCGACGCATAATCACACGACACATTATGAAAACAGTAACTATGTCTGCTAGTTGATTCTTTCTGAGTCTATTGTTCAGGCAACAACTCACTATCAAGTTATTATATGTATAATTCGACTAAAAAACTTAATTAAAATTCTTACAAAAATTATAATTGAGTTCCTGACATTGCTTACTAACATTATTGTAACTTTGGGGTTTTAATTCTTATATTAACATACTGTTTCGATCAGTCGAACATAGTTTGGCAACTATAAAGCAATAATATCAAATTACGACAGTACAGTGGTAGAAACTGTATATTTTACAATCTATAAGGCGGATTGAGGATCTGTTAGATGTTCTAGAAACTAGACACAGTGTGGTATAATTTCTATTTAATAAGTTTTGGATAATATCATCAGTAATTGTGTCGAATTCTCGTTCCAATATGGAGCAGACATCAGTCCAGAACATATTAAGTTGATTTTTGTGATTTTTCATTTGTAAGGGTATAGTTTTATGGTTAGAATTGAATATATAACTATATCTAGACATCAGCATAGTTTCTAATATTAACATGACAAATATTAGCACATTAATAGTATTAAACTACGAATACAATCTTATGATCATATATGCACATACAATTCATTCAATCACTCTTCTTCTTATGTTGTAGTGTTTCAATTTGCGTTTCTGAAACAAGTGTATCTATAAATGGTTTCATGGGTTTCTAAGACATATTGGGTGGATAAACTTTGAATGAGATGATGAACGATGTCAATTTAGGATTCAACAATATATAATGATAATGAGTAGATAAACAACATGGGTCAAAGATGAGACTACTTGCGGAGATCAAGAAAAGGGCTTGCACATGAATAAAAAAAATTATGCAAAAGATGCTTGCCTATAACAGGACGATTTAGAATGTGATCCAATAATGGAACGAATTGGATCTCAAAGGCAACGGCTATCTCGGCGTTGCGACAACAACTACAACGGTAAAGAGAAGGCAGAAACGACAAGTGCAACAACAACAGGCAGCGAACATAGCAATGGTGACACCGGCAGCTACCAAAAGTGGCACGTGCGGTGATGACAAGAACGGTGATCATGACCATGGAACTAACAACTCAGCCACGAAGCCAGCGAGGGATAAGTCGATATCGAGTTTGGGATGCGGCAATAGCACAGGGAGGGGAGAGTTGTGGGTTGCAGTCAGCGAGAGATAAGTCGGGGTGATGCAGTCGATGTTAGTCGGAGTGATGAGGAGGGGGATCACCGGAGGTTGCGGGGTGGTACTCGAGGTTTCTAGTGGTGGCTGTCGGGGTGCGGTGGAGGACAACGACAGTGATGGAGGAGCAGGGCATCGATTGCGGTGTTGCTGGTAGGAGCGATCATGGCTGGTGAGGAGGAGATGCCGTAGCAATAGCAAGGTGTTGATCGGGGTTGCAGGCAGTGGTGGTGTTGGCAACAAACAGAATGGAAGAAGGCGATGGGTTCTGACGGCAGCGATTGCGACGGTGCGAGGTGAGGGCCGCTAGTGGTGCATCGAGGCTTGGAGAGTGGTAATGGCGGAAGGGAGGGAGACTGCGGTGACGTGGAAGTGGCCTGGCATTGATGAAGGATGGTAGCAAGCAGTGGAGAGGATGGACGGTGCTCGGTGGTTGGCAGCTCGCACAAGGGTGGGGCTTGCAGTGTCGAGGTTGATGGCGACTGCTGCGGGGCCAAGGCAGGGGGTGGCGAGGATGGCGGTGAGAAGCATAGGCGGCAGGAGGAAGGAGAGTTGGGAGGCAGCGGCTGATGGTAATGACGGAATGGTTTTGGAGCATCGGTTTGGTGAACATGGCGGGAGAAGAAGAAGGAAGAGGGGGTTATTTAATTAATAATAGGGTGTATTAATAATATTCTAATGGGGGTGATTAATAGGTAATTGATTTAGGGTCTGTTTGGAAACATTTAAGTTGGGGAATAGAAAGGAATGGAATGAAAATGAATGGAGAGGAATGGAAAGAAAGGGAAAGGGATGAATTAACTTTATAAGTTGTGTGTGTTTGGCAACTGGTGGAATGGAATTGACATTTTTTTGTTTCCATTCTCTAGTTTTGTTTGGCAAACAATGGAATACTATGGATTACGACATTTTGAAAAATCTTTTTATAACATTTGTACATGGACATACTTCTGACATTTTGCATTTTTGATTGAGTAATGAATAAAACTGTTTTCCTGAAGAGAAAAAAACATACTTGTGACACTCCCACAGCATGAAGTATGGATTATGACATTATCCTCCAAACTAAAGCTAGAGCACTTTCCGTTCCGATCAACAAAATATTGCCTGACCAAAATATCATTCATAGTGAACTTATAGCTGCAAAAAAATTGAAGAGGCACATTTGTTCCCAATCCCGAAGCAACGAACCCACGAACCAACACAATTTAACACGTGCAATACACGTGAAAAAGAGCAAAAGCAATAGCAGCAATATGAGACAAAGAGACAGCAACCACAACAGCCAACAGCAATGGCAAAAGGAGCTCTGGACGGTGGCTTGGCAACGCGCTGGCAGGGCTCGATGTCAATGGGAGGTCGACGGCGTGCGGGTGCGGTGGCGCTCAGGGACAGAGACAAGGGCGTCGGGATTTGATCTGTTGCTGGCTTTTGACGATCGAAAGAGGAAAGGGAGGTTGGGGTTTTGGTCTGCTGTGGGTGGTTGGTCGACGTCGATAGGGGTGGTGGTGCGACGAGGTCTGGGCGGTGACTGGCAGGGTGAGTGGCGGCTGCGCTCAGGGACAGAGACAAGGGCATCGGGATTTGGGTGTGTTGCTGGCTTTTGACAATCGAAAGTGGAAAAGGGAGGTCAGGGTTTCGATTTGCTGTGGGTGGTTGGTCGACGTCGACAGGGGTGGTGGCGCGATGAGGTCTAGGCGGTGACTGGCAGGGTGAGGGGTGGCCGGAGATGGTTTGAAGTAGTTCCCGCTTCTATCAAAGAAGAATGTGAACTCAGGTCTCTTGATTCTCCATTCCTTTACACAGCTTTCCGAGGGAGTGGAGCTGGAATAGAAATTGGCTGAAATCTTTCTCTAGGGAATGAAATTTAGTTGTTTCCTTTATTTTCTTTTTCAAAACAAATAGGCTGTGGAATAGGATAATATGGACCCATCCGCATTATTCCATTCCTTTCCCTAGTTTTTTGGGTTCCCAAACGCACCCTTAGGGTTAGTGGAGTATGTTATGATTTGTTTAATAGGTTATAATGGATTGTAATTAGGAGGGGAGTTTTGCAGTTAAAGGAGATAAAGTGTTTGGGAATTAGCCATGAATTGTTGGGTTGTTGTGGGCTTCTGGGTATGGGCTACATATAAAAATAAGATGAGGGATAAATTATTTGGGCTGACTTCACAATAGGAATTAATTGTAGTGTGGGCTAGGAGAAAAAGAATAACAATTAAAATAGATTGGGCTACAAAATAGAATGAATAATTCTAGAAGGAATTAAGAATTTAATATGGCTTACAACTATAGAAAGATTGGGCTTGATAAAATAATAATAATTATCAATGTATGTAATAGGGTTTAAAAGAACAAGGAGAAATACAGAAAAATTAAAATACAATAATACGAAGAAAATGACATACAAATTTGTATAATCGAAAACAGGGGTTACAATATGATTATGTCAATTTGAGTTTGAGTCTGATCCATTTTTTTGCACCTGATGTCTATGCATGTTTTGTTGTAAAATTAAAATAACTGATGTCGTTGTTGAGAATAACATCATCAGATACCTATAATGTTATTCCCAACAACGACATCAGTTCAAAACATACACAAAGTTTTCGATATTTATAATACTCGTTGCTGCTCTTTACAATGACGACAACAGTTATTTGATGCCGTTGTTTGGAACAACGACATCAGTTATCCTATTTTTTCCAACCAAAAAACTTCTCTGCCAAACTCTCTGCCTCCACAGTCGTTATTGGCAATAACGGCATGAAAATAACTGAAGCCGTTATTTTGAACAACGACAATAGTTCAAATTATTACTTATAAAATTCATCTATTTCTTCCAACTGTTGCCACTGTTTCTGAAAACGAAAACAGTTCTCTCATGTCGTTCTTTGGAACAACGACATTAAGGTTAGAAAAGTTTTCTTGCAAACAACTTCTCTGTCAATCTTTCTGTCTCCACAGTCGTTGTTTGGAACAACGACATGAGATAACTTTTATCGTTATCAAAAACAGCGGCAACAGTTGAACATAATACATAGTTATAAAAAGTTAAAAATTGAACTGCTGCCATTCTTGAAAATAACGGTAACAATTATTTGATGTCGCTATTTGGAATAACGACTATGGATACAGAAGTTTGGCAGAGAAGTTGTTTAGTAGAAATTTTTTCTAACCTTAATGGGGTTGTTCCAAATAACGACATAACACAACTCAGCGGCAATAATTGGCAGAAATAGATGAATTTGTATAAGTAAAAATTTGAAAAGTTATTGTTGTTCCAAATAACACCATTAGTTATTTTCATGCCATTATTGACAATAACGACTGTGGAGACAGAGAGATTGGCAGAGAAGTTTTTTGGTTGGAAAAAAATAGGATAACTGATGTCGTTGTTCCAAAAAGGGCATCAAATAACTGTTGCCTTTATTGTAAAGTGCGGCAATGGGTTTTATAAAATATCGAAAACTTTGTACATATTTTGACCTGATGCCGTTGTTGAAAATAACGTTACAGGTATATGATGCGTTATTCCCAACAACGACATCAGTTATTTTAATTTTACAGCAAAACATGCACAGCCATCAGGTGCTTTTCTTCAAGTATCAGACATCAATTTCTCAGTGAATCAATGTTATACATTATCGACAACTGTTTTGCCAAACAATCTTTATCAATAAGTTTACATGGATAGTCAAGAAGGAGATAATTGTTGAATACCATATATCACAACACAATAATCCACAACTAATAAGATTACATTTATCCCAAATTGAACCAAACTTTACAACATCAAGTTCACAAATTTCCACACTCAATAAAATTTGCTTGAAGTACACATTTATAAAAGTTCACGAAAGCCACTTGCAAGTACACAGTTAGAAACTCACATAAATCCATACACCTCCTAACTAGGTGTGTAGTGTTGCGGCTTGCTCCCATTCTAAGATATGACTCTCCTCCTACGTTCTACAATATCCTGTGTCCCGTGTATACGGGGGCTAACCTTACCTTCATGCTCAGATTCCTCTTCTACAATCTCTTGTGATTATAATTGAGAACCCTCTCTAGGCCGACTAACACTCTTCCGCCATTGCCCATATGAAGATGATGATTCCGTTTGTCATGATTGAGTTTGTCTTGGTGGTGGTCGGGGAGATTGAGCTTGTCTTGGTGGTGGTGGGGGAGGTTGAGCTCGTATTTTAGGTGGTGGGGGAGGTTGAGTTGTAGCCTGTAATGGTTCTAAAAGAGTAGCCAATGTCGGGCCATCTCCAACCTCTTCAAGTGAAAACCGACACGGATGGAGGATTTCTCGCATTATTTCCTTATAAGCTTTTGAGGCATTGTTTTTCAACACACAAGTATATTTCCGCGCAATATTCTATGAGTTGTCAATCTACCACAAAAATAAAATATAATAAAGGAAGTAAACCAAATTATGTTAAACAAGTATAAGCAAAATGTGTACAAAGATTTTAATAATTATTAACAAAAGCATAAATTTACTATGAGTCGGTACGAGGAGGCCTTTGGTTGATACGTCGGTTGAGACGTAGAATGTTCCGGTTGTGGCTCGACTTGGTGCTTTCGGATCAGTATTTGGATACCCGCCCGGATAGCTGATGGTAGAGCAATAAACAAATGTGTAACACGACGGTACCACACCATGTAAGCTTCTTGCAAAGACCCGTCGTATGGTACGATCTCTTCAAGCACCAAATCATACTTTTTCTCATTCCACATTGCGATATGAAAGCGATGGTGATCGGCCCAATTCATAGTCGGTAAATGATCTTAACCAGTAATATTGTGTAGTCTTTAGTC
Organism: Hemerocallis citrina; assembly: GCA_017893485.1. Taxonomy (NCBI): domain Eukaryota; kingdom Viridiplantae; phylum Streptophyta; class Magnoliopsida; order Asparagales; family Asphodelaceae; genus Hemerocallis; species Hemerocallis citrina. The sequence continues at coordinate 20,014,264 of CM030360.1, forward strand.
GTACATCAGGTTCTCCGAGATTCTTTGTTGTGCATTGAATTGTCAGAGGACTTGATCAGGGTAATAGAACTACACGATGTTGAAATTTATAAGTGGAGCTCATGTCAACCAAAGTTGATTGTTTGCTGTTCATAGTGGGGGTATTCGTTGTAGGTTTTTGGGCGTGTACGGTGTCCAATTGGCGTACTCTGCAGACCTGATCGAGCTCATCCCTATAATACATCAACACTCCACGTAGGTTATCTCTCCACATGTTGCGGCCGGTCCAATAGACCCCTAAAGGATCTCTCAACGCTGCGTTCTCCTCACCCACTCTCCATGCATTTGAAAGAATCGTTATTCGGGGACGGCCGTTCGTTCCCAACACCACATCTGTAATATCCCTATCCGTCCGATCATTTGAATCGACCACATTGCACAGTTGCACAAAAAATGGTAAAGAGAAGCCAACGCCGCACTTCCTCAACCCTATGTATATCGGCAATCAAGGGAAGGTACATTAGATGGACCAAATCACATGAAGAATTCGGCATGAGTACACCACCAATCATACTAATTAAATACTCTCGAGTATAACATTGCACTTGGAAGTCGGTCGGTTCATCTCCCAAACTATTGTTGAACTCTTGATAGAGCCACGAACGCCGGATTGATTGGCCGACGAAAACACCTTTGTCATCCTCTTCAACCTCTCTCCCACGATAATCTCTGACTAACATAACTTTGTTAAACAAGATGTTACCGGTCATGACCACCCCATCGATTGGAAGTCCCGATATAATCGCTATATCTTGTAGCGTTACTGTCATCTCACCAACGGGTAGGTAGAACGTGTGTATCTCTGGCCTCCATCGCTCGATAAGAGCGGTAAGTAATGCATGGCCGCATTTCACTTTTGCCAATATCGACATTCCATGGAAACCAGCATTTACCAAGTAGTTGTGTATACGTGGGTCGGTCGGGAAAGTCGTGTGTATTCGAAAACTCATATTCTTTTCCTCTTCCTTCCACACCGCTTGAGACCTATGCTCTTCTTACAAATATAGTACGATTGGGTCTAGTGGACCCGGACATCAATGTGAGGCAGAAGACGATGCACCTACTGCACGTGAAGAAGATGGTTAACCGACATCCATTTCTCTGTCAACAAGAATAAACAATGTGCCATGAAAAAAATAATAAACAATGTGTTAAGATAACTAGTTTAATAAACTATGTGTCATGAATTTCAAATTAATAAACCATGTGTCAACATTAATAAAGTTTGAGTCAAGAAAACAAAAATGACTCAATACTCATATCGAACTATTTGCACATATAACAATCCCCACCACAACATCTCTATACACTACATATTTATATATAAACACATCTGACATCAACATCTATTCATACATAAAAATAAATCTTATTAATTTTTACAAAGATAGCAATTCAATTATAGTTTATACAAATTTCTCCAACATCTAATATGTGACATTGTCAATTCTCCCACCCTCAAAATCTATTCCTATCCATATGATACTACAACTCATATCATTCTCCACAATTTCTCTTATACTACACCCTCAATATAAATCTCAATCAATAAAGTGAATATTTTCAAAGGAATTAAGGGTTTCCGAATACCTACAACAATTTCGAGGCCGAGGTGATCCGTAGAAAAATCTGTGCAAAAATCCAAGTGAACGAGGGAGAGGAGGTGTTGACAATTAGGGTTTAAGGATGAGTATTTTGTGAATTTGTTTAGGATATCAAACACTCAATATTCTGCCTGACCCGACCTGTAGATGACTCCTCCATCCATCCATAATCCTTCCATCTCTTCCTCCATAAATCAGGAATGATGGTGCTGTAAAGAGTCCTAAGGTATATCGGAGAAATCCTTTAAACCTTTTACTTGGTTTTTTTTGTCAAAAACCATTGGAGAGTTTTCAAATCCTCAGCACTGATTTTTTAAAATAATTTTTTCAATAATATTTTTTTGGGATAATATTGTATTATTCGCTAAAAGAGAAGGGTTTGACTGCCAAAAATGGCAAACCCCTTCTGCGCTACTTCCAGTTTCTCTTCTATGATGATGATTCTCATCTTCTTTTGTTGTTTCTTCCTATGTTCCCTTTGTGTAAGAGGCAGTGATGATGGGAATTTAAGCAGGAAACTATATTGTTTGAAAAACACTGAGATCCAGTGTTCAAAAAATATTCGTAACTCTTCCTTCTCCAATGCAGATATTGATCCCTTCTGCTACGATGGTGAGGCAGTTGTAAAGTTGCAGCTATCTGTTGACAACGAATAAAATCATATGCCCAATTGGACATAGAAAAGAAGTATGCCAAATGATATGAGCATCTCATTCTCCTAAAAAACCTTGCTCCCTTATAGGATTTTTGGGTACCCCGAGAGATTTTTGTTGGGGCACGACTTATCAGGGTTGAATTGGGCATATGATTTTTCCCGAACTATCCGAGGAAGAAAGCATGGAGCTAAGGATTTCGACCATTCTTTGAGGGATCAAAGGCAAATCTGACTAGAGCGAGGTTTGCGGGAGAAGGAGGTACAAGGCGCAATATCCAGAACACTGTCACTACCGGATGGTGGGGTAGAAGCTGGCATTGATAGAGCATGTAGCCGAGTTTCTTCTGACAAAATTTCAGCTATAGCAGCTTCAAGATGAAGAACTGGATCTAGGTGAATCAGCTGACTACATAGGGATTGGTACTCTGATCGAAGACCCATCATAAAGAACATAAATTGGCGTCATTCACGAGTAACATGGACATCACTATCTTCTAGTAGTTGCAATTCGCACCAGATATGGCGCATGGCTATGTAGTGATCCTGAATGCTGCGATCACCCTGATTATCAAGAACTGACTGAGTAAGTAGCTGGTACTCACGGGCTCCGCTAGCCTGAATATAATGAGTGGTCAACTGAAGCCAAAGAGCCTAAGCGGAACGAATACGAAGCAGGTTAGCACAGAGAGAGCGGTCAACGGAGAAGATGATAAAGGCAATGATACGGCGATCATGTGTAACACCCCGCAAAATTGAGTTATGACAATTTTGTCCTACATGTATTACTCACATGTATTTTGTACTGTTACGGGTATTATCCGTAATATATTTTAATATAAATATCCTACATATTTTGTATTTCGATTATTTATATGTTTTCCTTCCTCTCAAATTTTTTTTAATCCTATTTTGAGCTAACTCAAGTATTAATCATAATATTTGTGTTTGTACGTGCAATGCGCGTATTTTCAATGCACGTTTCGATTACGTAAATTTTAGCGTTACGTGTAATATCCGTAACATTCAGAATATATATTTTCTACGTCTTTTGTATTTTGACTATTTATGAATGTTTTTCGTTCTCTCGAATTTATTTTGTATTGATACGTGCAATGCACGTGTTTGCAGTACACATGTTGGTTGTATCTTTTTTTTAAATAAAAATTTATGAAGTGCATATGTTTATTTTTATTTTTATTTGTAAACTATTTTTACGTGAAATATTCTTTTTTAAATATTTTTGCAACACGTGCTTTACGCGTGTTTTTCTTCTATGCACGTGCTAATCATGTTATTGTAATTACAAAATTGTGCACTAAAATTTTCATTATGACTAATTTAATCTAATTGTGATAACTTTATAATAAGAATAGTAATATAGGTATTTATTGATGTGTCTAATTTTTATATAAATATTTGTACCCATTTACCCATAAAAATTGCTTGTATTCTTCTATCATGTTAATAATTTATCTTATCTCTATAGATTTCAGTTAATTAATTATTTTTGAAGGAATAAGACTTTTTATGCAAAAGGTGAAGATCTTTGCTAAAAATCAATAAACAAAACTAGCAGTATGATTTATTAATTTTTATTGATATGTTGAATTTTAAATTTTACAATTTGGCCATGTGAAAAACAAAATAGAAATTTTAAATTCCAATAGAGGATGAAAATGAAATAAAGAAATTTAAAACAGTTTAATTGAGCTAATGTGATTATTAGTTAGTTTAATTAATTTAAACTAATTAATTTTAATTTTATTTAAATTCTAAATTCTAATTTTATTTTGTGTTTGTGTGCAGCACGTATTTCAAAAAAAAGCAAGAAATAAAGATCAAATCAAAGAAGGAAAAAATAAATAAAGATGTGGGGTTTTCTGTCAAAATAAACCTTAATACCCACGTTTGGATCTCTATAAATAGAAGAGCCAAAATCAATTGAGGGATGCGCTTAACGAGAGAGGGAGAGCGACGGATGACTTCTCAATTAATATAAAAAAAAAAGCAAAACAGGCAAGAACGAAAGGAGAGAGGAGAGGGCGTGACTGTTGAGGCTTGCTGAGTTGGCGACGTCCAAGACATCAACACTGACGGCGCGTACTCCAAGACGAAGCAGCATGCGAAATGAAAGGAGAAGTGGGCTCTGTGGTGGCACGTCAGCGTGCTAATGTCAACTCGTGAGGTTGAGGCTAGTCAGTTTCCAAGAAAGGAGAGAAGGAGGAAGACTGAAGTGGGTTTTGACTTTGCGGCACACAAATCAAGGCATCTCGGTTTGGAAATTTTTTCTACAAAACAGAGTTCTTTCTGTCTCTCTTTTCTTTCCCTAATTTTTATTATGCAATCCAATACAGTGTTTGTTAGTTGTAATTTTATTATGAACTAAATTTACTTTTTCTAGGGCTTTGATATAGCCTAGTTTTGAGAACACAATTTTAATTCCATATTATTTTTCTATTTTTCATGAATGTGTGTTTAGTTTTTGATCTTACTGCTTTCAATTGGTTGACCGACTTTTGTATTATCTATTAAATCATGGAGAGATCAAACTGGTAATTTTTGATTTCGAACTGATAAAATTAAACACCATTACAAGAGCGAACCGCTGTTAATGTGACCGTCAAGAAATCCATAGATCTTAATGAATTTTCAATTAGTGATTTGTGCATGAACTATGATAAATAATTAGTTGAGAATATTTTTGATATTGCTTGAGAGAGAATATTGAATAATTTGGAGATTTTGGTCTACAACTTGGAAAAATAATATTTTTATTCAAATGGAATTATAAATTGTGTGAGATTAATTAGGTGAAATCAAAAGTCCTAGAATTAATTTTGCAATTAATAAACAATAAAATTTCAGAATCCGCTCTTTTTAATTAATTTAATTAGTTCTTTAGATTAATTTAATTTAGTTACTTTTTTTTATTGAATTTCGATTTTCTAAATAGTAAGTCATCTAGTAAATTTCGGTACTCAATAAAATAATTAGCCTTTGTGGGTTCGACACTCTTTTCACTTAACTATACTACTTATTGCGATTTTGTACACTTGCAAATAATTCACATCATTTATTAAAATAAAAACTCAACAAATAAAACAAAATAAAAATATATGAAATCATGTGCATACACACATAGGTGCTACACCCACACAAGAGTTGGCCGGCCATTTCTTTTGCTAGGAGGGAAATTGAATTGATTTTAATTAAGTGGGTTTAGTGGAGAGTTTAATTAGGGTTTAGTGGGTAGTTTTGAGTAGTTATTTTAACCACCCATTAATTACCCTATATAAATACCCCCCACACTCAACCATACATGAACACAAAACCAAAGAGAAACAAAATTGTGCTTTTTGTTGTTGGTTACTTTTTCGGGAAGGGAGCTAGGAGCTTGCGGTTTTGGTGGGGGGGGGGGGGGGGATTTTGGAGAATTTTGCTATGAGAATCAACTACTAGGATTTCTCTTTTAAGGTGAGTGTTTTCACTGTCTTCTGATGTTTTAGTAGGTTGTGCATGCTTAGCTGTAAATATGTAGATGATAATTGAATTGATATGTGTATGTGTAGGAGTTTTTCTACAATTTTATTTGTGCATGCTTAACCATAAATATGTAGATGACGATTAAAATGATATGTGTATGTGTAGGAATTTTCTTAGAACTTTGGCTTAAATGATGTAGTGGAAATTTTGTCTAAGTAATTAGTAAGTAATAACAATGATTTCTTGTTTGCAAATTGTTAATGTAATTGCTCCTCTAAAAATCTAGTCATTTAAGGATTAATAGTTCATATGTTTAAATTATAGAGATACGAGTAATATATGCGATTTGTATGAAAATTTTCATATTATATAATAATGGATGGTTATATGCAAAATTCCATGCTAAAATACACTAATTTTGATGAAATTACTCTCTGGAAATTCATCAAGAATTGTAAAATGATGCGTAGAAATTATGAGAACGAAACTTATAGTGAAGTTATGAAACACAGAATTGCGTTAAAAGAATAGAAATAGTAATATGATCATGATTGGAGGCTTGACAGTCTGGTCTTGGCGTTTGGGTTGGGTTGCTTTGTACAGCGACCTGTCGTCGCGGGTTCGAGGCCCAGATGGGGGTTTTTCTTCTTTGAAACTCATAGAAATTATCAAACAGTAAACGAAAATATATAGGAAAATTTTGTGTAGAGATTTTCACCAACAGTGTGTTGGATTCTTGGTGGTTGGTTGCGAATTTGAGCACTGTGTGCTCTCTGCGAATGGGTTCGAACCCGATTTGGGAAAAATTTTAATATTTTTTTTGTTTATTTTATTATTTTAACTCTATTTCTTGAAGAGAAGAGAAAAATGTCTAAATTAATATAGAGTATTAATAGGATATTTGGTGAGATTAATTAGACTAATTCAAGAATTATTTGAGAATAAAATACACTGTGAATTATATTACTTTGAAGAAATAATTTTTAAGCTACTTTCGCTTTAAAATTAAGTGCGATTAAGAGAATGAAATATGTTGGTTTTTAGCTGGTTTTTAGCTAGTTTTTATTCTAAAATTTTACATTGTATAAAAACGAGTTTAAATTTGAAATTTATGTAAAATGTACTATATGAGAAATTAAGAGATGATTAAAGGATGAATTTTGGAATATTAAACGTGTGATATTTATAAGGGTTTTATCAATTGAAATGTTAATGAAATATTACTATAAAGAAACAGAAAGTTGTTTTGAAATTTATAGATGTAAAGAGAATGGATAAAGGAAATTAAATGATGTATAATGAATGAAAAATTCTATGCAAAGGTTAATAGAAACTAGAAGATCTCTGAATGTGAGATGTATGGATTCTAGAGGCTGAGCGAGACCCAGAATACCAACAAAGTGATAATTGAATTTTGAGAAGTGGCCAGTATGGTCTGTTGTTCTTGGTATGTTCTTTTAAGTCCGGTAGAAGGGTAAGCTAGCTTTAGGTGGTATTATTTATATTTGAATTTAAGGACTGGCACTAGGTGGAGTTATGGCTGAAAATAATAACGAAGATGTCCGGTAAAGAACTTGCAGTTCCTAGGGATTTGGGACACGACCGAGGGTACGTCTGGAAAATCTACATGTATGGGCTAGGGATAGGCAGGTGAGGTCGATGAAATGACCGGTAAAGGACCGCGGTCCCTAGGAATGTTCACAACCGAGGATATGCCTATTAAATCTATATGCGTGGGCTAGGGGTATGCCTGTTTTGTTTGCGAAAAGACTTGTAAAGAACTTGTGGTACCTAGGAATGTTCGGGACGGACAGGATATGCCCGATAATGAGGTGGGCTAGGGGTAGGCCTGGCTCTTTGTTGCGGGAGATCGACTTGCTGGGGTTCGTGGCTGAGGATACACCTGGTAAATTCACGATGTGTGGACTAGGGATATACCGGTAAGGTCCAATATTCTGGGGGTGCGTCTCACATGTAATTACGCGTTGGAGTACAGTCATCGAGTTTATGTTGCACAACATAAGATTGAACCCTATAACGAGGAGTACGTTAAGGGCTTGTCCTTGGACCTATGTAGTATGAGATGCATAGAATCCGAACAAGTGTGCATTAGTGTTGCATCGTAAGTTTGAATATCTGCATTAGGCATTAAGTTCATATCATACACCGACTTGTTTAGGATAGTCACTTTTCACATTTTGTTTCAGCATTCAAGTTTATGATTGTTAAGATAATGAAATCTCTATATTATAGAATTGCGTCAGTTGTATGCAACTGACGTGCCAACAGTTTTCAAGTTGCAAGACTTGGATTAGCGAGAGAGATACTAATGGATATTGCCAGATTGAAGTTATTAGATGTTAAAGTTGTATTTCTTTATGTAATTTTCCGCTGTTTATTGTAATAAACATTATTGAATGAAAAAGTTCTAAATTTCTTGTACTTTTGTACAAAGTTGAAGTAAAAGATTCCGTTTGTGCTACGAATTGCATGTATTTAGAATTCGAGGCATTACTGGTCATCCCAAGTGGCCTAGGAAGTGTGGAAATGTTTCTTGTCGGCTGCTAATGTGGTATCGACGGGATCTTTGGGACGAGGATTGGAGCCATCAATGCGACCACTTAAGAAATGTCCGAGAAGAGTGGCCTCAACAGAGGCAGCCCAATTAGTCCAATCTTTGGCAGAGGAAAGAAAGAAATCGGTGGAGATTGGAAGATACTGGCGAATTTGGGGTTTCATGGAAAAGCACATGGACCTACAATGTATTATTATTATTATTATTATTTTACGACTGGCAGCGGTGGCGGCTGTAACGGCTGCGGTGGCGGCTGTGACGGCAGCAGTTGCAGCAAACAGTGCAGTAGGGTAAGGAGAGGTCGAGTTGGATTGTGAGTTGGATTTGGATATCAGGTTTTAAGTTTGGGTCAGATCGTTGTTGTTTTTTTTTTTGGTGAGAAAAAACATATATAGGGTGTATGTGGGTATAGGTTGGATGAAGAATGGGGATTAAAAAAAAATTGGGTTAGGGTTTTGGGAGGTGGCTAGGTTTCAAAATATCGGGAGGGGGGGGGGGGGAGTTGATGTTAGGTTTCTGTTGCAGGTGCGGGAGTCGACTATGGTGAGGAGATTTGATTGATGTTGTTGTTGCTTGCGCCAGAGACTTGATTCGCCGACGACGAAGACGTTGGGTTTCTGTTGCAGGTGTTCGGGGAGGTTGGGGGATTCACTGATGAAGAAGAAGGGAATTAGGATTTTGTGGGTTGCTGGGGTTTTGTGGGTTTGCCAGAGTTTTGAGAGTTTGCTGTTGTTGATGATGACAACAATTAGAGTTAGGGATTAGAGAAAGAGAAATTTAAAATATTACTGCTCTGATACCATGATAAGGTTAATAGAGATATTGGAAAATGTTATTGATTATAATTGAGTACAATGTCTTCTATATATAGGGAGGAACCAAATACTAAATTGATACATAATCAGATATAGGACTAAATATATAATACAATATCTAACAAAGAAATCCATTTAGGTCTTCCGGACGGTTAGCTAAGGAAATTCTTTCACTGTAAGTCAAAATGCATGCTTACGAGAGCTATTTAATGAGGCACAGGAGTGGAAAGTCGTTGGAAGTGGTCATTGGAAAAAGTGTCGGAAGTTTTAGTGCTACATTTGAGAGATCAGAGGGAACGATTGATTACTACTTTGTTATTGTAACAGGATGATAGATTGGATGTAAGAGTCAAATCTTCTTCCTGTTTGTTCTCCATAATTTCTAAGCTAACTGAGTTTTGTGGTTTTAAGGATTCTTGTCTTGCAGCAATATGTTCTGTTTTTGTGATATTTTTTTGACCAGACTGTTTTTGTGATATTGAGCAAAACAATTTGGCTTTCATCTTTTAATCTTAGTACTAAATGGCCTACCTCATGTCAGCTATTTAAGTTGGAAGAACAAAAGGTTTTTCAAGAAAGTACAAGAAAATTATAAGTCGACTCAGATGACACATGATAATTCAACCACCAAAGGCTTAAAAGTGGATAATAATAGTAATATTATAGTTTTCCCCTTCCAAGCAAAATGCAAAAATGACACAAGGTTAGATTGAAAGGGGGCAAGTACAAAAAAGCTTGCAAGTAATAACAGCTGCGGTATAGGTCCAAAAGGTGAATAACATAATCTATGAAAACAAAAACAAGACATATCCTAAAAAAGAACCACCCAAATAATTGGGCAGAGGACAGTTTATTCATCCAGGGAAGTAAGCCTGTAGGATATGTTTGTGAAAGTGGATATTGTCTCATTTGTTCCTATGGTTTTAGGTCGGTCCTATCCTTTCCAAGTTGTGAAGATGTTGAAGATGAAGTGGAATGATGACCTACACGATGCTCTCTTTTTTCTCGAGTAATATTTCAAGGCAAGTTGGAAAGTAGAAAAATAACTAGAGATGAATATCAGCAAAGTTTATACAGAAAACAGAAGACCATTGCTGCATATCTATAGAAGACGAAGCTTTTCAAAGACAAACGAGATAAGAAGCACTTCCTTTCCTGCATTTGTTCATGTCTAATGAAGATTGTGATTGTGATTTCATTTCTTCGGATCATAGAATCCAGAGAAAGTTTGCGAAGCAGTAACGAGGGTAGTCTTTCACGAGGCTTCATTGGAACAGAGCTTAACCATACTATCGGAGAAATCTACTCCCAACTCGTAGTGCTAATAGCGGAAACACAGCACAAGCAATAGAAATTCCCAAGACTTAGATGAACCAAGAACAAGCCACCACAATATATGGATGTCACAAGAACACAACTAATATGCAGAGATAATCAATACTTCTTATTCCCAAAGAAATACAAAGATTACAAAAGAGATTACAACTCTCAATCTCTCTCTCTCACCTTTGAAACACTCGGCACAATCTCTCTTGAAGTTGGACAATGATAACGGCCCACCAAAAGATCATCCAAGATATCTAAACCCTAGAGTTTACGGCTATATATATAGCCCCCAAGCAAACCCTAAAAGATAAACATAAATATAGCAATTGAGCCTTTAAACTCGTAAGCCCAAAAACAATCAACCGCCGATGTCGGTCAACCGCACCACTAGTGACGGTCGACTGCAACGTGTAGAACCAACCCAGAGAGCCGACCAGTCGACTACACCCCCAAGGTCGGTCGACCGTCCCCTCCTCTGTTGGACCTATACACTCGAAGAACTCTCAGCAGCCAGGGTCGGTCGACCGCACCCCCAGATTGGTCAACCGCAACCCTCTAGATTGCATTCTTCTACTTCGCTGCTTGTCTTCTCTTGCTTCTTTGTCTCCTCCTCTTCTTCTCCAACTTCAAGTACCCGGTGCCTACGTGTATTTGAGGCCACAATTCCTAACAATCTCCCATTTGGACCAAATACACCACGCTTCAAAGTTATTGCAATATTCCCTTGCATTATCTCTGCCATCTCCCATTTTTATGAAAGACCCAAGTACTCCCCACTCTCATGAAGAGCACCTCCGCCACTCCACCACGTGGAGTGCACCAACCATCCCTCATCGTCTCATGAAGGATGTGCTCCACCAATTGCATAGAGCACGAATACTGGAGAAACAATCTCCTGTGTCGAATTCCGTGTTATGAGACTCCCCAACTCGCAAGATTTCCATCAACACTGGACATGGTTCAAAGCCTCTCAATGCACCATTTGCACTAGAAACCTCCGTGGACGACACCTCCACAAACTCTGCAGACTGTTCAACCCCCACAGTCCAAATTCGGTTACCCTCATCGACGTCACCCCGCATATCGATATCAGTGCTCTCTATCACACAAGAGCGAATTGAAGCTTCAACTGCCAATTCGCAAAGTACTCTCACCACAGCAACGTCTTGCCCACTAGGATCACTTCCATGGCCAGCAGCTCCCACTAAATTAGTAACCTTTCCTCCACAACTGAAAGAACTCGGTTGCACCCTACACAACCTACTACTCTATTCCGGCTGAGAGTCAACTATAGGAGAAACACCCCTCACGTTTCTAAGCAAATACAGCATTCCCTCACGCTTCCCTTTTGCAATCACCCTTGAACCTGCAGCTATACACCACTTCCCACTACCAACTGTAGTAGACAAACCCTCTTTGTCTAGCCTTCCAATCGAGATTAGATTTTTCTTCAAATCTGGAACATGCCTTGTCTTCTGCAAGACAATACTTTGATCATCAATGGTGTTCACGTGAACAGTACCAACCCCACGTACAGGACACCGGTGACCATTCCCCACGATCACATCTCCAAAAGAACTCTCCTCGTAGTCATCAAATACCTCTCTCCTCGGAGTGCAATGAAAAGAAGCTCCCGAATCAATACACCAATCTTGAGTGCCCAACTCCTCCCGAGCTGATAAGCATAAATCCTCAACAAAACCCACTTGAGCTTCTTTTGGAGTATCTCTCTTCGGTTTCTCCTGCTTCTTCTTCATATAAGCCTTGCAACTGCGCATCATGTAACCCTTCTTGTGACAATACCAGCACTCAGGCCCATGTCCCTCATCACTGTCATCAGACCCACTCTCAGATGAACTACTCTGATCCTTTCTTCTTCGACTGCTCTTAGATCTCCTACGTCTCTTCTCAACGTACATAGCGGAATCTCTAGAAGACAATGATGGATATCTCCCATTTCTCACCCTTCTCACCTCTTCATTCAGAATGCTACTCACCACAACCTGTAGAGTCGTCAAATCTGTCATAGTGCCTGTAATAGTCTGTTCCACCATACCATAACTATCGGGTAAAGTAGATAGAAGTAACAATGGCTGTCCCTTCTCTGAAAACTTCAAGCCTGCAGCTTCCATCTGGTTGTAAACCATGCAGTAATTGTTCACATGCTCTGCTACTGATCCCCCTTCCTTTAACTTCATATTAACCAATTTCTTCAGATGAAGAATTTGATTAGATGTCGACGGTTTCTCATAAATATCCGTGAGAATCTCCATAGCCTCCTTTGTGGTATTTGCCTTCGAGATATGAAATAACGCCTTCCTACTCAGCCCCAACTAAATCTGCCTCAGCACCTTCTGATCCAAACGATTCCAAATAGCAAAGACCTTTGCATCATTGTCTGCACCTATCGGCTTCTCATCAAACAACGGACCATTAAGATCTTTCTGATGAAGATATGCTATCATCTGAATCTTCCACATTGCGAAGTCACTCCCATCGAATCTCTCGATCTTCATCTTGTTATAGGCCATCTTGAACCAACCTGGCTCTGATACCACTTGTCGGAGAAATTTACTCCCAACTCGTAGTGCTAATAGCGGAAACACAGCACAAGCAATAGAAACTCGCAAGACTTAGATGAACCAAGAACAAGCCATCACAATATATGGATGTCACAAGAACACAACCAATATGCAGAGATAACCAATACTTCTTATTTCCAAAGAAATACAAAGATTATGAAAGAGATTACAACTCTCAATCTCTCTCTCTCTCACCTTTGAAACATTTGGCACAATCTCTCTTGAAGTTGGATAATGATAACGGATCACCAAAAGATCATCCAAGATATCTAAACCCTAGAGTTTACGGCTATATATATATATCCCCCAAGCAAATCCTAAAAGATAAACACAAATATAGCAATTGGGCCTTTAAACTCGTAAGCCCAAAAATAATCAGCCGCCGATGTCGGTCGACCGCACCCCTAGTGACGGTCGACTACATCGTGTAGAACCAACCCAGAGAGCCGACCAGTATCGTCCCTTCCTCTATTGGACCTGTACACTCGAAGAACTCTCAGCAGCCAGGGTCGGTCGATCGCACCCCCAGGTCGGTCGCCCACAACCCTCCAGACTGCATTCTTCTACTTCGTTGCTTGTCTTCTCTTGCTTCTTTGTCTCCTACTCTTCTTCTCCAACTTCAAGTATCCCGTGCCTACATGTATTTGAGGCCACAATTTCTAACACATACAGTAAAATCTGGCAAAAGCTTAGCCTTACCGCAAAATCTGAGATTATTGTAAATGGTTTCTGCAACTATAAGATAAGGGAAAGCTTAGCGTTGCTTGCATTGTTGGCCTCTAGTCTTCATTTATACAAGTATATTTCATTCCCTTAGTCATGTACTTCTATACAGTAGTTGTTGTGTACTCTCCCTTTTGTATTTTGTTCTTGGTTGGCTCTCCCAACGAGTGCATGCCAACTTTTGTGTTGTATTTATGGATAAAATTTTGTTGTAATAACAAAGGTTAGATGTTGCAAATGTTGGATATATAGGTATATTTTCAATATATAGAATATTATTGTGTATAATATTGTATGGGGCAACACGTGAGTTGCACGTGTCATCTATAAATTATTGGACCACGCTGAGTTGGCCTAAAGCCCAGTACCCAAAACCCAGTCATATACCACATATACTGGTCTTGTGGTGGTATCTGAGATTATTCCAATCTTAATCATCAGGGGAAAATATCTCAAACGGTAAGGATATTAAACTCTAACCCTAATTCCTCTTTTCTTATTATCTCATAATTATCAACAATCTTGAGATATTAGCAGTTTTAATTTTGAGATTGAGAGAGAGAGGGAGAGAGAGAGAGATCGTCGGAATTGAAGCGCCACTGTCGTCGAGGTAACTGTTCATTGGGATCTCCTCGTCGACGTCGATCGCCACCGTCATCACAGCTACTGTCGCATGCCGTCGTTGTCATTGCTGCTTCCATCTTCTCTTTCATCGATCTTTGTGTGTGAAGTTGATTTTGGGAATCGGATCTAGATCCGACCCGAGAAGATTAGTTGGATCTAGATCCATTCCGCAAAGTGCTACCCCCATTCGTTGAGATCTAGTGTTTGGTGTTCGTCCCTATAGCGGATCTAGACTCGGGCCACTGCCATTTGCTGTCGTTGTTTGGTGTTCGTTCCCCATAGCAAATCAGCTTGCTGCTGCTGTTGTTGAACTAGGTCTGTTTTGGTGCAGATCTGCAACTAAATCTTGCAACCCGACCTGATCCACATACCCTTTGATCCTCATCAAAATTTGGTCCACTCTGAACTTTAAGATCTGTGCTGTTTATTTGGTTTAGTTTTCTAATTTTATTTAAATAAGGAATTTTACAAAAAACACACACTTCTCTGAAATTATATATTTATCATTTTACTTACAATTAACTCCTACTTTTAGGAATTTACTATTTATTCCTTAGTGATGGAAAAACAGAATCGTTCGTACCCAGTTCCCAAACTATAGGAATTTAGTAGTTCTAAGTTTAATAGCTGGAAGAGGAAAGCATAATATGGTATGAAATTTATGAAGATATTTTACACTTGTTAAACTATGTATGATGATTGTGTAGAGGATGTAGATGATGCCACATGGGTCACAGATGAGGACTTGCGTAGGGAATTTTTTATGAACAGCTTATCAGACCGCCTTGTAGATGTCTATATGAAATATGAGACAACCAAGAAGATATGGGAAAACCTGGTAGATGAATTCAAGAAGGAGGAGAAGGTCACCAAGACATATTTGGCGGATAAGTTCATGACATTTGAACTCAAATAGGAGAAAGCAATTCTCCTTTAGGTAACAAATCTTGAAAACCTAGTAGGAAAACTTAAAACTGATAATATCATTGTGTGTAATGGGTTTCTTCCTGGTGCTATAATTTACAAATTACTTGCTTTGTGGCTCTCCTTTAAAACTGAGATGTATATGTTATCTGAACAAATTAAGCTGGCGCATCTTAAGCGATGTACTTAGGTTGAAGATGAGAGTAGAACTATGATGAATTTAGAATTGGTTAACAAACAACTCTCGACTGCTAATATATTAACCAATAATAAACGTGTTCCGTAGTTTAAGAAAAATAAGCATAATTTAAAGGGTGAACCATCTTAGTTGGAGGTTGCGATTATAAAGAAAGGAAAGTGCTACAATTGTAGGAGGTGGGGTCACCATGCCTTCGAGCGTATACTACCCAAAAAAAGAACAACCCAACATAGAAAAGGTGAACTTGCTAGAGGGAACAATTGAGCCCACCAACGTTATTTGTGATGTTGGTGATGTTAAGGTCGGTGCTTGTGCTAGTTGGTTGTTGGATTTGGGAGTCACATGCCACGCATGCAATGATGAAGGCCTATTAATTGATCTCAAAGGTACAAATGAGTCCGAGTCTATGGAAAATGGAGAATCAGTCACGGTTCTTCAGACTAGAACTGATCTGGTATCGGGTCCTCCACTACCGGACCCAGACCCGGTACCCCACCCGGACTCGGACCTGGACCCGGACTTGCGAGAATCGGGTTCGAGTCCGGACCTGGGCCCTTGTTAAAAAAACCTATCAATCGGGACCGATAGCGGAGAATAAATATTTGCACTAAAATATTTTTTCACCCGATACCCTATGGTTCCAACAATTTCTGCACTTAAGTACATGAATAAATATTATATTTACACATCTATCTTCAACAATTACTATTTAGATGTATATGCTTACCCTATTATTCAAATTTCATATTTTTTGGGGTATATTTTAAGGGATCGGGGTCCGGGTCGGGTCTATTTTGAGCATACCCGACCCTGGACCTAAAGTGCATCAGATATTATTTTAGGACCCGGACCCCGGGTATCGGGTTTTTGTAGTAGCCCAAACCTCAGCTTCTCGTCATGTAAGAGTACAATTTTACGTGATGTTAAATATGTACCCGCTTTAGCAAAGAATTTGATATCTATAAGTTTACTAAATCATGTTGATATGGTAGTTACTATGATTAGTGGTAAAGCTATATTATCTATTAACTTTTATGTTTTGGTTGTGCTTATTTAGTTATGGCGTGCATAGAATTAGTTTAGCTGATGAAGTAGTCAATACTATTTGTTCCAAACTGTATAGTTCACGTACATTGCATAATAGGTTGGGACATGTGAACTATGTTAAGATACTTACTGTCGCTAAAACTTTTAACTTTTCGATTAACACATCCATAAAAAGTGACAAATGTGAAGTGTGTGCTCAAACAAATATAACTAAACTTTTTCATACTATTTCTAGATGTACACAACTCATTGAGTTGATTCATTCTAACATATGTGATTTCAAGAGTTTTGTAACAAAACAAGGTCAGAATTACTTAATCACCTTTATAGATGATTATTCTAGACATTGTCACATATATTTGTTAAAATCTAAGGATGAAGCACTAGAGAAATTCAAAGAATTTTAAGACTGTGTCGAAAATCAGTTAGATCCTAAGATTAAAAGGTTTTGATCAGACAGAGGTGGAGAATATGTCTATATGGGATTCAGAGAATTTTGTAACTCAGATGGAATCATACCTGAGACTACAGCACCGTACTCACCACAGTTATACAACATTACCGAAAGACAAAATCAATCACTCACTGAGATGTAGAATTCTATGTTATTGACTGCTAGCTTACCTTCGTATTTTTAGGGTGGACTGTATCGACTACTAATAACATTTTAAATATGTTGCCACACTCTAAGTTTTCTACTACACCTTATGAATTATGGCATAAATACACACCTAATATTGACAAAATAAGAAATTTGGATTGTATTGCATTTGTTAGAATATCTAACCATAGAGGGAGGACCTAAAGTAGGACCTCGAACAAATACGTGTGTATTTGGGTAGTGCAGTTGATAGTGCAACAGATAGATTTTTAGATCTATCACTTAACTAAATAATATAATATAGAGATGTGGAATTCTTTGAAGATGTGTTCATCAAAGATAAAGTTATCATGTTATCTGAGTATGCAAACATAAGGAATGATTCGCAACAGGAAACTAGACATAGTTTGACTCACACTAAAACCTCACAAGGTATTGAGCTGAGAAGGCTCTCTACTAGAGATAAAACACCTAGGATCTATGGTAATAATTTGTGACTTATACACTGGCAGCTGATCCTGTCACTATTAAAGAAGACTATGGTTTTCTTTGGAAAGGAGCAATCGATGATTAATGGATTCTTTATTGCAGAATAATACTTGGAAATTAGTTAATTTTCCAGTATGGGGTTAAAACTATTTGAAACAAGTGGGTTTTGAAGAATTAAGGAACTTAATTTTGATGGAATTGTAGCAAAGTATAAAGCTTGTTTAGTAGCTAAAGGATATACTCACCAAAGCGGGGTAGAGTATTTTGATGTTTATTCACCTGTATGTCATATCGCTACTATAAGGATTCTTCTAGACATAACATCTATTGGAAACTTTGTTAGTAATAAAATGGATGCTAAGATTGTTTTCCTAAATTGTCATGCCCCGCTTCCCGTTATACGAAACACGGGCACGTAACTGAGGCCCAGCGAATGATATAAGTTTACCAACTCATATCATCTATAAGTTGTACAATACCAATAAGCTTAACAATACAATCATAACAATCACATGAACTTACAATAACCAATATCTGGGATACAAGAACTTACAATAAGTTCGAGAATAAACAATGCAGTAAGTAGTTCATCAGGTTCCTTCAGTATCTCATCGTTGTACCTATATAATATTAACTCAAAAGAAAGATAGATAGTACCCGTTAGAGCAAAACAAGCAAAATAGAAACAGAAAACAAAGCACAGTGGGGAAAGCAATAATAACTGGCAATTCAAATATGGAACAACCATGATAATGAGAAACAATATATATAACAAGGAAAAAACAGACTGGACAAGAAGGAAAATAAGAACTGGCGATGCAATTGTAATACAATATGATCAAGTGTAATGTAAGTGATAACTGGAACAAGTCTCAAAATATAACCAATCAAGAAACAAGGAATCCAGAATGCCGGAAACATGTCATGTAAATGGAAAACATGAAAACGTGTAAATAGGAATATGTAACTTGTAATCAGGAATCATGTAACTTATAAACAGGAATCATGCAATCTTGTAAACAGGAATCATATAACTAGAATCATGTAACTTGTAATCAGGTTTCATGTAAACTTGTAAACAAGAATTATGCAAATGCTCAATGTTAATCTTAAGTCTATCAATTTTTTATCAATCATATCTAATGCATGCAATCCTGTATCCCATATCACAGGTTCAGGTGCATACAAATAAGTTAACGTTCAGACTCTAGTGGTGAAATCTATAGGATCATGAAATCTATAGGGTCATGTACCCAGGTCTTGCAGTAAAAATAACATGAATCATATCATATCATGTAACCAGAATCATATCATATCCTGTAACCAGAAATCATATCATATCATATAAACATATACAGAGTCACTATTACGGAAAACACGGGCCCTCTATCGACAATACACTCATATATTGTCCACTACTAGGTCTTTTCCTTATTACTCTGACTTGTTATTCTTTTTACAACAATTATACTTGAACATGCAACAAGGAGAATGGTATCAAGACAGTATCAAGGAGGTATCAAAGGTTGTGCATTGCATGATATACATTTTAATTCATTAAATGCAAGAAATAAACATATTTACAATCATGGATATGAAGTTACAATTCTGGACAATAATACGTTGTTGTACAAAAATTCACTTTTCCGTTGTTACAGAAAAACGAACCATCAGGGGTTCCAAAAAATAGACTCCATGCCAGTTCTAATGCAAATTCACACGACACATTATAGATACAATAGCTAGGTCAACCAGACAGTTCTCTACTGGTCTACTGTTTAAGCAACAGCTCAGTGCAAGGTTATTATATATATAAATCAACTGTGAACTCATTTAAAAATCTTATAAAAATTATAAAGTGACTCATAATCATGTCTAGTAATAACCTGGTAAATTTCAAATATTTATTCTACTATTAACATGATATTTTCGAATTGGTTAATCATGTCGATACGCTTCTAAACAGTAATCTGGAATTAAAAATATATGAGTAATAAAATTAGGATATCTTGAACTCTACATGTCAGAGTCCAAATCCGTTAGAAGTTTCCGAAACTAGATTCATGGGGCTACATTTTTTATTTATTAAGTTCTGAATTATATCAATAGGAACTGGTTCAAATTCTTAATTGATGTTGGGGTAAATGGCAGGGCAGTAGCTTAATATACTCATTCGCAACAATCATGATACACAATCCATATATTCTTATAACAAGAAATGAACAAGCATTTGTACTCATTAATTAAGATGGATTCCTACTGTTTTCATAGCAAGAATCGTTATTTCTACAGCATTAAACATAAAATTAATATTTACATTACTATATCACGACACGATTAAATAGCATCAAATCTTAACATGTATTCATATACATATGTCTCTTTATCATGTGCCCGTGTAATGCATGTAATAACGAGGGATATTCATGATCATTTTACGTGTACGGAATTAACAAGAATCAAGTAGAATAATTTGTATATATACTAATGGATTACGATCAATCAACACATGAAAGGAAGGGAGAACGAGATCATATAACGATGAATCAACCAAAGACTACTTACAGGATTCAAAGCAAAAGCTTGTACGGGGACAAAAAAAGTGTACAAGAGAACGCTTTCCTGTTATGTGGCAATTTCAAATGTGAACGAATCCCCAGAAGGAAAAGAATCTTGTCGGCAATAACTACGATGGCACGCCAGAAACACACAGCAAGATAACAGCACACCACGAGATAGCAACAGCGAGTGGTGATGACAACAATAAGATGGTAGCAACACACAATCATGAACGCATCGACAAGACAACAGTAGCAAATCAACAATGAGGCAGTAACTATGGCAGCGATCAAGGCAGTGACCGACGACCACGAAGGGCAGCGAGCAAGTCAGCGACGGCAGTAGGAGAAACAACACACATCAAGGGTGACAACAGCGAGACGACAAGTTGAGGGGTTTTTCGGCAGCGAACAAGGGGCTGAGGCTATTGTCGGGTGGTTGTGGGGAGTGGTGATAGTGGTTGATGATGGCGGCACGGGAGGGGAGACAATGGTTGTTTCGGGTGTTGGAGGGAGAGGGGTGTTGTCGAGGTGCAGCGACACACGCAGGAGGAGATGAGGAGAGAGTTGCGGTCATGCTGGCCATGAGGAGTTGGCTTCGAGTGGTGCACGGTGGCGATGAGAGTGGGGTATAGCAATGGCATGGTGCTGCGGTGCAACAATGGTGGAGGTGGCTGTCGTCGGTGGTCATGGTTGGCGAGGAGGAAGAAGGAGAGCGATGGTGGGAGGGGCATTGGGTTCTTAGGGTGGCGAGGCAGGGTGGTAGTGCTGGAGGTTGGGGCGGTGGAAGTCGCTGATGGAGGCAAGGAGCTCGGGGATGGGAGTCAGCCGGTGGTTATCGAGCGGTTGCGAGGAGGCGCTGGAAATGGAAAGGAGGCAATGGTTGCAAGAAGGAGGAGCTCAGTTGTCGATGGAGGGCAGCAAGTAGAGAGCACGACGCGCGATGAAGGAAGGAGGGAGCAGCAGTTGGTGGTGGTTGTGGTGGTGGTTGGAAGCGAGGATGAGGGATAAGGTAGGAGGATGGCATCGGCGGCTAGGTGCTATCGTTTGGTGGTGATGAAGGGGAGCTTAAGGCTGCGGTGGCGGTTGGTCGTGCGTGTGCGTGCGAGAGGCGAGGGAGACACTTGGTGTGGAGCTTGGTTGCGGTGGAGGGGGCTCAGCTCGTTGACGAAGAGGGTCCTGGGGTTTCGGGAAATGAAGAAAGAGAAGATGAGAGGCGGTTGTAAAGATGATGATGATGCAGATTAGTTAATTAATTAGTGGGTTAATAAAATAAGAGATGAGGAGAGGGGCCTGGGTTGTTAGTATTAGTGGGGATTGGTTAGTTAGGGTAATTAGGATATAATTAGGGGATTGTGCTGTTAGTGGAGATTAGGGGAATTCAGTTGGAGAGAATTCGGGTTATGAAGTTGTGTTAACGGGTTAACGGGTTGCGGGTTAAGAAATTTGTTTTGGGCTAGGATTTAATATTTAAATTATGATTTAATAGTTGGGGCTTGGGCTTATTTGTGGGCTCACAATATATTGGTGAAATAAACAATTATAGAGTGGGCTTTGGCTTCACAAAGTAAATAGGATTGAGTTTGGCTTACAGAAAAAATGGAAAAAATTATAGATTGAATTTGGAGTTTGGGCTTGATAATAAAGGAAGAACCAAATAAGAAAATTATAGGATGGCTAGGATTGGGCTTGAATGTTTACAAATAAATCAAATAATCAATTAATAATTTTGTAGAATGGATTCCAATAGGAGATTCAAAAGAATTTAAATACAAAGAATACAAAGAAGAAAACAAAAAAAAATAAAGCCCATATAATCGGGAACGAGGGTTACAATCCTACACACCTTACCAAATGAATTTCGGCCTCGAAATTCATTCTGCTGAATAGTAGGACATAATCAAAGCAAAACTTAAGAGATAATGAAGCAAGAAATTAGATGGACAGAAAAAAAGTTATTTCTACTGTTTTCGTAGCAAGAATCGTTATTTCTACAGCATTAAACATAAAATTAATATTTACATTACTATATCACGACACGATCAAATAGCGTCAAATCTTAACATGTATTCATATACCTATGTTTCTTTATCATGTGCCCGTGTAATGCATATAATAATGAGGGATATTCATGATCATTTTACGTGTACGGAATTAACAAGAATCTAGTAGAATAATATATTTATACTTGTAACGCCCCGAATTCCAAACACAGGTAATTCGTAACAAAAACAGGATCTTTTACTTCAACTTCGTACAAATTTTACAAGGAAATTAAAAAGTTTTCATTTACAACATCATTCTTTACATTAGCACAGCAGAAATAAATAAGTACAGTACATATATGATATGGAAAGCTCTTCAATCTTGTGACATCTCTTACAGTGTTTTCAAATCCATTCCAACCCATTCCTGCAACTAGTAAATTGTGGACATGCCAGTTGCAAACAACTGACGCAATGCTATAATACAATAATTCTTCTACTTTAGCAAACACAAATTTGAATGCGAAATAAAATATGAGAAGTGACTATCCTAAACATGTCAGTGTATGATATGAATCTGATGCCTAATGCAGACACGTACACTTACGATGAACTAATGCACACTTGTTCGGATTCTATGCATCTCATACTACATAAGTCCGAGGGAAAGCCCTTAACGTACTCCTCATTACAGATTTCAATCCCTCGTTATGAAATCCTACGACAGTGACGAAAACAAGATTTAGACATTCCACAAGTATAGGTTCCAGTCCCGGAGTACATCCGCCCAACCATACAAAACTCTCATCGTGCAAACATCCCGTAAGCATCGCTCTAGCTCAGAACACTAGAGACTCATCTCCCTTCCGCCCGACTATACATAATCTCAGAGTACATCTGCCTGGTTATTCACAGTCCCGAAAGTAATTGAGACTCATCTCGCATAAAACTCGTAGTCCCGGAATACATCTGCCCGACCATGTTGAGCCCAGTCAAAGAATTGATCCGCCCGACCAAGTTGAGCCCAGTCGTAAAATTGATCCGCCCGACTGTAACCATAGTCTCGGAATACATCCGCCCGACCATGTTGAGCCCAGTCCCGGAATTCATCAGTCCGACTGTAACTATAGTCCCGAAATACACCCCCCCCGACTATATAGAGCCGTCCCACTCACGTTTGCTCAAGCTTCATCACATATCCTTTTCTAGTGCATATCCTTAGGTTTAATTATAATTATTAATACATAGAGTTAGCTTACCCACCAGACTAAAATCAAACACTGAGAATGTTAGCCCACACTGGCTACTTCTCAAAGGGAAAGTTAACCCACACTGGCTACTTCTGAAACTTACATAATCACAATTTGTCGGTACCCTGGGTCTCGCTCAGCATATAGAATCCAACCATCCCAACATAGAGATCAACTAGGTTACATCTAACCTATTATAAAATTTCCATTCATTAAATATTTTTTAACTTCTTTTATCCATTCTCTTTGTTATTATCAATCATGAAGTAACCAACTTCTTATAGCAACATTCAATAATACTTGATGAGTTAAAACCCTTATAAACATCACATGTTTAATATTCCAACTTCATCCTTGAATTATTTCTTAATTCCTCATAAGGTACATCTTACTAACATTCCAACTTTTAAATCTAATTTTTTATGTTATAAAAGTTTTAGGACAACTAGATAAAAGACATCAACCCAATGGTATTGAAAAATCATATAAATTCCAATACTACTCCAAAAAATAGATTTCTTAGTTTCATAGAAAACATAAATGAGTCTACTATAACTTTGTAATTAAGATCATCTAAATTCATCCTCAATTTCTTCGTCTAAATTCATTTGCAAACAGTAGGTTTAAATATCTGAAAACTGCAGCTCATGCTACTTGTAAAAATCACAGAAATTTCTATGCTTCATGAAACTTTTGGTTATACAAGTCTATAATTTTGTAGTTATAAGTTTTTTCAAAATATTGTGTCTATAATCTTGAATTCGTCAAAATCTACAGTAGGGTCGAAATGTTATACTACAGTTAAAGTACTGCACTTGTTCAATCTTAAAAAATTCATTATAAATTCTATTCTTCATGGAAAATTGATTTCTTAGTCTAAAGAAAGTTTAACTAGTCTACTTCATTTTCTTAGTTTTGACCTTTCTCAAAATATTGCATCTAAGATGCCGAAATGATCAAAATCCGAAATGTATACAAATTTCAGCAACTAGCCAACTGCCAACCAGTCCTAAGTTACGATTTATTAAAATAGTAAAAAACATCCAAAAATTATGAACTTTAAGGAGATGTTCTTGACATATACGAGATACTCCTATAAAAATTTTAGCTCTAGATTCCATCTAGTTTAATAGTTATGATTTTTTGAAGTACAACTAAAACATAAAACAGAACCTTATGAAAATGCTTTCAAATCAATCATATCATAATTTCACCCTTTTAACCAACAATACATAATCTAAATATGAATACTCAATCTATATAAGTTATCATGCATCTAACAATTCACACATATCTAGTATTCTACTAATAAAATTATATTAGAAAGTTGGAGAAACACCCACCTCAAAAGGAGAATTCCGAGTGGTAGAATCCCTAAAAAATAATGCTCCAAAGATCCAAAGCTCTTCACACCAAAAAAAGGGCCTCCCCTCCTTGGCAAAACCACGAGACACACCAAAATACTCTCTCTTGATCTCTCTTTTGTATAGTTTAATTTTGTATTCATTTGGGTTAAATTAGGGGGGGTATTTATATGGGAATTTGGGAGTAGTTTTAGCAACTAACCACCCTACTACCCACACACACACCCAATCACACACTCCCCACTCTCCCTCTCTTCTAAAATGGCCGGCCAACCCTTCCTCTCTTTTATGTGCAAAGCACGTGTGCACGTGTTTTGTACAATTTTCAATTTACTCTCTTTATATTATTTTATTTCATTTTAAACCCTCCTCTTTAATAAATAATTATCTAAAATGATTTAAAATTAATTTTCATATGTTTTTTTTACATTAATCTTAACAAAATTTTTGGTGCACAACTTTTAATAAAAATAACGTAATTAGCACGTGCATAGAAGAAAAAGCACATGTAAAGCACGTGTAGAAAAAAAAGTTTAAAATGAATATTTCACGTAAAATAGTTTTAAATAAAAAAATAAAAATAAACATACACAATTCATAAACTTTTATTTCGAAAAATGATACTACCAACATGTGCACTGCAAACATGTGCATTGCACGTATCAATACAAAATATATTTGAGAGAACGAAAACATTTATAATTAGTCAAAATACAAAATACATAGAACATTTATATAAATAATGTTACAGATATTTCACGTAACGATAAAGCATACGTAATCAGCACGTACATTGAAAGCACGTGCAATACACGTAAAAACACAAAGATTTAAAATTAATATTTGAGTTGGCTCAACATAGGATAAAAAATGAATTTTTAGAAGATGAAAAATGTATAAATAATTGAATTAATGTAGAAATACGTAGGACATTTTTATTAAAATACGTTACAGATATTACTCGTAACAGTACACAATACATGTGCGTAACACCTGTGGGCAAAATTATCATAACTCAATTTTGTGGGGTGTTACAATACTAATGGATCACGATCAATCAACACATGAAAGGAAGGGAGAACGAGAATATACAACGATGAATCAACCAAAGACTACTTGCAGGATTCAAAGCAAAAGCTTGTACGGGAACAAAAAGAGTGTACAAGAGAACGCTTGCCTTTTACGTGGCAATTTCAAATGAACGAATCCATAGAAGGAAAAAAAATCCCGTCGGTAATAACTAGATTGGCACACTAGCAACACACAGCAAGATAACATCACACAACGAGATAGCAACAGCGAGTGGCGACAACAACAGTGAGATGGGGGCAACACATAATCCCGAATGCAGTGACATGACAACGGTAGCACAGCAACAATGAGGCAATAACTACGGCAATGATCAAGGTAGTGACCGACAACCGCAAAAGGCAGCGAACAAGTGTAGTGACGATGGAAAGTGAAACAACACACAACAAGGGTGACAATAGCGAGACAACAAGTCGAGGGGTTGTTCGGCAGCGAAAAAGGGGCTGAGGCTGTTGTCAGGTGATTGCGGGGAGTGGTGATGGTGGTTGATGATGGCGGCACTAGATGTAACACCCCGTATTGTACAATACCTAAATATATATATATGTGTGTGTGTGTGTGTGTGTGTGTGTGTGTGTGTGTGTGTGTGTGTGTAAATAGTCCGTATGCGTACACTTGATTGCAGTATTATGGATCGATTTTGCTATCGCGGTGTATGGTTAGGGTTACGGGATGGTTCATGGGAGGATTGCATTCTAAAGATGCACGAGAACGAGGAGGACCGATACGAATATAAACTCTAGTTTTCGGTACGACGCCCATGCAAATATAACACTGTATGATACTACAGTGGATATATATTGCGTGCACTCGTTAAACCGCTCGTCTCGCACTCGTTGGAACCCATTTAAGCTTAATTTGGGCATCCAAAACAACAACCACAAACCAATGGTCTACAAGCCATGGTTTTGATCCCAAAACCATCTACTACCCTAAGCCTACCCGCTAGCTCAAAACCGGCCATACCCCCCTCCCTTCTCCTTCATTTTTCCACTCTTTCCCACCTCTTTGCTCTGGAAATTTCAGAAACCCCTTCAAGAGAAAATAGGAGAGAAAGAAGACAAAGTGAAAAAGAAGACTCAAGGAAGGATTTTTCAAGGAAGGAAGCTTGAGAAGATCAATTCATCTACTACAACAAGGGTGGGGAGTTTCTCTAAACCTTCATTTCTTGTCTTTTAATTTATTTTGCTTGCATGCATGTATGATAGGATGTACTAGGATGATCATCTAAGAGTTGGAAGTTTAAATTAGTATTGAAACTAGAAAACAGATTCAGAATGTCATTTTGTGGATTTTGCCGAGAGCAAAATACATAGAATTAGACCATGAAATTTTCAGGGATTGTTCATATATGTGTTTAGAATGTTCATGATTTATTTCAGATTTTTATGAGGTCATTTCATATTTTAATAAAATCGTAAAGTGCAACTGTGTCGTAAGGCAGAATCAGCAATTGATAAACAGAATGACTGATGTTGTAGGAATTTTCATTATTTATTGAAGCATGTTATTGATCTAAAATGTTTACCCTAGATTTTTGTATGCATCTAGATTCTATAAAAAAATCAGGAAAATGTTTTGATGAGTTTATGGGCTTGAGAAAAATTGATCTCTAATCAGTAGCTTAAGATGAACTGAAGAACTTGATGGTTTATGTGCTAAATTGAAATAGATAAAACTCACTGTGTATTTGGAGTTTTGACATGAGGTCTTTTGCATATTGTTTATTATGATCTCTAGTTTCATCACCATAAATATTGTGTCATTTAGACAAGTACGGAATTTAATATGATTTTATGAGTATGTGCTATGCTGGTTTCAGCCAGTTTGGATACCCTGTAGAGATTGGGCATTTGAGACTCATTAAGAGCATATTTTGAGAATTTGACTCATTAGAGAGTTGTAGTAGACACCTAGATCTTTCCAAAAAGAACAATTTGAGGCATATCCAGTAAAGGGTTGATTTACTGTGATTTTTGTAAGACTGGACATAGACCTAGAGTGGATCTGAGTGCTCTGATTTGGAGAGACCCATTGTGTGAATTGGTGCATCGGTGAGAGATGTGTGTGTTAGGATGACTAATTAATGGTACAATTTGGACTCATGACCAACTAGAGAGTTTTTTATGACACCCACATCCTTCTATAGAACTTGGGTTGGTGACGTTCTGATGAACAAGTAGTATTTACTGCTACTGGTAAGGTGCAGCCCGTGCACAGGAAGCACGCAGGCTGAGGCTTGAGAGACTTTTTTGAGGACCTAGATGTTTGAATTTGAGTTCAGGATCAACTAGGAAGTTGTAGCCTAGGATCTTACCTTTTTGTATTGGGCTCGTAAACTCCAATCGAAGTTGTATCGAGAGAGTTACGACCATTTTAAGTTTCGGGCAGAAACCCCGTAGGTCGCTTAGTCTTGGTTTTGACTAAGTATTGTGAGGACATTTTTCTTTTATACCATTAGAGTCGATGAATCTTGTCTAGGGATGGTTGATATCTGTTATTGAGGTTGTTGACTCCCAGAGTGGGATGTGTGACTCGAGTTAGTCACTAGGGTAAGGGATACCCTGCACCTGTCAACCCTACATTATAAACTTCCGCCGAGCGTAGGACATCCGAGCCACGCCAGTATTATGAGTTCACAAGGGTGAACATACATTCACAGCCAGGACAGCGGCGAATGTAGGCCGGAAAGCTGGACAATTCCAAGCCGGGAAAGTGGCGAACCGGACCGGTGTCGCCAGGGCCAGAGGTTAATAGGCAAGTGTAGAAGCAGTTTTATCTTACCCGAAGTAATTAGAGTAAGGCAGGGGTTAGAATGGCATATTAAGGGATTGGAAAATTACATTAGTTCTAGTAAACCATAGTCGGTGTTATACATTCTAGTCGTAGGGATACGTTTTCAGCACTCATGGATTGAGTCCTCAGCTCACATCTCGATCTATTAATTTCCAAAGCTTTTCCGGAGTAAGGTACGGGAGGCCAGGAGGATTTGACCTCCCGAGGTGCTCACATCCCTATGCACGGGGGTTTTGTGGTTTGGTATATATAAGTTCATAACCCGGGCCAGGGATGAACACGCATGTGTAGTCCATAGGTGGACATGAGGAATCAATCGGTCGGGTGGCCGGATTCAACGCGGCTTTTCGAGGAGGTCCGTACGCGAGTACCAATTGGCGGTGACTACTTGGGCACTGCAGGGGTGGAACTAGACCGACCTACTGTAACCTCCCTGGGCGATGGACAATCTATTGGGATTTGGAGTGAGTACAAGAGTAGGGTGCATGGCGAGGGTTCGAATCCCTAAATTGTGGAGAAAGACGGCTAGATTTGGGGGCGTATGTAGTATGGGATGTATTCGGGCTTCAAAGTCTTGCTTGCATTAGAGTCAGACATGTGAGTTCGCTGCATCTAGTCATAAGGTAATGGCATATCACTGAACTAGAACCCGAATCCATTAAACCCTTGTTTTGGCACTTCACCTTTCTATTTTGCATAAATTAATGGTTGTGATTGAATTTTAGAGGATCGCTGTTATCATCAGCTTTGCGTCAGTCGAAGTACTGATGTTCCCCACCTTGTAGGTATCCGGAGCCAATCTACAGGTACTACAGAGCTCGAGTTGGTCCAAGGATCCAAGGGACATATGCAAGCACTGTTATGTTGTTGTAAATATTGTAATTTTTATTTGGACAGTGTAACACTTGTAAATGTAACATTTATATGGATTAAAAGTTTTAAATTTTTCTGTGCTTTCTGTGATTTTGCTATTTTGAAGTTCGACTCCTGGAGTAGGGTCTCAGGTTCCCGGTATGGGGATTTGGGGTGCTATAGAAGTTGGTATCAGAGCAGACTTCAAATATTAGTCCAACACAGCAGGAAAATTATACTTAGCTGCATTGCGAGAGTTGGGTTTAGTCAGATAGCTGATGGTTATAATTCATAATGTTGCTTTTACAACTTATGCCTTATAGTTTTTCTGTATCTGTACTAATTCCCATATTTTCTCTTGCAGATAACGAGTTTGGATAATGGATACTTGAATGGATGGTCCGATGGACATGGTTCTGCACCCCCACTTCCACCTCCACTCCTACAGCCCACGGCCATAGTACAAGTTATCACCATGATGTCCCAAGAGCTAGCTGCCTACAAATGGAGTCACGGACAGCTAGAGGATCGCTTTGAGAACCTCGCACGGGCGTTGATAACCGCTGAAAGGAGAGTGGCCAAGCTAGAAAGGGCCAAAAGGAAATGGAAGACGAGGGTAGTACTGCTGAAGCACCGATACGAGGAGAGGCTGGGTCAGCTGCAGAGCAGGTATCTAGCACTGAGGGCACAGGTCTGCGACATGCAGGATCTGTTAGACCGTATGACTGCCGGGGATAGCTCCGAGGTTGGCGACTCGCCAGGAGCAGGAGAGCAGTGACTTCCTTTAGTGTTATAGGATCTCTTTTGATGTGTATAGATGACAACCTTTTTGAATAGCTAGGCTGACATGCTATTGTTTTGATGTGTGTAGTATGAACCCATGTGGTGGTGATGATGATGTGGTTATATGCTGACAAATCATTGTAAAACCTTTTTGAAATGAATGGAACTAGTATGTTTTGACCAATGCTAGTGTGTTATGGGGTTTTGCATTACGATTGTTGGTTGATGATGTCTGTATTAGCTTTCAGATGGCAGGAATGACTAGAAGCAACCGGAGTGACCAGACTGAAGCCGAAGGCAGTGGAGCCAACAATACTGGCCTTGATATAAGGGAAGAATTTACTCGGGTATATCAGATGATTGGAGCATTTGTGGAGGCTAGCGGGAACCAAGAGCCACCACAAAGAGCACCACGAGTTGCGGTGGAATCATTTAGGGGGATGAAGCCACCAGTCTTCGAAGGACAGGCCGATCCCACAGCCGCTGACGACTGGATATGTCAGGTAGAGACAGTATTTGAGGTGATGATGACTCCCAAAGGCAGTAAGGTACATCTAGCCACAATCTTGCTAGAGAAGGATGCCGGAGTTTGGTGGCAGTTCGTGAAGCGTGGTCTCGGAGAGGGATAGATCACTTGGAAAGATTTCCTTAAGGAATTCCGACAGCACTATTTCCCCTTGGATGTACAAGAGGAGAAAGCAATAGAGTTCCATGGCTTGAAGCAAGGAAATATGACCGTCAGAGAATATGAGACGAAATTTTTTCAGTTATCGAGGTATGCATCGGAGATGGTCCAGGAGGAAGTAAAGAAGGCCCAGAGGTTTGAGCAGGGGCTTAGGCCTGGACTGTGGTTGAAGATGGTTCCCTTAGGCATTCGCCGATTCGACAAGCTAGTAAGAAGAGCCGCAGCGACAGAGGCAGATATGAATCAGAATCAGGGAATGACAAAGTTCTGGAACAAAGGGAAGAAGACTACCCTAGCATCGCAGTTGAAAAAGCAAGGCAAGGGCCAGAAGTTTCGGAAAATCAATACCAATGTAAGAGAATTTAAGCCCGGAAGTTGCTATCACTGTGGAGAGCAAGGACACTTTCACAACAACAGATGATGGATTTATCGGCGTTTATTCCCCGGTGTTTTACCAATCGCGCCGGGGTAGGATAAGCCCAGGATTGGGTCGCAAAATCCTATAATTATACACCGGCGGTCTGTACAAAACACCGGTGAATTATATTATTCACCAGCATTTTTTTAAAAAAACGCCGGTGAATAGAAAGCGATAATGTGCCTTCGCAATTCTTCTCCCATTCACTGGCGTTTATTAATAAAAATGCCGGTGAATTTACTGGGATAAATCCCCATTCCTTCGGCGAAACCCTTTCATTTCGTTTGGTTTTTTTTCCCAAACCCTAATTTGTTCGCGCCTCCTTTCGTCGTCACCACTGGGTCTCCTTTCGCGCGACGTCGGGGCCTCATCGCAAGTACTCTCTCTCTCTACTCCTCCGATTTTATTGTTCGGCGTTGGCGATTTGGGGGTTAGGGTCTCCGCCGTCGCCAGTGGGTCTCCTTTCGCGCGACGTCGGGGCCTCATCGCAAGTACTCTCTCTCTCTCTATCTCTATCTACTTCTTGATTTCATTGTGATGCGGTGGCAATTTGGGGGTTAGGTCTCCGCCGTCGCCACTGGGTCGCCATTGTGAGGCGGGGTATCCTTTCGATGTTGGGATTGTTGTTATTATTTGGGGGTTAGGGATTGTTTTCGACTAGTGATGGAAATTTTGATGTTGAAATTGTGCGGGGTCTCCTTTCGATATGGAAATTTTGATGGAAATATTAATTGGTGTTGCAACTAGCGATGTTTCCAAATGCAGCACATGTTTTATTAGTTAAGATCATGATCGAGTACTGTACTCGTTTGTATCAAGTGTTGATGATGATTGTGGGGTAGTTAATTGCTGATTGTTGGATTTTGATATGAGGGGTTTATTTTAGTAATTGGAGACCTTGATTTTGATATGGGGGGTTTATTTTAGTAGTTGGTTACGATTTAAATGTGGCGGTGAAGATGACTTTGGAATGGATTGATGTTGGGAATGCTAGGTTGGAGATGGGTTTGGAGATGACTTTGGAATCAATTATAGTATGTTACTTTCACTTGGATAAGGAGATGGGTTTGGAGATAGATTCCGAAGTTGTATTGATGGTTAAGGGTTTAGTACTTATATTCTAATAATACCTTGAACTTAAAAAAGTATGGTCGAGATCAGTTAATGCTTTGTGGGTTGGTTGTCTATAGCTTGCACAACTTCGACTCTCTAGTTTCAGTAGCCGGGATTATCATGTGATTTTGCTTTAGCTAGAACACTCTTCTGAAGTTGCACACTATGATTTTTTGAGGAGCGACTAGTGATGAAATTTTTTTATCTAAACTTTATAGACAATTATATCATGATGTCTACATGAGTATCAGTTTCTAACGTAATGTTCATACTTGTTGCTTGGGTTTGAAAATGAGATTTTTCTTTGCCGTATGGTTTTAAGTGATGATGAGATGGATTATGTAACTGAAGTTGCATACTATGATTTACAGAGGAGTGACTAGTGATGAAATAATCCTGTTTGAACTTATGTTGTGATTTCAATTGATAGTTATTTCACGAGTATTATAAAAGTATAAGTTTCATTTCAGTTAGTAGAAATTTTGCCTGCATTTGGCAGTGAAAGTATTCTTTTTCACTCTTTGTCTGAATAAGGATATGAGATGGATCATGTATCTGAACTTGCACACTATGATTTTTTGAGGAGCGACTAGTGATGGAAATTTTTTATCTAAACTTTATATACAATTATATCATGATGTCTACATGAGTATCAGTTTCTAATGTAATGTTCATGCTTGTTGCTTGGGTTTGAAAATGAGATTGTTCTTTGCCGTATGGTTTTAAGTGATGATGAGATGGATTATGTAACTGAAGTTGCATACTATGATTTACAGAGGAGTGACTTGTGATGCAATGATCCTGTTTGAACTTATGTTGTGGTTTCAATTGACAGTTATCTCATGAGTATTATAAAAGTATTTTCAATTGACAGTTATCCATATTTTGGTTATGAATGTGATGAGATCACATTATTATATTTATGAGATTACAATATTTTGAACTTATGTCGTATCATTTGGTTAAAATACTTATGTTGAATCATTTTAACACAACCTTATGGTATTCGGAAAGCAACATTGTTTCAAAAATATGAAACAAACCACGTACAGAAAACTATAAACAAAATTGTGAAGCCGCAATGTTCATCTAGTTTTTCAACTATAACATTTAATAGAATTGAGTTTGCGTTATATAGTTACAATTCTTTTTCTCAGATATGCGCGCTATTAGTCTATTATACTTTTTCACATTCGGAATTTCCTTTTAGAACTTCAGTATATCCTCAACTAGAATGTTTCTATATTTTGCTATACATAGTTTGTGTTGTTCTGAGCTTACACATTTAGAGCTTCATGTTCAGTTTTTGTTGTTCTGAGCTTACACATTTTGAAATTCATGTTCAGTTTGTATTGTTCTGAGCTTACACATTTTGAGCTTCATGTTCAGTTTCTGTTGTTCTTAGCTTACACATTTTGAAATTCATGTTCAGTTTCTGTTGTTCTGAGCTTACACATTTTGAGCATCATGTTCAGTTTCTGTTGTTCTGAGCTTACACATTTTGAAATTCATTTTCAGTTTCTGTTGTTCTGAGCTTACACATTTTGAACTTCATGTTCAGTTTGTGTTGTTCTGAGCTTACACATTTTGAACTTCATGTTCAGTTTGTGTTGTTCTGAGCTTACACATTTTGAAATTCATGTTCAGTTTGTGTTGTTCTGAGCTTACACATTTTGAACTTCATGTTCAGTTTCTGTTGTTCTGAGCTTACACATTTTGAACTTCATGTTCAGTTTCTGTTGTTCTGAGCTTACACATTTTGAAATTCATGTTCAGTTTGTGTTGTTCTGAGCTTACACATTTTGAGCTTCATGTTCAGTTTCTGTTGTGTGTTCAAGGTTTTTTTTTTTTAAATCTATATCTACCTCGGCATTTTTACAAGCACCGGGGTAGCTTCCAGGAAAAAGTTGGTAGTTTATACCGGTGTTTTAAAAACACCGGTGTATGTGATGGCCGAAAACATTAATTCCAAACGAAACCACACATTCCCCGGCATTTTTACGACCGCCGGTGTAGCTTTAACCTACACCGGCGGCCGTAAAAAACGCCGGTGAATGTCCCTAAGCTACAGCAACACACGATTTAGCGACACTTGAACCGGCAATTTATAAAATGTCGGTGGTATCTACAACGGGGTTTATAAACGCCAGTAAATGTGCAAAAAAATGCCAGTAAAGCCTGTTCGTCTTGTAGTGTTTGCGGATCGATGCCCCAGGAAGAATACAGTGAAATGTTTCCAGTGTGGACAAGAAGGGCATATCAAGTCAGAATGTCTCCAATTGGTAAGGAACAGCCACAGGACAGGGTCGGGAGCAACCGACAAAGGAAAAAAGCTCATGCGTCAAGGAAGAGTGTTCGCCTTGACCAAGAAGGATGCTGAAGAAGATGGAAGGGTAATTACTGGTATGTAAGCAAATGGTGTATAAATATTAAGTTGTATTTTGGGTTTTTGGAAGTTGATGGATGATGTACTGTTGTAACAGGACATATATATATATATAAATGGAATTTTGGCTACAGTCTTGTTTGACAGTGGATCGACTCATTCTTTTGTGTCAAAATCTTTTTCAAGAAAACTAAGATGCACACAAAAGGCAATCCCAGATTTAGCTTTGACGGTAGCTACGCCGTCAGGGGCAACCCTTACTACAGATCTATGCTATAGGGGATGTAAGCTCCAGATTAGCGGAGAAACCCTAAGTATCGATTTGTTGGAGTTGGATTTTGCCAGAACAGATGTCATTATTGGTATGGAATGGATGTCAAGGCACAAGACAAGCATTGACTGCAATGAGAAGAAGGTAGTTATCTCAGCTAAAGAAGTGGAACTTGTATTCCATGGGGAGTAGAGATCGGAGGCAATGACTTTTGCAGCCGAAGTGCGGATACCAGAAGAGGTGAACAAGGTACTAGTGGTGAGGAATTTTCCACTTGTATTCTTAGAGGATTTTCCTGGAATTCCCCCAAACCGTGATTTCGAGTTTAGCATCACAATTCAGCCAGGTAGCGCTCCAATATCCAAAGCACCTTATCGAATGGCACCAGTAGAGCAGAATGAGGTCAAGAAACAGATTGAAGAGTACTTGCAGAAAGGATTCATTAGACCAAGTGCATTGCCTTGGGGAGCACTAGTATTGCTTGTTAAGAAGAAGGACGGGTCATCCAGGATGTGTATCGATTATCGGGAAATGAATAAAGTCACTATTCGGAACAAGTACCCAATTCTCATGATCGGCGATTTGTTCGATCAGCTTCAGGGAGCAAGAGTATTTTCCAAAATTGATCTACGGTCCGGATATCATCAGGTACGAGTCAAGGAAGATGATGTACCTAAGACAGCGTTTCAAACTCGGCATGGACACTATGAATTCTTGGTAATGCCGTTTGGAGTGACTAACGCTCCAGCAATCTTCATGGACTTAATGAACAGAATTCTACAACCGTTTATTGACTCATTTGTCGTGGTCTTCATCGACGAAATTTTGGTATATTCAAGGACAGAAGAGGACCATACTGAACATCTGACAGCAGTCTTGAGCAAGTTACAGGATCATCAATTGTATGCCAAATTATCTAAGTGTGAGTTCTGGAAATCGGAAGTTGCATTCTTAAGCCATATCCTTTTTAAAGAGGGAGTGGCAACGGATCCTCAGAAGATAGAAGCGGTCAGGGAATGGCCACAACCTAAGACGGTGAAGGAAGTAAGGAGTTTTCTGGGTATGACTGGATATTACCGAAAGTTTATTCAGAATTATGCAAGGATAGTTGTACCCCTTACAGCTTTGACCAAAAAGAACCAAAGTTTCGACTGGACGGAGAAGTGTGAAGAAAGTTTTCAGGAACTAAAGAACTATTTGATCTCCGCACCTATATTGGTTTTACCTCAGGAAGACAAGGACTACGTCATCTACAGTGATGCGTCATATTTGGGGTTCGAATGTGTGCTGATGCAGGAGGGCAAGGTTATAGCTTATGATTCGAGGCAGCTACGACCACACGAGAAGAATTATCCGACCCATAATTTGGAACTTGCAGCAATAATTTTTGCTTTGAAATCATGGAGACATTATACCTACGGAGCGAAGGTGGAAATATACACTGACCATAAGAGCTTGAAATATATCTACCAACAGAAGGATCTCAACTTAAGGCAGAGGAGATGGTTGGAAGTACTCGAAGATATCAGGCCTGAGATTATATATCATCCAGGGAATGCCAACGTGGTAGCAGATGCACTCAGCAGGAAGAGGAGTGTAGCTACATTAATAGCGACCCAGAGGGAGCTAGATGAAGAGATCAAGCAGGCAGGTATTGAAGTGGTTTCACAACACTTAAGTGCAGTTTTGGCACAGTTGGTGTTACAACCAAGCCTGAATGAGCAAGTGAAAAAGGCTCAGACCAAAGATCCAGAGATGGAAGACATGAAGAAGCAAGTGCATGAAGGAAAATTGGTGGAATTCAGTATAAGTGAAGGTTCACTATGGTTTGGTAACTGACTATGTGTACCAAAGGACGAGGAAGAGGGAAGACATCATGAAGGAAGCTCACTCCACATTACTTGCGATTCACCTCGGAAGTACCAAGATGTATCATGATATAAAGCAGCACTATTGGTGGTCAGGGATGAAGCGAGATATAGCAGAGTTCGTCGCCAAATGTTTGACATGCCAACAAGTTAAGGCCAAAAATCAGAAACCAGGAGGATTTTTACAGCATTTACCCATTCCATAATGGAAATGGGAGAACATCAGTATGGATTTTATCACGGGATTACCCAGGAGCCCTAAAGAAAATGACTCAATATAGGTGATTGTGGATCGATTGACCAAATCAGCACATTTCCTTCCAGTAAAGACGACCTAGACAGTCGAGAAGTTGGCCGAGGTCTACATCGAAAACGTAGTGAAACTACATGGAGTGCCAGTGTCGATAGTATCCGACCGAGATGCAAGATTCACATCTCGATTCTGGCAAAGTCTACAGTCAGCATTGGGAACTAGAACAGACTTTAGCACAGCTTTTCACCCACAGACGGATGGTCAGACGGAGAGAGTCAACAGGATTCTTGAGGACATATTACGGGCATGAATTTTGGACTTCGAAGGAAGTTGGGAGAAATACTTAGCCTTGGTAGAGATTGCTTATAATAACAGCTATCAGGCAAGCATTGGCATGGCCCCGTATGAAGCTTTGTATGGACGAAGATGCAGGATGCCGGTTTGTTGGTTCGAGGTAGGAGAGTGGCAGATGTATGGACCAGAAATCGTGCAACAAACATTGGAGCAGATCGAGCTTATTCAGAAGAGGCTTCAAAGAGCACAGAGCAGGCAGAAGAGCTATGCGGACAACTGCCGAAGAGAGTTGGAATTTGAGGAAGGTGACTCTGTATTTCTCAAGGTATCGCCGACGAAAGGAGTTATCAGATTCGAAAAAGGCGGGAAGTTAGCTCCGAGATATATTGGACCACACAAGATTCTGAAGAGGATTGGCAGGATGGATTATAATTTGGAGCTACCGGCCAAGCTATCTCAAGTGCATGACGTGTTCTACGTCTCTATGCTATGGAAGTATGTGCCGGATTCAAGCCATCGGTTGCCAGAGGTTCCAAAAGATTTGCAGATAGATCTTTCCTGTAGAGAGCAACCAGTCAGGTTACTTGATCATTAGGACAAGGTACTGAGGAACAAGGTCATCCCGATGGTCAAAGTTCTCTGAAAGAACCAGTTCGTGGAAGAAGCCACGTGGGAGCCGGAGAGCCGCATGAAGGCTTTACATCCCGATTTGTTTTAAAGTGTTTTCCGTTTTATTTTGTTGTTTTTCTTTCTCCTACTAAGAACGTTCTGGGGATAGAACGACTTTAAGGAGGGAGTGATGTAAGACCCCGTACTGTACGATACCTGAATATATATATGTATGTATATTATCCGTATGCGTACACTTGATTGTAGTATTATGAATCAATTTTGCTATCACGGTGTACGGTTAGGGTTACGGGATGGTTCATGGGAGGATTGCATTCTAAAGATGCACGAGAACGAGGAGGACCGATACAAGTATAAACGCTAGTTTTCGGTACGACGCCCATGCAAATATAACACTGTATGATACTACAGTGGATATATATTGTGTGCACTCGTTAAACCGCTTGTCTCACACTCGTTGGAACCCATTTAAGTTTAATTTGGGCAGCCAACACAACAACCACAAACCAATGGGCTACAAGCCATGGTTTTGATCCCAAAACAACCTACTACCCTAAGCCTACCCCCTAGCTCAAAACCGACCATACCCCACCTCCCTTCTCCTTCATTTTTTCACTCTTTCCCACCTCTTTGCTCTGGAAATTTCAGAAACCCCTTCAAGAGAAAATAGGAGAGAAAGAAGAGAAAGTGAAGAAGAAGACTCAAGGAAGGATTTTTCAAGGAAGAAAGCTTGAAAAGATCAATTCCTCTACTACAACCAAGGGTGGGGAGTTTCTCTAAACCTTCATTTCCTGTCTTTTAATTGATTTTGCTTGCATGCATGTATGATAGGATATACTAGGATAATCATTTAAGAGTTGGAAGTTGAAATCAGAACTGAAACTAGAAAACTGATTTAGAATGTCATTTTGTGGATTTTCCCGAGAGCAAAATACAAAGAATTAGACCATGAAATTTTCAGGGATTGTTCATATATGTGTTTAGAATGTTAATGATTTATTTCAGATTTTTCTGAGGACATTTGATATTTTAATAAAATCGTAAGGTGAAACTGTGTCATAAGGGAGAATCAGCAATTGATAAACAACATAACTGATGTTGTAGGAATTTTCATTATTTATTGAAGCATTTTCTTGAACTGAAATTTTTACCCTGGATTCCTGCATGCATCTAGATTCTATAAAAAAATCAGGAAAATGTTTGGATGAGTTTATGGTCTTAAGAAAAATTGATCTATAATCAGTAGCTGAAGATGAACTGAAGAACTTAATGGTTTCTGTGCTAAATTGAAATAGATAGAACTCACTGTGTATTTGGATTTTTGACATGAATTCTTTTGCATATTGTTTAGTATGATCTCTAGTTTTATCATCATATATTTTGTGTCAGTTGGACAAGTACGGAATTTAATATGATTTTATGAGTATGTGCTATGCTGGTTTCAGCCAGTTTGGATACCCTGTAGAGATTGGGCATTTGAGACTCATTAAGAGCATATTTTGAGAACCTGACTCATTAGAGAGTTGTAGTAGACACCTAGATTTTTCCAACAAGACCAATTTGAAGCATATCCAGTAAAGGGTTGATTTACTGTGATATTTGTAAGACTGGACAGATACCTAGAGTGGATCTGAGTGCTCTGATTTGGATGGACCCATTGTGTGAATTGGTGCATCGGCGAGAGATGTGTGTGTTAGGGTGACTTAATGGTACAATTTGGACTCATGACCAACTAGAGAGTTGTTGAGGATACCCACATCCTTCTATAGAACTTGGGTTGGTGACTTTCTGATGAACGAGTAGGGATGGCGAACGGGTCGAGTGGGCCGGGCCGGGCCCAACCCGTACGGGTTGGCACGAATAGTTCGCGGGCTCAGGCCGGGTTGCCCACTTATCCGGGCCGGGCCGGGTCGGGCTGAAATTTCGATTGGGTGGCCCGCCCAACC
The DNA here is from genome assembly GCA_017893485.1 of Hemerocallis citrina. Taxonomy (NCBI): domain Eukaryota; kingdom Viridiplantae; phylum Streptophyta; class Magnoliopsida; order Asparagales; family Asphodelaceae; genus Hemerocallis; species Hemerocallis citrina. The sequence goes on from CM030360.1 coordinate 20,054,491, forward strand.
CGTGAACCCTTTAGGGTTCAACCCGGGTTGGGCCGGGTCGACCCGCGGGTTGGCCCGTTTATATAAGGTTAGAAATTTTTTTATTTTGTTTTTTTGTAGCTTAAAATAATAATAATAATAATAATAATAATAATAATAATAATAATAATAATAATAATAATAATACTGAGTAAGTAATAATACTAATAAACAATAAAAATTGTAATAATAATAATAAGATTGAAAGAGTGAAATTGACAACAAATTTTGAAATATTATTCATATGAATTTAAGTTATACAATTTTAACAATTAATAATGAAATGAAGAATTCAATTCACAAATAAGTTTTATACAATAACATATTTCTTATATACAATTTTATGTTGAGTACAAGTTTTCTAATTTAACATAACAAGCTTTGCTATTGTTGTTGTTGTTGTTGTTGTTTTTCGGACGAGTTGCTCCCACTTATGGACGTTGATGGTGCTTTCCCTTGTGTCCTATCTTCAGCCTTCAACCAGTCTTCTGTGCAAACGAGCATCTCTAATGTGTCGGGCTTCATGCGATTCCTGTAATCAGATAGAACCCTGCCACTTGTAGAAAATGCACTCTCAGAAGCAACTGTAGAGACAGGAGGAGTTAGTAAATCTTTAGCCATAATTGAGAGAATACTAAAATTTTGTTCATGTTCTTTCCACCATTGTAAAATATCTAGTGGAGAAATAGTAGGCTCAGAATCTTGTTGGTTATACCATTTTAATTCATTTGGTTGATTAGTCCTAGGTTTTTTTGATTGAATTTGTTCAAGTAAATTAAATGTTCTATCACCAATTCTACTTTTACCCTTACCTTTAGAACTACCAGAAGAAGAACTAACTACAGAAGTTGTACTACTAGAAGCAAAACGTCTATCATAATAATCATACAAGTTATTTAATGTAGATTCAAACTGAACTAAAAAAATAGCGCAATCAATTGTTAATTCTACATTTACCTCTAAATATCCAAAAAAATATTTCTATCAAATTCTTCGTACCTTCTAATTTGATACGAGGATCCATAACAGTAGCAACACAAATCAACATCGGAGGAGGAAAATAATACTTCAAAAATTTTTGAAATGCAGGTTTTACAATCTCACTAACATTGATATCATTTAGCATTTCGTTAAATGTTTGCATCATGCTAACTAATTCAATAAAAATGCTACTAGAAGTAGATTCATATGTTTTTGAAAATTTTAAAGTTGCGGTTTTAAAAGGTTCTAAAAATTTCAACAAAGATTCGGCAAAAAACCAATCGGGGGGAGTCATTTCAAAATTCTGCATATTTTTTGCGATACAAAAATTATTTACAACTGCTTTATATTCGGTGACAATATTTAGTAAATCAAAAGTAGAATTCCATCGGTGTCTAACATCCTTTGGAAATCTTCTAAAATGAACATTTCTAACCCTACACCAAGCTTTCCATTCTTGTAAAATGCTTGGACTTAATGCAATGAAATGTACACAATTCCTAATTTTAACTATATATGGACCAGCTATTCTTAATGCATCTTGAACATATAAATTTATAATATGACATGCACATCTAACATGAAAAATATTGTCAGATGGAGGATTTAATACATATTTTAAATTAGTAATTGCTACATTGTCGTTAGATGCATTATCAAAACTAATAGCCATAATTTTATCGTGTATATGAAAAATATTACAAATTTCTATAATACGATTTGCTATTTCAGCGCCACTATGGGGATACGGCAACGCCGCAAGTGATATGATTCTTTTTTGAAGAATCCAATCATTATCGATCCAATGACAGGTTATTCCCATTGTTGGAATATTGTTGACACTCGTCCAACAATCCGAAGTTAAACTAACCCTACAAGTTAAACTCTATAAAATTGCAATCAAAGCGTCCTTCATTTCAATGTACATTTTTAAACAATCCGATTTGTAAGTATTTCTCAGAATTCTTTTAAAATGAGGATTTAAGGCCGTTTGATTAAAATTTTTCAAGTCCCTACTCTCGAGATAGAAAAATGGTAACTCTTCCTTAATAACTAATCGGGTCATTTCCCGACGAACAAGATCGGGATCATAAGGGTGGCTATCAACTAGACCGGTCCTAGGGTTGATTTTTTGTTGGCCTTGTATTTGATCAAGAAGTTCTTTATGGTTATGTTGGATGTGCCTACTAATTGTACCGGTGCCATCGCCCCTCTTGAATTTGTATGTTTTACCACATGTTTTACAAACTTTCAAACCTATACCCGGAGTATGTTCGTCCGGGATATAATCATAAAACTTATGCCAATCGCTAGTTTCTCCTCTACTTTTTCTATTACTACGGGGTTGTGTGGTTTCGGTTGGTTGTTGTTGTTGTTCTTCTTCTTCCAAATGTATGTCACCTACAACTACGTCGTGTGTACCCCATTGTTCCATAGGAGGATCATGGTATTCTTAGGCGGGCTCACTAGTTGGGACAATTGGTGGCCTACGGGAAGAGGAGGACGAATCTTGTCCGCTACGACTGCTACCGCGTGATCTAGACATAATGTAGTAATGTGCTAAAGTAAAGTATGTAAAAAAAAATATACAATGTAGGAACGGTGAATTATACAAAAAAAATCTAAAAAACAAGAGGGTTGAGATAGAGAAGTTCAAAAAACGAACAATAATTTTAACTACAACGAAAAAAAAAATATAACGAGAGAGGTATGAAATTTTGATACCGTTCATCGTGGAATACATGTATATAAAAAACGTGAAAATAAGAATAGAATAGAAAAGATGGAGGAGCGCTTTGCCGATTCCGCAATTGAAGAGTTGAGGAGAGCTTGAAGTAGATTTGACGAGGGTTGAAGAGAGTTGAAGACGTTGAAGACATTGAATTTTGATTCCGATACAATCAAAATTTGATCATGTATATGCCTCGTTGTACACTTGTTTGATGAATACTAATATTGTTGAAAAATTCTTTACAAATGATGTATAATAGTAGAGAGAGTAAGAGAGTGAGGTGTGATTTTTTATGAGATTTTTGGGGGTATTTATAGGCTCTAAATGTGGGAAAAAACAAAAAAAACAAAATAACGGCTCAAAGAGTCGTTCGGAACGGCTCTGGACAGGGGGGTTTCGACCGTTCGACCTGCGGGTCAACGGTCGACCCGTCACGGGTCGAACGGGTCGGAACCCACGGGTCGACCCGCGGTTTGGTGGGTTGAATTCGCGAGTTTAACGGGTTCATGGGCCGGGTTTCGCTGGTTCAATTCGCGTTATTTGCGACCCGGGTCGACCCGGTACTGTTCACCAGGTTCGACCCGAACCCGCTAAGTTGCTAACCGGGCCGGGTTCGCGGGCCGGGTCGCGGGTGGGTCGCCGGTTGACCCGGCCCGGTTGCCATCCCTATGAACGAGTAGTATTTAGTGCTACCGGTAAGGTGCAGCCCGTGCACAGGAAACACACAGGCTGAGGCTTGAGAGGCTATTTTGATGACCTAGATGTTTGAATTTGAGTTCAGGATCAACTAGGAAGTTATAGCCTAGAATCTTACCTTTCCGGATCGGGCTCGTACACTCCAATTGGAGTTGTATCGAGAGAGTTATGACCATTTTAAGTTTCGGGCAGAAATCCCGTAGGTCGCTTAGTCTTGGTTTTGACTAAGTATTGTGAGGACATTTCCCTTGTATACTATTAGAGTCGATGACTCTTATCTAGGGATGGTTGATATTTGTTATTGAGGTTGTTGACTCCCAGAGTGGGATGTGTAACTCGAGTTAGTCACTAGGGTAAGAGATACCCTGCACCTGTCAACCCTACAATATAAACTTCCGCCAAGCGTAGGACATCCGAGCCGTGCCAGTATTATGAGTTCACAAGGGTGAACATACATTCACAGCCGGGACAGCGGCAAATGTAGACCGGGAAGCTGGACAATTCCAAGCTGGGGAAGTGACGAACCGGACCGGTGTCGCCAGGGCCAGAGGTTGATAGGCAAGTGTAGAAGCAGTTTTATCTTACCCAAAGTAATTAGAGTAAGGCAGGGGTTAGAATGGCATATTAAGGGGTTGGAAAATTGCATTAGTCATAGTAAACCATAGTCGGTGTTGTACCTTCCAGCCGTAGGAATACGTTTTCGGCACTCATGGATTGAGTCCTCGGCTCGTATCTCGATCTGTTAATTCCCAAAGCTTTGCCGGAGTAAGGTACGGGAGGCCAGGAGGATTTGACCTCCCGAGGTGCTCACATCCCTTTGCACGGGGGGTTTTGTGTTTTGGTATATATAAGTTCATAACCCGGGCTAGGGATGAACATGCATGTGTAGTCCATAGGTGGACATGAGGAATCAATCGGTCGGGTGGCCAGATTCAACGCGGCTTTCCGAGGAGGTCCGTACGCAGGTACCAACTGGCGGTGACTACTTGGGCACTGCAGGGGAGGAACTAGACCGACCTACTGCAACCTCCTTGGGCGATGGACAATCTATTGGGATTTGGAGTGAGTACAAGAGTATGTGCATGGCGAGGGTTCGAATCCCTAAATTGTGGAGAAAGACGGCTAGATTTGTGGACGTATGTAGTATGGAATGCATTCGTGCTCCAAAGTCTTGCTTGCATTAGAGTCAGACATGTGAGTTCGCTGCATCTAGTCATAAGGTCATGGCATATCACTGCACTAGAACCCGAATCCATTAAACCCTTGTTTTGGCACTTCACCTTTCTATTTTGCATAAATTAATGGTTGTGATTGAATTTTAGAGGATCGCTATTATCATCAGCTTTGCGTCAGTCGAAGTACTGACGTTCCCCACCTTGTAGGTATCCGGAGCCAATCTACAGGTACTACAGAGCTCGAGTTGGTCCAAGGATCCAAGGGACATATGCAAGCACTGTTATATTATTGTAAATATTGTAATTTTTATTTGGACATTGTAACAATTGTAAATGTAACATTTATATAGAATAAAAGTTTTAAATTTTCCTGTACTTTCTGTGATTTGGCTATTTTGAAGTTTGACTCCTGGAGTAGGGTTTTAGGTTCCCGGTATCGGGATTTGGGGCGCTAAACTGGAGGGGAGATAGTTGTGGTTTCGTGCGTTAGAGGGAGAGGGGTGCAGTCGGGGTGCAGCGGTGCGCGCAGGAGGAGATGAGGAGAGGGTTGCGGTGGTGCTAGCAATGAGGAGGTGGCTTCGAGTGGTGCAGGGTGGCGATGAGAGCGGGGTATAGCAATGGTGGGGTGCTGTGGTGGAATGATGGGGTGCAACAATGGTGGAGGTGGCTGTCGTCGGTGGTCACGGTTAACGAGTACGAAGAAGGAGAGCGATGGTGGGAAGGGCATTGGGTTCTCGTGGTGGCGAGGCAGGGTGGCAGTGTCGGAGGTTGGAGCAGGGGCAGTCGCTGATGGCGGCAAGGAGCTCGAGGATGGGAGTCGGTCGGTGGTTGTTAAGCGGTTGTGAGGAGGCCCTGCAAGGGGAGAGGAGGCAGTGGTTGCAAAAAGGAGGAGCTCTGTCATCGATGGAAGGCAACAATTAGAAAGCACGGCACGCGACAATGGAATGAGGGTGCAGCAATCGGTGGTGCTTGTGGTGGAGGTTGGCAGCGATGATGAGGGAGAAGGCAAGAGGATGTGCTGTCGTTTGGTGGTGACGAAGGGGAGCCCGAGGCTACGGTGGCGGTTGGTCGCGCTTATGCGCACGAGAGGTGAGGGAGACAGTCGGGGTTGAGCTTGGTTGTGGTGGAGGGGGCTCAGCTCGGTGGCAAAGAGGGTCGTGGGGTTTCGGGAAACAAAGAAGTGGAAGATGGGAGGCGGTTGTGAAGATGATGATGATGATGCAGATTAGTTAATTGATTAGGGGGTTAATAAAATAGGAGATGAGAAGAGGGGCTCGAGTTGTTAGTATTAGTGGGGATTGGTTAGTTGGGGTGATTAGGAAATAATTAGTGGATTGTGCTGTTAGTGGAGATTAGGGAGATTTAGTTGGAGAGAATTCGGGTTGTGAAGTTGTGTTAACGGGCTAACGGGTTGCGGGTTAAAGAATTTGTTTTGGGCTAGGATTTAATATTTAAATTATGATTTAAAAGTTGGGGCTTGAGCTTATATTTGGGCTCACAATGTATTGGTGAAATAAAAAATTATAGAGTGGGCTTTGGCTTCACAAAATAAATAGAATTGAGTTTGGCTTACAGAATAAATAGACAAAATTATAGATTGAATTTGGAGTTTGGGCTTGACAATAAAGGAAGAACCAAATAATCAAATTATAGGATGGCTAGGATTGGGCTTGAATGTTTACAAATAAATTAAATAATCAATTAATAATTTTATAGAATGGGTTCCAATAGGAGATTCAAATGAATTTAAATACAAAGAATTCGAAGAAAAAAAAAGAAAAAAAATAAAGTCTATATAATCGGAAACGGGGGTTACATAAATGGTGATCTCAATAAAGAAATCTATGTGAACCAACTTGAAGTTATTAAAATCCTTGTATGGATTACAACAAGTACCTAAATTATGGCACAAGAAATTTGATAAAACAATAAGGAGCTTAAGTTTTGAATCTAGTAATTCTAAAAAATATCTTTATTATCGTGATGAATCAAATAAAATTGCCATTGTTTGCTTGTATGTTGATGATATGCTTGTTGTTAGAAGTGACCTCTCTATCGTGATAGAAGTTAAAACTATGATATTCAAGCAATTCAACACGAAAGACCTAGGTGTTGTGGACACCATATTAAGCATGAGAGTGAGTTTTGCATGACAAAGAATAATCCTTAGCCAAGCCCATTACATTAGAAGTGTGTTACGAGACTAGGGATACAGTGATTGCAAAAGGTTTGACAGACCTTATGATAGTGTTAAAGAGTTGACACCCAATAATGGTGCAATGGTGAGACAGTTAGATTACTCTAAACTCATTGAAAGTCTCATGTATGCAATGACCTATACTAGATTTGACCTAGCCTTTGCGGTAGGTATGCTTAGTAGGTTCACTAGTAATCCTAGTAATTCACACTTGAATGCTCTTAAAGGTTAATGGGACACCTAAATGGTTCTCAAGATTTTGGTTTGTGCTACTCTGGTTATCCTTCAGTATTTGAAAGATATTCTAATGCATCGTGGTGCTCAGGAAATTGTGAAAATCGATCCACTAGTGGCTATGTGTTTACACTAGGAGGAGTAGTTGTCTCATGGAAATCTAAAAGATATGTAGGTCTTTCTTTCTCATCTATGGAGTCAAAACTCTTTGTGCTATCTTGTGCTGGTGAAGAAGCGAAATGGATGAAAGAATTATTGCTAGATATTCCTTTGAGAAGATTTAAAGTGATCACTCTTAGTTTGTTCAGTGATAACCAAGCTGCAACTACTGTAGCAAAACAATACTCTTTACATTGGTATAAGACATGTTATAGGCTTTAGACAGACAAAGTTGAACTATCTCATTAAATAATAAATTATTGCTCTTATTGATGTGCAATCAAAATATATTGTGATTGATGCTCTTACAAAGATATTAAGTGGATGTCTAATTATCTAAAATGTTGGGGAAATAGGGTTAAAAGGTTTTGAGCCAATGTTTTAGCACCCTAGTTATTTGGAAAATTTAGAACCTAAGCTAGAGCCATAGAGTAGTTCAAACTTTAAACATCGACCTTTAGGCAGTTGACATTCTTTAGATAATTTGAAATTTTCTATGTAATTATTGTTGATATGTAACTTCATTCCAAATTTGATAATGCTATATATTGTCATTGCTTACATAGAATCATCTTTTTATTGAAAGTATGAAATTTTGCCGATGTGTTTCCGATGTTAACAATTGTCATTATATCATTCCAACTTCTATGATATATCTCTTTTATAAATTCATGTTTCATTCTAAATTTGATGATTCAGAATTTAACCATAATTGTTTTGACAGCTCTATCATTCCAAAATGAAGCATAGTATAATTCTTGTGTAGAAATTATAATAGTTTTTTGTATTTTATATTGATAAAGATACTTGATTGTGATGCTTGTGTTGTACTTTTACAAATTTATATTGAATTGTACCAAATTTTTTTGCTTTAACTAAATACTTTTATATATTTCATTTGAATTCTAAGAAAAGTGACTCATGAAATTTTTATTTGTAATGTTTAGAAACAGATGCTAGTAAAGGCAATAGAGATAAATCTCTCAATCTTGATTTTGAGAATGATGATTTGCTCGACATGGAGGAGTGGACATAAATGAGCTTGCAAGGACAGTTTATCAATTTTCACTTCCTTGAAGGAACTTCTATTTGAGTTTAAGACTCTATGCATTGATTGAGCTGGAAACTCTTCGTTTATTCTGAAATTTAATTGCTTGGGTTGATTTGAGAATGTGACATTTGTTTCGGTTGGTTTATTCTTTGTGAACTATTCTGTTTTGATATGGTCTTGAAAATATTTGATTATTTTGGTTTAGTCTTATTTGAACTATTCAGGTTTATAATTGATTTAGTTTTTATAAACTATATTCTCTTGTGATTCAATGCTTATTTGAAATTGGTGTGATCCAGTCCACAACATGTGGAACTGATGATATAACTAGGTATTGTTTGATATATTGAGAATATATGAGAAGATTGTTTGATCTAAAAATTTTGTTCTCAATATATATAGAATATTATTGTGTATAATATTGTATGGAGCAACACATGAGCTGCATGTATCATCTGTAAGTTATTGGACCTGGCTGAGTAGGCCTAAAGCCCAGTCAGTACCTAAAATCCAGTTTTATCCCATATATACTAGTCTTGTGGTAGTACCTGAAATTATTCCAATCTTGATAATCAGGGTATATTGTCTCAAGCAGTAGGAATATTAAACCCTAACCCTAATTTCTCTTTTCTTATTGTCTCATAATTATCAACAACACATACAGAAATACTGAATTGTGTGAAATTTACATGAAACTGCAAATACATTAGATCAAATTTCTAATCCTGGTAAGTCATGACATCTCATGAAAATAAATTTCGTAGCTGATTAAGTTGAGAGAAGTGGTGCTGCCTACTCGAAGTTCTTTTTTATTTTTGCTAATTCATAAAGTTTTAGCTAAATTCAAACTCTTTTATGCTGATAATGGTAATCCTCACTGTCTCCTCTGTGCGGATTCTATGGAGATCCCCCCCCCCCCCCTGCGGACATACCTCTTCAACTTCATTGAGGGAGGGCATACCTCCTCAACTTCCTTGAGATCCCTCAACTCCTCCACTCGTTCATTTATCTCATTGATTGGTTTAACACTATCTGGCCCAAGCAAAGTGCGTTTGATCAATTTTTGGCCACATCGATATCTCTTCCTTTCTATGGACATATGAAATTGTAGAAACATGTGTAGGAAAATATATAGGGTAAAAAGACAATAACATCCCTAACATTTTTTAAGAAATTAAAAAATCCTCCACCATTAGTTTTAAGTGCGCACCATAAATTCGTTGGACATTCCACCCAAAACATTTTTTCTAAAACGACTAACATACCTTTCTATCCTCAATTGATGAAGAAGAAGAAACCAATTCAATAATAAATAATAGTAATCTCTAATCTCTATTTTCTTATATTATAATAAGAAAGTTGGGGTTGTGTAACCAAACAAACATATGCATTGTAACTAAACAAACCCGTGCAATGCAAGTTCACACTAAATTCAATCAAACAAATATGCATCAGACGTGTTGTCACGCCCCGCTTCCCAAAAATATGGAATGCAAGTAGTGACATGGCTCAGCAAATGACTTGCATCATTCATAAGTTTTCATTGATTCAACTCAACAATATAAAACAGAAAGTAAAACAACCACGCATGGAATAAAGAAGTAATCACATATATAACAATACTTGAAATTTAAGCATAAAATAACCAACATGAAATAAATCCAACATTTGGAATCGACAATAACATTATTCGGGTCAAAATCCCACAAAAATAACAATGTTCAATTATTAAAGTTTAAAAAAAAACAATAATTATTTAAACGGCGCAGGAGCACAAGTCTTTCACCATTGTAATTCTCCTAGTCCGTCAGGCAAATCTCCCTGATTACCTGTAAGCTGCTCATCTAAAAAAAAGAAAAAATGTCCCTAGAGCAAGTCGTGGACAATAAGTACAGAAACAAAGAACCATGACAATAATGGTATAACGATGAAAATAATAGTATTGAACAGTGACAGGGCGATAATAGTACAATGTGCAATAACGATGATTTATAACGATAACAATAAATAGTAAACAATAATAATAATGGTAAACAATAACGATAATACTGTTCAATGAAGATGACAATATGCAATGACAATACGATGCAAATCTTAAGTCTATTATTCATTTTTAATTCTAACTAATGCATGTACTACTGCATCCCATACTACAAGTTCCATGCATACAATCAATTTCTTTTAGACTAAGGTGGTAGATTCTATAGGTCATGTATTCGGCACAATATAATATTTCAATAATAATCACTGGCTATTGAGCAATTTTTTGCACAATAACGATAACACTGGCCATTTGTAACTTCTTGCATAATGACAATAACACTGGTCATTTGTAATTTTTTGTATATGACGATAACGATAATTTAGGACGAGACCCACATTTTCGAGTACAGTCACTATATTATTAACTACCCTAGTCGACCCTTAACCCCGGCTTGATTAACATTCTTTATTCAATTAACATACAATAATGTGATTAATAAGGGACACTAGAAAAGATGACAACACAAACCTAAGATCATGCAATGTACTCTATACAATTAAATGCACTAAATATAACATTATAGATTCAATTGTATGTTATTAAATATAGGAACCCAATTTTGGATAGCAGTAGGTTGCAGTACCAAAATCAGAATTTCCGTTGCTATAGGATAGCAAATGTGAATCCGTCAGAAGGGCTAGAAACTAGACTCCTGCCCGGTTCCAATGCATATAAATAAGATACATAAAAGTTGTGGCATCAGGTGTCAAAATAGCAAATTACACAGGATTTGTGTTCAGCCAGAACTTGTAAAATTGTGTTTATACATATGAAATAGGACTAAAACAATATTAATTAATTTGAGAAAAATTATGGAATGCTCTCTAGTGTGTCGAGTATCAGTATGCAAAATTTCAAGTCATTATCTTACAGGTAGCATGGTTACATTAATTGTGAATCAGAGTGTGGCAGCAGTTTTTAGAATCTGAAATTGTACGACATAACAGCAGTAAAATTGTGATATCTCACAAACCGTAACTCGGAATTCATTTCCATCAAAAGGATAGTAAACTAGATATCTAGAGCTACATTTCATATTCAGTAAGTTATTGATTTTGGTGATATTATCTGGGTCGAAACAGTATGGTAATATTCAGGTCGGCGATAATTTTTAAGGTGTCAACATATTCTTTTTGAATAAAATGATTAAAAAGTTAAGGATGATGAGTTGGGGGTTAACAATCATAAATCACAGCAATCCATACCTATGTCAACATGGTATTAATATGTATAATGTTCATAATCTTACTAATCACAAACAACTATCACACTAACATCAATCATATAAGCCATCAATACTAGTATATAATCTATCATTGTTGTGAGATGTCATAATATGAAATACAATAACAATCCATATTCCTATATTCAATAACTAACTATATGTATGCATGTAAGATATCTATACATTGGAGACAATGATAGCACGAAGTCAAGACTACTACTTGGATTCACTCGTGTAAATCAGTAGTATCCCAATGATAGATAACAATAAGCAATATACGATAATCAATTTGGATCTACTTGTAGGATTCAATAAACATTCTCGAAAATGATACAATAACTATTTGAGTAGAAATGACTTACCTTTAGATGACGTTAGATCCAAAATATGGAATAACGGGATTAGGATCCCGGCGACGATCCAAAACACGTGCGAGCCCGTGAAAATGCTCACACGAAACGGCAACCACCCGATCAGATCAAAACACCAAACACAAGATCACCCTTCCTCTTCACAAATAGCAAACACCAACAAATCAATCCCCTTACTCCCGAACTGCACACAGCAAAGAAACTCCTCATACTCCAAAATAGCAAACAACAACAGATGATCCCCTCCTCTACACAATAGCAAACAGCACAACTTTGACTTCTTCTTCTCAGACGCGACAGTGAGGGAGAGAGATTTGGCGGGAGAGAGATCGGCGACAACTGCAGCGGTCGTGGCGACTGGACGGCAAGCAGTTGTGTCGTCGGTGGTGGAGGATAGGGCCGGCGGTGACTGGGAGCACCGACAGCAAGTCGGCACGACAAGCACTCTATTTTCGAAAGAAAATAGAATAGCAGAATGTGAAGGCTCGACGAGAGAGCTGGAGGCATTGGCGTCAAGGGGATTGGGCATCGGTAATGGCGTTGGTGGCGCTTCGATGAAGTGAGGGTGAAGACGACGGGGCTCGATGGGTTGTAGTGGAGGGTTCAGCTGTCGATGGGTTCGACGAAGAAGATGTTGGGAATGGCGGTGGAAAGCGGAGACGGGGATGGCAATGGTGGCTCGAAGGGGCGGTCGACAGAATAGGAGGGCGTCAACGGAGGCAATAGGTGAGGAGCGGTGAGAGTGATGGCTTGGCTTAGGCGGATGGGTAAACGGGGAGAGAGAAATGAACAGTGGAGGGAGGTTGCACAGTGTAGTGGGGTAGGCGGCTGTGTGTTTTGGGTATGCACAGTAACGGAGCTAGGGTTATGGTTTATTAGAATAGTAATGGGGAGAGATTATAGGGCTGAAATCAGGGATTCAATTTTCAATTTTTTGGGGGTTACAGGATGTGGTGGTGATTATAAGAGATTTTTGGGGATTTGACTGTTAGTGGGGATATGGAGTAGCTTTGGGTTAGTGGGTTTGGGTACAAGATCCAATAGGAGGTGGGTTAAAGGGTTTGGGCACAATATGGGTCAAATAGAAGAACAATCCACAACCAAACAAGATAAAAGACAATCATTATGAAATTAAATTTTCAATTAGAAAATATGGAGTAAGATTCAAATAATCAAACTGAAATCAAGGACAAATCTTGAATAATATTAGAGTTGATATTATTTGATACAATAATGAGACAAAATGAAATGTTATAGGATTACAATGGAGATCACAATGTGGATCACTAATAAAAGGGAGAAAATGAAAATGGGAGTTACACGTGTAAATTAAATCCAAAATTCAATCTCAAAATTAAACCCTACATCTCTCTATTTATTAATCTCTTTCAATCCCAAATTTAAACCCTACAACTCTCTATTTATTCCCATCCCTCTCTCTCTCTTGCGATCTGCAATATCACCCCCACCCGCACTGCACCCTTCTCTCTATATTTTCCTCTGCCTCACTTTTTTGCGACTACTGCTCGCTCCTGCAGCAATGCTGCAACCCCTCCCCCCCCCCCCTCGAACCGTCGCTCCCACCCTCGCCGCCTCCCAACAAATTATTCAGTGTTTTTTGTGTGTTTAATTTACTTATTTTATTAGGTTCTAATCGAATTGAAGTGTTTATTATAATCATGTCAAAATTTCAAGATTGATCACTAATTAGTATTTTAATCATTTGACATGATGGAGGGTCTTTCACAAACTTCAAATGCCCACAAACTTTTTGATGAAATGCTTCAGTGAATATGAAGGTAAGTTGCATTGTCTTCTTTCTTTATTTTGTTGGTTGTTTGTTATAAAGTTTATTTGCACTCTTTTACTGCAATTTGGGATGATTGAATTGTTACTACGATATTCATGATTGATGATCTATTACTGCATACTAAGATTGAACTAATATTGCATTTCAATCTACTTTAGGAAGCATAACTTTATTGTAGTTGACTAGATGTTTTATCATCTCTCAATGACATGTATCGCACGTGCAGATTGTGTTGGGATGGGGTGTCTACGAACACTCTGGCGGCGCAGCGAAACTGGTTAGAGCAATATGAAAATCGAAGTAGATGTCAATTGAACACTCAATCAAATAGATCCACCAATCCAATACAAATACAACAATGATTTATCCCGGTTAGTTTTCGCTTAATTCGGATGGAAAATATAGGGAGATATAATATTCAAGTAGAAGAGATTACATGGAGTTAATGATTCACTCAATACAAGAAATTGAACTCACTCACCAAGAACTATCTCTATCAAGCCTTTCTTTGCAACGGAGAATAATGTCAATAAAGTACCGCCTCTCATATTGGATGCTACAACAATATATAGAAGAAGAATAGAGAGAACTCTAGGTTGGTTAACCTTGATTCTCAGTCGTTCGATATATCCTGTAGAAGGAGTAACTGAATAGGAGCCGTACAGTCTGACTTGGAGTTGAAGATTGGGCTGAAACGACATAAAAAATCGAGGCCCAAAATAACACAGTGTTGCGATCGGTTGACTGCACCACAAGTGCAGTAGATTGTCCCTCTCTCGGGATACCTTGTACAGTTGGGCGGTCGACTGTCCCCTTTCCTGGCTGCTATTGTTGTTGTTTCTCTTATAATCTCTTTGATGCTTTGACCTCCGTGCTTCATCATATCTTCTTCTAATATGAACCATGAGTAAACAAGACATATTCATAACAACCTCCACCTTGAATTGCATACAAGTGCTATCAACATGATGTGATTACTCATCTCCAAACTCTACCAAAAAACCCCACTCGTGTATATACTTAGAGTAATAGTTTCTTCTACTAGTTGAACAAATCTTCTACCAATCTTACCAATCAGTATACCCCCTCAATGGCACACCTCAGTAGGTGTTATCACGAAGTTTCCAACCTCCGCACAAACTCAACCTACATCGAGGCACTCTCTACCTCTCGAGAATATTCGAATGCCGTAGTCTCACTTCGATGATGCTAGTTGCGGCAAACTAAATGAGCTTGCGGGAATAACAGGAAAAGAAGCAACAATACCTGCGCAGGTATTTATGATTCCCCAAAGCTTGTAGAGATTGTGTTGGCTTGGCCCAACCACTCTCATACCTCTAATCACCTTACGACGACCATAAAAAACAAACAGAACTCTACCTCGAGCTGTGTACCTACAACCACATGCTTCAAGAGTTTTTAAGGAAATCAGATTCTGTTTCAGCGGAGGAATATGCAAAACTTTTCTTATAGTGAATATGTTTAGACCTGACATCTTCAACACTATTGTCCCTTCACCCACTACTTCACAAATCTCTCCAGTTCCCGTTCTCACATAACACCATGAAGTAGACTTATAAGTAGAAAACAACTCCCTCTCAGAGCAAATATGAGATGAACTCCTTGAGTCAAGAAACCAACTAGAATCCACTTCTAAAGAATTTAAAATAAGAAGACACAAATCACCTAATTCGGTAGCACTAACCACATTAGCAGTAGAATTTTCATCCCTGGCGCTCTTCTAATTCTACAATTTTCAACATCTTTCTTGATATGCCCTGACCTCTTACAATATCGACAACAGATCGAATCCTTTTGCATAGCACTTTTTCTTCCACCTGAAGGACCGTCCACTGCTAGACAACTAGTTTCTAAGTTGATTTTCTTTTAATGCTTTGATTACACCATCTACTGAAATACTCTCATTGACAGATCTACCGTGTAGCATGGTAATGATTGAAAGTTCATAAGAATCCGGTAATGAATATATCAAGTTGAAAGATTTATTTTCCTCACTCACATCTGTGTTTATCGCCTAGAGTTCCACTAGAACCTTTTTGAACTCTGTGATGTGGTGTTCAAGATCGGTACATTCTTTCATTGACAAACGGAATAACTTCCTCTTCTAATGCATCCGTTCTAATAACAACTAACCAGAGTAATTAGCTATGAGTTTTTTCCACAAACTCGTCGCGTCAGTTTCTTCAGGAAATCTGCATTTGACCTTGTTCGCCAATGATAGGTGGATCATACTTATAACTCTTTCACAAATATCATCCCAAACATCCTTCTTCATATCAGATGACTTTTCATTCTTCTTGATGGCTAACTGTAGACGTTCTTGAACTAGGACATCATACATGTCTACCTTCCAAATATTGAAGTTGATCTTTCCATCGAACTGCTTGATCTTCAAAAGACTGTGACCTACCATCTTAATCAAGGGACTCGACAATCTGAAGTTCTGATACCACCTTGTTAGAATGGGGTGTCTAGAACACTCCGGTGGTGCAGCGGAATGAGGAAGTCGAAGTAGATGTGACAAATCAACTAAACACCCAAGCAGATAGATCCACCAATCTAACACAAACATAACGCTGATTTATTCTGGTTATCTTTCGCTTAATCCGGATGGAAAATATAGGGAGATATAATATTCAACTAGAAGAGATTATAAGGAATTAATAATTCACTCAATACAATAAATTAAACTCACTCTCCAATAAATGTCTCTCTCAAGCCTCTTTTTGCAGTGGAAAATAATGTCAATAAAGTATGTGTCTCTCATATTGGAGGCTACAACAATATATAGAAGAAGAATAAGAGAACCCTAGGTTAATCTTAATTCTCAGTGGTCTGATATATCTTGTAGAACAAGTAACTGAATAGGAGCTGTACGATCTGACTCGGAATTGAAGATTGAGTTGAAACAACCTAACAAATCGAGGCCCAAAATAATACAGCGCTGCGGTCGGTCAACTGCACCAGAAGTGCGGTCGACTGTCCCTCTCTTGGGATACCCTGCACAGTTGGGTGGTCGACCGTCCTCAAAGTTGGTCGACTGTCCCCTTTCCTGGCTGCTATTGTTGTTGTTTCTCTTCTACTATCTTCGACGTTTCGACCTCCGTACTTTATCATCTTCTTCTAATCTGAATCATGCGTAAACAAGACATATTCCTAACAGATTGCTAATAATAATAATAGGGTAATACGTTCTTTTAAACACAAGAAACTAATTTACTCAAAATTATAAAGGCACTGGATTGTTTAATTCCTTAAGAAATGTTAGGGAGAATTTTGGCCCTTTGTACCCAACATATATATATGTGTAAAGACTATTTTTATTCATTTATTAATATATAGAGGACACTTTTTCCTGCTCGATATTCATCGCAGTTATAGAAAACACATCCACACTAAACATATATACATACATATTACTCACGTAGATGATACTTTATTGTTGTACATCACAAGTGTACATACACAAGCAGCCTCACTTTCAAACCAAAGTACGTACACCTAGGCAAAGCATGCACAAGAATATAACATAGCATACATCAGTGGCTAATTATAAACGATTCTATATAAAATCAGTGATGGCCGGGCAACTTCTCCTTGATCTTCTCCATCATCCCCTTCTTGTCCCCTCGCCCTCCCAGTGCTGGCCTTCTCCATAACCACCAGCTTTCGCCTGCCCGTGCTCATGGGTACCTGGCACCTTGTCCTTGATCTTTTCCTTGAGTCTCTTGTCCTTCTTTCTCCTTCCCCCCATCCCGTCATCTTCCGACTGCATTGATGAACGAACAAGTATTATCTTTTTGTATAAAGATTTATATCAAAATTGAGGTACGGCACATGGATCAGTTGGTTAGTTATGTTGGATTGGAGATATGGGTATATATATTCTCACGACATCCATAATATTATCTCTACTATTTTAGTAAGAGAGTTTGTCACCAAACAAACTTCAATTGTAATCAAACAAACACGTGCAATACACATGCATAACTAATATAAAGAAGATCTTTAAGTTTGATGCCAGACAACATCTGAATTTTATTTAAAAATATGTATTTATAAAGACGTGCATCGCACTGTAAATTACTAGTTTATAATAATCTAAACTAATCTAATATTATAATAGGAGAGTTGAGGTTATCATTTATAGACATTCAACCATCTAATCTCAACTATTCATTTTTAAGTGGAAATTATATTAACAATTTATTTACTCAACTGTTGTTAGCTATCATAATATCTTCAAATTTTAAATTTATTTACAACATAATTATTTACAACAGTGTCACTCATATAAAACAAAAATTTGTGCCATCAGTAACAATTTGTAAAGAGTATGTGATATGTAAAGAAATGTCTCGGATTCAATATCAGATTATATCTTATTGTTTACTGTATACTTTTTTTTAAAAATAAATTAGAATGTGCATTGCACATGCAAACTACTGTATTGTGTAAATAATGCATGATGATATCACACCATGATATCACGTGTTGAATTGAGTGGGGTCTGAAGCCCAAAAGACCAAGATATCTAAGATATAATAACATCTCAACCACCATACTGTGCTGTGGTAACCCTAATTCTTCATGTCATAATTTCTCTTATTATTATTATTTCTGATAATACTTAACGACAGGTTAGACACTCACGGAGCTGGAGCTCCCAGAGCGGCACAGTGCACCTTCAGCGGTGTGCTCCTTTCCAGTCCCAGGGTGCATGACTTGGTGCTGACCACCCATCTGTTCATGACCATGTCGCAGCTGCTGATGGGTCGGTAGGTGGTTCCAATACGCGTCCGTCTGTTGGATCGGGTTGCCGTAGCCATCGGTGGACCCGATCTGATTGCCGTGCTGATCCCTCGCGTCCATCTTAGTTGATTAATAACTCTTTCTAAAAACTAAACTTGAGATTTTGATCAAAACGATGCGGTACTCTAGTCTTGGGTGATGAGTTTTGAGATGAGGGAGCGAGATAGTTATATATGTATATAGTCTTGGATGATGAGTTTGAGATGAGGCAAACACAAGACAATATGGAAAAAAGCTATCAAATGGTTCCTCTTCAATTGAAACAAAATCAACGGTTCAGATTCACCATCTCAAAATATATTTTTTCCACAAAAATCTAATCCCCCCTCCAAAAAAAAAAAAAAACCTACATTACTTTATTACTATATCTCACTTTTCTCTTCACTTTTTTATATTTATCTCTTTATCTCTCTCTCTCATTTTCTCTCTATTTACTCATAAATCTAGATTTTCATATTTCAGATTTGTTAATTTTTAAATTTTTAATGTTTCTTTTATTGCTCATGTTATATTGAAAATATCAATATCTCATCAATAGTTAAATTTCATTATTTTCCACCCTCACAGTTCTTAGAAGTTAGATTTTACACCCTCATTTATAATTATTTTTCAACATATACTAATGGAAATATTGAATTTTATTTACAACTAATCATTGTCTTATTATTCAAACTTTAGCTACATAATATTGTTTTACTGTTACAAAGCTTTTCATATGTTGTATCGTTCTGAAGACGTGTCGTAGGTCCGTGCCTACAGACAAATCTAATACATATATATGTTGTATCATTCCGAAGACGTGCCGTAGGGCCGTGTCCACAGAAATCCCCAGAAAAATCTAGTATATATATATATATATATATATATATACACACTACTATAATGGGAGAAGGCCTTAGTGTAATTTGTCCATATCCCAACCCGTGCAACGCACGTGCTGGTAGATTTTTTTTTTTGCCCTTTTCATTCCCCCCCCCCCCCAAATTTTTTTCCACGTGCACAGCACGTGTATAATACTAGTATATATATATGGTAAAAGGGATATGAGCAACTTGCTCATTTAGTTAATGAGCAATTGATTATGTGGCATGCATGTGATACATTGGACAAATAACCTTTTTAAGAATTTTTCAATCACATGTATGCCACATCATCAATTGCTTATTTACTAAATGAGCAAGTTGCTCATACCCCTTTTTCCCATATATATATATATATACTATTTTAATGGGAGAGTTTGTAACCAAACAAATCTCTTTTGTAACAAAACACACCCGTGCACTGCACGTGCAACTCCAATTCTCCCATTATATTTTATTTATTACGTGCATCGCCCGTGCAACTCCAACTCTCCAATTTTACTCTTTATTTATGATGTGCAATGCACGTACAAATCTGACTCTCCCATTATAATAGGTATTTATATTACTTTTAAATATATATATTTATTAAGGCGTGCATCGCACGCATAAATGAGAGTTTTAACTTAAATTTTTTTTTTATTAAGATGTGCTCAGACGTGTAAATCAGATTTTTTACTTTAAATTTTTTATTAATAGGTGCATTGCGCGTATAACTCCAACTCTCTCATTATAGTCTTCACATTTGCCTATACAAATATATATATTTATTAAGACATGCATCACGGGTAAATCAGAGTTTTTACATTAATTTTTTTAAAAAAAATTAGCACGTGCATCGCAGTGTTTATTACTAGTATACATATAAGAGTTATATATATATATATATATATATAGTCTTCGGTGATGAGTTTGAGATGAAGGAGCTATAATATATATACAAAATGCTAGATATACATGAATTTTTATCTCAAACATACATTATAAATGCACTAGATTTGTCCGTGGGCACGTGCTTACGGCACGTCTTCGAAACGATACAACACACGAAAAGCCCTGTAAACAGTAAAACAACAATTATGTAGTTCAAGTTTGAATATATTATGATAATAATTAGTTGTAAATAAAGTCCATGTTTCTATTAGTATATGTTGAAAAATAATTATAAATGAGAGTGTAAAATCCAACTTCTTAGAACTTTAAGTGTGAAAAATGATGAAATTTAACTGTTCAAGAGATATTGATTGAGTGAGATTGAGTGAAAGCCACTTAAAAGCTTTCTTTGTAATTTATTATATAGATTGGTGCCCACTTCTTACTAAAAAACAATGTTAAAATATTATCTTTTAATTGAAAATGGGTCCCAATATATTTATAATGTATGTTTGGGATAAAATCATATATGTGTATAGTCATCCTCAATATATAGAGAGAGAAGCGGTGCATTGAGAGTTTGACTAGGGTCACACGTGTGCACCGGTGGCAATGCCACGTACGTAGAGTCTATATAGAGAGAGAGAAGGGGGAAGCGGTGCATTGAGAGTTTGACTAGGGTCACACGTGTGCACTGGTGGCAATGCCAGGTAGAGCCTGGGATAGGAGGAGTGGGTGCACACGTGTGCTAAGGGATAAGGGGTCTTGGATATGGATTAATGGTCAGTTAACACCAGTGACATCATGTGCAGGGGTGTACAGGTATGCACGAAATTTTCAACCCAAGGTTCTCACAAAAATGACTGAACTCCATGTAGTATGAAGTATGAGCTTTTCTCTCCGGCCCCCGTATTTATCCGAAGAAATCTCTCTTAGTTATACTAAAAAAAACAACTGTATACAAAAAAAACAACTGTATGTAGACAATAAGTACTCT
Organism: Hemerocallis citrina; assembly: GCA_017893485.1. NCBI lineage: Eukaryota > Viridiplantae > Streptophyta > Magnoliopsida > Asparagales > Asphodelaceae > Hemerocallis > Hemerocallis citrina. Next base: position 20,075,747 of record CM030360.1, read on the forward strand.
TTATATTATATATTAGTAATTTACACGTGCAAGTTTTAATAATTTTAAAAAATAAAAATAAAAACACTGACGTATGAAGGATTTGAATTGGAAACCTCATTTATATTAGTTATGTACGTGCATTGTACATGTTGGTAGAATCACAAAATGACAAATGACACTAAGACCTTCTTCCATTATAATAGTAGAGATTAGAGATTTTTGTGTGGGATATATGTGTACAAAGGAATTTGTTTGAAAGCTTTTATCCATTTATGTTATTGACAAATAGTTATGATAGAAAACATCGGAACAAGTTGATTATTATGCACATAGCTATTGTGCCTTCAATTGTTCTAAATGTTTACACCAAAAATTAGAGGGTTTTTTTTTCTTCGGTAGAGGCCAATTGTCAATTCCAAATAATTTTATCCCTTGTAACAAATTTTAAAAAAATAATAAACACTTTGTCAAGAACTGCTACACTGACAACTTTAACATTTTTAACACTAGAACTTCATGGGAAGCTCTAGAACTTCAGGGCTTGCAGGCCCCCAAAGTGGCAAAACCCAACTCTGTAACACCATGCATGCAGAAGAGGAGCATGTTGTGGCTCAGAGGGGAGGGACAGGTCTTGCAGACCACAAAAATGGCAAAAACACTCGCTGTAACGGCATGCAGGCATCGAGACAAGGGTTGGTGAAGGAAAGCGCCAGACTGGAAAACAAGACAAGCGAAAGAACGCTTTCTACCAGGGAGTGGGTAGAAAAGCGATGATTTTCAGCAAAAGAACCAGAGCAGGCGTTTGTGGAGCTAGGGCGACAAGAGTCAGAGACGACTCTGGGGAAAGCGAAGAACACAGAGCTGAGCGTCCACAGGGAAAAGAACCCAAAGGAGCTCCAGAGTGACGCTCATGGCTTGAGGAAAGGTAAATGGGGTAAAGAAGACAACGATGAAGAAAGGACCTGTGAAAAGGGTTTGGCACTGAAGGAGAAAGAAGGAAGTGGCAGAGTGAGGAAGGGAGAAGAGATTAATATCGACCCCTCGACTTTAACGCCCCTCATTTCATTTTTACCACTGCAGTCTGACTCCACCGCCACACAATCCAATCCCCCCATGACATCTGGCGACTGCGGTAGGCTTACCGCCCCCTTATTGAATGCGACGACTGCTCGTTTCGAGGAGAGCGGTGTGATAAGCCGCGGAGGAGTGAAGGGTTATTCAGCAGAAGCGGTTAATAGTGGTGGGTTAGTTTGTGGGCAATTTGTAGGCATTAATGGGCCCAAAGAGGGGTCCAAAACGCATCTTATGGTCCCTGGCACTAGCAACTCTAAAGTTTCGAACAATCAGACACAATGTCAGACTGGTAGCGGGCCCACCGAGGGGACCGCAACGGAGATCACCACTATTACTATTGGCTCGCCAGTCTGTGGGCTCAATGAGGAGTCCGCAATGAAAGTGCCTAATCTACAACGGGCAATTCAACGCACAGATAGTGAGGAGGACCTAGAAGAGCAGCTAAATCTAGACGAAGAATTCTCATTCACAGATGAGGAGTCAGAGAATCTAAAGTTCATTGCTAACACCCAGAGGGAGATATCGCCTGAGATGGTCTTGTCCACACTTCCAGGGTCAGCTCCCGGAGATAGTTCTGGCACGTCGCATAGGACGATTGGGTTCAAAGTTCACTGGTCACCCAAGAGGGCTCATGTGGAGTCCTTGGATGACTATCTCGAGGTAGCGGCTGCAGCCAAAGCTGCTAAATTCGACAATCGATGTACGACAAGTTTTTTTGCTACTATATTAAATTTCAAGTCAGATGCTGAAGTTTTTTTCCTAACTAAAATATGTGGGTTAGAGGTATGTGACACAGAGCGCAATGCTTTATTACTCAATAAGATTAAGGGTTGGGAAACAGAAAGGGTTAAGACATGTTATGAGGAAGCTCTAGGAGATAGTGCTGGGTCGACAGACATCCCCGAGGATGCAGCCGGCCCCACACCCACACCAACGATCACCCCTGACACTGTCCCCCAATAAATACACTATTCTGGAATGTTAGAGGGCTGGGGGATAGAAGGAAGAGAGATATGGTCAGGGACGTTATTAGCAATTCCAAGGCGGAAGTGGTAGGACTGCAGGAGACCCAACTTCAACACGGGCTCAAACTCAAGAGGATTGGGGGTAGTAGAATCAAGGAATGGGTGCTACGCCCATCAGCAGGAGCCTCAGGAGGGATTGCTATTGGGTTCAACTCGGATATTCTCACCTGCACTGAGGTATACAGTGGAACGTTCTCCTTGACCACCCGACTGAAACGAAGGTCTGACGATTGGGTGCAGACGGTGACTGTCGTTTACGGGCCGAATGTGGCTACAGAGCGAGATGCCTTTTGGCAAGAGCTGGTCAACATTCGACGTCGTTGGTCTGGAGCTTGGATTGTTGGGGGGGACTTCAATATCACCAGATTTTCGTTTGAGCACAAGAGAAGAGGCTCCAGTGACAGACACAGAGAGGAGTTCAATAGGGTGATTACGGAACTAGACCTGATTGATATCCCAATTAAGGACAGACTATACACATGGTCTAATATGCAAGCGGCTCCGGTTATGGCCAAGTTGGACAGGATACTAGTATTGATGGAATGGGAAGCTAAATTCCCATTAGCTACAGCTCGATCGATTCCTAGACCCATGTCGGACCATACCCCAATCCTACTCGATGTGGGGGTACGCAGAGCACATAGGGCATGAAATTTCAGATTTGAGAAGGCCTGGTTGGAAATTCTGGGGTTTCATCACTTGGTGATGGAAAATTGGGCGCTCCCAACTGCAGGCAGGGACGCGGCATCCCGATGGTGTGAAAAATCTGCAGATTGAGAAAGTGGCTGCTACGCTGGAACCGGTCTAGGTTCTCGACCATCTGGCGTACAAAAGATTCCTTTCTAGAAGGAATCGATGAGTTAGAGAGGGTGGAAGAGACGAGAGTCCTGTCACAAGATGAAAGAAGCAGGCTATTAGAGCTCCGAGGAAATGTCGCCAATCTTTATAAGTTGGAAGAGATCAAATGACAACAAAGGTCAAGGATTTCGTGGCTCAAAGAGGGAGACGCGAATACGGCTTACTTTCACCGTGTGGCTGGCGCCAGACGTAGGCCCAACCTCGTCCTCTCAATTCAGACGGAGTCGAGAACACTACACGACGAAAAGTTGATCTCCACAACCTTCCAGAACTACTATAGGGGCCTCTTTGGAAGAAAGAATGACTTCAGGATCCCTTTGAGGGAGGATTACTGGCAGGCATACCAGAATGATTCAGTGCAAACTTTCTCCATTTTGGAGGAAACGTTTTCGGAAATGGAAGTGAAAAAGGCCATCGACCAAATGGGCGCGGACAAGTCACCTGGGCCCGACGGCTTTCCAATGATGTTCTACCAAGTGTTTTAGGAAGAAATTAAAGGGAACGTCATGGCACTGATGGAGGAATTTTTTTCATAACAATCTCAGATTGGGCACGTTCAATTTTGCGGAAGTTGTCCTGATACCCAAACGGGAGGAGTCTAAGCGTGTGGGGGATTTCAGACCGATTAGCCTTATTAATTGTTCGGTGAAGATCATCACAAAGGTCCTGGAAATCCGCCTGGGGAGCATAATGGATAGCATAATCATCAAAACCCAGACGGGCTTCATCAAGGGCAGATGTATTCTGGACTGTGTGGCAATTGCTGAACAAGTTATCCACTACTGTCATTCGAACAATTCTAAGAACTTCCTTCTAAAATTGGATTTTGAGAAAGCATTCGACTCCGTCGACTGGAAATATTTGCTGGAAGCTCTCAGAGGGAGAGGATTTGGGGACAAATGGGTAAGATGGATCAAACAATGGCTACAGACTAGTAAAACGGCAATAGCGGTGAATGGGCGGCCAGGCCCATCATTCCCATGCAAGAAGGGAATCCGGCAAGGAGATCCATTATCCCCACTTTTGTTCACTATTGTAGCAAATGTGCTAAGGGGAATGCTAGATAATTGTCGGAGAAAAGGTTGGATTAAGCCGGTGGCCAGTAGCACCTCCGTTCAAGGGTGCATGATTCTCCAATATGCTGATGACACCCTATTATTTGGGAATGGGACCAGGTCAGAAACCGTCTGCTTTAAAGGGGCCCTCTACTGTTTTGAAGCATGGTCAGGTCTCCGGATAAATTTTCACAAGAGTACACTGATTCCCATTACTCTCTCTGATGAAGAAGCCCAGGAACATGCCACCATACTAAACTGTATGATGAATGATTTTCCAATCAAATATTTAGGGCTCCCACTCAGACCAGGAAAACTCACTAAGTTGGACTGGTTGCCAATAATAGATAGGGTGGAGGACAGACTGTCTGGGTGGAAAGGAAAATCGCTGTCACTAGGAGGCAGAGTGATACTCATTAACTCAGTATTGTCTAGTCTGCCCATTTACTACATGTCCTTTTTTGAGCTTCCAAAGTGGGTTATCCAAAGGATTGACCGAATCCGTAAAAGATTCCTTTGGAAAGGGGCAGATTCGAATAGGGGAGGCTACCACCTGATCAAATGGAGTATTGCCTGCATGAAGAAAAAGCATGGAGGCCTAGGCATCATCGACCTTAGAGATATGAATCTTGCCCTCTTGGGAAAATGGTGGTGGAAGGTTTTCCACCCCAGTGGGGAAGAATGGCAGGATTTCATTCAACCATACCTACGGGGAAAAGGTACGAGATGCCTGGGCTTTCGAGTAGGGGCTAAGGTCTCCCATTTTTGGAAAGGAATCACCAAAGCAAGTGGACCGTTCAACTCAGCAGTTACATCGAATATCAGAAATGGATGGTCCACCAGATTCTGGTGGGATAAGTGGTGTGGTGCTCATACACTGAAAGACACCTTCCCGGAGCTGTTTGCCAAAACGAATCGACCTAATATTTCTGTGGCAGAGACCTGGAAGAGGGAAAATTGGATACCGTCGTTTTAAGGAGCTCTTACCCCAGGTCTACAACAACAACTGCTAGAACTGCAAACACACATCACACGGACCGGGACGATGTGCGCCCAGGGACCAGACCAGCTGCGATGGGGATTAGAGACCAAGGGAGCTTTCACGGTCAGATCCCTGTATCATCGCATTCACTTCCAGGGATGCCAACCCAGCTGGGCACAGGTGCTGTGGAAGGCGAAAGCACCACTGAAGGTTAGAGTCTTCCACTGACTAGTGCTCAATAATGCAATCCTTACGAGAGAGAACCTGGCCAAAAGACAGCCCCAGATTGCGACTGCCTGCGGGTTCTGTAACTTACATACGGAGACCCTGAATCATCTTTTTATTCAATGCCCAAGGAGTAAGGCGACTGTGGTAGAGGTTTTAAGAGCCCTAGGTACAAGTGATTACCCCAACGATTATGAGGATTTGTGGATCGGTCCCAAATTCGCATCAATTTGCGACGAAATGAAGGATGCGTGGTATATTGCCATTGCGGCAACTACATGAGTGTTATGGTTTGACAGAAATAATTTTTATTTTCGTACTTCATGTAGTAGTATTTCTGGTAACCTTACTCATATCATGCATCTTATCTCTTTTTGGGCTACAGCTGCCGCCACAGGACCGGGAGGGAGGATTGTCAGAGTCTTCCAGGTGGAGGAATTTGATGATGAGGAGGTAGACTTTGGGCCGACACTGGACTGAGGGACGGCGCCACCCATATTCATCAGATTCCCAATAGCTACAGTCTCTGCGAATTCGTTTCTGGCCTACTGTACTCCTGATTGGTTTTGATGTATGGAGGAGTAGACCCACCCCCCAGGGTTTTGTTGGGAGTTTATGTTTTATTTCCTGCACTGTATTTTGTTTCCTGCTTTGTACTTTTGTTTCTCTCCCGGTACACCGGGATTGTTTTATTAACTTCTTATTAATGAAACAGGTGGCATTATTCCACCTTTTACCTAAAAAAAAAAAAAAACTTCATGGGAAGCTAGAGCTTGTACCAAGAAAAAAAAAGGAGTACATGTTATAACTCTCAACTATCCCGAAATAAATTATTATTAGTAATTTATAATATATTCACATTGGCTATTAATTTTAAATCACTCATTTAATTTAATAGGAGGTTATAAATTCTCAATCTTCTCACCATATTACTCTCAATCGGTCAGTTCTTAATTTTAAATGGTAAAAAAATAAGTAAATAAAATAATCATCAAATTGGAAAATTGGGTTTATCTGACAAAATCGACCCGACCTGACCCGTTGAGTTGGAACCCACCAACGAGTTTATGTGGGATTTGGGTTAGAGAAAAAATTGGGTCGGGTTTGAAAATTGTTAAAAACCCATCCGGCCCAACCCGTGCACACCACTAGTTAATCACTAGTTAAAGACCATCTCCAACCATGTTAACCATCTTTCAATTTTAGCCAAAATAGCTAATATAGAAACAAAAATATGTTCCAACAGGACTAGCTAAACCACTAGTCAAAATAGATTTCTAATATTCACTCGCCAGATCTGGCGAGTATGTACCGCTCGCTAAACTTCTTTCCAAAACCACAAAATTGCGAAATCGCGGAAATCAATCGCGAAATTGCGAAATCAATCGCAAAAATTACAAAATCAATCATGAAAATTGCAAAATCAATTGGAAAAATTGCGAAATCAATCGTGAAAATTGCGGAATGGCGGAAAATTGCGGAATCGCGACATTTATATTTCTGTTGTTGCAGAATCGCGGAAATCAATCGCGAATATTGCGAAATTTAATTTTTGGGCTTGGAAATTTTATTTTGTATTTGGCTTTTTTTTGGGCTTTTATTTTATATTTTTATTTAATTTAATTTTGGACTTTAAATTATTAATGGTTATTCAAAATAGATAACATGGTTGGAGTGGAGACTTTTTTCTCTAGCCAAATTATTCATTTGTTATCCATTTTGTCTATTTTAGTTAGCCAAAATAGCTAACGTGGTTAGAGATGCTCTTAAGGGTGGAGATGCTGTAAAGGGTGGGATATCCCATCTTGCGAGTGGGTGAGTTACTGCAGCCTGCCCTTTCTGAATGTCATAAGCGCGAGGCTTCATTGTATCGTGTTGTACTTTCTTTTGCAGCTGTTTGAGTATTTACTCTAAACTTTTGAGCTGTAAAATTTCCTGTGTTTTGGCATACACCCAAAACTCATCAAGGGTGAGGTTTGTTTTAAGTTATGCAGTCGGTTTGTGAGGTTTGTTCAGGTACTCCTGAAGTATTGGAGGTGATGTAAAAACCCTTAAGTATGTTGACAAGATACATCACGTCTACAAATAAAGCAGGATAATTTACAAGAACAAAATCCTTCCACACATCGATCTCTTGGTTAGCTTTACAGCTACGGTACCTGAACACTTCATCTCGCCCTTATGACCTAAAGAAGACCATGATACTGAGATTCATAGTAACGTGTACACGACCAGTTCAAGTCTAAAAGAACTTTAGCACACATATCATATCAATCCAAGCCGACACCATAGCGGGTTCCATTGTACACATCCAAAACAACAGAACTGGTTCCTCACGATGCATCAAGGCAACATCCTCATTGGTTTAGGAAATATGTCATTCAGCGTCCAACATTGACATATGCCGTAAAACACAGTTCATCGTGCAGGTATGTTACCAAAACATCTTTCAGTGCAGATTAAAGAACAATCCAACAAGAAAAACAGAGGCCAAATCAACACAGAAGCATGGGAGAAGAGAGCAAGTATGATTTTCATATTTTATTCATGAGTGTAAAGTTAGTAGACAACTGCAGAATCAAACAAAACACTAATGGTAATACACATCATGAGTTTTACAACAAAAGAGTAAATAATAAGAAAGAAGAAACCCCAGCAAACTGGTCGGTCCAGCTGAAGACTGTGCCCTTGTATCAAAACCTTTCGACATTCGGTTTTATTAGTGTCCCTTCTGAGGATTCCCATATCTTGGCCATTCTCCGATTCTCTCATCAACTTCAGCTTGTTGAGGAGAGAAGGCCTACTACAACCACTAGAATCACAAAAATAAAGTGGTTAAATGATGGGAATTATAAAGAAAATGAAGGAAAATTTTGTTTCAAGCACCCATTTGACAGTGAATTCTAATAGCTTGCAAACTCAATTGAAAAACCCATCTTTTACATGTGGATAACCCAAAGAAATGAATGTCAAACTTCTCTGGACAAAAAAGAGTTAAGATAAAATAGCAGGCTTCAAAAAGAATAACACCACAAAAGAAAGAAACACAGAACACTTTACACAAAAACCGGTATATCTGAACTAACCAAAGATGGTCCAAGCAAATTACGGTTATAACTGATACATACTAGCACACAACAATCAAAAACAAAAATAGAAAACAAACAAAAAACATATTCTCTAACTAACTCTAGCAATGCTAGAACAATTATTATACATCTGACAAGGTACTTTCGTCCCAACAAATTTCTCTACTGCATTATATATATTGACGGGGTTTCTTCAGAACTATGAACTATTTTCAACAGTGAGTGAGGATTGAGGGGTTCAGTGTAAAAAGCTAAAATGGTCTAGTAGAAATCACTGTCAATGTCAGGGGGGCTAACACAAATTTCCCCTAGGACGGAAACCAACCAAAGGTAAGAGAGACAGCTCACCTTGTTCCACTCCTAACGATATCTTGTCCACAATCCCTTCTTCCTTGAGATTTCACCCTCTGGTCCCAATCTCACAGGCCGGGGCCCAAAGGAAAAGTTCCTTTTGATGAATGACCACCCAAAGACCCTCTTTCCGCTGCCCCTCGGTTTCAAAGCATAGCTCCCACTTTTCTGACGCTCGAGGACAAAGTTATTATTGACATCCACATCAGCAACTACACTACTTGAAACCTTATTCCTACTCCACCCGTTTTTAAACTGTGACATTGCTGTAATGCTCTCCCCGCCAGAACAAGCAGGGCAAGACGGATCAAACTTGGAAGTTTCAGGAGTCACAGATTCCAAACATTCTGCATGATACACATGCCCACAATCCAGCACGGAAACTACAGAAACCTCATTGCTCTGCCAGGAGGGTCTTACTATGTTAGAGCACAACCCACATATTTGTGACGGTTGAGTGTTTTGCATGTTCTGTCTTTGAGAAGAGATGACAAGCTCAGAGAAGGAATTTACAGACCAGCCGTCGGAAGATGAGCGGCCATGAGATTGTCCAAATGACAAGTCATTGCTGTTAAATGAGATCACGAAGGAATTTCTTCCTTCTTCATTCAAGTGATCGACGGAGGGGAACTTGCCTTCTGAAAGTGGTTTTGAGAGTCGATTGCCTCTCAAACCACATAGCTTTGACGATGAAGGATCAGAGGGGGTTGAAGAAGATGGTTTGGAACCTGAAGAGCTTGCAGTGTTGGAAGACTCAACGATCTCTGTTTTCTGTACAAAAAGTTTTTTAATTGGATGGATTATACCAATGAGTACAATGATTTGATATAAATAATTCAATTGGAAGAGACGAGATAATTGCAAAGTTACAGTACTTGGCGCAACTCACCTCACATGACGGATTGCTCTCAGTAGAGTGGCCTGTTATTTTATATAAGAAAAAGTTAGGACAAACAATGAAGTTAAAGAATAAAGAACAAAAAGATTAGCATAATTGTATACTCGCATTCAAGGTTTATGGTTCAATAGTTACGATGTAAATCAAAAGGAATCTGCGTCCTCTGGTTTAGCCAACTGAAAGGAAGTGAATGAAGAAATTTATTTTCCATTACCATTAATGAGAAAAGAAAGACTAGAAAAGAAGGGTGAAAAAGAGCCAGATATAGGTCCTCTTTCTCTCTATATATAACATTACTTCTCGCAAATTATACATTACTCATCAAAGCATAGTGGTTATCTCACTAAAACCTAAAATATTAGGATCTAGTGATCACGAAACGCTGATCAATAACGCATAAATCAACCAAACTGTTTAACTGCATAACTAATATAATCACTCTGTGCAGATATAGATTATCGTGAACTTCAAAATGATGTGCCTAACATAGATTAGTGAGAACTAACAAAAAAGACAAACATAAGCAGGAAAAAGACCTTAGTGTAATTTGTCCTCAACCCAAATATTTTCGAAAGTGGACCAGTTATGGACTAACTTTGGTAAATATTTTCGAAAGTGGACTAGTTTGGTAAATATTTTCCACAGTGGATCAGTTTGGAAATTATTTTCTTTTTACCCTTTTCATTATCCCTTCAATTTTTTCCCGTGCACGTGTGCACGTGTATTATCCCTTCAATTTTTTCCACGTGCACGTGTGCACGTGTATGATACTAGTATATAATATAGGAAAAAAGGGGTATGAGCATCTTGCTCATTTAGTAAATAAGCAATTGATGATGTGGCATACATGTGATTGGAAAATCCTTAAAATGGTTAGTTGTCCAATGTATCACATGCATGCCACATAATCAATTGCTCATTTACTAAATGAGCAAGTTGCTCATATCCCTTTTACCCATATATATATATATATATATATATATATATATATATATATATATATATATATATATGGAAATTCATAATTATTTTTCACCATATATTAATGGAAACATGGACTTTTATTTACAACTAATTATTGTCATACTATTCAAACTTCAGCTACATAATTGTTGATTTACTGTTTACAAGGCTTTTCATATGTTGTATCGTTCCGAAGACGTGCCGTAGGCACGTGGCCACGGGCAAATCTAGTATTCCTATAAATCATACCATGTATAGCACAACAGAATACAGCAAGGTATTTCTACTAGAAGCTATCTCTATGAACCAAAACCACATAAGATCTATTTACGCAACATTTCAATTGGGAAGCCATGTCGTATCAGACTCACGGATGTACAAAATACTGTCTATTTTAATGTAAAATTTCCTGTGTCAGTGTCCTATTGCATCGTGTCCATGACAAGCATCCATATAAATTCCTCTTACTATGTGATTGATGACTTAATCCTGATAGAAAAACCAGAAGAACATTATGAACTAGGGATGGCATTGTACTTTACTTACAGTTCCTTATCATGATTATTCATAATTCTTAAATTTTGCGGCAATTTTCAACTTTCATTACTATCCAAAATAAGCTGCCAAAGTTTAATATTGCGCAAAAAAAGTGTTGAAGCGCACATGAACAATGATACCATATGGATTATGTCAATTGCAATATTATAGAGAAGTATATATCAGTAATATTTTAAATTTTGTTTTAGATAGGGTACATCGAATGTAACATTCATACATACATGTTGGAACATGGAATATAATAAGAAATAACATAGTTGCAGCCTTCGATGCACAGCACCACCTCAAAATGTAGCACAGTACTTAGGAGAGTAAGAATTGATCCATAGACTGGAATTTGAACTTTGTTCACTGATTGTCAACTCAATGAGGAACACAACATTCTATTTGTCAAAAATTAGAAAAATATTGGAGCTCAACAAGGAGAAAAGTTCAATTCAATTCGTGTCAGTGCAAATTACCAAAACCTGCTAGTCTGGTAGACAATAGAGAGATGGTTTGAAACAAATAAACCTCCTTCCAATGAAAAAGAAAGAAAGAAGCAACATTTAGCAATTATTGTAGGTTTAATGGTTGGTTCCGAATTTCACTAGCCGGCTGAATACACTAAATGCAGTTCATAGTATCACACTTTTTTCCTGCTATTTTGTTACTGTTTTGTTTCATTTTCCCCCCTCACTCTGCTGAGGGTTCATACCCAATATATTTACTAAAATGTAACTAAAATTTTAGTGACCAATTCTCTGGTCCAATTTCGGAAGGGTTACAGTTTAAAGCATAATCAGAGTATTACTCTACCGCAAGATTTTTGTAATTAGGTTACATTGAACTATAAACCTGATGGAAATTGGAAAGCGTTGGTAGAAGACTACCATATAAATTGAACATGATCTTAGAGAAAAGACCTCATGATTTCACATGAAGGGAGGTGTTTAGATTTCACAATAAGACAATCATGCGAACTGAAAAAGTAACCAACATATTATGTTTGATGCATAGTGACAAACAACAGCATCAACAATCCCATTTTTTTTAGGACGGCTATATGAACTTTGTTTCTCCATTCCGCTCAAAGCATATCTTATTAACTACCTCAATAATATTTCATTAAAGTTTCCCCTAGCTCTCGTAACTTCAACAATCAGCTTCTGAGAACTAAAAAGGCATTGAGATTGCATCTTAGTCTTCACAGTATTGTTGAAACATTTAGTTGGCTATTATATGCCCTTATCGACTGAAACTTTTAAACTTCCTTAGAGAAAATCATCTTGTCCTACAGCTCTCCAAATTTTAATATTCTGTAAAGCAACCATAACTAATTATTCAATACCATCTACAGTTTTTACCATGGACTGTTGATTCTACTTTAAGTTATCCCACATCATTCTCATTAAACAACTTAAAAGTAGCCCTAATCCACATTTCTTCAATTCATCTTCTTTTACAAGATCTTTGATATTTAATCTTAATACACAAAAACAGCTCTTAGGCCTTAACACATCAATTCAAAGGTCTAAGCAAGCCTACAACCTTGTCCAGAGGCTACAAGCTGAAAGATAGCTAACTCCCGGTGTAGGGGAGATAACTAATTGCACTCTACTTTTATCAGTTAACGAATTTGTACAAAGAGGTATAACTGACTTGTACATTCTTTTCCAAAAGAGGCATATGTGCGCTTAATATGAGGGTGTATGAATAGAGAAAAATAATATAGCAAAGGTTAGTGAAAACTCAAGCGGACTTCCATCTTAACCTTATGCAACCTCCTACTCATGGAAAATTTCTTAGCTATATCTTAAACCAGTTTTAGATGTTCTTCTCTTTTAAGACATATTTGCTATCATATATGAACCTGCACCATCTAAAATATGCATGTAAATCCTTACGATATGTTTATGCATATCTATGACTGTAATGCACCCTCTTGTATGTTCTCTTTCTAAAGAATGTAGTTGCTACAATGACAACATCTGACATTAAAAAATCTGAAACAGGCACACGAATTCTTACTCAATATCCATGACCTCCATCCACCATATCATATTTATATCTTGTCACCATCTTTGCCACAAGACCATTTAAATCTCCCCGAAATTATTCCTCGTAGAACTTTTTGATATAATACATCCAATGAGCACCAAAAACTCCTTAGTGTTCACCAGATAATTTTAGTATTTCTACTTCTGGTGCATAACTACTATAGATCTTAATCACCTTCTCTCGTAAAAGAATCTTTACTTAGGGTTGGAAGTGGGCCTAGACCGGCAGGAAAGCACGTGGGTCAGCACAGTTTATGTGGTAACAATTTGGGAGGGATCAAGCTTGTGCCTCAAGTTTGTACTGGCACAGTTCGCACACAACCCGTTTTAGACCTATGGTATCATGTAGCAATTTAGGCCCATGGTGCATGCACAATCTTAGGCCCACGGTACATGTACGCTTTTACACTCATGGTGCATGTACTGATTCAAGCCCAAAGTAAATATATGATATGTGATATGTGATACTCACGGTGCATGTACGTTTTCAGCCAAAAATATGATATGTGATAATTGATTGAGATTTATTTGAATGTATCCACTTCTTTTATTAATTGTTAACAAAGGATGGCACACACCGAACCCAAATTCAAAAATAGTCATGAATAGTAAGTCTAGTGCACTACAACATACTTTAAGTTGATGTAGGCAACAAAAGTAGTATAATTCAGACACAATAAGGAATAAAAAAACAGAAACATATGGGAGTTCCAATGTGCGAAGCCATTGGGCAAGTGGGTCAACACAAGCCCAATAGGACCAGTGTAAGGGCTCATCACAATCTGGCCTAGGCCCAACCACTACCCTGCTTTTTAAATGCATGGATTGGGCATGGGAAAATGTAGGCATGTCTCATAGGTGACCTCTTTCACCCTTATCAAATTCTCTTTACATATACTATCTTTTCATTCAATTTCATCTATATCAAGTATAACTCCATTATATTTTCATTACCTCTGCATTTAGTTTCTTGTAACATCATGTACTTTATCATTGTCTACTTCTTCCACATGCTTTCCTATAAGCATAACCACATTGCAAGCAAACAATCTAATCCTATTTTGTTAAACTATATCTCTTTACTCTATTCACTCTTATAACCTACTTGTTTATGCGTATTTGACACCTCATTCGAGGGTTAATTTCGCACTTTTGGCCATTGATCAGTTGTCATTTCACCTGGGCCGATTGGAGCAAGCATAAGTTCGACGTCACCTTCTAGTATACAACCTTGACTCACTTATGATTGTACTGAGCTGAAATTAATGTACATCAGAGGTAAAATTAATGCACATAATCATGGTTGGAACATCATAATTGATGTAAAATGATATGTGATTAAAAAATAAATATATGTTGAGTGCTAACACCTAAACTGACTTTATCGAACCAAGACTAAGATGCCATTCAAATTAGCTAGAGTGCATGTTGTTAATTAAACAAGTAATTACATAATCTACGAGAGATAATGCACTTAACAGATTGAATCACTTTACCTGCAGGTCCAGCTAGGTAGTTCAATTCATTAGAGAACTTCTGCCACTTAGCCGTCTGAAGAGTATCAGACGACCCACTACCATCTGAAGCATTCTCAATCTCCGTATCCCTGCCACTGCTTTTCAGTTCAGAAACAATATTACCACTATGATTATGTGAAATCCATCCCGGGTCTTCCACAATATCCTCTATATGTGTCCGGTTATCGACCCGGAAGCTCCACGAAGGTGAACACCTATTGCTCCTCCTAGTGTACAGTTCATGTGATGCTCTGTACTTGTTATTTAAAGTCGTCGGCACATCATCCTTAACCGGCATACAGCATTTAGCACCCATACTGCCAAATCCCCAATATATAATAGCAAAATTTGATGTTTTCTTATTTCAAGATAAACTCAGGTACCGAACATCCACACAGTTTCCTATCAACATACATAAAGTTGTATCAGCTATGCCAAATTCACTACAGAATAATGAAAATAATGAGAGACATTAGCCAAAGAAACTACGCGCAACATTATGCACACATAATAACAAGCCATAAATCTTAACATTTTCGCGAAAAAATTCGCAAATAAAATTGCGAAAAAAAATGAAAAGAAGCGAAGATCTAACAACCCTTTGGCTTTGTTGGAGCTCACACGCAAAGCGAAAAAGCCAAATAAAAAAGTTGATGAGTTTGCTTCAAGCTGAATCTTTTGATCAAGAAATCAAAAGATCAAACCGATCGATCGATAAGAAGAAAGATTGGAAGGTATGGTTACCTTAGAATTGGAGATCGGATCGGCCATTAGAGAGGTGGAGGTGGAACAAGGGTTTGGTGGTATGCTTTTGGGAGTGGAGAGGGGAATCGGTGTATGGAGCAAACGCGAGTAGTGTCGCCATCAACCGAATATATTATTTTTATTACTTGATTAATTAATACATGAGAGAGAAAGAGAGAGGAGAGTATTTTTTATTACTTTTTTGATGAAATAATACATCAAAAAATACATGAGAGAGAAAGAGGGAGGAAAGAGGAAAGAGAAAGTGGGGGATTTGAGGAGTCATTGTCTCTCTCTTTATCTCTCTCAGAGCATCCACAGTCGGTTGATGGTAAAAATATGCATAAATGCATCTTATTTTCTTTTGTGGTTGGACCACAGTTATTGCTACAGGAACAAGATGGAGGATTGCTAGAGTGTGGAGGAATTCGATGATGAAGAGATCGAGTTTGGACCAACACTGGACTGAGGGGTAAACCCCCTTGATACTCACAGGGCACATGATACAATTGGGATGCCCACAGTCTGCAGCTAGCTCTATTTTGTATTTTGTTTAGGTCTATTGTACCTTGGGTTGTACTTTTGTACTTTTGGTTAGACCCACCCCAGGGTATTGTTGGGGATTATGTTCTACTTTCTGCACTGTTACTTTTTGTATTTTTTCTTGGTACGCCGGGGTTGTTTTATTAATTTCTTATTAATGAAACAGGATGGCGTTATTCCACCTTTACCCTAAAAAAAATGCATAAATGGATAAATGCATATAGCAATCTGTCATTTTACTGCAGTCGTAGAATGCTATATTTTACCTTTTTAAATTAAAATAATAACAGACGGTGCTTCATGTTCCGCCGGAGAGGACAAAAAAATAAAAAATAAAAACATTTAAAAAGGTGGGACGGCATATCATGTTCTGTCAGAGAGAAAAAAAATAATATATACATATATATATATATATATATATATATATATATATATATATATATATATATATATATAATGGTGCGACGGCACTTCAAGTGTCGTTCGAGGGAAAAAATCGTCCTCGAAGTGCAAAAAAAATATAAAAAATTACAAAAAAATTACAGAAATTACAAAAAATTACAAAAACTGCAGAGAGGGGTGGGACGACACTTCAAGTGCCATCCGAGAGAAGTGGGGTTTTTTATTTATTTATTATGAAATTAATTTTTTTTGGAGGGATGACACTTCATGTGTCGTCCGACCATTAAAAAAATATTTTTTTTTGTGCGATGGCACTTCAAGCTCCGTCGTTTATATATGCATATTTCTCATTTCGATTCTCATTTATAGCAATCTACTGTAGCGATTTATGCATAATATGCATATTTGGCCAACGACTGCAGCGCTTTTTTTGACCAAATATGCATATCCATATTTAGCAAACGACTACAGATGCTCTTAGTCTTCTCTAGGGGTGGGCATTGGTCGGTATCCAACCTAATATGGACCATCCATCACCGATCCAAAGAAGATCGGTTTTTAGTTTTCTCATCCGCAACCAATCCGAACCTTAATTGGATCGGTTTCCAACCAAACCGACTAAGCTTGGTTTGGATTAAATTGGATGGTCGGTTTAGCGTGCTACTTTTCACCTCCACCATCATTCACAATTTCGTTGAAATTTAAAAGATCGACTGCCATCAAACTTAAGAAACAACCTGTTATTTGTTGTTTAGAAATGAATTTAAAATGAAAATTCATACAACCACAAGTTACTAATGAATTTTACACTAATTGTTTGAGATGATGACGTTTAAATGGGTGAGATACATTGCTTTTTAACCTGCATACTTCTGTAATCTTAGTTTATTCTCATAAAAGAACCATCAATAACCATAGCTAATTGAATTTCGGGTAATAAAAAAGATTTAGAAAATAATTTATGCTTGGCTTGATTAAAATAACTACTAAATGTTACATCAACTTCATTAATCTCTTAAGCTGAGTCACATGTAAATCAAGCATGTCTCAACAACATAACACACATGATTATAGAGAATCAAAACATAGGTACAACAACTGCTCGGTTAGTATTAAAGAAATTAAAGGAGACGTTTGTACCTCTAAAAAAATAAGAAATGGTTGTTTGTATATTCAAGAAATTAAAGGAAAACTATATTTTTTATGGACTGGTGCATAGATGTACAGTCGGTTCGGTTTCATCGGTTATTTGAATGCTCCATCCAACAACCGATCTGGTCAAGTTGGTTATTGAAGACCAAGAACCGAACCAACCAAAACCACCAATTGGTTTGGTTAAAAACCGGTCGGTTCGGGTTGGATTGGTTCGGATTGGAAGGTTCGGATAATAGTTGTCCACCCCTAGTCTTCTCCTTTTGGAATTTTTTTTAATGTATTCAATTGTTTCAAAACCATTTGTAGAAATAGAACAGTTGCCGAATTATTTACGTTCGGAGACTCAATCACTAGACTCATTGTTTCTAACAGCGAGGTTAGTTATTTTGTGCTCGTCTTTGGAACACGGTGAGTATAGTTTTTTTTGTGTGTGAGAAACTCGACGTTCCCAATGACAAGTTTAGTTAAAAAAAATTTAAACAGGACTCGTCTTTTCCAACGGTGAGTAGATTTATACTAGACTCGCTAGTGGAAACAATGAGTTTAGTTCAAACATATTTTGTATGGAGTTTTTTTTTCCGAAAATTCACTAAGCCTAAGAGTGTTTCCCTCCGTGTGAAATTCCATGTATCCTTGTTGTTCTCAACATCAAATCTAGTATAAAGAACCTCGTCGTTTGATAATTTTAAACTAAACTCGTCATTCCCAACAGCGGGTGTAGTATAAAGAATGTTGTCGTTCCCAACGGCGAGTCTTGTTTGATATTTTTGAACTAAACACGTCGTTCCCAATAACGAGTTTCTTAAAATAAAAATAGTAAATAATAATAAATAATAAATAATAAATAATAATTAATAATTAAAAAAAACTAGGCCCTCCATTTCCAACGGCGAGCACAAAATAACTAAGCTCACCATTGAAAACGGCGAGTCTAGTTGTTCGCGAGCACAAATAGTTTATCAACTATCATCTCTCTGCAAATAGTTTCGATAAATGAGATATATTTTAAAAATCCTCTTTTTGTGTTTAGTCTTTTCTCTAACTTCATTTATTTATTTATTTATTTATTTATTTATTTGTGTTGTTTGTTTGTTTTTTGTTTTTTTTTACATTTTTATTTAATTTAGTGTTAATGTCATTGGCATTCGGGTCGAACGGGTCGGGCCGGGCCGGACCCGCCCGGGTTGGACGTTGACTTGGGCGGGTTCGGGCCGGTTTGGTGACTTAACCGGGCCGGGCCGAAAGGTGGCTAAGGCGACCAGCTCAACCTGTGAACCCTTTCGGGTCCAACCCGGGTCGAGTCGGGTCGACCCGCGGGTTGGCCCGTTTAGATAGATAGGTTTTTTTTAAAAAAATTTTTAACTTAAAATAATGATAATAATAATAATAATAATAATAATAATAATAATAATAATAATAATAATAATAATAATAATAATAATAATAATAATAATAATAAACATTAAAAATCGTAATAATAATAATAAGATTGAAAGAGTGAAATTGGCAAAAAATATTGAAATATTATTCATATGAATTTAAGTTATACAAGTTTCACAATTTCTAATGAAATGAAGAATTTAATTCACAAATATGTTTTATACACTAACATATTTCTTATATACAATTTTAATTTACTTCAATTTTTTTAATTTGAAATAACAAGTAAAGATGTAATACAATTTCTAACGTGTCGGACGAGTTACTATTACAAGCAAAGCTATTGTTGTTGTTGTTGTTGTTGTTGTTCTTCCGGCGAGTTGCTCCCACTTGTGGATGTTGATAACGCTTTCCCTTGTGTCCAGTCTTCTGTGCAAACGAGCATCTCTAACGTGTCGGACTTCAAGCGATTTCTGTAATCAGTTAGAACTCTGCCACTTGAAGAAAATGCACTTTCAGAAGCAACTATAGAGACATGAGGAGTTAGTAAATTTTTAGCCATAATTGACAGAATACTAAAAGTGTGTTCATGGTCTTTCCGCAATTGTAAAATATCTAGTGGACAAGAAGAAGACTCAGAATCTTGTTGGTTATACCAATTTAATTCATTTAGTTGATTAGTCCTAGGTTTTTTTGATTGAATTTGTGCAAGTAAATTAAATGTTCTATAATCAAATTTACTCTTACCCTTACCTTTAGAAGTAGCAGAAGAAAAACTAACTACAGAAGTTATACTACTAGAAGCAAAACGTGTATCATAATAATCATACAAGTTATTTAATGTAGATTCAAATTGAACTAAAAAAGTAGCGCAATCAATTACTATTTCTACATTTTCCCCAAGTAGTGCAAAAAATATTTCAATCAAACTCTTCGTACCTTCTAATTTGATACGAGGATCCATAACGGTAGCAACACAAATCAACATAGGAGGAGGAAAATAATACTTCGAAATTTTTTTGTATGCAGGTTTTACAATATCACCAACATAAGTATCATTTAACATTTCGTTAAATATTTGCATCATGCTAACTAATGAAATAAAAATGCTACTAGAAGTAGATTCATATGTTTTTGAAAATTTTAAAGTTGCGGTTTTAAAAGGTTCTAAAAATTTCAACAAAGATTCGGCATAAAACCAATCGGTGGGAGTCATTTAAAAATTTTGCATATTTTTTGCTATACAAAAATCATTTACAATTGCTTTATATTCGGTAACAACATGTAGTAAATCAAGAGTAGAGTTCCATCGGTGTTTAACATCCTTTGGAAATATTCTAAAAGGTACATTTGAAATCCTACACCAAATTTTCCATTCTTGAAATACGCTGGGACTTAATGCAATGAAATGTACACAATTTCTAATTTTAAGTATATATGGATCGACTATTTTTAATGCATCCTGAACACATAAATTTATAATATGATATACACATCTAATATGAAAAATATTGTCAGATGGAGGATTTAATGCGGATTTTAAAGTAGTAATTGCTGCATTGTTGTTAGATGCATTATTAAAACTAATACACATAATTTTATCGTGAATATGAAAAACATCATAAATTTCTAAAATACAGTTTGCTATTTCAGTGCCACTATGGGGATACGGCAACGCCGCAAGTGATATGATTTTTTTTTGAAGAATCCAATCATTGTTGATCCAATGACAGATTATTCCCATCGTTGGAATATTGTTGACACCCGTCCAACAATCCGAAGTTAAACTAACTCTACAAGTTAAACTCCACAAAATTGCAATCAAAGCGTCCTTCATTTCATTGTACACTTTAAAACAATCCGATTTGCAAGTATTTCTCGGAATTCTTCTACAATGAGGGTTTAAGGCCGTTTGATTAAAATTTTCCGAGTCCCTACTCTCGGGATAGGAAAATAGTAACTCTTCCTTTATTACTAATCGGGCTATTTCCCGACGAACAAGATCGGGATCATAAGGGTGTAGACCGGTCCTAGGATTGGTTTTTTGTTGGCCGGGTAGGTGAACAAGAAATTCTTTATGGTTATTAGCGATGTGTCTACTAATTATACCGGTGCCATCACCCCTCTTGAATTTGTATGCCTTAGAACATGTTTTACAAACTTTCAAACCTATACCCGGAGTTTGTTTGTAGTACCCCATATTTTTAAATATTATTTTTAAAGTTTTATAAATAATTAAAATGATTTTTTGGGATTTAATAAATATTTTCTGGAAATATGTTTTTCATGAGGTAAAACTATGTATCGGTTGAATGTGCACAACCAAAACTATACAGTCTGTAGGCCGACAGTCGACTGGCATGACTTTTCAGTCGACTGATATGACCCGGCTGCTATGTTCTTTAGTTGTATTGAAATTTCTCTCTGGTAAGTTGACTTATGACTTTTACAAGTCGACTTATAACCCTTAGAATATTTTCTTAAAGATTACTGGAATTTCTCTCTGGTAAGTCGACTTATGACTTTTACAAGTCGACTTATAACACTTAGAATATTTTTAAAAGATTACTGGAATTTCTCTCTGGTAAGTCGACTTATGACTTTTACAAGTCAACTTATAACACTTAGCTTATTTTCTTAAAACCATGGAATTTTCTTTCTGGACAGTCGACTTATGCTTTCTATAGTCGACTGATACTGATGTATCCTTATATCTATGAATGTTCTTTCAAATGATTTATTCTCTAGACGTTTTGATCAATAACTACTTATACCCTATTTTCTATTGAACTTATGTTTTCAATATGTTGAGTTGAGCAATTTATGTTGGAATTTGGTTTGGATATTTGAGTTTGAGTCTCTAGAGGGTGTGTGTGACCCTAGTATACCAGCGGTTAAGTATTTATGTTTGGGCCTGTTGAGGCATTTAGTTGATCAGTTGTTGAATTAAGTCCGGTAGGGTACACCAACTCTAGAAGATTTGTTAAGTAATTAAATAACCTAAATGATAAGGACAGGCACTAGTAGTGATATGATGAACGGGAACATGAGTTATGGACCTCAGTATGGCTTGCGGTGTGAGATGATCCCTGGAATTATCCAGGTGTGAGTGAAATAGTCTCCGGAATTACCTGTGGTGTGGGATTGATCTCCGAAATTATTAGAGTCGAGGCGACGCACATGTGGTATTCGTGTGATGAGGTGCCATTGCTTGCGGTGTGGGGTATTCTCGAAGATTCCCAGGTGTGAGTGAAATAGTCTCCGGAATTATCTGTGGATAGAGATTGACCTCCGGAATTATCGGGGCATGGGCTAATACTCACAGTTTATCTTTATCTCGAAGTAGTATCGTAGTAGGATTAGTTGCATGTCGGGGATTAAACCCTATAATGTGGAGACGTTAAGGGCTTGCACCGGACCTATGTAGAGTGGGATGCATAGACTTCGACAAGTACGCATTAGAGAGTCCGCATATAGACTTGTGTTTTCTTGACTTGGCTTTACGCATGTGTTTTCCTATTTTCTACACTTGACACTTAGTTTAGTTTCACTTGATGCTTACATGTTTCCTTGCTATGTCTTATTTTATGTATTCTTGTTTATTACATGTTGTTTAAGAATCCATGCTTAATGTTTATTTATGTTGTTTGTTTTTATGTCACTCACACCTTTATGGCTGACCCCTTTAGTTTTGGGGGTTAGGGATCATCTCTAGCCTCATGTTTACAGGTTGTTGTTGATTAGAGCTTAGGATTTGGAAGATTGAGTTCAGTTGATTTAGTGGCATATGTAAAATGAAAAGTGTTGTAAAGAAAAGAGAGTTGTGATTTAAGTGTATTGTATTCCGCTGTGCTATGTAATTGATTATTGTAATGAATGTTGAAAAATTTTATTGGTGATTGGTTGTGTTTAATATTACATTGAAGTTGATGCTGGGAATTGTGCCACGTATTTTCTAAGATATTATATTAGAAATTTGGGGCGCTACAGAGGTTGGTATCAGACCATGCTTCAATAGTACGTAATACTAAACATGGCATAAAAATAACCTAGGTGTGGACACTAGAGTGTGAGTACCTTGGTGTGGACATTAGAGGGTAAGTATCACATAGAACTGAAACATGATGTTTAGTTTGGGGTACATGTAATGCCCCGCCCCAATACTCAGACAATTTTTAATATTTTTAGAAACACAAATTAGATACTATGTAGTACAACTGCCCACCACAGGCTGCCTCTCAAAAGGTGGTTAACCAATTAGATGACTCTTGATCCTTGGCTAATAGTATTTATACTCAAATTAGTTTTTGTATACTTCCCATGTGGGACTATATTTCTCAAATCCTTCTCAAATCCATCCTAAATCTCTCAAATTCCGAATACGCAGACCAGTCGACTGCTAACACTACCAGTCGACTGTTCGCTCCAAATCTGGGGTATTACATACACCCCACCTTTAGAAATCAGCGTCCTCGCTGAGTACGGGACACACATCTAGTGTAGGATCCGCCTTTCTAGCCGTTGTAGAATAGTCCTCGATCCCATGAAATGTGTAGAAACACCCGGTACATACAAATGCACCCTGCCTATCCGGAGAATCATCTCCCTGCCGTGAACTAGATCATAGGCCCTTTTCTACACTCGGTGTCTAAAGTCGGCTCTGATACCATTTGTAACGCCCCACCCCAATACTCAGACAATTTTAATATTTTTTAGAAATACAAATTAGATACTATGTAGTACAACTGCCCACCACAGGCTGCCTCTCAAAAGGTGGTTAACCAATTAGGTGACTCTTGATCCTTGGCTAATAGTATTTATACTCAAATTAGTTTTTGTATACTTCCCATGTGGGACTATATTTCTCAAATCCTTCTCAAATCTCTCAAATTCCGAATACGCAGACCAGTCGACTGCTAACACTACCAGTCGACTGTTCGCTCCAAATCTGGGGTATTACATATAACGCCCCGCCCCAATACTCAAACAATTTTAATATTTTTTAGAAATACAAATTAGATACTATGTAGTACAACTGCCCACCACAGGCTGCCTCTCAAAAGGTGGTTAACCAATTAGGTGACTCTTGATCCTTGGCTAATAGTATTTATACTCGAATTAGTTTTTGTATATTTCTCATGTGGGACTATATTTCTCAAATCCTTCTCAAATGCATCTCAAATCTCTCAAATTCCGAATACGCAGACCAGTCGACTGCTAACACTACCAGTCGACTGTTCGCTCCAAATCTGGGGTATTACATATAACACCCCGCCCCAATACTCCGACAATTTTAATATTTTTTAGAAATACAAATTAGATACTATGTAGTACAACTGCCCACCACAGGCTGCCTCTCAAAAGGTGGTTAACCAATTAGGTGACTCTTGATCCTTGGCTAATAGTATTTATACTTAAATTAGTTTTTGTATACTTCCCATGTGGGACTATATTTCTCAAATCCTTCTCAAATCCATCTCAAATCTCTCAAATTCCGAATACGCAGACCAGTCGACTGCTAACACTACCAGTCGACTGTTCGCTCCAAATCTGGGGTATTACAGTACAGTTGAGGTTTTGCCAAAGGGTGTTGATGTGAGAATGAATTGTGTGTATGGTGCTCTAACCTTTCCCTTGTTTTGCAGTATTCAGTATGGTTGCACCTAGACCCAGGAATGGTGGTAACAATGGTGATGGATCTGGAAGTTCTCGAGGAACTGGAATTGATCTCGAGGCCAAATTTGCCAGGGTGTATCAGACTTTGGAGGCACTTATGGCATCTAATTTGGCTCAGAATCAGAATCAACATCAGAATCATGAAGCTGGACCAGGATTGGTTAACGCCGATCCCATCAAGCAGATCGAGTCCTTCAAGAGGATGAGGCCGCCAGTTTTTTAGGGGCAATCTGATCCAAACGAAGCTGTTGATTGGATTAGGCGGATGGAGACAATCTTCGAGGTATCGAAAACTCCAGCAGCCAATAAGGTGAAGTTGGCCACGATGCAACTGGAAAAGGATGCTGGTGTATGGTGGCAAACGGTGAAGAGGACGTTAGGAGACCAACAGATGACTTGGAAGGCTTTTCTGGAAGAATTCAGGGATCGCTTCTTTCCCCTAGATATTTAGGAGAAGAAGGCGACAAAGTTCTTGAATCTTCAGCAGGGCAGCATAACCGTACGAGAGTATGAGACTAAGTTTGCTCAGCTGTCGAGGTATGTACCAGAGTTCATAGTTGACGAGGAAAAGAAGGCTAAGAAGTTTAAGCAGGGCTTGAGGCCAAACTTGAGGTCGAGAATGATCCCGTTAGGCATAAGGAGGTTTGACAAGCTGGTCAGGAGAGCAGCTATGACTGAGGAAGACATGGACCAATTCTAGAAGAAGCAAGAGACCTGGAACAGGAACAAGAGGCCAGCATCTGGTCAGAGTGGGAAGGGATTCCCGGCAAAGCAAGTCAAGTTTAGTGGACCAGTGCAGAAGGCATCTGCAACTCAGGAAGTGACTTGTTACTACTGCAAGGAGGCAGGTCATTACAGGTCAGCGTGTCCTAAGTTGGCGAAGCAGACTTGTTTCCAGTGTGGGCGGGCAGGACATTCTAAGCCTCATTGTCCACAGTTGAGAAAGGATGGTTCAGGTGGAAGCAAATTCCAGAGGTAAGGACGAGTGTTTACATTAACCGAGGAGGACGCGGGTAACTCGGAAGATGTAATACAGGGTATGCAAGAGTTTTGATTTTTAATCAATGTAATAAATAAAACCTTTATTTGAGAATAATTGGAGATTGAGTATCACTCTTCATGTAACAGGGATTGTTTTGATTAATGGAATAAAGGCAAAGGTTTTATTTGATACTGGTTCATCGCATACTTTTGTGTCGCCAAATTTTGCAAAGGTCTTAGGTGTGGAGCCTAAGTTGTTTCCAAGTAAGCTTTTGTCGGTGGCAACGCCGTCAGGTAAAGAATTGATTGCGGATCGATATTACGAGGGTTATGATATCGAGATTGACGGGAGATTATTTGGCATTGATTTGATCGAGTTACAAGTCTTAGAAGTGGATGTGATCGTGGGCATTGATTGGATGGCAATATATGATGCCACAATTGAATGCAAGCAGAAAGAGGTGTTAGTGAAAGCACCAGGTGGTCCTGCAGTGACTTTCCAAGGGAAGAAGAAGATTCCGAAGGTGGCTGCAATGGTATCCAAGATGGCAATTCCAGATGAAGTCAGAGGCATTCCGGTTGTTAGAGATTTTCCTAAGGTGTTCTTAGAAGATTTTCTAGGATTACCGCAGTAGAGAGAGTTAGAGTTTTGCATCAATGTTCAGCCAGGGTGCGCGCCGATTTCTAAAGCTCTGTACAGGATGACACCTGTAGAGTAAGACGAAGTGAAGAAGAAGATTGAGGAGCTGTAGAGCAAGGGGCTTATTAGGCCGAGTTCCTCGCCATGGGGTGCACCAGTGTTGTTGGTCAAGAAGAATGATGGGTCAATGAGGATGTGCATTAACTACCGGGAGTTGAATAGAGTGACTATTCAGAACAAGTATCCACTGCCGCGGATTGATGATTTGTTCGACAGGCTTCGAGGAGCAGCTGTATTTTCGAAGATTGATTTAAGATCAGGGTATCATCAGGTTCGAGTCAAGGAGGAAGATGTGAGTAAGACAGCTTTCAGGACTCGTCATGGACTCTATGAGTTTTTGGTGATGCCATTCGGGTTGACGAATGCACCAGCAGTGTTCATGGATATGATGAATCGGGTTTTGAGGCCATTTATTGACTCCTTCGTGGTGGTTTTCATCGACGATATTTTGGTATATTCGAAGTCGGAGGAGGAGCATTCTATGCACTTGACAGTAGTATTACAGAAATTGCAGGAGCATAGCTTGTATGCCAAGTTATCGAAGTGTGAGTTTTGAAAATTTGAGGTAGCTTTCCTTGGTCATATCCTTTCTAAGGAGGGAGTGACCACTGATTCTCAGAAGGTTGAGGCAGTGAAGGATTGGCCCAGGCCAACGTCTGTGAAGGAAGTCAGAAGTTTCTTGGGTTTGGCTGGTTACTACAGGAGATTCATCCAGGATTATTCTTAGATTGCAGTTCCTTTGACAGGTTTGACTCGGAAGAATGTGGCATTTTTATGGACTGATAAGTGTGAGGCGAGTTTTCTTGAGTTAAAGGAGAGGTTGACTACTGCACCTATCTTAGCTTTGCCACAAGCTGGGAAGGATTATGATATCTTCAGTGATGCGTCTCTCAGAGGTTTGGGTTGTGTCTTGATGCAAGAAGGCAAGATTATTGCTTATGGTTTGAAGCAATTGCATCCGCATGAGAAGAATTATCTGTCGCATGATTTGGAGCTAGCCGCTATTATCTTTGCCTTAAAGAAGTGGAGGCATAATGTTTATGGTGAGAAGGTCAATATGTACACTGACTACAAGAGCCTAAAGTATATTTATCAATAGAAGGATCTAAATCTTCGGCAGAGAAGGTGGTTGGAGGTATTGGAAGACATTCGCTCTGAGATCAAGTATCATCCGGGCAAGGCGAATGTGGTGGCTGATGGACTTAGAAGGAAGAGTAGTTTATCAAGTTTGATCACTACTCGAAGTGAGTTGGCAGCAGAGGTTGATCAGGCAGGTATCGAGGTGGTGCTGCAGGGTTTGGGGGCATATTTGGCTCAGTTGCGGCTGCAACCTTCCTTGAGAGAGAGGATTGTGGAAGGTCAAAGATCAGATTCAGAGATTCAGAAGATGCTGCATCAGGTTTCAGAAGGCAAGCTATCAGAATTTCGTGTTCAAGATGGAGTTCTTTGGATGGGTGAGAGGTTGTGTGTTCCGAATAATGCAGATTTGAGAGAGAGTATCTTGTAGGAAGCACACAGTACATTGTTGTCAGTACATCCTGGAGGCACGAAGATGTACAGGAACATCAAACAACATTTTTGGTGGTCTGGTATGAAAAGGGATGTGGTAGATTTCGTGGCAAGGTGTCTGATTTGTCAGCAGATCAAAGCAGAAAATCAGAGACCTGGAGGTTTGTTACAACCGTTGCCTATTACGGAGTGGAAATGGGAGAATATCAGTATGGATTTCATCACGGGATTGCCAAGGAGTTCGAAGGGCAATGACTCGATTTGGGTTATCGTGGACCGTTTGACTAAGTCGGCTCACTTTCTAGCCATGAAGATTACTTGGTCATTGGAGAAATTGGCCGAGTTATACGTTGGTGAGATTGTGAGACTTCATGGAATTCCTGTGTCGATTGTTTCCGATAGAGATGCAAGGTTCACTTCAAGGTTTTGGAAGAGCCTACAAGCAGCTTTGGGCACCAGAACTGATTTCAGTACCGCTTTTCATCCATAGACCGATGGTCAGACGGAGAGGGTGAATCGAGTGCTGGAAGATATGCTGAGAGCTTGTGTTATGGATTTCAGTGGTAGCTGGAAGAGATACTTGGCATTGGTTGAGTTTGCTTATAACAACAGTTACCATGCGAGTATCGGGATGGCACCGTATGAGGTTTTGTACGGGCAAAGGTGCAGGACACCAGTTTATTGGTACGAGGTTGGTGAGAGGTAGATGTTTGGTCCTGAGATCGTGCAACAGACGTCAGAGCAGATTGAGCTGATTCGCAAAAGGTTGGTTGAGGCTCAGAGTCGGCAGAAGAGTTATGCTGATACTCGACGAAGAGACTTGGAGTTTGAGGTTGGGGATGTAGTTTTTCTCAAGGTGTCTCCGACCAAAGGAGTAATCAGATTTGGTAAGGGAGGCAAGTTGGCGCCAAGGTATATTGGGCCATACAGGATCGTGGAGCAGATTGGCAAGACAGCATATAGATTGAAGCTTCCAGAGGAGTTGGCACAAGTGCATGATGTATTCCATGTGTCATTGTTGAGGAAGTATGTGCCAGATCAGAATCATCAGTTGGTAGAGATTCTTGAAGGTTTACAGGTGAACTTGAGTTACAAGGAACAGCCTGTTGAGATCGTTGACCGTAGGGAGAAAGTTCTTAAGAGCAAGGTGATACCTATGGTCAAGGTGCTGTGGAGGAATCAACAGTTCGAGGAGGCTACCTGGGAGCCAGAGGATCGCATGCATAAGGAATTTCCTGAGATTTTTGTATGAATATATTTTCTTTTATGTGATTGCAATTCTTTTGAATGACTGTACCTTTGATGCTGAGTTGTATTCCTTCTATTTTGATAACATTGTCATATGCAATTGTTTGGACTATGTTTCCATTTATGAGATATTGTTTTTCTTTGTTGGTATGTTGTTTGGACTCATTAGTAGTAGTTCTGAGGACAGAACTCTTCTAAGGAGGGAGTGATGTAGTACCCCGTATTTTTAAATATTATTTTTAAAGGTTTATAAATGATTAAAATGATTTTTTGGGATTTAATAAATATTTTCTGGAAATTTATCTTTTACACGTGCGAAACACGTGCAAATATTTTCTTGAAAAGTTCAAAAGGCAAAATTATTTTATGGAAAATCATTATTTATTATTTGGGATTTATTTATAATTTTTTCAGATTTTTCTGAAATTAATTGGATCTCTTTGCAAATTTTAAGAAAAGAAGGGTCTTTTTGCAAAATTGCCATTTTGAGGGGTGAAAGTGCAAAAATTATTTTTTTCTGGAATTTTCAACAGTGCCGACTGTAGATAAGGGGTTTATTTTGCTTTTAAATCTCAATTTAAATGATTTTGTCGAGTTTCCAAATATATGGTTCTATTTATGTAAAGTTATATTTTCAAGGGGGTATTTTGTAAAAGTGTTTGGAAACCCTAAAACTTCTTTTCCGGGTATTTAAAAGAGGTGCGCAACCGTCATTCGCTGCACAACATAAAACCTTGTTATTTTTCTTGGAGAATTTGGGAGAAGATTTTGGATCTCGCGAAGGAGAGGATTCTTATCAAGGTTTCTTCATTCTAAGGTGAGTGACATGTTGTTTTCTTTTATTATGCATATGTTGTATGTGAGTGATATAAATTGTTTTGTTATGTTTTGTGTATGTGGATGATTGTTGTTTTCTTTTACTTTGCGAATGTTGTATGTGAATGACATGTTTGTTTTCTTCGATTTGTGTAAGTTGTATGCAAACAATAAGAATGTTTGATTATTCTTGGATGCAGAATTTTATTGCTAGGAAAGCATGTTAGGGTTTGGATATGATTATGCATATTATGGATTGGATGGAAAAATTGGATCTTGTGAAACCCTAGTGGTATGTGATTACAAATTTGATTATGGTTATAAGTCGTGGTAGAAATTCAGATTTTTGAGAAAATTGAATGGAAGAGTTATGAATCAAGAGATCGTGTCTTGAGAATTGAAATTTGAGGAATTAGTTGAATTGAGGAAATATATCCAAATTGGGGATTTTCTTTGAGATTGGTATTTACATGTTTTGGGATCTGAATACGAAGAAATTTCAATGAGTAATTGATTTTTTAGAAAAACTCTATTTTGATGATATGCACAATTTCATTGAAGGAAATCAACAAATCTCTATTTTTATAAATTCAAGTAGTTTGATTTAGTTTTGTAGACCATGTTGTACTCTACCAGTTATATTTGATCATATAAGAAATATGTTTTTCGCAGAAATCGTTTTCATGAGGTAAAACTATGTATCGGTTGAATGTACACAACCAAAACTATACAGTCTATAGGACGACAGTCGACTGGCATGACCTTTCAGTCGACTGATACGACCCAGCTGCTATGTTCTTTAGTTGTATTGAAATTTCTCTCTGGTAAGTCGACTTATGACTTTTACCAGTCGACTTATAACACTTAGAATATTTTCTTAAAGATTATTGGAATTTCTCTCTGGTAAGTCAACTTATGACTTTTACAAGTCGACTTATAACACTTAGAATATTTTTTAAAGATTACTGGAATTTCTCTCTGGTAAGTCGACTTATAACACTTAGCTTATTTTCTTAAAACCATGGAATTTTCTTTCTGGACATTCGACTTATGCTTTCTATAGTTGATTGATACTGATGTATCCTTATATCTATAAATGTTATTTCAAATGATTTATTCTCTAGACGTTTTGATCTATAACTACTTATACCCTATTTTCTATTGAACTTATGTTTTCAATATGTTGAGTTGAGCAATTTATGTTGGAATTTGATTTGGATATTTGAGTTTGAGTCTCTAGAGGGTGTGTGTGACCCTAGTATACCGGCGGTTGAGTATTTATGTTTGGGCCTGTTGAGGCATTTAGTTGATCAGTTGTTGAATTAAGTCCGGTAGGGTACACCAACTCTAGGAGATTTGTTAAGTAATTAAATAACCTAAATGATAAGGACAGGCACTAGTGGTGATATGATGAATGAGAACATGAGTTATGGACCTCAGTATGGCTTGCGGTGTAAGATGATCCCCGAAATTATCCAGGTGTGAGTGAAATAGTCTCCGGAATTACCTATGGTGTGGGATTGATCTCCGGAATTATCGGAGTCGAGGCGACGCACATGTGGTATTCGTGTGATGATGTGCCATTGCTTGCGGTGTGGGGTATTCTCGAAGATTCCCAGGTGTGAGTGAAATAGTCTCCGGAATTATCTGTGGATAGAGATTGACCTCTGGAATTATCGGGGCATGGGCTAATACTCACAGTTTATCTGTATCTCGAAGTAGTCATCGTTGTAGGATTAGTTGCATGTCGGGGATTAAACCCTATAATGTGGAGACGTTAAGGGCTTGCACTGGACCTATGTAGAGTGGGATGCATAGACTTCGACAAGTACGCATTAGAGAGTCCGCATATAGACTTGTGTTTTCTTGACTTGGCTTCACGCATGTGTTTTCCTGTTTTCTACACTTGACACTTAGTTTAGTTTCACTTGATGCTTACATGTTTCCTTGCTATGTCATATTTTATGTATTCTTGTTTATTACATGTTGTTTAAGAATCCATGCTTAATGTTTATTTATGTTGTTTGTTTTTATGTCACTCACACCTTTATGGCTGACCCCTTTAGTTTTGGGAGTTAGGGATCATCTCTAGCCTCATGTTTGCAGGTTGTTGTTGATTAGAGCTTGGGATTTGGAAGATTGAGTTCAGTTGATTTAGTGACATATGTAAAATGAAAAGTGTTGTAAAGAAAAGAGAGTTGTGATTTAAGTGTATTGTATTCCGTTGTGCTATGTAATTGATTATTGTAATGAAAGTTGAAAAATTTTATTGGTGTTTGGTTGTGTTTAATATTACATTGAAGTTGATGCTGGGAATTGTGCCACATATTTTCTAAGATATTATATTAGAAATTCGGGGCGCTACATTGTTCATCCGGGATATAATTGTAAAACTTATGTCAATCACTACTTTCTCCTCTACTTTTCCTATTACTACGGGGTTGTGTTGTTTCGGTTGGTTGTTGTTGTTGTTCTTCTTCTTCTAATTGTATGTCACCTACAACCTCGTCGTGTGTACCCCATTGTTGGGTAGGAGGATCATGGTAATTGGGACAATTGGTGGCCTACGGGAAGAGGAGGAGGAATCTTGCCCACTTTGGCTACAACCGCTACCACGTGATCTAGACATAATGTAGTAATGTATGTATAAAAAAAAACTACACATTGTAGGAACGATGAATTATTTAAAAAAATCTAGAAAACAAGAGGGTAGAGATAGAGAAGATCGAAAAATCAACAATAATTATAACTACAACAAAAATAAAATAACAAGAGAGGTATGAAATTTTGATACTGTTCACCATGGATATGTGTATACAAAAAAATCCGTGAAAATAAGAATAGAAGTAGAAGTAGAATTCCTCAAATCCGGAATTGAAGAGTTGGGGAGAGCTTGTAGGAGAGTTGAAGACTTGATCACTTGGAGTTGGATGAGAGTTGAAGAGTTGAAGACGTTGAATTTTGAATCCGATACGATCGGAAATTGATCGTGTATATGCCTTGAACACTTGTTTATTCAATACTTCAATTGTTCACAAATTGCTTAGAAATAAGTAATAATAGTAGAGAGAGTAAGAGAGTAAGGTGTGATTTTTTTGATAGGGTTTTAGGTTGTATTTATAGGCTCAAAAAAAAAACACAAAAAAAACCAAAAAAACCAAGCAAAACGGCTATAAGAGCCGTTTGCTCTCGGTTGTACAGTGCCCCCCCCCCAACGGCTCGTTTGACCCGCGGGTCAACGGTCGACCCGTAACGAGTCGAACGTTCGACCCGAACGGGTCCAACGGTTCGTAACTCGCGGGTCGACCCGCGGGTTGGCGTGCGGGTTGGGTATTTTTAACGGGTTCACTGGTCGGGTTATACGGGTTCGATTTGCTATTTACGCCACCCGGGTCGACCCGTTACTGTTCACGGGTTCGACCCGAACCCGCCAAACACTTTCACGGGCCGGGTTCAACGGGTGGGTCGCGAGCGGGTCGCCGGTTGACCCGGTCCACTTGCCATCCCTAGTTAATGATGTGTTTTTTGGGTGTAAATTTAGTGGACAGTTGCCGGAATGTACGGAGTCAGTTACATCTCACCGGGGTAGTGGAGAGACCGTCGTGTCATCGTCTACAGTACATGCCACGTTGGATGCGCACATTCGCCTATTTATTGATTGTGGTCCCCACTTTTTGCACGTGCAATATATGTATTTATTGTTTTTAAGGTTGGATTTTAGAGAGAGTTAAGGCTCTGTCTGTCATTGCTTTTGGATTGTACTTTTTAATCTGAAAATCTTTTAAACTCAAAATAGGTATTTAGCAAACTTAATGAAAATTTTATTTAATCAAAATTAATTTTTCTAAAACTATTATTTTAAACATTTTTCTCAAAGCTCCTAAATGATTAGCTTTCCAAAGAGTTTTTTTTTTGGGAAAAAATTTGAAGTTAAATATAATTCTTCATCATACCATCACCAACATGCTAACCATCTCCATTTTAAAAGCCAAAATAGCTAGTTTAGAGAGAGAAATATGGTCCAACGGGACTCGCCAAACCACTCGCCAAAATAAATTTCTCAGATTTAATCGCCAGATTTAGCGAAGTTGTATCGCTCACCAAACTTCGCATTCGTTCTTTCCGCCTTTGAAAACTCAAAAAATAAAATCAAAACCCACACAAAAATCCAAACCAAGTCTAAATCTGATCACCAACTTCGCGCGCGAACTTGCGAACGCAAGCTCTCAAAATTGCGATCGCCATCGCAAAAGCGAACTGTCGACAACGCACGAGACCAAGAATTCACGATCACAGATCATGAAGAAGTCGCGTGAGATCGCAAACTCGTGATCACAGATCACAAGGAACTTTTTTTTCTTGCTTGGGCTTTGTAACTGATATGGCTAAAAATAGAACCAAATTGGGACCGATCAAATCAGGCACGAATCTTAAAGCTCTAGGGGTAAAATGATAATTTCACCTAGAAACAGGTCTGAAATGGGAACTGGGTCTTTCTTCAAAGCCCAATCACCCATGAACGGATTTGTCATACTGGGTACGGGTCCTAACCCGTTACAAACCAGTTCAGAAGGATAAAGAAGAATTCAGATTCATAATTATTCCTAAGAGGTGGTTTTAACCACTTCTATCCATCCACAACAGGAAGTAGAGATTTGTTCTTATCTCGAAATGGATCCCTAAGGCGACTATAAATACCCCTCTCCCCCACCATAACAAGGTAATCAATATTTTTTCACATAAAGCTTTTTCATAATCTTCCTGATTACTGACAAGAGCGTCAGAGGGTGCGTCGTCGGTATCCATCCCGGTGTATCGCACTTTTTTGCAGGTCAATGGCAGCAGCAAGAAACTGGTCAACACGTCGGTGAAGGTCAACAGGTCAATAAGTTTGCCTTATTCATTTTCTTAAGAATCCACAAATTCATTTGTTTGCTTTCACACCAAAATCAGCAGTAACAGATTGGCGCCGTCTGTGGGAACCAAAAAAACAATCCTACCTAACTTCATCAGTGAGATTAGTTTCAAGCCATGCATTCAAAAGAGAAGGGGAAAGCAGCGGTCTCCAACCGAAGAACCACTCCTCTTCCTCCTCATCCTCATCCAGCTCAAGGTGTTCTTCCTCAACAACCTCCTCCTCAACAGGCCCCTCCAGGGTCTCAGGGGCTACCCAGGGGGGCTCCTGTCGGAGTTGTCCAAAGCAACATCCTCCTCATGACCATGTCGCGGTTCCCAATCCTCCAGTTAACTCTATGGCTTCTCAAACCCCTTTGAACGGGATCTCCGTCAAGCGATTGCCAACTGCCAAAAGAGGGTTGACCTTCGAACTCACCTGAATGGATGGCGAGCCCTTGTGGGAGTCCATCAACCTGGGCACCTAGGGGTCTCAAGAGTTCGGACCCCCCCCCCCCGACCGAGGACCAGATGATCCCCTCCCCCGAGGAAGCGAAGAGAGTCCACTCACCGTCATCAGCAGAGAAGTCATACTCCAGTAAGCCGAGCCACACATAGGGACTGCCAAGCTGGAGAGGCACCAGTCACAAGGGCGGAGTTCCAAGATTTTCAAGAGGTCGTTCTGTGGGCCCTCAATGTCACTCCCAACCATGAGCAACGAGAACCTAGTCCTCAACCTGCCCCAAGCCATCACCACCGCACTCTTAGTCCCCTTTCGCATGGGAAAGAGTCTAGGATCTTGGCAGGATATGATCGAAGGGAAGACTCGATCTACTGCCGTCTCCACGAGATGGAGAAGCGCCTTGGCCGACTTGACAGAGAAGAGGAACAACGGGCGAGGAATTTCCGCCCAAGCAGGCCCCCGTTCTCCCGAGCCATCATGGAAGCCCCGGTCCCGCAAAACTTCAAGTCCCCTAACTTTGAGTCATACAACAGGGAGTCGGACCCCGCTGACCACATCGAGAGTTTTAAAACTCTCATGGTGATCCACCAGGCTTCGGATGCGCTCCTTTGCAAGACCTTCATGCCACGCTGAAGGGGCCTGCAAGAGAGTGGTACTCTCAACTCGCTCCGGCCTCCATTTTCTCGTTCGATCAGTTCAAAGGGCTCTTCCTTACTCATTTCATGAGTAGCCACCGGGCCGAGAAAACAAGTGTATCTTTGGTAACCCTCAACCAAAAAAATGGTGAACACCTAAGAGATTACGTTCGGTGCTTCACCGCCGAAGCTCGGTCTATTGCCTCCCTCAACCAATCAGTAGCCTCGGTAGCTTTCGGGCACAACATCACTAACGCCGACCTCAAGGCGTCCCTTGCCCAGAAGCCTCCTCGGGACTTCTCAGAACTCCTACTTAGAAGTGAGAAGTACATTCGAGTGGAAGAGGCTCTCAACCCCCCCACTTTCGAGGAATCATCTTCCGGGAACAAACAGAAGAATGCGAGCGAAGAAGGGTCACAAAAACTCCAGTGGGACGACAATGGCCAACACTGCCCAACTCCTCGTTTTGAGAAGTTCACCCCCTCAATGCTAGCATATCAGCAGTTCTTATGGAGGTGGACAAGGAAGGACTACTCCGTGCTCCCCCTAGAATGAATACCCCTAGCAGGAAAAGAAATAGGGATAAGTAGTGCCGCTTTCACAGGGACCACGGCCACGACACGGATGATTGTCGGGCTCTTAAAGAGGAGATCGAAGAACTCATATAGCGGGGACACCTGGCCAAGTTCGTCCGAAGAGACGGTGCCGATCTTCCACCCTGAGGAGCTTACTAGTGAACAGAGAGGTCCGCCGAGTTTCAAGATTCCGAACCTGGGGCCGTCCTCCACCTCATCTAAGGAGGTCCAATGGGGGGAGAACCCAACTCCTCCCAAGATGCCTTCACCCTATTATAGAAGTAGGTTTTTAGTTTTCAATACGGCCGATACTTATAACACGGCCAAGAAGCATGTAATAATGGCTCGCCCCTTTGAAGTGGCCACTTAGTTCATTTCAACATAGCTTTTATCTATTGAAAATTACTGTGTTTTCCTTAATTCTATTTCTCCGAGTCACGTCTACGACTCGTCAAACGGTAAGTTCGGAGCCCAGCTTGTCCTACAGAGCTGCTCCCATAACTTGCTAAGCTTAAATACGAGTTTGGAGTCCAACACTTGGTTCGACGTTGCCTTAGCCGCTTGCAAGCAAGCAAGTGCGGGGCAACTTACCATTCAGAATTGCTCCTACAACTCGTTAACTCTCTTAACAACAAGTTTGGAGTCCAACACTTGGTTCGACGTTGCTTTAGCCGCTTACAAACAAGCAAGTGCAGAGCAGCTCACCATTCGGAATTGCTCCCACAACTGTTGAACCTTTTCTCAACAAGTTCAGAGCTAAAACTCTCTCCTAGGGTTGCTCCTTAAATTTGTCTCCCAAACGGCTCTCTCCTAGAGCCAAGCTCTCCGCTCTGCTCATTTCCAGGGTGGACCTCTTCTCAATAAGTTCGGAGCTAAAACTCTCTCCTAGATTTGCTCCTCAAACTTGTCTCCCAGAGGGCTTTCTCCTAGAGCCAAGCTCTCTACTCCGCTCGCCTCCAGAACGGACCTCTTCTCAACAAGTTCAAAGCAAAAACTCTCTCCTAGGGTTGCTCCTCAAACTTGTCTGCCAAACGGCTCTCTCCTAGAGCCGGGCTCTCCGCTCCGTTCTCCTCCAGGGCGGACCTCTTCTCAACGAGTTCGAAGCACAACTCTCTCCTAGAGTTGCTCCTCAAACTTGTCTCTTAAACGGCTCTCTCTTAGAGTCAAGCTCTCCGCTCCGCTCGCCTTCAGGGCGGACCTATTCTCAGCGAGTTCGAAGCTCAAAACTCTCCCCTAGAGTTGCTCCTCAAACTTGTCTCCCAAACAGCTCTCTCCTAGAGCCTGGAGGTGATTCTTCGTCCTACTCGCCTCCCGAGTGGTCATCTTCTAAGCAAGTTCGGAGCTCAAAACTCTCCCCTAGAGTTGCTCCTCAAACTCGTCTCCCGAATGGGTCTTGCGAGGATCCTCCTAGCTCATCTTCTTAGCCCACAGGAGTGGAGCTCCTCTTCGAAGATTCCGGAGACCGAAGACCGAAGCTCTTCTCAACTTGATAGATCTTCATCAAGCGGTTCAGATCTCGCCGCGTACTTCGGATCTACAATCCGAGCTACCGAGGTACCGAGCTGCATATTGAGGGAAAAAAACTAATCCCTTGTGATTCGTGCCAGATCTTCATCAGATGACTCAGATCTCGCCACATACTTCGGATCTACAATCTGAGCTACCGAGGTACCGAGCTGCGTATTGGCAAAAAATCACTAATCCCTCATGATTCGTGCCAGATCTTCATCAGACTGCTTAGATCTTGCCACGTACTTCGGATCTACAATCCGAGCTACCGAGATACCGAGCTGTGTATTGGCAAAAAATCACTAATCCCTCGTGATTAGTGACAGATCTTCATTAGACAGCTCAGATATTGCCACATACTTCAGATCTACAATCCAAGCTACCGAGGTACTGAGCTGCGTATTGGCAAAAAGTCACTAATTCCTCGTGATTCGTGCTAGATCTTCATCAAGCAGCTCAGATCTCACCACGTACTTCGGATCTACAATCTGAGCTACCGAGGTACCGAGCTGCGTATTGAAGGAAAACAACAAATCCCTCGTGATTCGTGCCAGATCTTCATCAGACGGCTCAGATCTCGCCAAATACTTCGGATCTACAATCCGAGCTACTGAGGTACCGAGCTGTGTATTGGCAAAAAATCACTAATCCCTCGTGATTCGTGCCAGATCTTCATCAGATGACTCAGATCTCGCCACGTACTTCGGATCTACAATCCGAGCTACCGAGGTACCGAGCTGCGTATTGGTGAAAAATCACTAATCCCTTGTGATTCGCGCTAGATCTTCATCAAACGGCTCAGATCTCGCCATGTACTTCGGATCTACAATCCGAGCTACAGACAGAAGCGAAGATATTGCGGGCCCATTCTGACCCTTAATATGGGTGATTCTTCAACTGACTCCTAAAGAGAAGTTGTAGATCTTCGAGTCAGCTTCGAAACAAGGGGTCACATGCCCTGATAGGACCTCCGTAGCACCGGGAAAGTGGATCACAACATAGCTGCGCTGAGCGTGAAAATGGCAAAAATTATTGCCTCGTGATTCGCACCATGATCGTGATCAACCGTCCAGATTGAGCCATGTAGCTCGAATCTGCAATCCGAGCTACCGAGGTATCGAGCTGCGAATTGGCGCAAAACAACTTATCCCTTGTGATTCGTGCCATGATCGTGATCAACCGTCCTGATTGTGCGACGTAGTTCGGATCCGAAATCTGAGCTACCGAGGCACCGAGCTACAAAATGGCAAAAAATCTAGTCTCAAAATTCGTGCTCAATCATGATCAACGGCTCACATTCGCACAACAAACAAGAGGAAAATTTTATTAAATGGGTAACGGGCCGGGTTCGGACCCGTTAAGGCCCGAACCGCAACCCTGGTGTTCTTCTTCTTCTTCTTCTTTAATTTTTGGCACCAAAAACCCATCAAGACCCATGTGCATCTTATACCTCCGTCACCCTCATCGACCTCTGCAACCGAGCTCCGACGTCTCCCTCGTCGAACTCCTAGCTCTTCCCTCATCTTCGAGCTCCTCGCCAACCTCCTCGATGAGCCGCTCATCACCACGTCGAGCTTCATCCCCTGTCCTGAGCTCCGGCCCACACTCGAGCACCGAGCTCCACCATGGCCGCGCCACCCATAAAAACTCCACATCGTCAAGCTTGCCTCCCCCTCCATCGATGAGCTCGCCAACCTCTCTCCCGTTGAGCTCCTCTCTTTGCCGACCCCTCAGTCGTCGCCGAGATCGAGCCCTCCTCCCTCGTCAACAAACTCTATTAAACCCATTACTGCCGAGCTCCAAGCTCCTCGCCTCCGAGCTCAGCGAGCGCCTCGACCAAGGCCAGCAATGGCCAAGACCATGCTGAGCTCTCCAACCGGTGCTGAGTCGAGCTCCCTCCTCCTTCGTCGAGCTCCCAAGGGCCCTGCCATGGCCGGAGCTCTATCATCAGCCCACAATGCAGAGCTTGAGCATCTCGAACTCCTCCTTCGTCGACCTCTAAGCACGACACCACTTCCGCTCCGCCGAAGCTCCGAGCTCCATTCTCAGATTCACCGAGCTCCCACTCCACAAAGCTCTCTTCATCCTCTTCTTAAAAATTGAGCATTAACCTCCCATGGCTTCATCGAGCTCGACCCCTCCGCTCGTTAGCTCCGTCGTCAAACTCCGAGCACCAACCTCTTTCCTGTGCCGAGCTACAAGCCGGGATCCGACGCCTTCTCCGACGAGCTTACTCTTCACCGAGCTCCCCTCCTTGCCGACCTCCATCGCCAGCTCCCTCCTCACCTTTAAGCTCGACCTCAACGGTGAAGATGAGGGGGATAGGGTGAAGACCAGGGATGGGTTCCTCGAAGACGAATGGGAATAAGCGCATGGGTTCGAAACAGTCGAAGACGAAGAGGAGAGGAGAAAAGTAGAAGAAAGAAGCAGAGCGGGAGAAGTAAGAAAAGGAGAAAAAGGGGGAGGGGGTTGTCCACGTGGCGGTCAATGGTCAACGTTGACCGGCCACGTGGCACTTTCTAGTGGGTCGGCAACATGTGCCGAGCAACCAGGGCACTGAGCTGCTCACAGGAGAAAAACGCCATGCTTTGCGATGCGCGCTCTCTGATTGTGATCAACGCACAGGATTACGCCACGTGTCCAGGTATTAATTTATTTATTTATTTATTTATTTGATTGAATTAATTATTTAAAAAATATGAAAAATTAATTAAAAATCAAAAAAATTAATTAAAAATTCTAAAAATAATTATTAATTCAGAAATAATTTTAAAATTCTGAAAATAATAATTATTAAATTAGAATAACTAATTAAAATATTTTATAATTAATTATTTAAATTCCGAAATTGAATAAAAAATTCAAAAAAAGATAAAAAAATTCAAAAAAATCTGGAAAAATCACCAAAAATCCAGAAAATTGTGAGGATAATTTTAAGCATTTTACAAACTCAAATTGACACCATTACACCTCGAGCAAGATCCAAACTCCCTTAAGAACTCCGGTAAATTCTATTAGCCATTGAAACGGACAAAACTACTCCTTAAAGACTGTAAAACTCAGTCTCCAGGAGTGGGGGGCTTGTGATATGGCTAAAAATAGAACCAAATCGGGACCGTTCAAATTGGACACGAATCTTAAAGCTCTCAGGGGTAAAATGATAATTTCACCTACAAACGGGTGAAATGGAGACTGGGTCTTTTTTCAAAGTCCAATAACCCATGAACGGATCTGTCCTACTGGGTACAGATCCCAACCCAATACAAACCAGTTCAGAAGGATGAAGAAAAATTCAGATTCATAATTATCCCTAAGAGGTGGTTTAACCACTTCTATCCATCCACACTAGGAAGTAGAGATTTGTTCCTATCTTGAAACGGATCCCTAAGGCGACTATAAATACCCCTCTCCCTCCACCATAACAAGGTAATCAATATTTTTCCACATAAAGCTCTTTCATAATCTTCCTGATTACTAACAAGAGCATCGGAGGGTGCGCCGTGGAGATCCATTCCTGTGTATTGCACTTTTTTACAGGTCAACTGCAGCAGCAAGAAACTGGTCAACACGTCGGTGAAGGTCAACATGTCAACAGGTTTTCCTTATTCGTTTTCTCAA
The DNA here is from genome assembly GCA_017893485.1 of Hemerocallis citrina. Taxonomy (NCBI): domain Eukaryota; kingdom Viridiplantae; phylum Streptophyta; class Magnoliopsida; order Asparagales; family Asphodelaceae; genus Hemerocallis; species Hemerocallis citrina. The sequence continues at coordinate 20,117,210 of CM030360.1, forward strand.
GAATCCAAAAATTCATCTGTTTGTTCCCACACCAAAATCAGCAGCAACAGTAACATAACAACAACAACAACAAAGACTTTAGTTCCTCAGTAGTTTAAGCAACTTTGTACATCTCCTTTATTTTTATATATAGGTAATAAAATACTCTTTGTCCGAAAATTTAAATAATCCCTAGAATAAAAAGAGAGTTGCGAAAAATGGAGAGAGGAGAGAGGAGAGAGGAGAGAGCATGGACGCCTTGGAACAAGAGCAGATCTTATGCTCAGGTTCTCATGGCAGCTCCCCCCATCATTACTCCCCTCGATTCCCACGCCCACGTCCATTACACCCAGCCCCTTCCCCTTCTCTACCAAAAATACCACCAAAACCCCTCCCAAACCGCTTCTTCTCCAACCAATACCGCCTCACCCATCCTTCGAAGTTCAACCAAAATCATCGCCGCAACAAGATGGAAGCTAGATGCATGCATTGCGGCGATATGGGCCATCATGCGGTGGACTGCCGGAAGAGCGGCATTCACTGCTTCAACTGCAAAAAGATGGGGCACCGTGCTAGAGACTGCCCGCTCTTCAACAGGAGAGAATCCTTGGCCGTTGAGCTCCAACACAACTCAGAAATAGCTGCCGCACTCCCGGCGCTACATGCAAGCGCCTTTCTCCACCTCATCAACCCCAGATCTAAACCAGATGCTGCAACAGTGGAGAGTGCGCTAAACTTTGCCTGGAAACGGCAAGGGGGCTGGTGGGTCGTGAAGAAAGTCTCTGAGGGGGTCTTCCATGTGCAGTTCCTAACTGAAGACGATGCTAAGCGTGCTATCTCGGAGGGGATGTTCACTTTCTCAGGATTTAATGCGACATTCTCTCCATGGTCGATGGACTATGGTGCGAAGATGAAGCCTAAGCCTTGCTTTATCTGGATCAATGTCCCTCTTTTGCCGTTTCACATGTGGAATCACCATTGGAGCAACTTATCCGACCTTTTGGCAAGCTCATTACTTTGAGTGGAGATATGAAGGCAACCGCTACGAGGGACCAAGCCCTGGTCTTGATCGAAGTTGATGACGTCGGTCTCATTCCCAAAAACTTGATGATCCATTACCAAGTGCCTTGGACCAAGGAGGTGCAAATCCATGAGGTGCCCGTTCTCATCTATGGAAGTCCCATCCCTTCCGCCGACGTGGCCAGTGGTAAGATTAAGCTCTTTTCGCAGCAGCAAGGTTCCTCAACCAGTTTCTGGCGCTGGAGAGACACTCCACCGGCGAGCAATCCTGTTCCACCACCGCCGCAAATCCCGCAACCTAATCAGGGTGTGATTGGAGATCCTAAAGGGAAAGCAAAGATCACGGAGGCAGTTGATTTAGTTCACGATTTGGTGGTGCAGTCTCAGGCCCCACAAAATCCTTCCTTTTTTGCAAAGCAATTTTTAAATATCTCTGGTATGGCTGATTCGAGCCTCAAGATTCCAAATGTGGTCCCCGAGGCTGAGAATCCTGTGGAGCCGACTTTGCCAACAATTCCGCTTCCTATCATTGTAGTTGACTCGGATTCACCAAAAGACAATTTGCATATACCCTCAGAAGCTTCCCAAATTCACCCCAACAGCTCCGCAAACTCTCATGATATCGCTGAAGAAGAGCAGTTATGCCATATGACCTGGAAAGGCAAGCCTGTCAGTATCCCCCAATCTCTCTTTACTCAGATCAAGCCAGCAATTGAGCATGCCATTGATGTTGAAGTAGGCAATCAGGAATCCAAGTCCGAGGGGGCTCAGCAGTTACACTTCAGCTCCGGAGCAGTCGGTGCAGCAACATCTACCTTCCGTACCAGGTCACTCATTCCTCGGCACCAAGTTGGCACCTCCTCCACCGACTCTGTTCTGCCTGGTTTCGATGAGGGTACTAGTAAGCGTCGCAAACGTATCCGCTCAGCTTCGAAGTTGCCAACCACCAGGCCATTCCTTCAGCATCTGCGCGCCTCTGCCAAGAGCGCGTCCCTCCGTAAAGCGACAGGTACTTCCTCTTCGAAGAACACATTTAATTCTGCCAGTCAAAACCCTTTCGCTTTACTCTCAAATGATGATCTTCTTGAAGTTGCGGAATCGGTGGGAGTGGCGGCTACAGGGCCACACTCACTCACCAAGCTCAAGCAAGTTGCAGAGGTTGCAGTTGATCACCCTGATCAACAGCAATAGCTCAATTAGTGCATGAGGATGTTGCATGTTTATGATTATTTCGTGCATTTTGCTGTGCTTTATCAATTTTAATGAAGATAGGAAGCTGGAATGTACGGGGATTAGGCAACCCCTATAATTGTGCCTTAGTTAAAGATGGTCTCCGCAATGCTCGTATAGAGGTGGTGTGTCTTCAAGAGACCAAACTCTCTGCTCCTACCCCTAGAAAGCTTTCGTCAATTGGGGGTAATTATATCAATTCCTGGAGATCCCTTGATGCGGATGATAGTCGAGGTGGCATTCTTATAGGATGGAATGACAACCTTTTTGATTGTATATACTGTGCCGTCGACATTTTTTCTATCTCCGTCTCCTTCAGTACCAAGGCTACAGGAGTCCAATGGTCACTCACCTCAGTGTATGCGCCCTTTGAGCTTGATGATAGGGAACTCTGTTTCCACGAAATAGTACAGCGGCGCAAACTACTCAGTAATACATGGGTTATATGTGGAGACTTTAATGTGACCATCTCCAACCAAGAACGAAACCGAGGCTCTGGCTCTAGTAGAGACATGAAGAGCTTCCGAAGTTGGATACAGCAACTACAGCTTATTAATTTGCCACTTGCAGGGAGGAAATATACATGGTCTAACCTTCGCCAAACTGCTTCTTGTGCAAGGCTAGACAGGTTTCTTATTACAAGTCAGTTTGATCAAGCATTCCCCTCTTGCATCCAACACTCCCTGCCCCGTATCGCTTCGGACCACTGTCCTCTCATTCTAGACACTCAGGCGATACAACACCAAGTTCATTACTTTAGGTTTGAAAAAGCCTGGGCATCTCATGCGGAATCCAATCAGAATGTTGCACATTGGTGGAATAGTTTTGGTTGTACAGGCTCCAAAGTAGACATCCTTGCAAAGAAGCTTAACCTCCTCAAGAGGAGGATAAAACGGTGGAGATACGAGGTCTTTGGCCATATTCCTAAGCATAAAGACTCTCTGTTACAAACTATCCATAGCTTGGACGTGATTGCTGATTCTCAAACTCTCAGCAACACCCAAATGGCTGAGCTCAACTCTGCTCGCATAGAATATCTCAAACTCATTCAAGCTGAGACTACATATTGGAGACAGCGTTCGCGCATCACTTGGCTTCAAGAGGGGGATGCCAATACCAAGTTCTTCCACTCAATGGCTAATGGGCGGCGGCGGAGGAACTTCATTTTCTCTCTGCTCCAGGATGGTAGTCTGATCACAGATCAATCGGCTATCCGATCTTGCTTCGACGCTCACTTTCATGAAATATGTGGCTCCAACACTAATCCAGACTTTAGAATTGAGTGGTCTACACTGTATCCTTCAGCAAATGTTGATCTCTCTGCTCTTGATGCCGACTTTAGTAGGGATGAAATCAAGAAGGCAGTATTTGGCATGAATGGTGATAAGGCGCCGGGCCCTGATGGGTTTCCTATGTACTTCTACCAGCAGCACTGGGAAGCTATCCAAGACGATCTCTGCAATATGCTCTTAGCCATCCAGCATGGTAAAGCCTCATTGGATAGGTTAAACTATTCCACGATCGTGCTCATTCCCAAGTGTGATAGAGCCTCCACTGTTTCTGATTATCGTCCGATCAGTCTGCTAAACTGTTCGATGAAGATCTTCACTAAGATCCTAGCCAATCGACTGAGCCCACTTCTTCACTCTCTTGTTTCCTCTTCTCAAAGTGCATTCCTCAGGGGCAAATCTACAGTAGACTGCTTTCTAGTCGCGCATGAAGCCATCAATTTATGTTGCTCAAAGAAGTCGGACACTATTATGCTAAAGATTGACTTTCGCAAGGCCTTCGACATGCTCAATTGGGACTTCTTGGATCAGTTGCTGATTGCCAGAGGGTTCGGGCCTCGTTGGTGCACTTGGATAAAGGCAATGCTGCGGTCCACCAAGTCTAATATCCTAGTCAATGGCGTTGGGGGGAAGACCATAAGCTCCAAGAGAGGTCTCAAGCAAGGAGACCCTCTCTCTCCGATGCTTTTTATCCTGGCTGTTGACGTCCTTGCACAAATGCTTCGAGTTGGCAGGAATAATGACACCTTCTCAAGATTAGACCTTAGAGGTTCGCTTGCAGACCTCTCTATATTACAATTTGCAGATGATACTTTATTATTCTGCAAGGAGAATGAGCAGGAAGTGTTGCATTTGAAGGTACTTTTGCACCTGTTTGCAAATGTCTCGGGCCTTCATATTAACTTGTCCAAAATGGCCATCACTTATTTTGGTCGATCTAAAGCTAAGCTCCATGCCTTTTCCCACATCCTTGGCTGTAAGCAAGATACTCTGCCAACCAAATACCTTGGAATGCCTCTTGCGAAAGGCAGGCTAAAGAAGAGGGACTGGCAGCCCTTATTGCTCAAGATTGAGCGTAGGCTTTCAACATGGAAAGGCAGACTACTCTCTTGTGGGGGAAGACTCATCCTGATTAACTCTGTGCTCAATGCACTTCCAACCTACTTTGCATCATTTTTCATGTTGCCGCGATGGGTGATTGCTCGTATTGACCAAATGAGAAGTAGATTCTTCTGGGTTGGTGGTGACAAGCAAGTGACGGAAATCTCTTGCACTAGTTGGAAGCGTATTTGCCAACCAAAACAGCAAGGAGGGCTCGGGGTGCTTGACCTTCAGCATTTCAACCATGCACTCTTGATGAAATGGTGGTGGAAGATTTATACCGACAACTCCCTTTGCACCCAAACTTTAAAATCTCTATACTTCCAAGGTGACAGCGGCAGCTTTATATGCAAGGCCAATTCTTCTGACTTTTGAAAAAACTTATGCAAACTCAAAGAGCAATTTGATCAAGGGATTTCGTGGGAACTTGGCGATGGAGCTTTACTCAAGTTCTGGACATCGAAGTGGATTGATAAGAGCTGTATCGCTACTCTCTATCCTAACCTTTTTGACGCCGCTTGGAACAAAGCAGCTTCCCTAAGGTCACAAGGGTGCTTTTATCAAGGACAATGGACTTGGCGTCCGAGCCTACATACATCGTCCAATAGTATCATCTTAGCTGAAAAGCGACTGTTACTTCAAACTATCTCCTCTATTCAGCCATCCCCTCTTCAGCCTGATAGGGCTATATGGAACCATGACATCTCTGGGTGTTTTTCAGTCAAATCAGCCTACCGTTTCTATACCAACTCTAGCTTACTCTCCCCCTTCTTCCGGGCATGCTGGAATAACTGTGCGCCCCTTAAATGCAAGATATTCACCTGGATGTTGTGTGGGGAGAAGCTCAACTCCAGGGACAGACTTCATTCCAAAGGCTGGAATGGAGATACAGCTTGTTGTGAATGTGCATTTCACACAGAGACCACCTATCATATCTTCTTTGAGTGCCCAAAGGCTACTCAGACATGGCTTCACTTCTCACGAGCTTTTGATATATACACACTGCCTGCTTCTATTTCGGAATGTTTCTCCACATGGTGCTTTGACAACACGAAACACAAATTCACTCATGCATGGCATCTCATAACTATTGCTATCTGTTGGACAATTTGGAATGCTAGAAATGATAGAATTTTTTCCAGCAAACAGACATCGGTGGTTAAGTTGATTTCTAATACTAAGTTCTGGTTTTCTCAATGGCTAGATTCAAGTGATGCTTCGAAGAAGAAGACCAGAATCATGGAGGAGTTGGGAAGGACAGGCGATAGTGATCTAATGCGGCCTGATCAGGGCAGAGCATCTGGCGGAAATGCACCCTAGGGACTTCGGTTGCACTTATCTTCAGCTTTTGTGTTTTTGTGTTTCTATATCTGTATTTTGGGACTGCTCCTAAGTCCGAAGACATGTAATCTGTTAAACTGTATCTCTGGCTCTGCTTTTCGGCTCGGGAATTTGAATGACTCAGATTATTGTAAGAGAGGGGGTGGGGGATGAGATCATGATGGTGGCCCTAGTAGAGGAGTTTGACAGACGTCCGCTGCCCTCTCTACGGTCCACTGCCATGCCATCTCGAACTCAACTCCTCTCACAATCTGAGCATCTTCCCCCAGCAGTTTTTTGTAATCTATACTTTTGCTTATATATATATATACTATCTATGAGGTAGGACTGTCCTACCTTTTTCCAGTCAAAAAAAAAAATACTCTTTGTCCATTCATCGGACATCTTCTTAGTCCTCAAAATTTTATTAAATAATTTTGTTAGCTAACCCACTCCTACATTCCCAAGACACTTCCAAACTTCAATGTGTATATCATCCGGTCCTAAAGCTTTTCCTATTTCAATCATTCCTAGAGCATTTCGAACCTCTGAGGTCCTAATTCTATAGAAAAACATATGCTATCGACTCTCCCTCAAGTCCTCTATATTTAAGTTGCCCACAACCTTTTCATTTAATAACTTCTCAAAGTAATTTCGTCACCTTTCCTTAATTTCCTCATCTTTTACTGAGACTCTTAAATCATCATTCTTAATACACCTAATTGTATCCAGATCTTTTGTTTTTCTATCCCTTTGTTTAGCAAGCTTATAAATGTTATTTTCTCCTTCTTTGTTTCCAATTTTGTGTATAAATTATCATACGCTTTTTCTTTTGCATCTCTTACCTCTTTGTTAACTTCTTTTCTAACTGTCTTATATCTCCCCAAATCCTCTATATTTCTATTCTTTTGCCATATTTTTAAGGTTGATCTTTTTTCTCTCACAATATTTGGAGTTCTTCTTGCCACCACCATTTTTCTTTATTTAGCACCCTCTACCTTTAGATTTTCCAAGTATCTCATTTAAAATTTCTCTTATGTATGTAGCCATTTTAGTCCACATCATATTTGTCTTCCCTTCCCAATTCCATAATATCCCTTTAAGAACTTTATCTCTAAAAACTTCTAGTTTATCTCCCTTCAAGTTCCAGCACCTAATTCTTGGGTTCCTAGTCTCTTTCCTTGCACATTTGTGTTTTCCAATCTTAACATCCAATACCATTAATCTATGTTGTGAGGTTAAACACTCTCCTGGTATACTTTACAATATGTACATGTCAAGCGATCTACCTTTCTAGTGATAAAAAAATCAATCCGACTCTTATTATCAAATGTTCCTCCCTCTTCTTAATATAAGTATTTACTAGTATAAGACCATACGAAGCCGCAAAATCTAATAGAGCCTCTCCACCATCGTTTTTATTTCCAAATCCATGTCCTCCATGCACCATCTCATATCTCATGTTATCTTTTTCTACATGTCCATTGAAATCTCCTCCTATAACTAGTTTCTCATCTAAGGTTACTCCTTAAATTATCTCATCTATATCTTCCCAAAATTTATTTTTAGCTTGTGCATATAATCCTACTTGGGGTGCATAAGTACTAATGATATTAATTATGTTCCCCCTAATACAAGCTTAATTTGTATTATTCTATCCCCTTTTCTATTAACACCTACTACATCTCTTTTGAATTTCTTATCTACCAAAATTCCTACTTCATTTCTATTTCTAATTTTACCGGTATAATATTAAAACCCTTTATCTCTTTAGCTTTCTCCCGTACCCACTTTATTTCTTGTAAACAAGCTATATTAATATTCCTTCTAATCATGGTATCTACTAGTTCTATACATTTTTCTGTCACTGTTCCAATATTCCAAGTCACTAACCTAAGCCTATTTTCCTAGACTAGCTTCTTCACCCGCACACGTCCAGATTAGTGCAGGAACCCTTGCCCATTTTCACCGCACCCGGTCGCCGGTGCAACGCCCCTTGCACATTTTCAAAGCACCCGGAGGCAGACACAACGCCTCGCTTTCAGGGAATGCCCTAGCATTTGTGCGTATATTATTAGGATTCATGTTCATAAGATTTGAAAATTTTTTATGCTGGCTATCAACTTCTTAACACAACCCTACTCCTTATCCGGTTTGTGGCCGGATTCATGCAATGGCGGAATTTTGGGCTTTGTAACATATTTTAACATTCTTTTACTTTTTAGCTTGAGCTTTTGTTTTGTTTTGGGCTTTGTATTTGATTTTAATTAAATTTTGGGCTTTAAAATATCAATTGTAGCCAAAAATAGCTAGCATGTTTGGAGTGTGGACTTTTTTGCCAGTCAAATTATCCAATTGTTCTTCATTTTTCCTATTCTAGCGAGCCAAAATAAGTACTTGTGTGGTTGGAGATGCTCAAAAACTACTTTTTGGCACAGCTAAAACACTTTTTTGTTTACAGCAATACCGAACACAGAGTTATTCATTGGAATTTCATGACTATTGAGTATCTTTTACTTATTGATAAAGAGTTCTCATATGATTCTCATTAATGAAGTTCTCACCATATTATGTCCTTATATATGGAGGCTAAGGTATCACTCTAGCTAATTTTTAAAATTAGCTAGAGAGACCTCAAAACTCATAACTAGTCTATCGAAAATGATCAACATTGTGCGTTAGATGTGATCTGCACTTAGAAAAATATATGTGCGCATTTTTTAAAATAAAAATCGATGAAATTTAATCATTTGTCATATGATCGAGAAATTGACAATCTATAAATGATCTAAAATTACCATTTTTTTTAGGTAGCATGATGAGCGGTTATTTTGTTATGACAATTTGAGTTATGACAACTTTGCCCTCGCACCTATATTTTGTACCATTTCGTGTAATGTCTTATGTAATATCCTAAATATTTTTAGATGTTAGTTTGGGGAATATGAATATTTGAGAATGACTCATATGCATATTTTATACTATTTTGTGAACTTGAGGACTTAAGAGCAATAGAGCTGGTGACTAGTGACTTTTAGCAAATTTGTGAATGAGAATCATGAAAAGGGCCTTAATGAATTTTTTTTTTGTCATGCATGGATCTTGCTGGTTAGTGACCTAGAAGTGGTTTAGAGGAGGTGGTATTAAATTACAATCTAGAGTTAGGAGAGGTGGATTAATGAATTGGATGAAATAATGCATAATTAGGGTTATAAATACCTACATAAGTCTTGCCTTCAAGAAATGAGAAACAAGATCTTTGGAGTTGAAGTTTTCATAAGGTAAACTTAGAAACTTTATTCTATTTCAAGAGTTGTAGATTATTAACATAAGAGATGATGTAATATTGTATATTTTGTTGTGGTCACAAGGTTAAGTTTATCGAGTTTAGTGTTGGAATGCTTCGTTGAAGCTTAGAAGCAATCAAATTCAGAAGCTATAGGTGGGTAACAACTTTACTACTCTAATTTCAATTATACATGTTAGAAAAGCTATATACATTGTATTACATGAGTATTCATGCTTAGATTGATTGAATCATGTGTAAATTGCTGTCAATTAATTGCGTGAAAGTACGGTAAAATTAACTTAGAATCATTTTACAGTTTGTGTCATGAATTTTCAACTTACCTCCGAAAATCATTTCTCTTTAACTGGATAGAATATAAAGTTGAAACTTTTATATGTGTATCCCGTTTATGTCTATAATATCTCCACAAAATTTTATGTGGTCTAGATATCGTTTGGTATTTTAAACAAATCCAAACCTAGGACTGGTTGACAGTTTTTCCTTGGTTCTGAAAAATTGTACACCTTATGTTTCTAACCATTTTAACCTCTTATATGCAGTATTTTGAAGAAATTCAAAACTAATAAATTGAAATAAATTAGTTAATCTTTTTCTCGAGTCTAAGAAATCAAATTTTCATTAAGTGTGAGATTTTTGGTGACTTTTATAAGTAGCAAGAGCTATAGTTTTCAAGAACCAGGATCTATTATTTTGCACATGGACTTAGACAAAGCAATTGTAGTTAAATTGAAATGCTATTAACTACAATGTTGTAGTAGACTCATTCACGTTTCATATGAAACTAAGAAATCCATTTTCTGATAAGTATTAGAATTTATATGGTTTTTGCAAGACTGCTATATTGATGTCCACAGACAGAGTTGAATATTCAAACGATGGATTCTATATATGAGACTGATGATAGGCCCGGTAAATCCACGTGTGTGGACTAGGGGTAGGCTAGTAGGTCCATAAATCCGAGAGAATGACTTGGTCAAATCCAAGGGAATGATTGTGACTTAGCGGGGCCCGAGTCTGGTAGAGTTAAAGAACTCTAAGGGAAGAGTGAAATAGGGTCAGTATGACCAAGATTCTAGTTTATGTGGAATGTATGTCCGGAATTTAGAATGTTAAGTCTACATTATATTTTGCATCACTTAGTGAACAATTTGCATTAAAAGAAGATATAACTAAAATAATGACAGACATGGTCGGTAAAGAGCTGAGGCTCCTAGGAATGTCCGAGACCAAGGATATGCTCAGTAAATCCACGTGTGTGGGTTACGGGTAGGCCAATAAGGTCTGTAGTTATAGAAGATCGATTCGCTGATGTTTGTGGCTAAGGATACACCCGAAAAATCCTTGTGTGTGGGCTAGGGGTAGCCGGGAAGGTCCATGAAATGGTCGGTAAATAGTTGTGGCTCCTAGGAATGCTTGTGACCGAGGATACAAATCCACATGTGTGAGCTAGGGGTAGGCCGATGAGGTCCAATATCCTGGGAGTTCGACTTACATGTGATTGGGTTTAGGTATGCATAGCAAGGGATTGAATCTATATTGAGAAGAAAATGCTTAGTAGTTTGTAATTGGGAACTATGTTGTATGAGCGGCATAGCGTTCCAAACAATCATGCATTAGAATAGTAAATCCAACCGGTACATATAAAACTTACGAAGTAGTATCTTGTTGGAGAACCATTAATGATATAAAAATTGACATTTTTTTGGTATAACTGTTTCATTTAGAATTGCCATTAATTATTAACTCACCTTTAATATAATTGAATAGAAATTCAATAATGTTGTTCGAATTTTTACCGCCAACCTCACAAACTGATGATCCCACAGATTGTGATTTTGCAGGTAAGTTTGCCAGAGGAGATAGCGTACAAGTATAGCATCCTGAGGGTCTGTCACGATATTACTCCATGTGGCTTGGACGTGTAGTAAGATTCTTTGTATTTCCATGTATTATATTTTGTTTATGTACTCAATTAATGTAAAAGATTCTGGATGTGTCACAGATTTTTAGTGTATGAAATTCGGGTCATTTCTGAGTGGTATTAGACCCAACTTCAATTAGTAGTACTAGATATAGTTTGCGAAATGGGCATAGGATGACACTAGATGCATTTCTTTTAGTTTGGGGTCGTAAATTCTATGGTTGTTTTTTAACCTAGCATTTATGATATATTGTACGTAGACTGATTTTTTTCTCTCATTTCCTCTTTCGGTAGAATGACCAGAAGTAGAGCTAGGAATAACCGTGCTGAGGAAGAAAATGTCAAGACCAATGGTAATGAACTCAACTTAGAGACGAAACTTTCCAGGGTTTATTAGACTTTGAATACATTCATGAGGTCAAATGTGGCCCAAAATACTAGAGCCAGATTAACGCAGGGCCGACAATACTAACTCAAGGCCCAGTCAGATAGGTCGAGTTTTTCAAACGGATGAAGTCGGTTGTATTCAAAGGGCAAGCCGACCCTACTGCAGCCAATGACTAGATTAGATAGATACAGATAGTGTTCAAGGTACTGGAAACACCGGAGGGCAGAAAAGTAAAGTTGACTGTTATCCAAATAGAGAATGATGCAAGGGGCTTGTGGAAGTCAATGAAAAGGACTTGGGGTAATGCGCTAGTGACTTGGGTCCTTGGAAGAGTACAATGATTATTACTTCTCCTTGGACATTCAGAAGAAGAAAGCAATGGAGTTCCTGAACCTACAACAGGGAGGCATGACAGTCAGGGAGTATGAGGCTAAGTTCACTCAACTCTCATGGTATGTGTCTGAACTGGTAGTAGATGAAGCCAGAAAGGCTAGGATGTTCGAGTAGGGTTTGAGGCTAGGGTTGTGGTCTCGCATGATACCCTTATAAATTCGAAGGTTCAAGAAGTTAGTGCTAATGTATGTAGTCACTGAATCAGATATGGAGCAATACCAACTGGTGAGAAACAAGAGGAACAACTGGAATAAAGGCAAGAGATCTGTAATGTCAAACCACTATAGAGGGAAGCCCCAACACAAGGTCAAAATAAGCAAGCATGTTTATTGGAGTCAAAATGAGTTGACTTGAGCTCGAACCTCCACTTATGGAATTAAATAAAGAAAGACAAATGGTGGACTTGGACCAACAAACATATAAGAGAGAGCATCAAAGCAAATAAATAAATTCCATATAACTTCAGGCCAACCACTAGCGGAGTGTTCAAGATTGGTTTACTTGAGATTTTTAAGCACTGGAACTGGGGTCAAAATGGAGATTATATATCCAGTGTCCTTCTCCTAAGTGATTGACTAATTTGATGTCTAAAGAATTTCATGTAATCGATAGCTTTCATTTTTCTGTTTAGAAGTGGTATTTTGTTGGTTCTAAAAAATCGAATGAAAATTCTGTGAAAACTTAGATCACTGTTAGTGGTTTACCTCCTTCATGTGATTCATCCCAGCTTTTCTCATCCATGTCCAAGAGTTTAGGTGACTTGGTTGGAATTTCTTCTACTACTTTCCTTCCTAATGGTTGTCTAGAGTTTATGCTGATTTTGTATGTCCCCAGGAAGCACAGTAGGATTTATGAGTATGATCATTGGGTCGGAGGCAAGTGTTTCTCTATCTCAGTTTCTTGTGATGATCATGTGATTTCAAAGCCTCCACAGTCTGCTCATCTTACTAATATTTGTCACTGCTTATTTGGGTGGGGAGCAAACAGATAGCGAGTTAATAATTGAAGGAAACTATTAAAAGTCAAATTCGTGTCCCTGGCCGTCAAAGACGGTTAGAGCTCCTGAGAATGAATCTATATCATTGATTGACCACCGTGATTTGAATCTGACGGTTGCTGATGCGACCGATGGACATGCAAAAAGCCTGAAACACCGGGGAGTGGCCCCGGCGACAGACCCCCGGATGCTTAAGTCAGATTTAGAAAGAGAGAGAGACAGAATGAGAGTGAAAACTGGCAAATTGTTGACTGTAGATGGGGAGGGGTATTTACAGGCCTGAGAGATATTTCAAGAGATTAATTTGTGTCCGTTGGATCGATTTAACTACCTTATCTCTTTCATGTCTCTCCCCTTCAAGAGATAAGATATCATTGTTTTGACTCCTAGCCAGCATGGGCTGGGTTCTCCCCTAGTAGGCCTAGTCTGTCACTTTTTTATGGGTTTGGAAGAAGCCCATATCTTGTAGTGGGTCCAGACCTGTAAAAGAGGTCTGTGCTGGCTAATCTGCCTATAGATGCTTTGAGATCTGTGCAAAAATCGCACGGCTCTGATCTGCTGTGATTTTTACCATCATCATTAGCCCCCCACTCCCGGAAGGCAATTTTCTTGGACTTCGGGGAATAGTACGGCTTACTTTTGGAATCTGGCGTATAATCGTAGCAGTCGGAGTATTCGGAGATACCTGAAACTGATCTGTGGCTTCTGAAGGCGGTGAATATTTTCCTGGATTTCTCCATAGTTCTCTAGATTTTTCCGAATTTTTTAGAATTCTTCCATATTTCTTCGGATTTTAAAGAATTTTCTGAAATTTTTCCCAATTTTAAACTCACTTTTTCGAATTTTATAATTAATAAATTCAATTTTTATTAATTTTCAGAATTTTTTTATTAATTTTCTGAATTTAAATAATTATTTTTGAATTTTTAAATTAATTTTTTGATTTTTAAAAGATTTTAAAAGATTTTTGGGAATTATTAGAGATCGGCACGCTTTTTGAAGCAATCTGGATCGCTGATCAGGTGACAGCTCGCCCGCTGAGTGTAATCCAGCGGTTGTGATGGTATTGAGAGACATGGCTTCATTTGAGATGTCAATTCGGCTTCATTTGAGATGTCAATTCAAGAGTGTGTGAGATTCTCGGGAAGATCCGACGGCCGTAACCCGTCTTCATGCACCCCTCAGCTCGGCAAACGAACTCGCCGAGCTCCTTTCATCCCCTTTGGTGGTGTAGCTCAGCGCCGATGGAGCTCGGGGAGGTTGCAGTGAAGATCTCGGCAGCGAGGGATTTGACTAGGGTTTGGCGAGGTTATTGGAGCTCGGCGAGAAGCATTGAGCTCGGCGAGACCTGATGCTAGAACTCGGTGAGGCAGCTCGGCGAGTTTCACAGCTCGATGAAGTGGCCCTGGATCTCAGCGAGGTTGACGAGGGTCACTTGGAGCTCGGCGACAACGCATTTAAGCTTCGTCGAGGGGGTTGCATCATCGAACACCTTCGAAGTTTCCTTCATCTTTGGAGCTCGGCGAGACGGAGGGAGTTCAACGAGTTGTAGCTCGGCCAGAGTAGCTCAGCGAAAGTGGGAAAGGATAGTTCGGCCAGAGTGGGAGAGAATAGCTTGGCCAGTAGTTTTCTTTGAGCTTGGCAGAGCTATGGTAGAGCTATGGCGGAGCTCTACAGAGATTGAGCTCGGCGAAGGAGCTTGGCAAGATTTGAATTCAGCGAAGCTTTGGCGAGAAAGAGTTGGCGCTCGAAGTTCGGGTGCGCTGCGAAGTTTTGGGCCGATGATCGGGGGAGCTTGGAGTGCTTCAGTCGAGTTCAGATTTTTTGGCAGAAAAAATGTTTTGGAAGAGGAAGAAGAAGGAAAAACGAAGGAGGGTTGCGGGAATTTGGGTTTGGATCCGTATCCGCATCCCATTGGACTTTTACTTGGGTTTTTGGTGGCTTTGTATGTGGGTTTTGTTCGCAATTCTGAACTTGACCCGAACCTGCTCTATTCCTTTCTTATTTTCCTCTTCTATTGAGCCCACAAGTATCTAGGGAATTTTTTGAAGTCTTTTAGGACTTGGATTTGCATATAATTATATATATATATATATGTGTGTGTGTGTGTGTGTGTGTGTGTGTGTGTGTGTGTGTGTGTGTGTGTTGTTGCTTATACACAAACACAAATATATATATATATATATATCTGTGTGTGTGTGTGTGTGTGTGTGTGTGTGTGTGTGTGTGTGTGTGTGTGTGTGTGTACCCAGCTTTTTTACTTCATAACCCTTGATTGGTGGATCACGCACGTATATAGCTGAACTATCATGTGTAGACTTGTTGTTTGCATCTAGCAAGATTATAGAGGCAATTCTTGGACGGAATTGGACGTAGAAACTGCCGTTTGATCTTGGCGAGTTTAGAGACAACTTTGAGATAGAGTTAATGTAGAAACTGCCTTTTGACCCTGATGAGTTCAGAGATAGCTCTGAGATAGAGTTGATGTAGAGCTCACTGTTTGATCCTAGTGAGCTTAGAGAGAACCCTATGATGGAGTTGGTTCAGAAACTGTCGTTTGATCCCGACGAGTTTGTAGGGTGAGTTATGAGATAAACCTGAGCATGAACTTGTTGTTTAGCCCCAGAAAGTTTATAGAGGCAACTCCATGATGGAGTTGTGTGCTGAACTTGTTGTTCGTTCCCAACAAGTTTAGAGAGAACTCTATGACGGAGTTGAACATTGTGCTTGCCGTTTGACCCCAACAAGTTTGTATAGAACTCTGCGATGCAGTTGGATGTTGAACTTATTGTTTGCGCCTAGAAAGTTTTGTTGAGAGCGTGACGGGTTTAGTTATTAAGCTCGGCGTTTGTGCCCGGCAAGTTTTGTGAGGGCGGCTCCGTAATGGAGTTGTGCATAGAGCTTGCCGTTTGCACCCGACAAGTTTGGAGAGACAACTCTTTGACGAAGTCGGATGGCTGAGCTTGCCATTTACGCCCAGCAAGTTTGTAGAGAACTCTGTGATGGAGTTGGGCTTTTGAGCATGCCATTTGTGCCCGACATTTAATAGTGAATTCTGTGACAGAGTCGGATGTTTGAGCTTACCGCTTGTGCCCAACAGGTTTAGGGAGACAACTCTTTGACTGAATTGAGTGTTGCACTTACTGTTTGACCCAACAAGCTTGGAGAGGTAATTTCGTGATGGAGTTGTGTGTTGAACTTGTTGTTTGTATCCAACGAGTTGTTTGGGAGAATTTGAGCGAAGACAAAGGCATCGAACTCGTTGTGTAAAGCCAACGAGTAGTTGACGGAGCTCAAGTGGCAATCAGAGCATAGAACTCGTCGTTTGGAGCCAGCGAGCTGTTGACGAAGCTCGAGCGAAGACAAAGGTGTTGAACTCATTGTTTGGAATCAACGAGTTGTAGACACAGCCTGAGACAAGCCCAAGGCATTGAACTCGTTGTCTGGAGCCAACAAGTTATTGATGAAGCCTGAGCGTAGAGTAAGATGTCAAACTCGTTGTTTGGGACCAACGAGTTGTAGACGGAGCTCATGCGGAGAGTAGAGTGTTGAACTTGTTGTTTGGGACCAGCAAGTTGTAGGCGGAGCTCATTCAGAGAGTAGAGCGTTGAACTTGTTGTTTGGGACCAGCAAGTTGTAGGCGGAGCTCATTCAGAGAGTAGAGCGTTGAACTTGTTGTTTGGGACCAACGAGTTGTAGGCGGAGCTCATGCGGAGGGCAGAGCTTCGTACCCATTGTTTGGTGCCAACGGGTTATTGAGTGAAGCTTGAGCAAAGACCAAGGCGTTGAACTCGTTGTGTAGATCCAACGAGTAGTTGACGGAGCTCATGCTGACTATTGCTGCTTGCTGTAAGAGCTAGTGCTGTACTGGACTGGGAAAAAGTAAGCGTCTGATCAGATTAATCAATAAATAGGGTTCGATCGCTCATCGCTGCTTAGCTTTGAATCCCGACTAGCATAGAATTCCTCGTTTCATTAGATGTTACTACGAGCCAAGCTAAGCTACTATTTGAGATTGAGATGATCCCCTTCTATCTTACTACTATTTCGGTGCTGGTTATCGATAGATAACACCGCCCTTCTTACGGAGCTATTAGTCAAGTCTTGTCCCTTCATCAGATTCGATTGAAGTCGTGTGCGTATTCCTGGATGAACCCCGTAGTGCGGATGTAGGTATCAGAAAGGGGTAAAGATTATGTGTATGCCCCAATGTGGGGTCATACCCCTTCATTCATAATTGCATAAATCATTGATCCTTATATACGTATCAACAACCTGAACAAATTGCCTCTTATAATGAAGGCTCGAGGTAGAGGTTTATTGGTTGGGGATTCATGCATACTAATCGAAAGGGATTGAATCCTAAATCTATCGATCTCTCGTCGTTAGTAATGAATTGTTATTCTGCTCAATCTAATGATCCTGAGTGGAATGGCCTAGAATAATGAAGTAGAAAGCTAGATTCTATACGTATTCAAAAGTCCCCCCACTAATCCAGAAGTTTTGGATTGACTGGCAACGGCCAATTTCAGAATATGAATTGGAATCTCTAGCTGCACAAGGCCAGTATGTGAATACTTGGAGATTGTAGTACAAGGTAGGCGGTCTTTGCTACTTTGCTTAGTTTATAAGATCGCTTGTAAGGCGGGGATAAGTAGGGTATTTTCTAAAAGAGTCTCGATTCGCGTCAATCTGTACATGAGCAGAGCAGCGAACTCGTTGTTTGGGACCAACGAGTTATAGATGGAGCTCATGCGGAGAGTAGAGCGTTGAACTCGTTGTTTGGGACCAATGAGTTGTAGACGGAGCTCATGCGGAGGGCAGAGCATCGAACTTGTTATTTTGTGCCAACAGATTGTTGAGTGAAGCTTAAGCGAAGAGCAAGACATTGAACTCGTTGTTCGGGGCCAACGAGTTGTAGACAGAGCTCGTGCGTAGAGCAGAGCATTGAACTCGTTGTTAGACAGAGCTCGTGTGTAGAGCAGAGCACTGAACTCGTTGTTCGGAGCCAACAAGTTATTCATGGAGCCTGAGCGAAGATCAGGGCGTTGGACCCGTTGCTCTATGTTGATGCGTAGTTGGCCGGAGGAACTCAAGTGGCATACGTAGCACCGAACTCATTTTTAGAGCGAATGAGTTTTGGGTATTCTGAACCTTCTTAATATTGAAGTGAAGCCACTTGTGCTTGTTTAGCGTTAAGGTGATTTCATTCCTCTCTTTGTTGACAAGTAGCTGCGTACATCGAACGAGGTCCTCAGGATATAGAGTTTGCTCTCCTTCGTGATATGCTGTGCTTAGACTTGGGACTCTCCCGTTCGCACGATGCTTTAAGCGAGACGGAGTTGGAGCTTGCTCAAGTGAAGGTGGTCGGATAAATCTGGAGCTTGTCTTCCTAAGGAAAACTTGTCTTGAATTTCATCATCAAGAGTTGAGGCGACCATATGGAGCTGTTAGCTTGTGGGAGGCTGGTGAAGAGGTTTGTTTCCCTTAGGTAGAGCATCTTTCCAGTGTGTAGCTGGAAAAATAGCTACATGACTATCACGCTCCGCTTCCCAAAATACGGGAATACGAGTCCGTGACGAAGGCCCAGCGAATGATATTAACATCATCCATAAGCTGTACCAGTCTTAACTCAACAACATAAAAAGAAATAATCACAACCACGCAGAAAACATAATCACATAAACAAATATCGAGATAAAACATGCAGTAGTCCAACATAATAACCAACAACTGGAAATAAACAACAAATATGGGTCAACAAAGCCCGGGATACAAAGTTCAACAAAAGTAACAATGCGATATGAAAAATAAAATGGAAGAAACAATTTATTGCGAAGCAAGCTCCTACTCCAATCCTAGAAGAACTGCTCACTAATGCCTTATGGCAATTCTCCTTGTACACTTGTGGTTGGATCAACTAGAGTGGGAAAAAAATATCCTTAGAATAAGTACGGACAGCAAGTAGTGAAAAGCAAAGAGTAAAGAAACATGGTACATCAAGGAATATGAAGCAAGATCAAAGTCCAAAAGCAACAACAATGTCAATAAACAATGGTCAAGTGTACACGTGTCAACTTAGGTTTATTAGCATTTTATTACCCTATCTAGTGCACGTACTACTGTGTCCCATACCACAGGTTCGGTGCATGCAAAACAGTGTATGTTTTAGACATAGTGGTGGGATCTACAAAGCGTGTACTCAGTGTAACAAGATAACAAGATAACAAGATAATAAGATAACATGCTAACAAGATAACGTGATAACATGATAATAAGGTCACAAGTATTTCTCTACCTTCTATGTCAATAATCCATGTAAACAAGAAGGGCCCTACTGAGTACATTTTCTGAGATTATCCACTACTAAGTCAACCCTCATTACCCCAGCTTGATTAATATTTCATTAAATCATTCATGATCATGCAATGTGTATAAGAGTGTCAAGGAGATGATAAGCATGAAACAAAATGATGCGATGCATGATAATATACACGTAATTGTAAATCTGAAAAGAGCAGACACAGCAGTACTAAAACAGTAATAATTCACAAACTATAATTCGGAATTCAATTCCGTCATAAGGGATGTAAACTAGACATATGAGGGCTACAATTCATATTCAGTAAGTTTCAATTGATTCTGACTATAACTAGGTCGATTACCCTAATCTTTACAGGTTAAGGGTTCTAGCAGCAGCTTATAGTCAAAATTCTATGTATGAAATCAAGGTGTAAAATCAATATAAAAATCTATAAAAATTAGGAAAGGATCCTAAGCATGTCTAATAAGTTTCAGGAGAGTTTCATGTCATTACACTACTGTTATCAAAGTGTTTCAACTGAAAGTTGTGTCGATATTTCACTAATTTTAAATTCTGAAAATACAGACCAGCAGTGACTAAAACTGCAATATCTCACAACTCACAGATCGGAATCTAGATCCGTAAAGTGTTATGGAAATTAGATTCATTAGGCTACAATTCCTTTTTATATAGTTTTGGTTGGTTCTTATTGTAACAGGGTCGAAACCTCAGTGCAAAATAGAACAGGCAGCAAGAAGTAATAAAAAGTCATCATATATATTCATCAAAGTGAATCATCAACATGTTCTTGTATCATGGAATGCATTAATATTAAGGTATAGCAATTAGGATGGATTTTTACAGTGTACAAGCCAATTTTTCACATCATGATTCAATTCACGAGATCTCAATCAATCAACATGTATTCAATCAGTATACATTTCTATATATAAGTTTCTAGTCAATTTTTTCATATCGTGTGTGCATGCAAGCTTAGGTTTGAATCAATGGATGTTGGCACAAAGTCAAGGATATTTCGGTTTAGCTCGTGTAAAAAGGTACACAATGCAATATTACGATAATCGAAAGAGAGCTACATACAGAGATCATTAATCTTGAATTAGAAAAATTAAATGAGTTCAAGTGGACTTGCCTTTTATGTAAAAGATTCGAATATGCGAAATATAACGGGATCAGAATTTCGGGCGACGAACCACGAACACAGGAATACGCAAGCAGGAGCGCTCTACGTGCAAAATAGCAAATAGCACACCCAACACCGGATCAGCCCAACTCCAATAGCAAAACACCAAAACTTAGATCGAATCTCCTTCACAAACACAAAACACAACTTCACGATCCCCCAATCTCATACTCCAACCAACAGCAAACACCCAAAATAAACCACTCTCTATTCTTCTTTTCAACAGCAGATTCCAACGGCCAGAGCTTATAGTAACTCGGCAGCAATGCTTGGGCTCGGTCTCAACTTTGGTGATGAGCGGCAAGGCAAGGCAATAGCAGGGCAGTATTGAAGGGTCGTCGACTGCCTGCGGTGATGGTCGATGGTGCTGGAGGGGTTCGACAGGAGATAGGGACGGCAGAGACGAGGTCTGGGTGGGTCTCAGTGGTTGGGAGGGACAGGGGAGGCCGGGGGTCACGATTGGCGATGAGGAGGGTGGTGGTCACTGGTGTAGTGGTCAGAGAGATGGAGGGGTTGGCGACTGGCGATGAGGGGGTGATGAGGAGGGTGAGCAGTGAGATTGGAGGGGTTGGCAGTGGCGGTGGCGAACAGGTTGACTGGGTGGCTAGGTCGTGCACTGGCGGTGGATTGCATTGACGGGTGTGCAGTCGAGACAGGGTGACGGGAGGGAGGAGGTGAGAGGTCAGGGAAGGTGAAGAGGCGGAAGGGTTGTAAAGTGATGGGTTAGGGGTGTGAATAGTGAACGGGGTAGTTTGGAAGATGAAGAGTTATTTTGGCTATTTTGGTTTTTGGGAGAGAGAGAGAGAAAGAGAAGGGTTATTTAATAATAAAATAATGGGAGTAAAATGTGGGTAGTTAGGAGATACGGGAAATTGTGGGGGAGGAGATCTGGGTTGGTTGTTAGGGAGAATATGGGTTTGTGGGTTTGGGTAGACAAGGATTTGGGTTTAGGTACCAATAAGGAAATGAGTTTGGCTAGATAATAGTATGGGCTTGGAAATGGATTGGACTAACAAAAGATAACAAGGATAATAATAATAATAACAATAATACAAGAATAATAAATTTCAACAGAAGGCCCATAACGAGCCCAAGACCCAAAATATATTAAAATAGATAAGAGAACACTACAAAATACAAGAAAAATCCGTACAACCGGAAACAGAGGTTACAATGACAGTTTTTCGTACAGTGTTCGCAGGACTTTTGGTAGTGACTCCTAGACAAGGAACATAGATTCATTGTAATTCTGCTGTTGTAATGAGACTTATAGTTTGTGGAATAAGAAGTCTTCTACGTGCCGGTGTCTTGCCCTGTGATTCATCGTCATGGGGGTTGGCTAATCGTATGAGCTGCTCTTGGAGAGAGTTAGACTCTGGACTTGCCATTTTGCATTTGTAGATGTCTGTAGTGGTACTGGATTTGAATATATGAGTTTGCGATAGTTCTGTGATTTGAAGAATTCCTTTCATATGCTTGATCCTTGCTGTCATGGTTCAGGTGTCATCGAATGGGTTCTTTGTAGCTAAATAACAGGGCCTCAAGTTTGTTGCGTATAGCTAATGAACCGTCGATGGTGTATGACGGAGTTTGGCATTGCTCCGTCTTGAACTCAGCTAGTTGTAGGGACAACTCTGAAGGAGATTTGTTTTCCAAACTTGCTATATGGGTCCCCTAACAAATTGTGAGAGTCACATAGAGTGGAGAGATGAACTCTAAGTGTTGCTTTTTACAAGTGTTTCTTGAGTAACTGCGATCCACGATTTTGGACCTCTTAATCTGTCGTTGGGGAAATTTAACTAGTTGCAGGAACAGATCGAATGGCGAGTTAAACTCTGAACGTGTGTGATTGCAGGGTGCGAGAGTAACTCTGAGCCATGGGTATGGATTCCAAACTTGTTAGTTTGAGTATTAACAGGTTGTAGGAGCAGACCAAATAGCGAAGCGCACTCTGAGCTTTCTTCTTTGCAAATTGCGAGAGTCTCTTTCGAGCCATGGGTATGGACTCTGAACCGGTCGTGCACTGTGAACTTACATTATTGCAAAGTGTTAGAGTCTCTTCGAGCCATGGGTATGGACTCCGAATCTGTCTTACGGGAAGATTTGTAACAAGTGTTCGGTGCCATTTGTGTGAATAAGTTTGGCACTCGATTCGTTGTATAAGTCTCCAAGGAACTTTAACTAGTTTTAGGAACAGATCGATCGGTGAGTTGTGCTCTAAATGTGTGGGATTGCATGTTTTGAGAGTAACCCTGTGTCGTGGATTTGGATTCCAAATTTTTGTTGTGGAAAGCTCATAACGAGTGTTTAGCGCCGCTCTAAGTATAAGTTGGGCGTTTAGCTCGTTGTTTGCTTTGATGAATTAACAGGTTGTAGGAGCAGATCGAATGGTGAAGCGCACTCTAAACTTGCTTCATTGCAAATCGCTAGAGTAACTTTGAACCATGGGTATGGACTCCGAACCCGTCTTGTAGGAAGCTTTTAACGAGTTTTTGGTGCCGTTTTTGTGTACATGTTTGGCCCTTAACTTATTGTATGCATCCATAAGGTTGTACAAGAATTTTGCAAAAACTCATAATATGTTTTATTGGAAAATAAAACTAAGCGGCTGCTCTAGTGGCTGACCGTTATTACAAATTGGAAAAATTTGCTGGGAAATTGAACTAAGAGGCTGCTCTAGTAGCTGGCCGTTATTACAAATTGAGAGAATTTTCTACTACTATTAAGAGAGGACGTTTGAGACATCCTCATTCACCTTCAAGGTGTTCCACTTCCAAGTTCTGCTGATATCTCCATGCCCCCCGAGTCTTCAAGTTGATGAGCCGTTAGGCGAACAACTTGGCAGTCCTTGCCTGGACTTGCCTGTTTCGGAGGGAGCCCCCCATTGTTTTGCGTAGAGAAAGAAAAATCTTCTGATGAACCAATATGTTTAGGCAAGATTATTTGTTTTCGTTGAATGAGCGAAGTGGCTTCGGGTGAAGGATTCAGGTTTATTATCGTGTTATGATGAGAACTAGCTTGGACCTAGTGAGAGATGATTTGGCAGGTTTGGAAGTTCTTGGTAGAGTTGTTTATGGCAGAGGCTTCAAGCTCGTTTATCGTCGTGGAATTATTGTGATTGCTTTCTGGTGGTAGCTCTATAGCATAGAGGGGGAGAACCAAGCCCCAATTGTAGCAGTGCAACATGCTCGTGTTTCCTGTTGGCTTCTTACAGCTTGGCCTACGCCAGCTATTGTTGGGAACTTCATTTTAATGTGAAATATGGAGGCAACTGCATAGAATGTCGCTAGGCCGGGTCGGTCGAATATAGCATTGTATGCAGTTTTAACATCGACTACCATAAAGTCCAGTGCTTCCGTTCGAATAGCAGGGGATTTTCCTGCTATCACATCCAGTGTGACGATGCCTTCTGCTTGAACGGGGACACCAGAGAATTCGTGGAGTGTATAACCCGCTTGCTTGAGTCGGTCTCGAGAGAGCTTGAGGGCCTCGAATGTGGCCATGAAGAGGATGTTTACTGAGCTTCCGTTGTCCACAAGGATGCGGCGTACCTCATGATTTAGCATGCAAAGGTTTATGACCAATGTGTCGCAATGAGGTGTTCAGACACCTTCTAAGTCCTTGTCAGAGAAAGATATCGGGACCCCTATGCATTTGGCAGGTGGAATGTTATCTATGGAGTTGACTTTCCTGACGAAAGCTTTGCGGGAGGAGTTGGAATCTCCCCCCATCGTGCCTCCATGAATGGAGTGGAGGACAACCATGTGTTGAGAGTCTTACAACTCGTATAGCCTCTCTTGACGATTAATAGCTGCCCAAGGCGGAGGATTTTCAGCGCCATTTTCTTTCTGAACGAAGTTGGAGAGATAGCCCCATCGAATCAAGGCTTCCAGTTCTTCTTTAAGGGCTCGATAGTTATCAGTAATGTGTCTGTAATCTCTGTGAAATGTGCACCACTTATTTTTGTCTCTTCTCCTGCTAGGCGTTGACATCGTGGAGGGAGGGCAGATTATTCCATCCTTCTTAACCTCCATGAGGATGGATAATAGGCTTGCATTGAGAGGAGTGAACTTGCTGAAGCGTGGAGCTAGAGTTGGATGGCGTGAACTTGAACCGTTTTTCTAAAACTTTCTGAGTTCTTCCTCGCTTGTATTCTTCCGTTTGTTCTCGAAAGATGAATCATTCTTGCCTTGAGAATAGAAAGCTTCTTCTACCCAGATGTACTTGTCACTCCTTTCCAGGAGCTCAGTGAAACTTTTGGGTGACTTTTTGGCGAGGGAGGCTTTCAGGTCTTTGTTAATGACGTTGTGGTAGAAAACTGCAGCCGCTATTGAAGTGTTCATGGAGGAAATTGTCCTTGCTTCAGCTGTAAAGCATTTGACAAAGTCTTTTAGTGGTTCTTCATCTCTTTGCTTTAGTTCTAGCAGGTAGACACTGGTTTTTTCGGCTCTCTGGCTAATAATGAAGTGCGTAATGAAGAGCTCATCAAGATGATTGAAGGAGAATATTGATTCTGGAGTCAGGCGCGAGTACCATTCCCTTGCTGATCCTTTCAGTGTTACAGGAAATGTCCGACACATGAGTGCGTCAGTGGCATTATAGACCATCATAAGTGTTTTGAAGCTCTCGATATGGTTAGTCGGGTCTGATTCTCCGTTGTAGGATTCAAATTGAGGAGCTTTGAAGTTCCTTGGAACAGGTGCATCGAGGATGGTTTTGATGAAGGAAGGTTGACTAGGGCGGTAGGCCATGCTGGAGCAGTTTCTCTCACTCTTCATCTGTTCTAGACATTTCTCTACTTCTTGGATTCGGCGAAGGACTTGATTGTCCTTCTTTTGAGATCCGGTTGATTCCGCGGATCCTTCATTCAGGGGGAGGCCCAGACCTTGAATCCCTTGGAGAGCATGGAGGATGTCAAGTTTGAATTTATCCAATTCAGCCCTTGTGATTGGGGCGTTTTGCCCTCTGTTCTGCACAGGAAGACTTTGACTCTCATGTGTCGGGTTTCCCAATGCTGGACGCCCCATGTGAGAGGAGGATTGCCTTGATCTTTATCTAGAAGGATAAATTCTCTGGTTTTCTTGATGTCCCGAACGGGAGGCCTCAGATCGGGCGTGCCTCTCGTTCAACCTTGTTCGCAGGGTGGCTTTTGGTTGCTTGTTATTGATGATCTAGCAGAGATATCTAGACCCCCGTGGGCCTCGCAAGGTGTAACACCCCGGATTCCAAATAAGCATGAATTCGAAGTTCCACAGGATCTTTACACTTCACTTCGTACAATTTTACAGGGAATTTAGAACTTTTATACAACAATGTTTACATCAACGCAGCGGAATTATCATTATAACATGATACATGAAATAAACAACAATTTGGATATTCTTTAAGAAGCATTCCTTCTTTAGTCTTTTCATTCATTTTATCCTGTATAGAAACTGTGGACACGTCAGTTGCATACAACTGACGCTAGGATATAATACATCAATTTTTCTTACTTGGAAAGCACACACTTGATCACAAACAAAGCTAAAGGGGACTATCTTATTGATTTCGTGTGTGAATGTGCACTTAGTCTTAAATGCAGTTACTTATTATTTCATGACACTAATGCGCACTTATTCAAACTTATGCATCCCATTCTACATAAATCCGAGGGCATATCCTTAATCGTACTTCGTCTTGTAGGGTTGGATCCCTCGCTATGAGTTAAACTACTACAGTTACTACGGTAAGTATCCTAGATGATTTATGAATTATGAGCCCATGTCCAGACAGCCTGGAGGGAAACACGTCATGACATGACGCATCATGCAGACAACCTAGGGACAATTTGCCTCCGTCATGGAACGATGGCACTATGTAGTCACTAAGCACCCCACAAGCATCACCACGGTCCCGATAATTCCGGAGATGTATCCACGTCATGACATGATGCATTATGCAAACATCCTGTGAATACTCTCACACCGTAGATCCGAGGCCCTCATACTTGTGTTTTTCTCTTACTTTCATCACATCTTCACTATAGTGTAGTCCTTAGATATTTGAATCATAAATAAATTTACACCATAGAGTTAGCGTTACCTCTACACCGGTCTTAAACATCAATTGTTAACCACGACCCAATCTTGGTTTTTTATCACAACATTTCTCTTCAAAACATTCATTCATGTCGATGTAAGGACTTAGCTAAACTCTAGTTTTCAACCTCTTTTCATGTTCATCAAAAATGAGTGTTTATACTCACAAATTTCCACATTTCATCATGATCTTTTTATTTCATTTTCCATGCATACTTGCATATATTAAGCATCAAATTTCGTATTTAACTTACCACATCTCATAATTTATTCTCCACATAATTTATTGCATTCACATTTTTTCTCTTTCTTTAATTATACTAAAACCATATTTTAAAGAAAATTTATCAAGTTCTTTAATCCATTTTAATATAAAACCACATCCAATCTTCAAAAAATACATTAAAAAATTGTAGAATTATTTTTTCATAAAGTCTAGATAATATATAAAGAACAATAGATTTTTTCCCCAATTTTTTATTACTCTTAAAACTCAAAATTAAACCCACAAATTGAATTTATATAAAAAAATATCAAAACCCAAATAAAAGGCAGAGGTCGGAATCGAACCCAGAGCCAAACCCCTGCCCAGCTACAGTAACAGACCCAAAGCGCACCCGAAGATCAATAAGTCCAGAGTGACTAACCGATATGACATTGCTTATTTATTTTATATGTTCACTGTACTGCATTTTGAGAAAAATCTATTTTTGATAAAAACAGAGCCTCTTCAAGACTCGAACCTGAGACCTTATACACTGTACACATCGCCTTATTCTCACACCGAAAGCCAATATACCTAAATTAGTTCACTGTTATGAAGGGGAGATGAAAAATACTTATACTTTCTGTCTGTTCACAAAATTTTTCTTTACAACTTCGATTTTCTCAATGAACTTATATCTTTCAATTCAAAAATTTCCCTGAATATTCCCTTTAAAAAATAAAGTATAACAGTGATTAAAAACTCTTAATTTAGACATAAAAATAGTTTTCTTTACAATTTATATTATTGACTCAATAAAACTATGGTTTCCTTTCAAAAGAAACAATATAGATCCACTAAGTGCATGTTCTTGTTATATTTTAATTCAACAAGAGTTTAGGAAAAAAGAAATTTCTTTTATCACACTAACATTATATAACATCAATTAACGCATTTTATCAACTAAACATGATAATATCTATTCATCTCAATCTACAACTAAACATAGCAATATCCATTCATCTACAATTAAGCCATTCATTTCACAAGATCATCACACTAGCATGGTTCATTTAAAAATAGATATTCTAGTATAAATTTCGTTAATAAGACACCATGATGAGTTTTAATTCACTAATCACAACCAAATTTTCTCCTTTTCCCTACTAGTCTTTTTAGGCAAATCACATGGCAATTCCAATTAGTTTCTCTAGCATGTTCATGAAATTAAAATCCTAGCATGGTAACTACATTAGAGTAGAGAAATCACCCACCTTCTTGGAGAAAACAACGAAAACTCCTAAAGAAACTCCTTAAAAGCACGATCATCTCCCTTCTCTTCCTAGCTTGTGCAAAAATCCGAGCTCCTCCTCCTAGCAAAACCCGAGCCTTCTCCTTCCTCTTGCTTGGCCGGCCTCCATGGAAAGGAACACAACTCTCTTTCTTTTTCACACACAATTTTTTTTCTCACTCAATCTTTTCCTTACAAAGCCTTTTTTCTTTCTCTTTCCCTTTAGAATTTCTAAATGCAAGTGATAAAGAAAGGCAAAGGAGGAGTATTTATACACATCTCAAGAGAAAATGAAGGGTTGAGATGAGTTTGGATGAAGGGCTAGGATACAATTGGGAGTTAGAAGAACTACCCATTATCAAGCAACCAACTCTCCACTCTCTCCATTCCTCCCACTCCAAGCATATGGCCGGCCTAGTCTTCTTGTCCCCATGTGCCATCACATACACACTAGTTGTTTGTTCATTTAATTGTTAATTAATTTGTTACTTGATCATGTCTATCATACAAGTTGTCTTAATTAATAATAGAATTAATTAGTGGGCTAGTTTAGTGGGCTAAAATTCATGGACTCTTAATTAATTAATTAATTAATTTTAGATGGGCTAGAATTAAACTATTAGGCCTAAGAATTAATAATAGATAATGATAGGCTTTTTAAAAGAGAAGTGAAAAATGTTTGTTCATGACATTAAAACAATTTTTAAAACCAAACACACACATTAATTTGCACGTGCGAAACATGTGAAAATAAATAAAAATTTTATATTTAATTATTTGAAAATTCAGGATGTTACACGAGGCCATTGAATCAGTTGAAGCATTATGGAATGAGATGCGGTCGTACTGAGGATATTGTTCATGCTAGGAGCCCCCCGGTGCATCTTCGTTGGAAAGAGTGTGATTAGGCTGCCGGGGTGACTGCTGAGGAGGAATCTGATCATCCATAGGAGAAGGTGGTTGACGAAGAGAGGTAGTGCGACGGCTGGAGGCCGCCCTTTTACCTCTTAGTCTTGGTGGCATGGAGACAAGCTTGACTTGTGTAGTATTTCTCACAGACGGCGCTAATCTATTGCTGCTTATTTCGGTGTGGGTGGAAACAGATAGTGAGTTAATAATTGAAGGAAACTACTAAAAGTCAAACCTGTGACCCTGACCGTTAAAGACGGTTAGAGCTCCTGAGAATGAATCTGGATCGTTGATTGATAACCGTGATTTGATTCCGACGGTTGCTAATGCGGCTAGTGGACCTGCAAAAAACCTGAAACACTGGGGAGTGGCCCCGGCGATAAACTCTCCGACGCTCAAGTCAGAACCAGAAAGAGAAAGAGAGAATGAAAGTGAAAACTGGCAAATTGTTGATTATCTTTTGACTGTAAGGGGGGAGGGTATTTATAGGCCTGAGAGACATTTCAAGAGATTGATTTGTGTCCGTTTGATTGATTTAACTACCTTATCTCTTTCATGTCTCTCCCCCTCAAGTGATAAGATATCCTTATTAAGGGATAAGAGTTTTGACTTCTAGCCAGCATGGGCTGGGTGTCTCCCCTAGTGGGCCTAGTCTGTCACTTTATATGGGCTTGGAAGAATCCCATGTCTTGGAGTGGGCCCAGACATGTAAAAGAGTCCTGTGATGGCTAATCTGCCTGTAGATAGTTTGAGATCTGTGCAGGAATCGTACGGCTCTAATATGCTTTGATTTTTACCATCATCACTATTAAAGTCTCTCCTGTTGGCTCTTTCAACGTTGGTAGTAGTGGTCCCCAAGGAAGGGTTTTTTTGCTGATGATGATTATAGCTCTGTTGACAATGCCTTGCATGATCCTCTTTTGGTTGTTACTTCTTATGACTCTAATAAGGTACATTTCTTCTTTTTGAATTTCAATTTTGATTTTTACAGTTTGAACTCTTGCATGTTTAGAATTCATGTTCTGTTTTGCATCTCATCCCCTAACATCATCATTGATACTTCATCATATTCAGGGTGATGTTTCTATGAAAAATAGTTTTTCTCCTCTGTCCGATATCTAGTACCTCGCAGTAAAAAAAGAAGTAGACAACAAGTGAAGTTGGTGAGCCGTATGATATGGCTAAAAATGGGGTTAAATCGGGACCGTCCAGATCGAGCACGAATCCTGAAGCATGGGGGTAAAAAAGTAATTTCACATACAGATGGATCCAAAATGGGTATTGGGCCTCCTTCTCACAGGACCAACCACCCGCGAATAGATCCGCTCCAACTGGGCATGGGTCCCGACCCGATACAAGCCCGATCCACCAAGAGGAGAATCAGGCCACTGATTTGATCAAATCAAATCAATAAACCTGATTGGCTCTCACCAGGGAATCAGGGGCTAACTTCCCAAAAACAGAATAAGAGGATTTTCCTCCTAACTGTTAGGCAGGAAATCAGGTCCCAAATCATTCCAAAGGCGACTATAAATACAACCCCTCTACCACCAAGACCAGGTTAATCACTTCTTCACCACTTAAGCTCTTTCTTAATCTTTATCTGATTACTGACAAGAGCGTCGGAGGGTGCGTCGCCGGAATCAACCCCGGTGTCTCGCACTTCCTTGCAGGTTGCGGCGGGAACAAGAAGGCCGAGTCAGCTGTTCAGGTTTTCCTCGGATCCACAAATTCTATCTGTTTACCCCCACACCGAAATCAGCGGTAACAGATTGGCGCCGTCTGTGGGAAAGCCACACGAACAGTCTCAGCCCCTTTTTCGTCGTCCTCTGCAGCCATGCCGCCGAAGAAGAACAGATCCAGAGGGTCGAACCGTGGGGGCAACCCCACCGACCCAGCAACTGAAGCTCCGGTCAATCCTATCCTTCAGCCCGACCTCCCTCCGCTGACCCAGCAGGTCCCACCTCCTCCTCCTCCTACCAAACAGCAGCCCAACAATGGTCCGTCCGGTCATAACGGTCGGAAGGAGAAGCAGCCTCTCAACCCGGGTCATGTCTCCGTCCATAACGGGTCCTCGGACTCGATGGCTTCACATCACCCCGACCTCCGCATCACACTTCTGAACCGTCAGAAAGACGACGACCTCCGTACCCATCTTGACGAGAGGCGGGCCCGAGAGGGAGCCTCCCGCCAGCGTTGAGGTGAGCGGTCGCCACGTCGTCGGGACGGCAGAAGGACCCCGGAGCGCAGAGGCCAAGCGGCGTCCCCCAATCGCCGAGGGAGGAGGTCCCGCTCCCCCAGGGATCGGCATCATCCGAGGGACCGGAATGTGCCTATCAGCCGGGCCGAATTCCTCCAGTTTCAGGAAACCGTTCTGCAGGCCCTCAATCTTCGGCAGAACGTCCAGAATGCTCAGAGGGCTCCGACGCCCCCCAGGGATCCCAGTCCTCGGCGCCGAACCAGGAGCCCTTCCCCGGCTCCCAGCCGCCAGCAGCGGGAACAAAGCCCACGCCGGTCTCAGGATTACCGGCGCCGCAGTCCACGCTCCCCTTCCTATGAAGAGGAGTTCGGAGGGTCATACGACTACCAGCGGAGGGACGACGCGCTCATCCGCCGTATCCATGAGGTGGAGAGGCGCATCGGCCGCATGGACAGGGAGGAAGAGTCCTGAGCCGGAACCTTCCGTCCCAGCCGACCCCCCTTCTCAAGGTCGATCATGGAGGCCCATATACCGAGGAGTTTCAAACCGCCACAGTTTGAAACATACTCTGGGGAATCCGACCCGGTCGACCACGTCGAGAGCTTCAAGACCCTGATGCTGATCCATCAAGCTTCCGACGCAGTGCTCTGCAGGACCTTCCCTGCCACCCTCAGGGGGTCGGCTCGGGAATGGTATTCTAGACTCGCCCCCTCATCCATCTTCTCGTTTGAACAGTTCGAGATGCTGTTCATCACTCACTTCGTGAGTAGCCGGCGAGCCGAGAAGACGAGTCTTTCCTTACTGAACCTGCGGCAGGAGAAGGAAGAAAAGCTGCGGGACTATGTGAAAAGGTTCACCGCAGAAGTCAGGTCGATTGCCTCCCTAGACCAGTCCGTGGCCACCGTGGCGTTCCAGTCGAACGTCCTTAACGCCAACCTCCGATCATCCCTGGCCAAGAAGCCCCCGCAAGACTTCGCGGACCTCCTCCTGAGGTGCGAGAAGTACATCCGGGCAGAGGAGGCCGAAGCCCTTCCACGCTTCGGGGGGCCCTCCGCAGGGTCGAAGAGGAAGGCGACAGGAGAAGAAGGGTCCAAGAAAGCTCAGAAGGACACGGGCGGTCAGCGCCGCCCTCCCCCCAGGTTCGAGAAGTTCACTCCCCTCACCACAAATGTCTCTACTATCCTCATGGAGGTGGAGAAGGAGGGAATCATCCCTCCAGCCCCGAGGATGCACACCCAGGCGAAGAGGAGAAACAAAGATAAGTGGTGTCGTTACCACCGAGACCACGGGCACGACACGAACGACTGCCGGGCTCTGAGAGATGAGATTGAAGCCCTCATTCGGAGGGGGCAGTTGGCCAAGTTCGTGAAAGCTAACGATCGGACAGATCGGAACTCTCTTCCCCCTCGGGGGGCTAATAAGCGCTCCGAGCGGCGCGAGGAGACACCCGAGTTCGAGGAGGAACGGGTTCTGCACCTGATCCACGGAGGCCCAATGGGGGGCTCCTCTAATTCCTCCCGAAAGGCCTTCGTCCGGGAGGTCAACTCGGTCCACAGTGCCCCTCCCCCGAAGGGTCTCGGCGTCCCTGTGTCTTTCTCCGATGCCGACCTCGAAGGAGTCCGAACCCCCCATTGCGATGCCCTCGTCATCGACCTCCGCATGGCCAACTTCAAGGTGCAGAGGATTTTGGTGGACAACGGGAGTTCGGTCAACATCCTTTTCCTCTCGGCCTTCCAAGGCCTGCAGCTGTCCCGAGACCGTCTCAAGCCGGCCGGTTACACTCTCCACGGGTTCACGGGGGTCCCGGTAACCGTCGAAGGGGTGATAACCCTAGACGTTACCGCGGGAAGCACCCCTACTACCCGGACCGAGCCGATGGACTTCATGGTCGTCGACGTCCCGGCAGCATACAATGTCATCCTAGGCCGTCCCGGCCTAGCCGCTCTGGAGGTCGTCCCCTCGGCATACCACTTGAAGATGAAGTTCCCCACTCGCTCGGGAGTAGGGGAAGTCAGGGGGAGCCAGGAAACAGCTCGGAAGTGCTACATGACTTCCACCGGGGGGCCAGTGCTCTCGCTCGAGACACTAGAGATCCCCGAGCCGAAGGCTCGCCCAACGTCCGAGCCAGCGGACGAGTTAGAAGAAGTACTCTTCTCCGACGAGGATCCGAGCCAAAAATTCCTCGTCAGCAAGTCCTTGCCGACCGTGCTGTTCTCCGACTTGGTGAGGTGCATCAGGGATAACCGCGACCTATTTGCTTGGTCGGCCGCGGATATGCCCGGCATCTCCGAGGACTTGCTCGTCCACCGCCTAAGCGTCGAACCGGGGTGCAAACCGGTTCAGCAGAAGAGGCGAAAGTTCGCTCCCGAGCGACAGCAGGCAATCAAGGAGGAAGTGGACAAGCTGCTGAAGGCCAAGTTCATCCAGGAGGTAAATTATCCCGAGTGGCTGTCGAATGTCGTAATGGTCAAGAAGTCCAATGGCTCGTAGAGGATATGCATCGACTTCACCGACCTCAACAAGGCGTGTCCGAAGGATCCCTTCCCTCTCCCGAACATCGACACCCTTATCGACGCCACCTCGGGCCATGAGCTCCTCAGCTTCATGGATGCCTTCTCGGGGTACAATCAAATCCGAATGTTTCCTCCGGACATCCCGAAGACCTCCTTCGTCACCGACCAAGGCCTCTACTGCTACCGAGTAATGCCGTTCGGTTTGAAGAATGCAGGCGCCACCTACCAGCGCCTCGTCAACAAGGTTTTCCAGCATCAGATCGGCCGAAACATGGAGGTGTACGTTGATGACATGCTCGTCAAGAGCATCCGCGGCACTGACCATGTAGCCGACCTCCAGGAGGCCTTCGGTGTGTTGAGGAAGTACAACATGCGGCTAAACCCGAACAAGTGTGCGTTCGGAGTCTCCTCTGGCAAGTTCCTCGGCTTCATGGTGAGCCAGCGGGGAATTGAAGCTAACCCCGAGAAGATTAAAGCCATATTAGACATGGCCCCGCCTCGGAACGTCAAGGAGGTGCAGAAGCTCACCGGTCGGCTCGCAGCCATCGGTCGGTTCCTCTCCAAGTCAGGGGAAAAGTGCCTCCCCTTCTTCAAAGCACTCCGGGGGGCTAAAGGATTTGAATGGGGCCGAGCACAGCAAGAATCGTTCGACCAGCTGAAAGCCTATCTGGTGAACCCCCCTCTGCTCAGTAAGCCAGTCCCGGGCGAGCCTCTCTTCATCTACTTGGCCGCTTCTGAGCAGACCTTGAGCGCTGTTTTGGTAAGAGAAGAAGACCGGATCCAAAGGCCCATTTACTACGTGAGCAAGGTGCTTCGGGACGCCGAGCTCCGCTATCCGAGGATAGAGAAGATAGCCTATGCTCTGGTCATGGCAGCAAGAAAGCTTCGGCCCTACTTCCAATCTCACTCGGTCGTTGTCCTCACCGATCAACCCCTAAAGCAGATCCTCCACAAGCCAGAGACCTCGGGTCGGCTGATGAAATGGTCCGTAGAGCTGAGTCAGCACGATATCTCCTATCAGCCTCGGACGGCAATTAAGGCACAGGCTCTCGCCGACTTCATCGTAGAGTCCACTATCCCTGAGGTCGGCCACGTCCCGAATGGGCCCCCCATTTGGACAGTCTTCGTGGACGGGTCCTCTTGCAGCGAAGGAAGCGGCGCCGGCATCATCCTGAACGGCCCTGACAGCTTCGTCCTGCAGTATGCGATCCGCATGAACTTCAAGGCCTCGAACAACGAGGCAGAGTACGAGGCTCTCATAGCTGGTCTCGGACTCGCACGAAGTGCTGGGGCGCAGCGCCTTCGGATTCACAGTGATTCCCAGCTAGTCGTGAACCAGGTCTTGGGCGAGTATGAGGCCCGGGATGAGCGAATGGCGAAGTACCTCGCCAAAGTCCGGGATCTCATGGGCCGGTTCGAAGAAGCCATCATCCAACGGGTCCCCCAGGAGGAGAACTCACAAGCCGACGCTCTCTCCAAGTTAGCCTCGTCTTCTCTACAAGGTCTCGAACGGACCGTACTGATTGAAGTCCTCTCTAAACCGAGCATCGAAGACGAGACACCTGGCTCGGTGGAGTCATTGCCGGTCATGCTGCAGGACAATTGGATGAAGCCACTGGTAGAATTCTTGAGGGATGGAGTTCTGCCCCCGGATCCCAAAGAAGCACGCCGAGTCAGAACTCGGGCCGAGCGCTATGTCTTGATCGAGGGCATCTTATACAAACGCTCCTTCTCTCAAATAGATGGCCGACCTTATTTAAGGTGCCTTTCTCCAGAACAGGCCGAATATGCCCTACAGGAGCTACACGAAGGCATCGGAGGGGCACACTCCGGATTCAGGTCTTTGGCCCGGAAAGCTTTGAACTATGGGTACTTCTGGCCGACCCTTCTTCAGGATGCCGAGCGACATGTTCGGCAATGCAGCTCCTGCCAGAGACACTCCAGCATCCGACGCCTCCCTCAGGCCAACCTCACCTCCCTATCGAGCCCTATCCCCTTCGCGATGTGGGGAATGGACTTACTAGGGCCTTTCCCTCCAGC
The DNA here is from genome assembly GCA_017893485.1 of Hemerocallis citrina. Lineage (NCBI taxonomy): Eukaryota > Viridiplantae > Streptophyta > Magnoliopsida > Asparagales > Asphodelaceae > Hemerocallis > Hemerocallis citrina. Next base: position 20,152,904 of record CM030360.1, read on the forward strand.
TCCGGGTCAGCTCAGGTTCTTAGTCGTAGCCATCGACTATTTCTCGAAGTGGGTCGAGGCTGAGCCCCTCGCCACTATAACCGAGAACAAAGTGGTGCAGTTCTTCTGGAAGAGCATCATATGCAGATTCGGCGTCCCCCGCATCCTCGTGACGGACAACGGGACTCAGTTCACTGGCACAGCATTCCGAGCCCTATGCGACGACCTCGTCATTCAACAGCGCTTCTCGTCCGTCTCACACCCTCAGTCGAACGGGCAGGCCGAGAATGCTAATAAGCAGATCCTCGCAGGAATCAAGAAGAGGTTGGACAAGTGCTCCAAAGGTTTATGGGTCGACCAACTCCCTAATGTGTTGTGGAACTACCGCACGAGCAAGCGGACACCCACCGGAGAGTCCCCTTTCAACCTTACTTATGGGGCTGAGGCCGTGATACCCCTCGAGGTCGGAATACCTTCCCCTCGGCTCATGGCCTATGACGAAGCGCAGAATGCCAGGGACCTCAGGGGAAACTTGGACCTGATAGATGAACTGAGGGAAAGGGCATCGATTCGGCAACAGAATTACAGAAGGAGGGTCGAGCTAGCGTACAACAAGAAGGTCCGACCCGCCAACCTTAAGCAAGGAGATTTGGTATTGAGAAAGCTAGCCATATCCCTCCCCAGTCAGAGGAGCAAGCTAGCTCCGAATTGGGAAGGGCCGTACCGGATCACAAAAGTTGTTCGGCCTGGGGCATACCGACTTGAAGACATGGATGGCAGAGAGCTTCCGAGGACCTGGAATGCCGACCACCTCCTGAAATACCAAGAGAGCGCTCCGGCGCCTCTCTAAGTAATCCGAGGTGTCGAACCATTCCTCTCCAACTTGTAACCCATTTTTTCTCAAATTGTATTATGTAAAACGGTTCGTCGTCAAGTATCAATAAAGAAAGCTCTGTTATGTTTGTGAATATGCATGTCACTCTCCCCTCTTATCACCTGCATTTTATGTTGCGATCTCAACCAATGGTTCGGAGTCCACGTTCGGCTCGGCCTCATTCCCTCAGTTCGTCTCCGGGCGGACTAGAGGTGGATCGCCGTTCGGAATTGCTCCCACAGCCGTTGAACTATACCGATGGTTCGGAGTCCAACACTCGGCTCGACTTTACCTCCTCGGCTCGTCTCCGGACGAACCAGGGGTAGATCGCCGTTCGGAATTGCTCCCACAGCCGTTGAACTATACCGATGGTTCGGAGTCCAACACTCGGCTCGACTTTACCTCCTCGGCTCGTCTCCGGACGAACCAGGGGTAGATCGCCGTTCGGAATTGCTCCCACAGCCATCGAACTCCGCGACAATCCCGAGGGCAAACACTTGGTTAAATTCCTGCCCTAAAGATTGCCTTCCGGAAATCCCCTACGTTGTGGCGAGCGCTCGGCTTACATTCAGTCCGATCCTCGTCACGGAAACGGGGGAAAATAAGGAGGGTGGACCTACCCTTCGGTCGGAATCCGAGCAAGAGCCATTCCGAGCCCGTAAACGGAGAAAATTCACCTTCCCCTCAACTTTCGCGCTTGATCTCAATCAGACGGCCCAGATCTCGCCACCTGCGCAAAACGACAAGATAGCATTTTCTCGGGAGCTGAGCCGCCTCGAGATCCGTGCTTACAATCAGCGGCTCAGATCTTGCCACCTGCGCTAAACGACAATATAGCACTTTCTTAGGAACAGAGCCGCCTGGGAGTTCGTGCCGCACCCCGTCAGAGTCGCTAAATGACAGAATGCCACACGTATAGTGGCCAGTTCAGTCCAACGACCTCGCCGACGAAACCGACATGCTCGGTTCTAAGACCTCGGCGCAGAAAACACAGTCATAAACAAGACAAAAGCACAGAGCAACAAAAAAATACTTTATTAAACAGCCAGGCCGAAATATAAAGCACATCTGTCCCATAGTTACAAAGTGTTCGCAAACAAGATACAATTCCGACCAACAACACTTAGTGTTCAAAAAGAAATATCTTCACTGAATTCTTCGGCCGACCGTTCGTCCTCCTCGGCTGACAGCTCCTCTGCCTCCCCCCGGAGCTCCGCCATTACAGCCCGCAAGTACCGCATCTCCGAGAGCAAGTCATCCCGCTCGGCAATAATCTTCGACTGAATGTGCCGAATGCTTTTGACCCGAAGAGCGTTGCTGAATGCGGTCTGCGAGTCGTCATCCTCTCCTGTGGGGCTCAGCTCGACGATCTTATTCTCCAAGCGTTGGACCTCGGCTTCCCGGAGACTGAGGACCAACGAAAGGTGGTCCCACTCACTCTCGGCTTGGCGTAACTTCAGATTGGCGCTCCTGGGGCTCAGAACCACCGTTCCAGAGGTGCCCTCGGATTCGGCGTCATCATTCGAACGTTCAGAGTCTGAGCCATGGATCGTCACGACGAGCTGAAAAGAAGGGAAAGAGAATAACGCAATTTCAATACGCCGCCGAAGTCTAACACACTTTCAAAACGTTCTAAGGAAACTTTCAAGATTCACATTCAGATGTAATGGTGTTACAGATGGCCGAACCGACCCTACAATCAAACTTTACAACAATCAACGGAAGTAAAAAACAACAAGGTCAAGATCTCCTCGGAAGGGGAATGCTTCGGTTTAGGGATACGCGAGAACGACGAGGTCTGCCCTCCGAACTCGATCCTAAACCAACGAAGCGCGACCCCCCTTCGCTGCTAGCTCTAACCACGGCGCCTGCCGAGGCCCCGCTCGACGAGACAGCCGCGCTGCTCTGCGCGTCAGCCAGACTCCGCCTGGTCATAGGCGAGCATGTCGCAAGCTCATAAAACATAATCCCCCTCTCACTTTCTTCGCGGGTGCACGAAGTACTGCGGATGTTAGCCCTCTCCGGCGCAGGCTTGAGCGACGCGATCTCTTCCTCCAATTTGATAATCCTGTCTCTAAGAACGTCGTCCTTCGCCGACTTCTTCGAACGGGAGGGTCTTGACGAGCCGGAGGCATTAGTGCCATCGGCAGCGAGCCGGCGGAAGTGGGTGACCCCGATCTCCCTATCTATCGTGATCCTTCTGAGCCTGTCGACGTCGGCCACTAACCTCTTGCGCTCGGCCCATGCCTTCTCCAGCTCGGACGCCAGCTTCACTGCCTCCGCCGAGCGTTCCCTCTCCGCCAATTCCAAGTGTTGGACCTCTGCCAAAAGATCGGCATTCCTCCGCTCGGCAGCGGTTAGCTCCCCGCGGAGCCGTTCGACTTCCCCTTCGGGACAAGGGGCTAGGTGGTGCTTCCGCAGCTGATACAGCTCGTGGCACTGCCTCCGTAGAACTGCCCTCACCTCCTCCGCCTGGCCGAGCAGAAGAAATCGCCTCTGTCGGCTGTCCTTGAGCTCACGCTTCATTTTGGCCAACTCCTTCCGAAGGTAGACGAGCTCCGTGACCGGACCGAACTTCACCTGAAAAGCAGAGATAAATCCGATACCTAACACTCGGAAACATCTACGGCTAGTCACACACAAATCCGAAGTTCAACACTTGGGCAAATTTTGGCCAAACAAAATATTTTCATTTCAAAATCAAAGTGAAAGCTTTACACTAGCGGTGGCCAGTCCGCAGTTAGGCTTACAATAGAAAAAAGACAAAAAAGAAGACAACCGAGTCAGGGGTCGACCTTTTTGCCGCTCGGGTCCGTCGACCCCTCGGTCTTGTCCTCGCCACCGTCCTCGCCTTCGCCTTCGCTCCAGCTCTCCTCCTCGGAGCCGTCCACCTTCTCGCCCTCGGCCTCGGACCCCGCAGGACCCTCGACGACTTCCGTCTCTCCCGCAGGCCCGAGCATCCCCGCGGGCACACCCTCCTCCCCTTCCACGGGGTCGTAAAAGTGGTAGGAGGAGATGTCGAAGCCCGGGTTCCTGGCGGCTATGTGGGTCAGCGCTCGACCATAGGCTTCCTCCATGTTCTGGAGAATATGCTGAGCAGCCTCCTCCTGCACGGCCTTCTTCACCCTCTTCACCTTCTTCTGGTGCTTGGCCTGGGTCCTCTCGGCCCTCTTCTGGGCCTTCTCCGCCTCCGACCGAGCGTTGGCCAAGGCCTCCTTCAGTTCGGCGACCTCCTTCTCCGTGGCCTCAAGTTTAGCCGCAGTGTCCTTCGACAGTTGAATGGACTTGGCCAGCTTCCCCTCCAACCCCTTCACCTCGTCAGCCCTCCTCGTCGAGAGGAGCTGCTCGGCATCGAGCAGCTGCGTAACCTTGATGCGCTCCGCCCTCTCCCGTTCCTTCTCCTGCTCCTTGCTCGCCATCTCCTCGACCAGGAAGTTGAAGTGGCAGAGGGTCTGGAAAAGAGCGGCGGATTAAAATCCGAACCCAAATACTTGGTACACAAAAAAAGGGGGAGAAGAACTCAAGGGAAGAAAAGCCAAAGAGAAAGAGCCCGGCCAACTTACCGACATGGTGTTCCGAGCGATCTGCATCACGGCGTCCCCTGCTTGCCCGGCCTTCAGGGTCGCTCGGTCCTTCGGGGTCGGCAGGTGCTTCACGGCCTCCATACAGATGTTGCCATCGTCCAAGAAGCCGTCGACCTGCATGACTTGCCAGTCGGGGACGAAGATCTGTTTGTGACGCTCGGTCAGGATCTTCTCCGCCTCGGCAGTCAGGGGCGGAACTTGGAGGGACAACACCTTCGTTACGCCGAACGTGCCGATCGACGGACCAGGAGCGTCCCCCTTCGGGGTCGGTGTCGGTGCATCCGGGGCGGGCGGGTCGAGGACCTGGACCTCCGCATGGTCAAGGACCATGACCTTCGGCTGCTCGGCGGTCTTCGCGACCGAAGGCTTCTTCGCTGGCCGGCTCTCCTGAGTCTCCGCCGCCGACCTCTTCTTCTTCTCCTGCTCCGAACGACCTTTCGCCATCAGGGCCCTGTAGTCCATCTTCATCGTCTCTGCAAAAGCCGAATGAAAGAACTTAGTTAAATTTTCATGAGCTTTAAACAATAAGTATAAATACCAGAAGCGTACAAGGGTCGATCGGACTGAGACCCCCACGGAATAGATCCTCCTCTGTAATATCTTTCCAACTCATGGTTGGCAAAGCGAGGAGCCTCCTCTGGACCTCGGCCTCTCCCTCATTCAGTGGCACCTCCTTCTTGGTGCGCTTGGGCAGGCCCTCCGTCTCCCAAACCGCCGGTATCACCCACGGCGTCAGGGATCGGACGAGGAAGTACTTTGTCTTCCAATGTTTGATCGAGTCCGGATTCTCGATCACTTTCACGCCCGGCCGGGGCGACAGATAAAACCTCTGTTCATCTTTCCTCGGCTGGCAGGGGCGATAAAGATTACAAAAGAGGAACATGCTCGGCTTAGCGCCAACCTCTTGGCATCGAAGGACGAAGGCTGTAACGTGCCTCCATGTGTTCGGCGCCAGCTGAGCAGGACTCAAACCGTAAAAGACCAAGACCTCAACCACGAACGGATGGAGGGGAAAGCGGAGTCCGGCGATAAGGGAATCGACCGGGAAGACGCACACGTCTGGCGAACAGCTCGTGTTTGCTCGAAAACCAGGCCCAGGGAGAAGCAGGACATACTCTAGCGGGATCCGGAATCCCTCTCGGATCATCCGAAGGTCATCCTCGGTGAGCGACGAGATAGCATGGTCCACCTCGGAAACCTCCCTCGGCTCATTCTCCTCCACCAGTGGGGCTGTACCCTGAGTCACTTTCTCCAAGACGTCATCAGCGTAGTCCCGAACGCCGCCCACACTCGACAAGACAATGGGCTGCCGACCGAACGCCCCCGCCGTCTTCGGCGTCTCCACAATGGTGACACGCCCTTGTCCTTCCGGGACGGAGTTTCAACCTCCCTAGGCCGCTCGGCCACATCGCCTTCTCTATCCGGGCGAACGATCTCCTGCTCGCTCGGCTCCGCCACACCCTTCCCTTTATCCCCTCGGCCAACAGTTTGTTCCGAGGTGGGGGTCTCAGTGATCTTAACCATTTCAAAGAGAGAAGGGATAGAAATTGACCTTGAAGTGATGTGTACGGTCGGAGAGTTCACCGGAGTCTACAAACGCTACCGCGACAGCCAGCAACACCGCCAGAGAGCAGAAAACTTCGCAGCAAAGTAAAAACTGAGGAGAGAGAGTAAAAACGAAAAGTGAGACTTGGTCTAAGGGGGGGGGGGGGTGAAGATTTATAGTGAAAACGGGACGTCCCTTGGACTCCCAAAGCGACTTTTGGGCCGCTCTCGAAACATCGCGAAGGCCCACAACCGCTATCTCCATCACCAAGTCAGCTAGCTCGGCACCAGGGGATCTGAATCCGAGCTGCAAGCGAAACTTACATTACGGCTACAGGGTCCGGTCGGAATCCGTGCAAGTGCCTTTCCGAGCGCGTAAACGGAGAAAACTCACTTTCTCCTCAATACTCGTGCGTGATCTTAATCAGACGGCCCAGATCTCGTCGAGAACACTACACGACAAGATAGTGTTTTCTCGAGAAACGCGCCCGTCTCGAGATACGCACCAGCGTCGAACGGCTCTAATTACGCCACCTCGCTCGGACGATCGAACCTTCGGATGCCTCACCTACGTCCAAGGAAGGCAGTAAAATTTTGATTCAGTTTTGAGGCGCCGCCTTCGGCAAGCGCCCCCCAGGTCCTGTGGCTCGGCTGGTATCCTACCGACCCACGGGTCCCGGTCAGAAACAGATCGGCACTCCTCTCGTCTCTAACTCCCCCGGGCTGACGTCCATCAGAAGCCATCAGCCCGGAAGGAAGACAGAGATGAGAGGGGACCCATCCACACTCAGGGATCGGGAGAAACGCACCATTCCGAGCCAGTTGTTTGCAACTGGAAGGCACGGCTTGCCAAAGGGCTCTAACCGCAGCGCCTTCACAGTTGCTAACAACAGGCTCGGACGGTCCAAAAGCCCGAGCTGCAACTCATGATGAACCGCACCATTCCGAGCTGGTTGGTTGCGACTGGAAAGTCCAGTCTGTCAGAGGGCTCTGACAGCGGCGCCTTCACAGTTGCAACAAACGGACTCGGATGGCCCGGAGATCGGCATCGGACATGGATCGTCACTCTCTCGCCAAGACCTCCGCTCACTCCGACGCTCGCTTCGGAGCCACCAAAGAAAGCAGAAGATCTTGGTGAGAGAACGACCACCCGTCCTTCCGAAGAGGCCCACACCCCGGGTCCGGACTATTGCCGTCGACCCTACTGTCTTATTGCTCCCCGCTCCTAACACCCCCTTTCGGAGTAGTGAGGAATGGGGAAACAACAAGACAACAAGGCGACCGCCCGTCCTTCCGAAGTAAATCCTCCCTCGGATCCGAACTACGGTCGTCACCACTACTACCTCGTTCCCCCCTCGCTCCTGACATCCACTTTGGGGCCGTCAAGAACAAAGGGAAAACCAGGTAGAAGAGCAACCACCTCTCCGGACCTCAAGGGAGAAACTACCCAAGGCAAAGTACCCCCGAGGTCTGAAACTCTATGTTGATTGTGACAGAAATGGCAAAGGGAGTGGAGTACTTATAGCCAACCTTCAAGAACCAGTCATTATGACCCTCGGAAGTTGAAACGCCGTGTGTTAATTAAGGGACTTATCCTTAATGACATTGGGAAGGCGGAACGCCGCGCAAGTCCCGGAGCACAATTAATACCATTGAGAACAGAACCATCCCGGATTGCCAGAAACCACAGGTCCTCGGTCGGCGTCCGAGCAAGTGCCTTTCCGAGCTCGTAAACGGGGAAAAACCACTTTCCCCTCAACTTTCGCGTCTGATCTCAATCAGACGGCCCAGATTTCGCCGAGAGCACTAAAAGACAAGATAGTGTTTTCTTGGGAGCTGCGCCCGTCTCGAGATACGCGCCGACATCCAACAGCTCAGATAACGCCACGTCGCTCGACCTACCGAACACCACTGCCTTCGGTCGGCGTCCGAGCAAGTGCCTTTCTGAGCTCGTAAATGGAGAAAAAAAGACACCGATCAACCGCGACCGTTCGATCCCTCAGAAATTCGTGCTCCTGACGATGAATGGTCCAGATTGCGCCACGTGCGCTAAAAGACAAGATAGCGTTTTCTTGAAAAATGCGCCACCATCCGATGGCTCAGATTGCGCCACGTCGCTCGGAACGCCGAACCCCCTAGTCTCCGGTCGGCAGCCGAGCAAGTGCCTTTCCGGGCTCGAAAATGGAGAAAAACGCTGCCGAGCTACAACAGCCGTCAGATCCTTCCGAAATTTGTGCTCGCCCATGATCAACGGCTCAGATCAAGCCACGCCATTAATCGATATTTAAATCATTTTTTATTTATTTTAATCGTTTTATTTGTTTAAAATTTGCGAAAAAATCGATAAAAATTCGGGAAAATTAGCTAAAAATTCTGGGAAATGATTGAAAATTCGGGGACACGCTTCCGGACCCCGGAGCGAACAATTATTACCCCGAATGCACCGCTAAAGTCCCCGAACGATTAGCAAACACATCGCAGAATTAAACAAGTACTTCGAAAAAAGTAGATAAAAGACTATCAGATACCCGACTCAGCTCAAGAACAGCTCACCGCGTCAAAAGTTACCTCATTACCCCCTTTCTAGATTCAAAATCCCACATTTGGACTCCGATACAACTCCACCAGCCACTGAGACAGCTGAACTACTCCTCAAAGTCTGATCACGCTCAGTCTTTAGGAGTGGGGGGCTCGTGATATGGCTAAAAATGGGGTTAAATCGGGACCGTCCAGATCGAGCACGAATCCTGAAGCATGGGGGTAAAAAAGTAATTTCACATACAGATGGATCCAAAACGGGTATTGGGCCTCCTTCTCACAGGACCAACCACCCGCGAATAGATCCGCTCCAACTGGGCATGGGTCCCGACCCGATACAAGTCCGATCCACCAAGAGGAGAATCAGGCCACTGATTTGATCAAATCAAATCAATAAACCTGATTGGCTGTCACCAGGGAATCAGGGGCTAACTTCCCAAAAACAGAATAAGAGGATTTTCCTCCTAACTGTTAGGCAGGAAATCAGGTCCCAAATCATTCCAAAGGCGACTATAAATACAACCCCTCTACCACCAAGACCAGGTTAATCACTTCTTCACCACTTAAGCTCTTTCTTAATCTTTATCTGATTACTGACAAGAGCGTCGGAGGGTGCGTCGCCGGAATCAACCCCGGTGTCTCGCACTTCCTTGCAGGTTGCGGCGGGAACAAGAAGGCCGAGTCAGCTGTTCAGGTTTTCCTCGGATCCACAAATTCTATCTGTTTACCCCCACACCGAAATCAGCGGTAACACCGTATGATGGGCAAAATCCGGGCATATGGCTAGATGCCTAATACGATGATTGCTAACTTTGAGGATCAAAACTATGATATCAACTATGAGAATGAAACTTCTACTGATGAGAAATCTTCGTTAATTCCTAATTCTGATGCTGCCAATCTTGATAATCTTAGTTCTCCTTTGAATATCTCTCCTTTAGCTGCTGTATCTGCTGACACTTCTCCTAATGGGTCCACACTAAGAAGAATATCATTCCGCATATGTCAGGGCTTGTAACACCCCGAATTCCGAATACAACTGAATTCGAGATTCCACAGGATCTTTACGCTTCTTTCGTACAATTTTACAAGGAATTAAAAACTTTTCACTTTAGATCAGAGTTACATGGAATTTTTACACTTTACATTTCACAGCAGAAGCAAATTACAACATTATTATATAAAAGTACAACAATATTTGAATAATCTCTAAGCATCAGTTCCCCTTTAATCTTTATCAGACCATTTTCCTTGCATACAAAACCGTGGGTGCGTCAGTTTATTCAACCGACAGAAATTATACATGGCCATCCTCTCTATGCCGGAAACAGTATAACGATTCTCATTTCTTAACAAAATCACAAACTTGTTTACAAACAAAGCTAAAGGGACTATCCTATTGATGTCGTGTCGTGCTGTGCAATTAGTCCTTAATGCAGTTGTTATGTTATATGACACTAATGCGCACTTGTTCGGATTCTATGCATCCCATACTACATAGGTCCGAGGGCAAGCCCTTAGTCGTACTTCATCTTATAGGGTTCAATCCCTCGTCATGACTTAAACTACTACGGTAACTACGGTAAGTATCCTAGATGTCTTATGATCTACGAGCCCATGTCCAGGTAGTCTGGAGGGGAATCCCACGCACTGACATGATGCATCAAGCAGGCAGACTATGGACAATTCAGCCTCCACCATAGAACAATGGCACCACCCGTAGTCACCAAAACACCCCACAAGCGTCGCCACCGGGACGATAATTCTGGAATAGTGCTCATGCCATGTCATGACGCATCAAGCAGGTAGTCTGTGAATCACTCTCACACCGCCAATCCGATGGCCCTCATACTCGTGTTTTTCTCTTACCTTCATCACATCTTCACTATGTATCTAGTCCTTAGTTTATTAGAATCATGAACAAAATCAATTCTTTAGAGTTAGCCTTTCCACTATACCGGTCTTAATTCTTTATTCAACATGACCCAATCTTGGTCTTTTCATTTCAAATTTCATTTCAATTTATTTCTTTTTCAATGCCGGTATGAGGCTTAGCTACACTCTAGTTCTCAATTTCAATTCACAATTACACAAGAATCAAGTATTTCAAACTCATAAGTTCATTTTTCATGATTACATCAGGATTTCATTGTCATGTTCATAGCATTCATAATCGTAAAACCTTTCATAATTTCAATAAAACAATTCACTTCACTTTATATACAATTTCGTGCAAGGACAAATAAAATTTACTTTTCTAAATTGTCACATCCAATCTTCATTCGTCTCTTTCAAACAGTATATACATTTATTTTTATCACAAGGCAAAATTAGAATCTGAGATGTTGAAAAAGAGTCTGGATAGTCGGCTCAAAACATAGCCAGTCGACTGTTCAGCAAAAGAAAAATATTCAAGAAAATGTTCGGAATAGTCAACTGCTACACATGACCAGTCGGCTGTTCTGTAGTGTTTAAACTCGAAAATACAAATTGTAGGACAGTCGACTATCACTCAGACCAGTCGGCTGTTATGCAAGGTTTTAAACTCGAAAATACAAATTGCGGAGCAGTCGACTGTTACGCAGACAAGTCGGCTGTTCTGCAGGGTTTTAAACTCGAAGGATTTTTATAATCATGTTAGTCGACTACTACCTATATTCGGTCAACTGATCAGTATTAAAATTTAAAATATGGAAATGTTTCTTCTTCCCTTTCGATTAGTACACAACATTTTAGTTAAACTACAATATGTTCAATTATCAACACGCACATGCAACTTTATTTGACTACCATCACCACAAGCATGGTTTGCTAATTAATGTAGGGATTCTTACGACTAGTATTTACCACACAACCACGACTTCAAAGAAAATGTATTTTTCCATAATCATCATTTTTTCTACAGAGATAAACATTCATCCCAATTCAGTATGCTAGATTAAAATAACATAACATTAATCATACCACTTCATTAAGTTCCCCTATTCATTTCATACAATTATACTTGTGTTCCATTTTCATTTTAATCATAATATTAACGAGGAGCAATATAATGACATTCATTTATTCTTGCATAATTAGCACAAAACCTAGTATGGTCTCTAATTTAGAAGTCATGAGAAACACCCACCTTTTTGAAGAAACAAAGAGAAATCCCTTAGAGCTTCCTAGATTGCGATGCACGCCTCCTCCTCCTTGCTCCTTGCCAAAACCAAAGCGTCAAGTTGGGGTTGAATAGTGTTGTGCAATCTAGATGATCTAAATAAATAGATAAACTAGACACAAATTAAAACCTCGCAAGTGTACGAATCGTTTATAGAAGCGTAGTGAAAAGCAAGGGTCGATCCCACAGAGATTGTAGAATTTAACTTACTAACCAATAAAATAGAAATAAGGATCTTAAAAAGTTGTTTCTAAAGAAATAAAAAGATTAAAAACTATATCAAGAAGTTCTGAATCACAAATATTTATCAAGTAGTTGGGTTTTGATTTTCACCTGTAGTCAGTAATGCTAAGTCACCTTCTTTACTATTCTAGTTACTCATGTTCGTTCCTTTAAGGGCATGGTATCTACTCCTTAAAGTATTGTTTCCCTAGACAAGAATTAGGCATGGTATCTACTCTAATTCGTTTCTTCCCTTAAGTATTTAGCATGGTATCTACTAAGTTGCACTTAAAGAAAACATAAGAACAATGGAAACGAACAAACACTCAAGGTTCTAGAAATTGGTATCAGATCTAGATCCCTCAAGTTGATTAAACCAAGAACCCCTAAGGATTCCCTTATTACAAGTTATGAACACGAGATACGGGTCGTCTCAATATGCTCATATAACAGATTCAGATTTATAATACACAAACTTGATAAACTCAGATTCTGTATGTCAGTCGACTTGCTGTCACCTCAGTCGACTGCCCTTAGAATTCTGAACAAGTTTGATTATTATAAATCTATACCAATTCAATCAGATTTAATCAATAAGTACTAGAGTAGTATTCAGAAGAATAGAAGCATTACATAACTACGGTTTCAATCTACCCAACTATAAAATTAGTTCCACATAATAAGATTTTTATTGATCAGCAAGTTTGAATACATGATTAACATAAAAGAACTAAAAAAAAGGAGAAATAAACTGATGAAGTCCGGCAGATAAGTCGACTGGCTGTCACACAGTCGACTGCCTTGTTCCCTTGGAAGTACTTGATCTCCTCTCTCCTTCTTCGATGCTGATAGACTAATGCTCTTGGTTGATGTCTTGATGATTCTGGAACTCTGTGATTCGGCTGGTGGGGAGAGAGAGAGCCAAAATAATGCCTCTTGATTGATATTTATAGAACACGGCATGAGAATTAGGGTTTGCCATTTTTTCAGGAAAGTCCTCCTCTTTCCTTCCTTATTTGATCCGCGATTTATTTGTTTCTCTTTTCTTCTTTTCTTCCTTATCTGCTAACCACGTGCTCTTGCCAATCCCCAGTCTCTGGCTTTGATTTGTTGGAGAAGTTGTTATTCGCATATAATCTGGGTTCAGATAGATTTGGATTTAGATGCGGATGCATCTTATCTTTTCACTCCGCCAAATACCAGTCGACTGATGTAGAGTGTAAGTCGACTGTGCCGAGATATTTGTGGCTTCATGATTCCTTCAGTCAAGTCGACTGATGTTTGGGGAAGTCGACTGTGCCGAGCCCCAGCAAACTCTCTGTTCGGTCGACTGATGAAGAGCCAGTCGACTGATGCTCTGTAAATTCTGTGTAATCATCCTTTCAGTCTGTATTAGTCTTGAATCTGCTTCGTTTGCTGCTTTTAGGCTGTTTCCTATGGAAAAGAGAAAAGAAGAGTAAATTACCACATACAGAGCATTTAAATGTCTAATTTCACTAAGATTATTGCTCCTAAATGTGAATATTATTGAGTTCATCAAATACCCCCAAACTTAGCTTTTGCTTGTCCTCAAGTAAAAAATGAAATTATGAACAAGGGGAAAATACTAGTCTCAACCCATCACACCAAGAATTGTCATTATGCAAGCATCAAAATTGCAATTAAAAATATAAACAATTGCAAATAAAGTAAAAACAAGCATACCCACTTTCTCTAGTGCAATTGTCTATTCATAACTCCAAACCCAACCACACTTGTCATGCAATTAATTATAGTTATATTATGTAACACTCCATCTTTGATTATCCCTTTTTTCTATTACAAACCGAGTAGCAAACTAGAGTTTTTTTTTATTTTTTTTTATTTTTTATTTTTTTTTATTTTAGTCTCTTCTTTAAGTCGTCACTTGCCTTTTGACGCGAATGCGAAACATTTGTGATGAATCCACCCGGTTACTCAACAAGTCACAGACTTTAAGTGCTTTGCATACTCATATTTCAAGTTGCCGTTTGACGTAAAAGTAAACATTGGTGATGAATACCCCTAGTTACTAAGCAACTCAAAACATTGGAGTAGATTGACTTTATTCATATATATATATTCTTTTCGTTTTTACTCTATTTACTTAAACTCTGTTTAGGACTAGATCAAAGGGAATAATCACTAGAAAAAGCATCACATTTGTTTTTTTTTTTATGTATAATCGCATGACTCGTACAATTTTGTAAGAAATTATGAAACTTCAACAATCCTAAAGTAAATAAGTATCCTTACTCTTACTGTATAAGAAATTGTTTATCCCAAAAAAAATCAAAAACCTCCAAATGTAAATAACTACCCCCAAACTTAGATGGAACATTGTCCTCAATGTTCGCACAAAACTTAAAGTATAGGCATGAGTTACCAACTAGTTTGAGGGAAAGAAATAAAATAAAGAAATAAAGAAACGATTAAAGAAATAAATAACTAGAGAGTGTAAGTACTCCCATGAAAAGTTGGGTTGCCTCCCAATAAGCGCTGTGTTTTCTGTCTTCAGCTAGACTTGATGAGTTCATGCAATGTATTGAATGGTTTGAAGATTCACATCTTCCTCGTGCGGATCTAAACTCATCTCCATGTACGGCTTCGCCCTATGCCCGTTCACCTTGAATGTTTGATTTTTCTCTTTGCTATGAACCTCCAATGCACCATGTGGAAAGACTTTTGTGACAATGTATGGGCCATACCATCTTGACATAAGCTTGCCTAGAAAGAGTCTTAATCTTGAGTTGTATATTAATACCTTCTGTCCTTTATAAAACTCCTTCCTTGCTAGCTGTTTACCGTGATAGATCTTGGTCATTTCCTTGTACAATTTTGTATTTTCATACGCGTCGTGCCTCAATTCTTCAAGCTCGTTCAGTTGCAATCATCTTTTGTCGCCTGCTTGTTTTATATCAAAATTGAACCTTTTGATGGCCCAATAGGCTTTGTGTTCCAACTCAACTGGCAGATGACAGGCTTTTCCAAAAACCAAACGATATGGTGACATGCCGATGGGTGTCTTATATGCCGTTCGGTAGGCCCATAATGCATCGTTCAAGCGTAGCGACCAATCCCTCCTCCTTGTATTTACTGTCTTTTCCAAAATGCTCTTAATCTCTCTGTTGCTAATCTCCACCTGCCCACTAGTTTGAGGATGATATGGAGTACCCACTCTATGTGTAATCCCATATTTCTTCATCAAAGAAGCAAATGGAAAGTTATTGAAGTGGCTCCCTCCATCACTAATCATTGCTCGTGGTGTACCAAACCTAGTGAAAATGTTCTCCTGCAAAAACTTGACAACAACTTTGTGATCATTAGTTTTTTAGGGGACGACCTCGACCCATTTAGACACATAATCCACACCCACAAGAATATATAAATAACCAAATGAGTTAGGGAAGGGACCCATGAAGTCGATTCCCCAAACATCAAAAAGCTCGATTACTTGGATGTTTTGCAGTGGCATTTGATTTCTAGAAGAGATGTTTCCTGTCCTTTGGCATTTGTCACAAGTCCTGCAAAAAGAAAAAGCATCTTTGAATAAATTAGGCCAATAAAAACCTGATTGTAATACCTTAAGTGCTGTTCTTTTTGGTCCAAAGTGTCCTCCACATGCATATTGGTGGAAATGCTGTAGAATACTCATTTGCTCTTCTTCTGCCACACATCTTCTTATAATTTGATTAGGACAGGCCGAACCATTAGTTGGAAACTCCAGTTCAACGATTGAACAAATAAGGATCATCCCAATAATAGTGCTTGCACATGGCCATCAGTCTCTTTCTTTCCTGATTTGTCATACCTGGAGGGAAAACATGAGCAGTGAGATAATTTACAATATCTGCAAACCATGGAAGTTGTATATTTATTTCAAATAAATTTTCATCTGGGAAATTTTCATTAAGTGGGGGCACAATTCTTTCTTCCTCCTGCAATAATCTGGACATGTGATCTGCCACGACATTGTCACTTCCTTTCTTGTCTCTAATCTCAAGGTCGAATTCTTGAAGCAACAGCACCCATCTGATCAACCTAGGCTTAGCATCCTTTTTAGCAAACAAATATCTCAAAGCAGCATGGTCAGTGAAAACAATGACTTTAGAACCAATCAAATATGATCTAAACTTCTCTACAGCAAAAATGACAGCTAACATTTCTTTTTCAGTAGTGGAATAATTAAGCTGTGCATCATTTAAAGTTCGAGAAGCATAGTAAATAACATGGGGTACCTTATTGATTCTCTGCCCTAAAACAGCTCCCAAAGCATAATGGCTTGCATCACACATAAGCTAGAAAGGATGGTTCCAATCTGGTGCCATGACAATAGGTGCAGAAATGAGAAGATTCTTCAATGTAATAAAAGCATTTGTGCACTCTTCTGTCCATGCAAACTCAACGTCCTTAGCCAACAATTCACAAAGGGGTCTGGAGATTTTTGAGAAATCTTTTATAAATCTTCTATAGAACCCTGCATGTCCAAGAAAACTCCTAACACCCTTGACTGTAGTAGGAGGGGGTAGCTTTGATATTATGTCAATTTTTGCCTTGTCCACCTCTATGCCTCTTTTTGACACCACATGTCCCAAGACAATATCTTGTTGTACCATAAAATGGCACTTTTTCCAATTTAGCACTAAATTGCATTCTTCACATCTCTTAAGTACAAGCTGCAAATGGTTAAGGCATTCATCAAAACAAGATCCAAAAACACTAAAATCATCCATAAATACCTCGATGAACCTTTCCACCATGTCTGAAAATATACTCATCATGCATCTCTGAAATGTAGCGGGTGCATTGCACAATCCAAAGGGCATCCTCCTGTATGCAAAAGTACCAAAAGGACATGTAAAAGTGGTTTTTTCTTGATCTTCTGGAGCAATAGCAATTTGATTATAGCCACTATAACCATCTAAAAAAAAATAATGACTATATCCTGCTAATCTTTCTAACATTTGATCAATAAAAGGAAGAGGGAAGTGATCTTTCCTGGTTTCGTTATTCAGCTTCCTGTAGTCAATGCATACCCTCCATCCTGTAGTCACTCTAGTAGGGATAAGCTCATATTCTTCATTCTTCACCACTGTGACTCCACTTTTCTTAGGCACCATATGTATAGGGCTCACCCATTTGCTATCTGAGATAGGGTAGATGATGCCAATATCTAGTAGCTTCAAGATCTCTGTTCTTACCACTACCTTCATGTGTGGATTAAGCCTTCTCTGTGCTTCCCTGCTAGGTTTTGCATTGTCTTCAAGAAGTATTTTATGCATGCATTTGGATGGACTTATTCCCTTGATGTCTGCAATGGTCCATCCTATTGCTCCTTTGTGTTCTCGCAGTACCCTCAGCAACTTCTCTTCTTCCTGTGCACTCAAATTTGCTGCAACTATCACTGGTAGCGTCTGGTTTTCACCCAAATATGTGTGCTTCAGATGTTCAGACAGCGGCTTAAGCTCCACATCTGGCATCCTGGTAGCAGTCGGGAAGTCGACTTATTCAGTCCACCAGTCGACTGGTCTGCAGAAACACAAGTGTCATCAGTCACAATATTTTCAAATGCAGGTGCGAGTTTACCTGAATATGACTTTGGAGTTTCAAGGTGATGTACTGTTTCTGCTATCCTCCAGTCATCGTGTTCCTGTTCAACATGAGATAGAGTTAGAGATTGTGTAATTGTGGCTTGTAGTGGTTCAATGCTATGTACCTGAAATGTTTGATCAACAATCTCCTGTACCACATCAACATTATAACATTCATGGTCATCATGTGGTAATTTTAGTGTATCAAATATTTTGAATTCAACCTTTTCTCCATTTATTTTCATACTTATAGTACCCTTTTTAACACAAATTTTTATACCAGCTGTACTCATAAAGGGCCTACCTAGGATGATTGGTAACGAAGATGGCATTGAAGAGTCCTCCATGTCTAACACAACAAAATCTGCAGGCAAAATGAAATCGTTTACCTGAATTAGGACATCTTCCAAAATACCTCTAGGTCTTTTGATGCTGCGATCAGCCAACTGCAAAGTGATGGATGTTGGTTTGAGTTCCCCCAATCCTAGCTTTTCATAAACAGAGTAAGGAAGAAGAATGATGCTCGCCCCCAAGTCTAGTAGTGCCTTTTCAAAGAAGTGCTCACCAACCCTGCAAGGAATGGTAAAACTACCTGGATCCTTCAATTTAGGAGGTAATTTCCTTAACAAAACAGCGCTCACTTCCTCTGTCAAAGCCACATCCTCCCTAACCTGAAATTTTCTTTTGTGAGTACAACATTCCTTCAAAAATTTGGCATAAGAAGGAATTTGTTTAATAGCATCAAGTAGGGGGATATTAATTTCTACCTTTCTGAGAGTTTCAAAGATGTCAAATAAGTGTTGTTCTTTCTTTTGCTTGACTAACCTTTGAGGGAATGGTGGCAAAACTGTCCTTTCTTTTTCACTTACCTTGTTGGATCCCAAAACTTTTGATGGTTGTGTCTCTGCATCTTCTGTGTGTGTTCCAACCTTGTTGTCGATTGTCTTACCACTTCTCAGAGTTGTTACTGCTTTGAGCTGTTCTTGGCCTCTAGGATTTGGTATGGTTTGTGAAGGGAGTTCTCCTGCCTTTCTTTCACTCAACTCCTTTGCGATTTGCCCGATTTGAGTTTCCAATTTCTGAATTGCTTGCCCTTGTTGGTTGCTTGTTTGATGTTGTTGTTGGAGCAATTGAAGAACGGTGGATTCAAAATCCAACTTCTTCTGTTCTTGAATTGGCCTATCGAACCCACTTCCCATCTGGAAGTTCCGTGCATGTCCTTGTGAAGATTGAGTGCCTTGATTGTTGCGCCATGAGAAATTTGGATGATTCCTCCACCCTGGGTTGTATGTGTTCGAGAATAGGTTGTTCTTTGGTGGAAATACTCCTTGTCCCACATAGTTTGCATGCTCCTGATCTGTGAAAAAGGACATGGGACATGTGTTAGTTGTATGATCAAAATGAGAACAAATTGCACAAATGTCTTGTGTTTGATTTTTTACACTGCCCATTGTTGTCATTGCATTAACAAGCATATCGATTTTTTTGTTCATGTTTGCCATTTCTAATTGTATGTTATTGCTACCAGAAATTTCATAAACTCCCTGTTTTTTCGAAATGCCTCTTCCCCTTGTTGAGAATTGCTGTGAGTTCTCGCTTAGTTCTTCAAATAATTCGATGGCCTCCTCACCACTTTTTCTCATCAAGATCCCGTTGCAAGCTGAATCCACAATTGCCTTGTTAGTATCATTTAAACCCTCATAAAATGCTTGTACCTGATCATCTTTAGGCATGTTGTGTGTAGGACACTTGAGAAGCTTGTTCTTGAAATCCTACCATGCTTCGAAGAATAAGTCTCCATCTTTTTGTTGAAAGAGTTGAATCTCCCTTTTCAGTTGTTTGGTTTTCTGGGCTGGAAAGAATTCTTTCAAGAATTTTGTTGCCAATTGTTCCCATGAATTAATTGATCCTGGTTCCGAAGAATTATACCA
Source organism: Hemerocallis citrina (assembly GCA_017893485.1). Lineage (NCBI taxonomy): Eukaryota > Viridiplantae > Streptophyta > Magnoliopsida > Asparagales > Asphodelaceae > Hemerocallis > Hemerocallis citrina. Next base: position 20,172,349 of record CM030360.1, read on the forward strand.
TAATTTAGCATTAAGTTTTAAAGAGAATGGAAACAAGATTAACTTGATTTGTTCAGGGGTAAGCCCTTGGACACTTTGTGTTCTGCAAAGATCAAAGAAGTCTTGCAGATGGAGCTGAGGCTCTTCATCTGGTTTGCCACTAAAGTGGGGAACCATGCTAAGTAATTGGGGAGAAAGATGCATATTCCCTGTGACATTAGGTTGATAAGCAATGCAGGAAGGTTGCTTAATATTTTTAGGCGTGAATTTGTCCTGCATTGGTACTCGATTTGGTACTTCCTCACCCATTCTTGCTCGTGAATTGGGCCTCTGTGCAGTCGACTGGTTTCGTGTAGCAGTCGACTGGTTGGTCGCAGACAGCCGACCTAGTCTGTGCAAAGTGCGTTCTGTTTCTGCGTCAATAGGTAGTAGCTCTGGACGAAGTGATCGCCTTCCGTGCATCCACCAAAATCCTGTAACCTGGAAGAGAAGATATTTATTAATAAAAGAAAAGAAAACAAAAGAAAAGATTTACTGATTTGTAAGTTAAAATGCTAACAATCCCCGGCAGCGGCGCCAAAAACTTGTTGTGCAATCTAGATGATCTAAATAAATAGATAAACTAGACACAAATTAAAACCTCGCAAGTGTACGAATCGTTTATAGAAGCGTAGTGAAAAGCAAGGGTCGATCCCACAGAGATTGTAGAATTTAACTTACTAACCAATAAAATAGAAATAAGGATCTTAAAGAGTTGTTTCTAAAGAAATAAAAAGATTAAAAACTCTATCAAGAAGTTCTGAATCACAAATATTTATCAAGTAGTTGGGTTTTGATTTCCACCTGTAGTCAGTAATGCTAAGTCACCTTCTTTACTATTCTAGTTACTCATGTTCGTTCCTTTAAGGGCATGGTATCTACTCCTTAAAGTATTGTTTCCCTAGCTAAGAATTAGGCATGGTATCTACTCTAATTCGTTTCTTCCCTTAAGTATTTAGCATGGTATCTACTAAGTTGCACTTAAAGAAAACATAAGAACAATGGAAACGAACAAACACTCAAGGTTCTAGAAATTGGTATCAGATCTAGATCCCTCAAGTTGATTAAACCAAGAACCCCTAAGGATTCCCTTGTTACAAGTTATGAACACGAGATACGGGTCGTCTCAATATGCTCATATAACAGATTCAGATTTATAATACACAAACTTGATAAACTCAGATTCTGTATGTCAGTCGACTTGCTGTCACCTCAGTCGACTGCCCTTAGAATTCTGAACAAGTTTGATTATTATAAATCTATACCAATTCAATCAGATTTAATCAATAAGTACTAGAGTAGTATTCAGAAGAATAGAAGCATTACATAACTACGGTTTCAATCTACCCAACTATAAAATTAGTTCCACTTAATAAGATTTTTATTGATCAGCAAGTTTGAATACATGATTAACATAAAAGAACTAAAAAAAAAGGAGAAATAAACTGATGAAGTCCGGCAGATAGGTCGACTGGCTGTCACACAGTCGACTGCCTTGTTCCCTTGGAAGTACTTGATCTCCTCTCTCCTTCTTCGATGCTGATAGACTAACGCTCTTGGTTGATGTCTTGATGATTCTGGAACTCTGTGATTCGGCTGGTGGGGAGAGAGAGAGCCAAAATAATGCCTCTTGATTGATATTTATAGAACACGGCATGAGAATTAGGGTTTGCCATTTTTTCAGGAAAGTCCTCCTCTTTCCTTCCTTATTTGATCCGCGATTTATTTGTTTCTCTTTTCTTCTTTTCTTCCTTATCTGCTAACCACGTGCTCTTGCCAATCCCCAGTCTCTGGCTTTGATTTGTTGGAGAAGTTGTTATTCGCATATAATCTGGGTTCAGATAGATTTGGATTTAGATGCGGATGCATCTTATCTTTTCACTCCGCCAAATACCAGTCGACTGATGTAGAGTGTAAGTCGACTGTGCCGAGATACTTGTGGCTTCATGATTCCTTCAGTCAAGTCGACTGATGTTTGGGGAAGTCGACTGTGCCGAGCCCCAGCAAACTCTCTGTTCGGTCGACTGATGAAGAGCCAGTCGACTGATGCTCTGTAAATTCTGTGTAATCATCCTTTCAGTCTGTATTAGTCTTGAATCTGCTTCGTTTGCTGCTTTTAGGCTGTTTCCTATGGAAAAGAGAAAAGAAGAGTAAATTACCACATACAGAGCATTTAAATGTCTAATTTCACTAAGATTATTGCTCCTAAATGTGAATATTATTGAGTTCATCAAATAGCCGGCCTCCAAGGGAACACTCATACTATAAGCTACTCAATCTTTTTCTTCCCAAAATTCTCAATCTTTTCTCACTCTAATCTTTTCTCTCTTTAACAAATTTTCTATTGTACTAAGATGAGAAGAAGCTATGGCATATTTGGAGGGCTAGGATTCAACGGATGGTTATAGAATGGACGGTTAGGATGAGAGTAGGAGTTATAGTAACTACCCATACACTAGGTAACCACCCATGTACATAAACCACTCCTAAGCACAATCCGGCCCTACTTTGTGTGCAATGCACACTACGTCTCCGCACGTGCCACCTAGTACCCTTAATTAAAAGTTTGTACAATTTTAATAAATTAAATTGTTCACATTTTGTCTCTTCATGACAAGTGTGGCCATTTAATTAATTTATTAAATTGGTGGGCTTATGTTGTGGGCCAAACAACAAAATAGTAATAAATTAAAGTGGGCTAAAACAATTAATTAGTGTTTTAGGTTTTTTTTAGAAAATTAAGCTTTTTAGGAAAATAAAGGAAAGAAAAATAATTGCTCATACTATCAAAAGAGATTTTGTATATAAAAATAAATAAATAATATACATATGAAATTTTCACGTGCACAACACGTGAAAGTCAATATTTTATTAAAATGGAATTTAGGGTATTACAGGGCTAGTCCTAGGATTAAGGCTAAGAAGAATTCATCTATGTCTATTTCTGCTCAAGCTTTTGTTGTTGCTCAGGTCAGAAACGCTGAGATTCCTTATTTTTTCAGTGGATAATGATTCACGTGCTGAAATGCGTTCTCTTTACAAAATTCACTTTGATTCTCATTCTGATAGAAATATTTCAAAAATTGCTTTTGGTATGGGTATCTTAGTTGATGATTCTTTTGCTAGTAATTTTGATAGTTTAAAGAACCTATAAATTTCTAGGGCTAGTGGTAAATTTGGTTCATTATGTTGATTTTCAAATGGAACTTTAGAGGGTTGGGTAGTATTGATAAGAGAGTCCATTTTTGACATGATTAAGTCTAGTATTGATAAGAGAGAGGCTATTTTTGACATGATTAAGTCTAATAAGTGTGATATTATTGCTATACAAGAAACAAAGATTTCTACCATTTCTTCATGATGTTAAGAGATGATATTAAGAGACAGTTAGGTGGCTCTATTATGACTGAATGGATAGCATTAGATGCTAATGGCTCTTGCGGTGGCATGGTAATTGGTTTTAAAAATTCTCCTTTTTCAACTTATTTCAGTTCATAAATTGGAAGTACTTTTTGGTGTTAGTTCTTGATTGGTTTGAGTATAATTGTAATTTTTTTTAGTTTCTAATTTGGTCCTTCTGTTTCTGCTCTTCATAGTGAATTTTGGAATGAATTTAGATCTTTCACGATTTTAATTGATGATTATTGGATTTTTTATGGTGATTTCAATGTTAAAGATTTGGTTATGAAAGAAATGGAAATCCTGCTAATAATTCAGATTCTTTTACGCTTAATGATTGCATAAGCGATCTTGAATTGATTGATTTCTATTGTTGCTTATTTCGATGTGGGAGCAAACATATAGTGAGTTTATGTTTGAAGGAAACTACTAAAGATCTAATATATGATCGTTGTCGTAAAAAGTAGTTAGAGCTCCTGAGAGTAGATCTGGATCATTGATTGAACACCGTGATTTGAATCCGATGGTTGTTGACGCGGCTGATGGACCTACAAAAAAGCCTGAAACACCGGGGGTGGCACCGGCGAAAGACCCTCCGTCGCTCAAGGCATAATCGAAGAGAGAAAAGAGAGTTTGACAGAGAAATTGCCAATTACAGATTACCTTCTAACTGAGGAGGGGAGAGGGTATTTATAGACCAGAGAAACAGTTCAGGAGATTGATATGGATCCATTAGATTAATATGAATCCCTTATCTCCTGATTCTCCCCCACAAGAGATAAGACTCCCTTGTATGGGAATAAGAGATTTGACTCATAGCCCTCATAGGCTGAATGTCTCTCCTAGTGGGCCTAATCTGTTACTTTTCATGGGCTTCAAAGATGCCCATGTCTTGTCAGATGAGCCTCATGAAGGCCTAGACCTGTTAAAGAGGTCTGTATGATTAATTTTCCTATAGACGCTTTGAGATATATGCTGGAATAGTACGACCCTGATTAGCTGTGGTTTTTACCATTATCATAAGCCCCCCACTCCCGCAAGACAACTTTCTTGGCTTTCGAAAAATGGTTCGCTTTATTTGGATTCTAGAGTACAATCTTAGCCTTCAGGGTACACTGGAGATAGTTGTAACTGATCAGAAGCTTTTAAAGGCAGCAAATATTTTCCTGAATTTTTCTAGAATTTTCCATATCTTTTAGGATTTTTCGAATTTTTCCGGATTTTTAATAATATTTCCCAATTTTAAAATAAAATTTTCAAAATTTTAATTAATAATCAAAATTTTTAATTATTTTTCTGAAATTTTAATTATTTTTTCTGTTTAAAATAATTAATTTTGGAATTTTTAATTAGATATTCGAATTAAAAATAAATTTATGAGGATTTTTCCATGAATTGTCAAACCTCGGCGTGGGTTTTGGAGCAATCATGCATGTCCATTAGCTCCAGGATAGCCCACTGAGTGGTTTCAACGGATGTGATGGGGCCGACTGTGGCGATGAGGCCAGATCCATCTGGTTGATCAAGAGCTAGCGCACTTTTGGAGAGGTTGTGGGGCTGTGAATTAAGCGGAGCGGTGGGGAAGAAGACTGATGACATGGCGCGATCTTGAGCATCCATCGCGAGAACTTACGATTATCAGGGAGATCCGAAGGCCAGTGAATGCTGCGAGCGGTTGCCTAGCTCGCCCGACGATTTCGTAGAGCTATGACCATTTTTTTTCGAATTTTCAGGGCTTCGTCGACCTACCCTTCTATCGTGCTACATTTTTCTCGTCGAGCTACCATCTTTAGGCGAGCTATGGGCTTCGGCGAGCTATAATCTTTAGGCATGCTTTGAATAGGGGGCCACTCTATATTGGTCATGCTATATCTCTCGTTGAGATATGGGCTTCGTTGAGCTACTCTCCTCAGGCGAGCTATGGGTTCGGTCGAGCTATTGGAGTCCTCGTTAAGCTACGATTCCTCATCGAGCTATAGGCTTCGTCGAGCTATGGAGCTGAAGCATCGTTGAACTACCACTTCCCATCGAGCTTTTCATCTCATCGGGCTATGGCTAGTTGTCGAGCTACCAGGGACGTCGAGCTATAGAGTTAAGCTTTTTATCCCGTCGAGCTATTATTTGGTTGAGCTATATTTTTTGTTGGGTGAGCTCTGTTTTCGGTCGACCTCGGAGTTTGGGAGAGCTCCACTCTGGCAAGCTACTCTGTTTTGGGCAAGCTGCATCTTCCATCGTGCTATGGCTCTCCGTCGAGCTATGCCCCTTGTCGAGCTATGCATTTCGTTGAGATATTCCCCTCGTCGAGCTATGTATTTTGTTGAGCTATTCATATCGTCAATCTACTGCCGTCGTCGAGCTATGGTATTCTCATCGAGCTATGGAGTTGGGCGAGCAACAGGGTTCGGTCGAGCTATGCTTTGGTCCAGCTCTTATCCCCGCCAAGCCATAAGCTTCTCGTCGAGCTATGGAATTGGGCATACTGAATTGGCAACCAGGAGCTTGGCAGAGTTGCTGAGCCTTTGACGACGTGGGAGCTCGGAGTTGGGTTTTGCCAACTTTTGAAGAGGCAAACTCGATGTTGTCAAGCTTCAGGTCTGGAAGAAGAAGTTATTATTTTGGTTCACGGGTTCAGATTTTGTACTCACATACCCACTTGGTTTTAGAACATAGGGTTTTGGATTTTGTTTGTGGGTTTCAGGTATTTGGAGTTCGATTTTGAGACCGAGTCATAAACTCCGATGTAAAGCCAAGTTTTCTTTTCTTTTTTGAACCCAAAAATTCCATTTCTTGCTATTGGAGTTTTTAGAAACTTTGGAGCTTGAAGGTGGATTTCTTTGGTATTGTAGTTTAGGTGAGGTTGAGTTTGGATTTTCTTATTTACTGTCTTTCTAGCTCCGTTGCTAGCTCCAATTGGACTTCGTGTCGGGTTTGAACTCGTGTTTGAGGTTGTTGCGGAGCTATGGTGTTGGAGATTTGATCAGCTATACGGTTCGAAGCTTGTGTTGAGCTTTTGTTGATGTCAAAGTTGTGCTTGAAGTGGAGTTTGAGTTTTGAAGCTCTTTTGATGAGTCATTGCTTCTTGTACTTGTTGATAAAAAATCTATTGCTTGTTTCGTTGAGCCACTCTTTCGTCGATCAAACGTTGTGTTGTTTGCTTGTTTTGTTGATTGAGCATTTCGTTGTTGGATGAGCATTCCTTTGGGCTCGGAGTTGAGTGCTGTGATCGTTGGATCTTGTTCATGTAGCTGACCTAGAAGAGCTATAGCAGGTACGAACTTCAGAAGGCGGTCAAACTGCGGACTTGTTGTGTGATCCCAGCAAGTTTGTTGAGCCAATTCTGGGACAAATTTGCATGTTTGAATTTGTTGTTTGCGCTCAGCAAGTTTGTAGATACAACTCTTAGACGGAGTTAGACGTAGAGCTCGCTGTTTGATCCCAGCGAGTTTGTGGAGACAACTCTTAAGCGGAGTTGAACGTAGAGCTCGTTGTTTGATCCTAGCAAGTTTGGAGGGACAAGTCTTAGACTGAGTTAAAGGTAGAGCTCGTCGTTTGATCCAGGCAAGTTTGGAGAGGCAACTATGAAACGAAGTTGGTCATAGAGCTCGCCGTTTGATCCCAACTAATTTGGAGAAGCAACTCTGAGATAGAGTTGGTCGTAGAGGGCAAGTTTGGTGAGGCAACTCTGAGATGGAGTTAGTCGTAGAGCTCATCGTTTGATCCCAACGAGTTTGGAGGGGCAACTCCTTAATTGAGTTGATGTAGATTTTTCCATTTGCGCCCAACAAGCTAGTAGAGTACTCTAAGACTGATTTATTTGTTTCAACTTGCTGTTTGCATCCATCAAATTTATAGAGACAACTGTGAGACAGAGTTGGATATAGAACTTGTTGTTCTCTCCCAATAAGTTTTTAGAGACAAATCGAAGACGGAGTTGGACGTTGAACTTGTTGTTTGTGCCCAACAAGTTTTTTAGAGACCCTGTGACAGAGCTAACGTTTGGACTCGTTGCTTGCACCGAGTGGGTTTGTAGAGACAATTCTAAGCCGATGTTGGATGTTAGGTTTCGAGGATAATCTCAGATTAAATACACAGTGGAAAATTTACAAAAAATATCGAAATCTAGCCATGGATCCATACGAAAACCATAAATTGTGTTTAGAAGTTATACCTTAAAGATGAATCGGCTGTCTTCACAGTATGCCGATCACAGAACTGCAGTATTGTAGTGCCTCTACGATATCCATACGAAAGGATAAAATCAAGCTTTCCCTTACGCCGCGATGCTAGCTGCGGGAAGGAAATGTTCATCACGGTCTCTCTCACAATTTCTATGACGGCTAGGGTTTCTCTCAACTATTTCTTTTCCACAGATACATATCATATATATAAATGTAGAAAATCAACCCTAAGAGAGTAATATGGTTGTTGGGCTCACAATCTAACCTGGGTCAGATTTGTGTGTGGGCATTTGAATTTTAGTTGGCCCATTTAATCTAATTAATTACCCAACCATGTTAGGAGTCCAAGTCTTACTAGAATTTCTAATTAAATTCATATCATGAATTTAAATCCAATTTTGATCCATTTTAAGTGTGTGACCCTATAGGTTCCTATTATGTTGACAGTAATACTAAAATCATATTCTAGTGTTACAAATAGTGAGCGGTATCTAGCAATACATCACTGCTACTCAAGTAACGGGAATGCCAGTGATTTGATATAACCTATTTGTGACTAATGTTACCATGTAGTCTAGTTCGTTTGTCTAGATATCTAATTAACCACAAGGCATAGAGCGTGTCACTTTTGTATAGTTCAATCTTTGGTTTCTTGATGTCTGATTACTTACTAAAAAAATGAGCTCAACATCTCATATTGACTCATTTGAGCACGGCCATACATTTTGCAGTCTCACTCAATCAAGGGGCCTATAGATATCGCTCATGTTATGTAAAAGGGACAAATCCTATCTAAGTCACTCACATTCCTCTGCATGATTTGTAGTATATCCAATAGTCGAGTTTATAATCAGCTTATTATATGCAACGTTTGACGACATTAAAACATATAACTTATCATGTAAGGAACCGTAGTAACTTCAAGTCAAAAGACTATGTACACCATGGTCACTGTGAGAACCGCTTATGACACTCATGTAACGATCCAGACAGCGTTCTCATGGTGGGTCATTCCACTACATTATTACTCTAATATGTACCTATGTAAAGACTTGATATCTCATATCCATGACCCATGAGATATGGTCATCAGTCTATGCATATACTAGTCTCTATATATTATTGTTGTTCTAATTCAGAATAATACTTGACTAGGGACACTTACAAGTAGTGTTCTGATTACAACCAATAAGATCTCACAATCAAGTCATGCACTTGATATCCCATGGTATTGAACCTACTATTCTAAGAACTTTATTATGTTCATTTAATCAGAATCAATAACACAATAAATGAAATGCCTCATATATGAAATAAATATCATGATACAATGTAAACTAGTAATGTCAATACACAACTGGCCTCTAGGGTACACACCAACAATCTCCCACTTGCACTAGAGCCAATCAGACATACATCTAATGCCTACAGATCTAATGTGACCCTCATGCTTTTGCTGTGAAAGAGGCTTTTTCAGTGGGTTAGTGACGTTATCATCAGTTGATACTCTGCATATCTTCACAAATCCCTCTATCGATGATTTCTCAAATGAGATGGAAGCACCTAAGTATATATTTGGATCGCTGGTGAGATCTAGGCTTCTTAGCTTGTGCAATGGCCTCACTGTTATCACACTAGAGGTCCACCGGGTCCACAATGCTAGGAACCACGCCAAGTTCAATGATAAACTTTCTAATCCAAACAACCTTCTTTGCTGCATTGGAGGCAACAATATACGTAGCCTCTATGGTAGAATCGACTACTATCTCTTACTTAAAACTCTTCCAGCTCACAGCTCCACCATTTTGGCAAAAAACAAAACCCGATTGCGATTTGGAGTCGTCCTTATTTGACTGGAAGCTGGCATTAGTGTAACCCCTTACAACAAGCTCTTTCTCGACTCCATATACCAAGAACGAATCCTTAGTCCTTCTTAAGTACTTAAGGAGATATATGTTCTTGACAGTCTAGTGACTCTCACCGGGATCTGACTGGTACCTGCTCGTCATGCTCAAAGCATATGAGACCTCTGGACGAGTACATAACATGACATACTTGATAGATCCAATTGCAGATGCTTATGGAATCTTAGTCATGCAGTCTCTTTCATCTTGAATGGAAAGACATTGAGCCTTAAATAGGCTTACACCATGAGACATAGGGAGGAATCCTTTTTTGGACTCTTGCATATTGAATAGTTTCAATACTTTGTCTATATTTGTACTCTGACTTAGGCTTAGCAGTCTCCTTGATCTATCTCTTTAGATCTTGATGCCTAATACATAGGTAGCTTCACCCAAGTCCTTTATGGAACAACATTTTCCTAGCCAAGTCGATACAGACTGTAAGGTAGGGATGTCATTCCCGATGAGTAGTATATCATCTACATACAACACCAGAATTACAAATGTGCTCCCACTAACCTTATTGTAGACAAAAGATTCATCTTCGTTCTTGATGAAACCAAACTCTTTGATTGCATCATCGAAACAAAGATTCCAGCTTCTAGAAGCTTGATTTAATCCATAAATGGATCGTTGCAATTTACACACCTTTCCAGCCTCCTTTGGAGTGACAAAACCCTCAGGCTGTGTCATGTACACATCATTGAGAAGATTTCCATTTAAGGAAAGCAGTTTTGACATCCATCTGGCAGATTTCATAATCATGATATACTGAAAAAACAAGGAAGATCCGAATGGATTTAAGCATGACAACTGGGAAAAAAGTCTCACCATAGTCTTCACCATGAACTTGATTGAAACCGTTAGTCACCAACCAGCCCTTAAAGGTAGGCACATTACCATCCATGTCAATTTTCTTCTTGAAAACCCATTTGCACCCAATAGGTTTTACCCCTTCAGGTGGGTCTACCAAGATCAATATTTGGTTGGTATACATGGATTCCATCTCAGATCTCATGGCCTCAAGTAATTTCTCAGAATCTATGCCTTTTACAGCTTCCTCATTGTTGATTCTTGATTTTGATGATCACAACACACTGCACATGTAATAATGCTAAACTTACAGGTGCTATACACAAAGGACTCACAACTATACAGCTGAACAAATGAACAAGCGCAAAAGCTCCAGATAAAGACAATGGTCAAAGCTTCATTCAAGACTCAAGACTCAAGACTCAAGACTCAAGCTCAAATGTGTCAATAAATTGTCATGTCTTGTAAACAATGTAATTTTACTTTTGTTGAGTCTTAGTATGTTGTAAAGTCTTGTCACACACATATACACTCACTATTTTATAATGTGTGTTTTTCAAAAACATCAAAAAGAGTCAAAACAGTTTGAAATAATTTAACTGTTGAGTACCAGTCGACTGATTCTTGTAGCAGTCGACTGGCAGTACAAAACTGTTTAAATTTATTCAAACTCTGACCAGTCGACTCATTATGGCAACCCAGTCGACTGTTCGAGTGCTTTTGACCGTTTTCTGTTTTCAAAATCGTTTTTTCAAATTCAAAAGCTTTAAGATCCATTGGTTGACAGTTGAGATAACTGTCTCCCAACGTCCAGGAGTTCTAACTCTATAAATAGAGTTCAGATCTCTCTGAAAAAGATCTCACAACACTCTTTAAGATTTCCGAGCACTCTTGAGCATTTCTAAGTGAAAAAAAGAGAAAAAGCTTTCAAGTTTTCAAATCTCTGGTTCTCTAAACTCAGTCCAGTATAACATCGGAATTCGTTCTGGACTGGGTATAGAAGTCGACCTTTGTTTAGCCACGTTCTACAACACATAACACCAACAAGGCTATAGGTTGATTGTAAAGTTTTACTGTTTTCTTTTTACTCTCGGTTGGAGAGTTAGACTCTAGGGTGTAGAGTCGGTTGTTTCACTCTTGGTAGTAGAGTGAGTCTGCTTTCTCTGGTTGAGAGAAAGGACTACGGGTTAGACAAGGTTGTTGTCTTAACGCCGTAGGGCATTCTTGTAAACTTGTTTTTCAAGAATAGTAGAAATCTCAAGTGGGTTGCTTGGGGACTGGATGTAGGTCGGAAGGACCGAACCAGGATATATCATGTGTACTCTGTGATTGCTTCTCTTGATCTTGCATTTACTTTTTGTTTACTTAAGTTCTGTGAAACTTGTCTGGACAGTCGACTCCTTACATTATCAGTCGACTGGTCAGTCTCGTATAAGTTGTATATTAACTGTGTCTTCAGTCGCCTGTCTCAACTTTAAGTCGACTGCACAGAGTTGTTTGTATTTGCTTTTATTTGGTCATATCTGTCGACTGGTTCACAACTAAGTCGACTGCACCGAAGAAAAAATTATTTATTCCGCAGTTTTTTTAATTAACACTATTCACCCCCCCTCTAGTGTTTGTTGCCTCGCCTACAGGATCCAACACTTGGTATCAGAGCAAGGTTACAGGCTATGGCAACTACTTCAAATGCTAATCAGCACCACGAAGGCCAATCTACACAAAGGCCACCGCTATTCGATGGAACAAACTACAATTATTGGAAGTGCAGAATGAGAATCTACCTCCAATCAATCAACTACGAAATATAGCACATGACGGAGACAGAATACACTGCCCCTACTATACCATATGCACAATGGAATGATGATCAAAAGAACCAAACTATGAATAATGCCAAAGCAATGAATGTATTATTTTGTGCACTCACAAAGGAAGAGTTCAACCGTGTATCAAATGCTACAACAGCACATCAAATCTGGCATACACTCGAGGTAACGCATGAAGGAACAAATAAAGTGAAAGAGTCTAAAATCTCTGTTCTTGTTCACAGGTTTGAGATGTTCCGAATGAAGGACAATGAAACTGTGTCCGAGATGATCACCAGATTTACTGATATTACAAACTCTCTTGTGGCACTTGGAAAGACATACAGTCAAGCAGAGATGGTTAGAAAAGTCCTTCGTGCACTCACTCTAGAATGGGAAAAGAAGACCACGGCAATAGAAGAAGAAAATGATTTGTCACAACTTTCTCTTGAGAATCTTGTGGGAAATCTCATGGCATACGAGGTTCAACTTGAAGATCGAAAGAAGGATGCAGAACCACATCAAGCAAAGAAGAAATCATTGGCTTTTAAAGCCATGACAGACTTAGAAGATGAGGAAGAAGATGAAGAGGAGATAGCAATGTTCACTCGAAGATTCAAAAAATTCTTAAAGAAGGGTAAGTTCAATTCCAAAATTAGAGATTCTAATGATCCTCCTACTTGTTTCAGGTGCAATAAAACAGGTCATATGAAGAAGGATTGTCCCCTAGAAAATGCAAAGAACAAGGAAAAAACATCCAACTTCAAGAAGGACAAATACTCAAAGAATAAGTTTGCCAAGAACAAGAAGGCTTATCAAGCAACTTGGGATGATAGTGATTCTTCTTCCGAAGAAGAAACGGATGAAAACAATGAAGTTGCAAATATGTGCTTTATGGCTTCACAAGATCATGTAAGTAATGACTTCGATTCAGAAGATTTACTTGATGCCTTTAATGAAATATTTCAAGAGTTGAAAAAGGAAAAGATTAGAGTTAAGAATCTAGAGAAAGTTAATCAAACACTTTCTCAAGAAAATCTTAACCTTGATAAGGAAGTGAAATCTTTAAATTCTCGCATTGCAAGTTTAGATACTGATCTTGAATCTCTAAAAAAGAATTATGAAGAGATATCAAAGAACGTATCTAAGTTTAACAAAGGCAAAGAGAATTTAAATGATGTCCTTCATCATCAAGTAAAATCTAGTCAAAAATACGGTCTTGGTTTCAAAAATTCTTCTATAAAAGAATCGTCTTCTAAAAACACTAGTAAAAATAAATCAGCATCTATTTCTAGTGTTACACATAAATTATATGATTTTTTTTGAAAAGCCTAAGGTAGTAAATTTCAGTGATAAAAGCAAGTCTGACGTTCGGTTAAGTCGACTGAGTCCATCTATCAGTCGTCTGTCCAGAGGAATTGAATCTTATTCAACAAGATCAAAACCTCAAATAAGTCGACCTAGAGCATCATCCAGTCGACTGAAGGATACTGTAAAGTCGACTGGACAGAACAAGTTTGTATGGGTTCCAGTCAACTTAAATCAGAATGATAGAATTGCGTATATTAATTCATATGTATTAAATGTGTGTAATTCTATTAATTATATTCCTTCTTATGGAGGAAAATCAAACTCATTATGGGTTTGGTTTCCCCCAAACTAATATGTTTTGGACCCAATAAAAAGGGTACCATATTTACCTTAAATATTTTATAGGTACCCAAGAAAGATCGCTGGATACCTGACAGCGGGTGTTCAAAACATATGACAGGACATGCCAACCTTCTATCCACCATCCAAAGCATCGATGGAGGAACAATTACCTTTGGTGATAACAACAAAGGAAAAGTCATAAGAATCGGCATGGTTGGTAAAAATTCTAACCCCACTATAGAAAATGTATTGTTAGTTAGTGGATTAAAGCATAATCTATTAAGTATTAGTCAATTATGTGATAAAGGATATAAAATAGTATTTGAAAAAGATGCATGTTTGATTTATGACTCTACTATGCAAAATATCATTTTTCAAGGTTTTCGCAAAAACAATATTTATGAATTGTGTTTGAATACAATTGAGTTTTCAAATGATTTTTGTTTAATAGCTTCTAACAATGAATCTTGGCTTTGGCATAGAAGATTTGGACATGTGAATATGAAGAATCTCTCAAAATTATCTAAGTATAACCTAGTTAAAGGACTGCCAAAACTATCCTTTAAAAAGGATAAGTTATGTGATGCATGTCAACTAGGAAAACAAATCAAATCTACTTTTAAAACAAAAGAAGTAATTTCTACTAGTAGGCCGCTTGAATTAATTCATATGGATTTATTTGGCCCTACTAGAGTTGCTTCTTTAAATAAAAGTAGATATGTATTTGTTTTAGTAGATGATTTTTCAAGATTCACTTGGACATTCTTTTTAAAACACAAAAATGATGTTTTTGATGAATTTGCAAATTTTTGTAAACGTATTCAAAATCAAAGATCTCTAACCATAGTCACTATTAGAAGTGATCATGGTGGAGAATTTGAAAATGAAACATTTACAGAATTTTGCAACAAGAATGTTATAACACATTCATTTGCATTTCCTAGCGCTTCACCACAAAATGAAGTGGTTGAAAGGAAAAATAGGACTTTGCAAGAATGCGCACGTACCATGCTTGTTGAAAGCAATTTACCAAAGTATTTTTGGGCTGAAGTCGTTGCTACAGCTTGTTATGTTTTAAATAGGATTCTTATAAGACCTAAGCTAAAGAAAACTTGTTATGAGTTGTTTTTTAACAAAATTCCTAAAGTCTCTTATTTTAAGACATATGGTTGTAAGTGTTTTATTCTGAACACTAAAGATAATTTAGACAAATTTGATCCTAGATCTAATGAGGGTATCTTTTTAGGATACTTAAATAGGAGTAAAGCATATAGAATTTTCAAAAAGTCTACAATTACTATTGAAGAGTCAATGCATGTTACATTCGATGAAACTCTACCTTCATCAAATTTAAATAAAGATGATGAAACTGATTCATCACCTTTAAATAATGTGATTAAATCTTTAGAACAAACTAGTCTGGCTGATAAGTCGACTGATAAGGACTCCCAGTCGACTGAAGTAAAGCAGTCGACTGAAGAACCTGTCAAGTCGACTGATCCTATTGTGATATCTTCAACTTTACCAAAATCCTTTGTTGAAGTTAAAGATCATCCTCATGACTTAATAATTGGTGATATCTCCCATGGTATTCAGACACGTTCACATGTTAATCTGATTTTTCATACAGCATTCTTGTCGGATTTTGAACCGAAAAATATACAAGAAGCTTGTGAGAATGAATTTTGGATGAATGCCATGCAAGATGAATTAAACCAATTTATAAGGAATGATGTATGGGATTTAGTTCCACGACCTCCTGATCAGACTATTATTGGTACCAAATGGGTATTCAAAAATAAGTTAGATGAATCAGGACAAGTTGTAAGGAACAAAGCTAGATTAGTTGCTCAAGGGTATAATCAAGAAGAAGGTATAGATTTTGATGAAACATATGCTCATGTTGCTAGACTAGAATCAATTCGTATTTTATTATCTTTTGCTTGTTTCATGAATTTTATACTTTATCAAATGGATGTTAAAAGTACTTTTCTTAATGGGTTTATTAAAGAAAATGTTTATGTTAAACAACCACCAGGTTTTGAACATGAACAATTTTCAGATCATGTTTATAAATTGAAAAAGGCTTTATACGGTCTTAAACAAGCACCTCGTGCTTGGTATGATCGTCTGAAAACTTTTCTTTTAGAAACAGGATTTGAAATAGGTAAAGTAGACACTACCTTGTTTATTAAGAGAGTTAAGAATGATATCTTAATCATACAAATATATGTTGATAATATAATCTTTGGTTCTACTAATAATAAACTATGTCAAGAGTTTGCTAATACCATGAAAAACGAGTTTGAGATGAGTCACATGGGTGAACTCAATTATTTTCTTGGACTTCAAATTAAGCAGTCCTCAAATGGCATATTTATTAATCAAGGAAAATATGCAAATGAATTACTCAAACGGTTTAACATGGATAGTACTAGTAGTAAATCCACACCTATGGCTACTACTACTACCCTTGACAAAGATATATTAGGTAAGAGTGTTGATCAGAAACTCTATAGAGGTATGATTGGTTCACTCTTATATATTACCGCAAGTAGACCAGATATTATGTTCAGCGTATGTTTATGTGCTAGATATTAGTTTAGTCCTAAAGAGTCTCATTTAAAAGTTGTGAAACGAATTTTAAGATACATTAAAGGCACATCTGAATATGGTTTATTTTATCCACGCACCGATAATTTTCAACTTTTGTCATATAGCGATGCTGATTTTGCTGGTAGTAAAACTGATCGCAAGAGCACTAGTGGGACATGTCACTTTTTGGGACATTCACTAGTTTCTTGGTGCAGTAAAAAGCAAAATTCCGTATCTCTATCAACTACAGAAGCTGAGTATATCGCTGCAAGTTTGGCATGTGCACAAATCTTGTGGATGAAACAAACTTTATTAGATTATGGTATTTCCTTTGAAAAATTTTCAATTATGTGTGATAATACCAGTGCAATTAATCTATCTAAAAATCCGATTCAATATTCACGTACGAAACATATTGATATTCGACATCATTTTCTACGTGATCATGTTTTAAAATGAGATATATCATTAGACTTTATCTCTACTGATAAACAAGTAGCAGACATCTTTACCAAACCCCTTAAAGAAGATACTTTTATTAATTTAAGAAGAGAATTAGGAATATGTAATTTTATTGACATTTGTTGAAAACTTCATCTGTTAAGTCGACTGTGTTTTGATTAAGTCGACTGTACTGTATTTTCATATATACTTATTTTGTTCTCTGACCAGTCGCCTGATCCTTATTCAAGTCGACTGATCAGTAGATGTAAAAATTAAGTCTCTTCTCGACTTAGTCAACTGCTATACCCTATCAGTCGACTGTCGCGAGTTCAATTGTCTTCAGCGACGACTCATCACAGTTTTTGAGATAAAAATTTCACTTCTTTTCACTCGTGACTACTCAAATCAGCCGTTGATCTCTACCCTTTCAATCTCAGCCATCAATCTCTAGTTAAAAACCCCTTTACCAGCCTCCTTCTTCACTTTTTACCGTTTCCCCCAAATTTCGAAACCCTAATCAGAGAAGAAGAAGTCGACTCAATTTGCTGCTGCTGCTCGACTCCTTGCTGGTCTTTCTCTTTTCTCTTGGTAAAACCCTTCCTACACTCCTTTGTTATGGCTCCCAAGCGTTCTAAAAGGTCTCATGATGCTAGTTCATCTCAAGATTATTCCCAATATTTGTTGAGTCCTGATCTTTTAGAACGTTGGTACTTAATGTGTAGCATTGTTATTTTTCCGGGTCGTTTTGTCAATTTTGGTGATTTAGATAGGTTTAATCTAGTTCCCCTCTTTCAAAACTGTAGTCTTTATGGCTATCTCTCTTTAGCCAATCAACCCGACTATTACCCTCAACTTATCTATCTTTTCTATATGAACATGAGAGTTGTTCAATTGAAAGATGGAGATGTTGTGATTCGTTCCTCAGTCAAAAATACCAAGATAACTCTCACACCCGAGAGAATCAATCTAATAATGGGTATTGATGACGAGGGACTCGATCTAAGTGACATTATCCTTGATGATTTCTCTATTTTATCTAAAATATTTTTGCCCAATCAAGGACCCCCAATGACTAATAAAAATATAACACCTGTTGCAAAATTAGTTGCAAGAATACTTGCTTATAACATTCTTCCCAAAAGAGGAAGTTATGATCAGTATTCTATGGAATTGCAACAAGCTGTTTATGCCATTTTTGGTAAAATAGCTATTAATTGGGGTCGTGTCATTTTCTCCAAACTTGAACAACATCATATTCATTTCCTTTGGAGGTCTCCTTACCAGGGTTTTTCAGGCTTATGATATTGATCTCGACTCCGAGACCAATGTCGTTAAGCAGTATGAATGCTTCGATCGTGCTAGTTTAGCACATATGAAGCTTCTTGACCCTGCTCCTAGAACAACCCCTAGGTCTCCTCCTCCTTCACAAGTTCCTTTGGCATCTACTGCTAGACCATCAGCCTCTTCTAGTTCATCTCGTCCTCATGCTAACTATGAAGATCCATCTACTCTTTATGAATGTGTCAATTACCTTATGAAACATTCAGTCTCTGTTGATTCTCAGCTTGACTCCCTTGACACCAAAATTATCCACTTAACCAATCTCTTCACTTCTCAATAAATGTCTCAAGCTGCTGATGAAGACTCAGAAGAGGACGATTGAAGATTATTTTTCGTTAATTATGTAATTTTTATTTCCTATGTATTGATGAACTTATTTGCTTATGTACGAGACATTTATTTCTGTGTTCTTTTATGAAAAAGACTGGTTATTTTTTGTTTTTGTTGATGACAAAGGGGGAGAAATATCTCTCTTATTTATTTACTGTGTTTGTATGTGTTTTTCTGTGTTTGTTTATATTTCTGTGTGTAATTTTTTTTTTCTCTGATAAGTCGACTGATATCCTCATAAGTCGACTGATCTATCTATATTTGTTTCACATATGTCCTGTGTATTCTTTCTCTGTTTAGCCGACTGCCTCTATTTTTAAGTCGACTGATACACCTATTTTATGATACATCTTTATGTATGCATGTTGTGTATGCATGTTGTGTTTTTAATAGGGGAAGCATATCATTACTATGCTTGCATTATTTTCTGTTATTATCAGCTATTGTGTTGTCATCATCAAAAAGGGGGAGAATGTTGATTCTTGATTTTGATGATCACAACACACTGCACATGTATCTATGCTAAACTTACAGGTGCTATACACAAAGGACTCACAACTATACAGCTGAACAAATGAACAAGCACAAAAGCTCCAGATAAAGACAATGGTCAAAGCTTCATTCAAGACTCAAGACTCAAGACTCAAGACTCAAGACTCAAGACTCAAGACTCAAGACCCAAGCTCAAATGTGTCAATAAATTGTCATGTCTTGTAAACAATGTAATTTTACTTTTGTTGAGTCTTAGTATGTTGTAAAGCCTTGTCACACACACATACACTCACTATTTTATAATGTGTATTTTTCAAAACATCAAAAAGAGTCAAAACAGTTTGAAATAATTTAACTGTTGAGTACCAGTCGACCGATTCTTGTAGCAGTCGACTGGCAGTACAAAACTGTTTAAATTTATTCAAACTCTGACCAGTCGACTCATTATGGCAACCCAGTCGACTGTTCGAGTGCTTTTGACCGTTTTCTATTTTTAAAATCGTTTTTTCAAATTCAAAAGCTTTAAGATCCGTTGGCTGACAGTTGAGATAACTGTCTCCCAACGTCCAGGAGTTCTAACTCTATAAATAGAGTTCAGATCTCACTGAAAAAGATCTCACAACACTCTTTAAGATTTCCGAGCACTCTTGAGCATTTCTAAGTGAAAAAAAGAGAAAAAGCTTTCAAGTTTTCAAATCTCTGGTTCTCTACACTCAGTCCAGTATAACATCGGAATTCGTTCTGGACTGGGTACAGAAGTCGACCTTTGTTTAGCCACGTTCTACAACACATAACACCAACAAGGCTATAGGTTGACTGTAAAGTTTTACTGTTTTCTTTTTGCTCTCGGTTGGAGAGTTAGACTCTAGGGTGTAGAGTCGGTCGTTTCACTCTTGGTAGTAGAGTGGGTCTGCTTTCTTTGGTTGAGAGAAAGGACTACGGGTTAGACAAGGTTGTTGTCTTAACGCCGTAGGGTATTCTTGTAAATTTGTTTTTCAAGAATAGTGGAAATCTCAAGTGGGTTGCTTGGGGACTGGATGTAGGTCGGATGGACCGAACCAGGATATATCGTGTGTACTCTGTGATTGCTTCTCTTGATCTTGCATTTACTTTTTGTTTACTTAAGTTCTGTGAAACTTGTCTGGACAGTCGACTTCTTACATTATCAGTCGACTGGTCAGTCTCGTATAAGTTGTATATTAACTGTGTCTTCAGTCGCCTATCTCAACTTTAAGTCGACTGCACAGAGTTGTTTGTATTTGCTTTTATTTGGTCATATCAGTCGACTGGTTCACAACTAAGTCGACTGCACCGAAGAAAAAATTATTTATTTCGCAGTTTTTTTAATTAACACTATTCACCCCCCCTCTAGTGTTTGTTGCCTCGCCTACAGGATCCAACACTCATAAGTCATAGGCTCATCTTGATCCATGAGTAATATATCACCATGTTGAGTCAAGAGATATCCATATCTCTCGAGTTGATGAGGTATCCTACTAGACTTACGTAGGCCTGTGCTACTTGAGCAGGTGGTTGTTCCACAACAATTTGTGTAGTCTCCTCCCTTTCCACCATTGGTTCGCTGCTACTTGGTGAAGTTTAATTTCTTCAAGTTCTATTGTTCTCCCACTAATTCTTTTGAAGACGAATTCTCTCTCTAGGAACACAACAGTCAGTGCGACAAACACTTTGCCTTCAGTCAGATTATAGAAATAGTATCCCTTGTTTTCCTTGGGATATCCTACAAAAAAAAACACTTATCAGGTGTAACTACCGTTTTCGTTCTTTTCCTTTTTCCCTTCATTGTAATATTTTATTGCACTTGAATAAAATACTTTATTTTTTCTTGATCATCTTAATTAAATTTTGTTCATGAATTACTCTTGTTCTTCTTGTTGAGCTATTTTATTGTTGATCCCATTTTTATTTGATTGTGAGTATTTATTTGAACCCTATTGTCTTCAAATCCATCTCTTTTTTAACCGAAAATCAAATTACAATTATTTCTAGACCCAAACCCATTATTATTGGATCCTAGCCCATTAACCCAACAACCTAATTGCACACTATAAATAATACCCTATTGCAAACTCTAAAAATATAAAAACTCAAACCCTAAACCTAGCCGTCTCTCTTCTCTCCTCTCTCATCCCGTCTGCCCCCACCCTCATCCTGGTCAGCACCTCCGGTGACCCATCAGCCCACCTCCGGCGTCCTCCCTGTCGTTGAGCCGCCCTACACCCATCGATGCCCAGACCCCCGACGCCCCCTTTGCTGCTCCCCTTTTCCGTCGACACAGCAGACCCGAACCCCGACGCCGCTGTGCTGTCCTCCTCTGCCGCCGCTAGTTGCGCCCTCGCTGCCATCAGCCAGTCACCATGCTGTCCTCGAAGCCATCGACAACAACCCTACTGTTGATGTCGTTGCTCTTTGCTGTTGCCGCTGGTTACTATTGTTGCTGAGTTTCCTTTTGCACATTGTGTGCACGTGTGTGATCGTAAGTTCATGGGTTCGTTGCACCGGGATTCTCATCCCGTTATTCTTTGGTATTTGAATTAATCGTCTCTAAGGAAAATCACTTTTTCTTCTTGAATTGAATATTGTATCAAATTCACATTTCATTGAAATTCTTGCAAGTAGATCTAATTGTTCATTGTATCATATATTGTTCTTCCCTTTTCGTTGAGTATATTGAGGGTTTACATGAGCTAACCCAAATATTCTCAACTTCTTGCCTTTTTTGACTCAAAAAATTGAATCTTTCATGCATTCATGTAGTATTGATAGGAGGGTTTATTCATACAAACAACATACAAATAATTTATCGTAAATTTTATTGCTAAGTTGTGTGATTGAATGATCGATTGATATTTTGTGATCGTTAAATTAGTGTATGTGTGTATTCTTAATGATGTTCACCATGCTATTATGTAATACCTCGCAAAATAACATATGACTATTTTTGCATCGTAATCTGTGTGCAATTGAGAATTGCACGCGATTATGTATTTTTCTAATAACAATTGATTTTAATTAAGAAATATCAGATATAATGTCTACTTTATTTTATAATTTTGAAGGATTATTACGAGGCAGTTTTAATGTATTTTGTATTGTTGGTATTATTAAAGCAAAGAGTTGGGATTTATTTGAAATATTTGAGACTTGGGGGCTTATATGTAATATTCCCTTATATTATTTATTTACCTATTTAATTATTTACTTACTTTTACAAACCCCCCCCCCCCCCCCCCCCACCTCCATTCCGTTCTTCCTCCTTTTCTTTTCTTCCCGTCCTGTCTCCACCCCAACCCTGAACCGACCCATTTCGGCTCTCTCTCCCCGCCCAAATCCACCATTATACTCCATGATTTTTCAGTTAATTTGGGGGGATGACTAATTGAAGGATTCTCTACATCGTGACAGTGTCCGTTTTTCGAGAGGATTTCGGGAAGGTAAACCCTAATTTATTTTATTGTATAAAATTGAGTGTGGTTAATTTCTATTGAGTAGGAGTATTATGGTAGGAAGATTAAGAGATGTTGGGAAGGGTAGATGCGAGGAATTAGCAGATTCTTAGAGAGTTTGCAAGTTGTTAATAAATTAGGGTTTTGGGTTTGTAAAAAAGAACTATATGTGTATGAATTATTTCTCGTATAGTTGTGGAAAGTATAGTTGGGCCATTAGAAAATTTAAGAGTGGTTCTAGTAATTATTTGGGGATAAAAATTCCATAGGCATTAGATTATTACGTGCATCACACGTGTGTATACCACGCGTTCAATAAAATGCCTGTGTGGTATTGAGGTTAGTATTATTATTTTTCCATGACTGGTTTGGATGCTTGAGCATTGATTGCTTTAAAATTTGATGATAGGATATATTAGCAACTTTGGATGCGGGGTGGCATGGTGGCGCTTCGAGTCTTCGCGGGATAAATACGTGAGTATGATTTATTTACGTATTTGATGTTTTAAAAAAAGTTTGAATAAACTGAAGTGTTGATATGATTTATGGATGAGGCGTATTGGGATAAAGTGTATTGGTATAAATTTATGGATTAGTTATGTATATGGGGATGAGTTATATTTATATAATGATATCGAAATATGTGAGTATGATCTCTTTTATTTTATGTAAGTGGTGTGTTGTTGGGTTGTTGTTTCCCTTGTATGTATGTTGTCCTTAAATATCTTGGACAAAGTCCTAAGCTTATGAATGATGCTATGGATAAAATAAATGATCACCTAAGAAAGCAAATGGTAGAACTTTAATAAGAACATAAAGATTGAATCTTGGATTGTTGTAGGATTGAGGTTCATGCTATATACCATGCTTAGGTAGTAGTAAGAATTTATACTTAAGTAGTAGTTGAAGAACCATACTTAAGTGTAGTAAATCATACTTGAGTTATAGAAGTTATATACCATGTTTGGATTATTGTAGGAAAGTTGTATACCATGCTTAGATTATTGTAGGAAAATTATATACCATGCTTGAATGGTAGTAAATGCTCATGTTTAAGTTGTAGTAAATATCCATGCTAAAGTGAGTAGATATTCAAGTTAAGTTGTAGTAACATACCTGCTTAAGTTGTAGTAACCCTTCATGCTTAAGTTGTAGCTCATGCTTAAACCATAGCAAAGCTTCATGATTAGATTGCATTAATTATTCATGCTTTAGATTGTTGCAAGTCCATGCTTAAGTTGTACTCATGCTTAAGATTGTCGTGAGTACATGCTTAAGTTGTATTCATGCTTAAGAGTGTTGTAGGTTGATGTTTAAGTTATATACCATGCTTAAGGCCATTGTAGATTCACGCTTAAGTAATAGAAAAGAAACCATGCTTATGTTGTATACCATGCTTGAGTGGTAGAAATGACCCATGCTTAAAGTAGTAGTAGATAATCATGTTGTAGTTGAGTTGTAGTAAAGAACCCATTCATGCCTATGTGACATCCTAGTAACCCATCATACTTGAGTTTGATGAACCCATTCATACTTGTGATATTTAGTTGTTCTTAGTAAAAAGAACTATCATGCTTGAGTTTGATGAACCCATGAAACAACATCATGCTTGAGTTGCAGTAGAACCATGCTTGAGTTGTAGTAGAATCATGCTTGAGTTTTATTGTTCTCTGTTGAAATAAACCCATGCATGCTTGTGTGGTATTCTAGTAAACAATCATGCTTGAGTAACTAATTATCTTAGTGAAGAACCCATCATGCTTAAGTTTTGTTGTAGTTAATGTTCTAAGAAAAGAACCCATGCTTAAGATGAATAGTTGTTCTAAGATTCAAAGAACCCATGCTTAAGTGAATGTAGTAATGGTTTAGCTAAAACTCTCAAAAGGAACCCATGAATATAGCTCGCGTGCTAACCTAATTAAACTATCGAAATGAAGCTATGTTCCATGGTTATTCTAGTCGACTTTTAAAAAGAAACCCGTGAAACTAGATCCATGATGGTTCCAGCTAATTTGATGAAGAACCCGTGCACGTAGGTTCTAGGTGATTCTAGCTCAACTTGAGAAAGAACCCATGAATCTAGTGTATGTAGTTTTAGTTCAAATTAGGAAAAAGGAACCCATGAGTTCTAGTCGTGTGAGGTTCTAATTAAAGTTGGACCCTATCATGAGAACATTCTTCATCTTCATTGTGTGGGTAATTAATGGATTTAGAAAGTTACTAATGAGGATAGCTTGATAAAAGCTCGTCTAGGGTCTTGTAGTTACCCTAGGGGTTATTGACCATCAAAACTCGCATCTTACCGCCTTGGAAACTAGGATAAATCTCACCTTGGGCACCGACGGATCTTAACCTGTGTGGGTTGATCGCGGGCCGAGAGTGTTGACAAGATCCAAGTTAGGGGTAGTGATGAGTGAGGGAGATCCCGTCACTAACGTCTTGGATCAATAGGCCGTAGGGTTGGACCATGATAAACTCAAGAATTTCTATGTGAAAATCTCATAAGATTGTTTAGGTTTAGTGGCATCGTTAAGGTTGTAGCTTATAAAGATCATTATATTATCATTTTTTGCCAAAGGGAAAGAGTTGGTGTTAAGGGTGATTTCTTATGATCCGACCTGTCCTGTAGGCCGATACTAGGCGGTGTTATTGGATTGTACCTTCCCGTCAAAGGGATACGTACGATGTCTTCTCATGAGTTGGGAGCACGGGTTGCGTATCTCGTCTGTTAATTCCTGAAATACCGAGACTTAGGGGTGCCACAGGATGCTACGTGCACTCCTGCACTTGCGAGACCCCTGGGGTGCCATAGGGGATGCTACATGCTACCCTGCGTTTGCGAGACCCTATGTTCTTTTGGTTTTTGAATGAGGTCCGGTATGCCGGGCAATAGTGGCAAACGCGATCACCACTATAGTCACTGCAGTAATGGAACTAGACCGTACCTGGAACCTTGTTTTTGAGTGAGGTCCGATACGCCAGGTAGTAGTAGCAAACAGAGACACCATAAGCGTACTGCATTGGTGGGACTTGATCCACCTTCAACCTCACTAGCCACGTTGTATTGTCAGGAACAGGATTGTGTACAAAGTAGAATTCATAACGTGGGTTCAAATTCTTATATATAGAGAAATGGCTTGATATGGGGCGTATGTAGTATGGGCTGCATACTGTCCCAGAGTCTTGCTGACATTAGATTAAGTGCATCTGTTCTATACTTTGTATTTTTGCGTTAAACTCAGGTCATGGCATACACAAACACTAGAAAATCAGGATACACATTTATTTTTCATTCAAGATGAATTGCGAGTGTGATAGTTGAAGTGTATAATGAGTGTGAAAGTGATGTATTGCGGGACGTGATGATATATGTTGTAAGAAATGAATGAATGCAATGTTGTGTGATATGAGATTGAGAAGGAACAGATTTATGAATGAGATGAGTATGAAAGAATATAAGTCGTGAGTTTGTAAATGTAAATGAATGGTAAATAAGGTGCAGTTTATGTGAAAGTAGAGTTATTTGTGAATGTAAAGCTTTATGCGAAAGTAAAGCTATAGGAACATTTGTATAAGGCATAAAGTGATGAGCGTTAAGCGACTAATTTGTGAATGATTTCCAACTAAAAATAAGTATGTTATGAGCGGGTGTGGATATGCATACAAGTAATGACTCAGAGGGTATTTGAGGTGAAATCCCATTTATGATGTTTACATGTTCAGTTGTCAAGTAAAATTTGATTGTCTTGGTATTCGTAAGTTCGTTCTGTTTTTACTTATAAAGTTTAATTTATTTGCTTAATTAGTAAATTATACTCACACCAGAATGGCTAACCCCTTAATGTTTGGGGGATTAGGTCCCCTACTGTTACAGGTCCTCAGCAGTGCAGAGGTGAGGTGTAGATTCATGGTTCTGTGGAGTGGAGCTTCATTTTACAATTTGTTGTTTAAGATTTAATTATGTGAATAGTGAAATTTAATTATGATTTAAATTGTATTTTAGATGTATAATTATGTGGATGATGATGAGTATAGTGTGGAGTGGCATGATATGTTTTTGACCCGTACCCATCTCGTTGTGGAGTACCGGGCCCTGTGGTATGTTTTATAAATTATTTTCTAAAAACTTAACTACGTTTTCATAGGAATTTATTGTTTTTAATTGATAATTGATATCCTGTTATGAGTTTGGCCCCCAGAGCATGATATTTATATTGCCTGTGTGTTTCTGCTCATTTTGGCCTGGGGAGCCCATGATGTTATTGCCTGTGATGTGAGCTACAGAATTTAGAGCAGAATTCCGTAAGCTTTTTGTGTTTCGGGGTAGAAATTTCAGGGAAAACTCTGCCAAAATTTTCTTTGAAATATAACTATCTTAGTTTATGTTTAAAGTAATATAGAAATTGAAAGAATTGAATTTGGAGTAAAAAAAAGAAGGGGGGGGGGGCGTTACAGTTTGATATTTGTAATTATTGATGTAATAACTCTGATGACAATAAAAGTATTTAAATTTCTATGTTATTTACTGTGTTGAGATGTATTCGAAGGCAAACATTCTGGTTGTGTTACGGATGTCCGATAACGGGGATCCGGGGCGTTACATATTATATTTATCATACTGATTATGAAGTTTATTGACTAATTGAAGTGGAACCCATCATATTAGATTGCTTTATTTTATGATATCTAATGAAAATCTGTATGTTTGTTGTTTGTCTGGAATTTGTGAGATATTTTCGACCCATTATTTGACATCAAAATAAGTAACTTTCTGCATAAGAATTGTAGCCCTATGTCTCTAATTTTCAGATCATTTAAGATCTTTAAATTCCGAGTTGTATTACAAAAGTTATGATGATTTTACTACTACTGTGTTTTATTTCCTGAACTTGAGATCCATGTATGTTTTTATGTTTAAACTATTAAAAAACTAAGTTAATGTTAGAATAATATTTTGATAATTTCCAGAATGATAGTTAACATGTTTAGGATTCTAAAGAATATTTTTGATGAATTTATAATTGAGTTTTCGCTGATTCTAAAGATATAACAAATTGATGTCGATTTTTTGTCTGAACATGTAATCTGTAAAGAATGATGTATTTGACCTAGCTACTGTTGTCGGATTTTGTATATTAAATATGCATTGGAATTTTTGGAAGTCTAGTTTCCAGAATTTCTGGCGGCTTCAGTTTTCGATTTCTGTAGCGGCGGAAAAACTGATTTTTGTATAGTGACCTCTTGCTGTCCAGAAATTCGTTTTCCAGATTTTCTTAATATAAGTATATATATATCAATGTATTGCATGAATTGAAGTGTATGTTTTTCATTGCATGATCCTAATGTACTATTGTCATCATTCTACTTGTTTCATCCAAATTTATCATCCTATTGTTCTCGTATTGTTACTATCGTTTATCTAAATGTCTCTAAATTGCGTAATGTATTGTTGCATTGATAAAATAGTTAACAAGTCGGGGTTTAAGGGATTAACTGGAGTAGTTGATGATATAATGACTGTACTCGGAAGTGTGGGCCATGTTTTCCAAAATAATGTGTGTCGGCGAATGTTATCGTTATCAATTTATTGTTGGATTACTGACTATAGCATCCCAATTCATCATTATTTTAGTGTTATTGTGCTGACAAGTGTGAACCAATATTGCAATTAATGTTATCGTGCCATATACATGATCGATAGAATCTTCCACTTATGTCTAAACGAAATTGATTATATGCATCGAACCTGTAGTTATGAGATGCATTAATACGTGCATTAGTTATGAATAAAATAATTAATAGACTTAAGAATTGACACAATATCGACATTGCATATTGTACATCATCGTTTCTATTGATATCGAATATTGTCTAAGTGTTATTGACATCGACCATTGAGCATTGTCATCGAATATTAAATTATCGTATATAACTATTGCATCGATTCCCATTGATAATGA
The DNA here is from genome assembly GCA_017893485.1 of Hemerocallis citrina. Classification (NCBI taxonomy): domain Eukaryota; kingdom Viridiplantae; phylum Streptophyta; class Magnoliopsida; order Asparagales; family Asphodelaceae; genus Hemerocallis; species Hemerocallis citrina. Next base: position 20,200,751 of record CM030360.1, read on the forward strand.
TTATTGCTATCGTCCCATGTTATTGATCCCTAATGATTTATTTAACTCGTTGTTATATCGTTATTCCATTGTTTCCTTACTTTCTCTACTTGCTGTCCATGACTTGCTATAAGGAAAATTTTTCTACTCTTTTTAGATGAAGTGTTCATTGGTGATCATGGAGAATTACCTCCTGGAATTGGAGAATAAGCGTTCTAAAGATTTATTGCTTTCTAGTTGATTGTTATTTTATTGGACTCATTGTATTGAAACTTGTTATCATTGTGTTCGGATTTATTATGTACTGGGCTTATCGTAACACCCCGCAAAATAAAAAGATTTATTTTGCATTACTAAATAATATTATATTGGTAAAGTTGACTACTTTGACTATTTTATTAAAGTTGCAATTTTGCACTGCAACACACGTGCAAAGTTAGGAATTTTGAATTCTTTAAATTTTGTGGCCAACGATTGATTTTCCTCATTTATTTATGATATTTTAATTTTTTAGATTTATTTGAATTTATTTGACTATTTTAAGAATGTCTCAATTTTACACGTCCAAAACGTGCAAATGTTTTTTTGGGTGCAGATCTCCACTTTTAAATTTTTGGATACATTCTCATATTTATAATTAAGCATATCCTAAATTTTGGGATTTTTCTGAATAAAGAAACTATTTTTATAAATACTTCGAAAAAGAGGGGCTTTTATGTAAAAAGCCGTTTGGATCTCAAACAAATAATGAAAATTCGTTTTTACTAATTTTTGGGCTTCCTTTATTCATCATTGAAAATAGAATCTATTTAAGTTTTATTTAGAGTTGATTTGGTAAAAATTTAAACAAATATGGTGTTTTTGCAAATATGGAATTTAAGTGGATCTTGTGCAAATGTTTTCTTGGAAAGTAAAAGTCAGAAATTTTGATTAAAAAATCTAATATGTATTAGTAAATATTTTTTCAAAATTTTCAGGATTTTTACCAATATTTTATGACATATTTGCAAATATTACAAAAAACGGGACTTTTGTGCAAAATTGCCACTCTAAGTACAAATCCGAATTTTTTAAATTCTGGGCTGTGCTGGATGGCTGGAAAACTCAGTAGTAAAAAGATATGATTTGGTTTTAATTTATTTAACTTATTTAACTACTTTTTAAAGAAAGGTTTATATATGTAAATTAATAATTTGTTAAGGGATGTTTCCATAAACTTGTAAAACCCTAAAAACTCCAGATTTCGGCCTATATTATGCCCACTATAGCCGTCCCTCTCCTCTGCAAAAAATAAAATATATTTTTACTATTAATTTTTTGGAGTTTTGAAAAGATGATTTTGGATTTTGCAAAAGAAGTGCATTTTCTCATTCTTTATTGATTTGGTAGATTTCTTCAAAGTGATATAATTTGTTTTGCTTTGTTCTTTGAATATTTTTTGTGGTGTTTCATCTATTAGAAAGCATGCTAGGGATTGGCATGAATGTATATGACGGATTGGATGAATTGATGAGTTAAAAATTGGATCTTTCATGGAACCCTAGTTATTTATGATTAAAATTGCATATGGATGATTTGAGATTGTTAAATAACCTATTATAAATCATGTGTAGGCTATTTCTTTTGAATTATTGCTGATTTGATTATGTATGGTGAATATTATGCGTAAATTAATTAAAGAAGAGATTTTCACTATTGATGAGTTTGGATGAATACAACTTGATTATGATAATGTTAAATTTGTTTATGTTCATGAGTTATCGAAAACAATAGTGATTGAGTTTGAGAAATTTTGAGAAGGACTAATGAATTAAGAGACCATGTTTTGAGGATTGGATTTGTGATAACTAGATTTGGGTTTAACACATTATGACCAAATTGGGGATTTTGAGATTTTGTGAAAGATTTTACTTAAATTTGGATTTCTCAAATACTAAGATTAAATCTGAATATTTTGTCACTTCTAATTGATGGATTTGTGAAGTTTCTTTGGTGCACAAACATGCACGAACACTTTACATGAATATCGTATTTCATTGCTTTTAAAGAAATTGAGTCTTTGTGTGTTTTCAGAGGATTTGACTATATCTCAACTTATTTTTGTATTGATATGGTTTGAAATATAATATGAAGTTAATTTGATGTATGATCGATTCTTAAAAACTCCATTTTGGATATGTGCACAAATTCATGTTCTAATTGGAGTAAACCAACAAATTGTTATTTTTATTAATTCAAAGTGGTTTTGATTGTTTTATGAACTCTTTTATATCCTACAAGTCGTATTTGATCATATTAGAAATATGCTTTTCACAGAATTTGTTTTTATAAAGTAAAACTCCGTATCAGTTGAAATGTGCACAACTAAAAACTGCAGTCTGCAGGTCGACAGTCGATCGGTTAAATTATACAGTCGACTGTCGTTACCTGGCTGCTGTATTTTCTTGAAGTTTTAAAATATCACGCAGAATAGTCGACTGACCCATTTTTACAGTCGACTGACTCTGCTCTGTTTTGATGTTTCTCGAAGTTTTGGATTTTTGCTTTGGATAGTCGACCGATGACTTTTACAGTCGACTGCCATTACTTAGAATTATTTTTCCTGAAGTGTTGGGTTTTCGCTCTGGACAGTCGACCGATTATTGTTTATAGTCGACTGCTACAGCTCTGACTGATATTTTCTTGAGTTATTCCGATGTTCTTTTAAATGGTTGATTCTTTAAATGTTTTGGGATCTATAACCTACTATTCTAAATACTATTTCTCTACAGAACATATGTTTTCAAGTTGTTTTATTAAAGTTTTGATTAATGAAAGTTGAGTTTGGATGGTTGAGTGTAAGTCTCTAGAGGGTGTGTGGGACCCTAGTATACCGGCAGTTGAGTTATTGTGTTTTGGCCTGTTGAGGCACATTGTTGATCAGTTGTTGAGTTAAGTCCGGTAGGGTACACCAACTCTAGGAGATTCGAAATTAATTAATTTACTTAAATAAATAAGGACAGACACTAGATGGTGATATAATGGAATGAGAACATGGGTTATGGACTTCAGTATGGCCTGCGGTGTGAGATAATCCCCAGAATTATCGAGGTGTGAGTGAAATAGTCTCCAGAATTACCTGCGATGTTGGATTGATCTCCAGAATTATCGGGATCGAGGCGATGCTCATGTGGTATTCGTGTGATGAGGCGCCATAGCTTGCGGTGTGGGGTATTCTCGAAGATTCCCAGGTGTGAGTGAAATAGTCTCCGGAATTATCTGTGGATAGAGATTGACCTTCGGAATTATCGGGGCATGAGCTAATACTCACAGTTTATCTATATCTCGTAGTAGTCATCGTAGTAGGATTAGTTGCATAAACTGTAGTACCCCAAATTTTTAAATACTGTTTTCGAGATTAAAAAATGAATTAAAATAATTTTTGGTGATTTAATAAATGCTGATCTGAAAATTTATCTTTTTACACGTGCAAAATACGTGCAAATGTTGTCTTGGAAAGTTCAAAACCAAAAATTATTTTTGAGGAAACTCATTATTTATTATTTGGGATTATTTGTAATTTTTCTAGATTTTTCTAATAATTATTGGACTTATTTACAAATATTTCAAAAAGAATGACTCTTGTGCAAAATTACCAAATGGGGGTGAAAACTCCAGATTTTTGGATTTTTGGGCTGGATATAATGCCTAGTTAACTCAGGAGTAAAGAGTTTACCTTTTGTTTCAACACATTTGATATTTTACAAGTTTTGATAAAAGAGGATCTTTTTGCAAAATTACTATTTAAAGGGGTGAAAAATGCAAAACTATTTTCTGGGTTTTCCCTATAGTGCTGGCTGATGCTAGTGGGGGATCTTTTGATTTTTGAACCCAATTAAATTGGTTTTAACTAATTTCGTAGTATGGGGATCTATTTATGTAAAGGTATATTTAAAAAGAGTATTTTGCAAATGTATTCAAAAACCCTAGAATCTTAAATCCCGGCCTATTTAGGGTGTAGTGTAGCCGTCATCTTGCTGCACAACATAGGGGATTTCTTATTTCTTATTATTTTGGATTTCTAAAGAGAAGATCTTGGATTTTATTGCTGAGGAGGGGCTTTTCTTACTTTCTATTCGTCTTCGTTCAATTCTTTCAACAAGGTGAGTGATATAATTGTTTTGTTCTTTGAATGTTGTATGTGGTGTTTATCTATTAGAAAGCATGCTAGGGTTTGGTATGAATATATATATATGATGGATGTGATGAATTGATGAATTAAAATTGGATTTTTTATGAAACCCTAAGTTATTTATGAGTAGAATTTGCATGTGGATGATTTGAGATTGTTAAATAACCTAATATAAATCATGAGTAGGCTATTTCTTTTGGATTATTGCTGACTTGATTGGATATAGTGAATGTTATGCATAAATAGATTAAAAATGAGATTTTTGACTATTGTTGAGTTGGATGAATGCGAGTTGGTCATGTTAATGTTAAATTTGTTTATGTTCATGAGTTAAAGATGGTGATTTGAGTTGAGGAAATTGTGAGAAGGACTAATGAATTAAGAAGATCATGTCTTGAGGATTGGAGTTGTGATAACTAGATTTGGATTTGATGCTTTATGACTAAATTGGAGATTTCGGGATTTTATGAAGCTTTTACTTGGATTTGAATTGCTCAATTATTAAAGATTTAATCTGAACAGTTATCTATTTCTAAATTGATGAATTTGTGAAATTTCTTTGGTGCACAAACTTGCATGAACACTATTACATGAATATCCTATTTTGTTGTTTCGAAGGAATTGAATCTTTAAGTGTTTTTGAAGATTTTGGTTATATCTAAACATATTTTGGTATTAATATGGCTTGGAACATAATACGAAGGTCTTTAAATGTATGATCAATTCTTAAAAACTTTATTTGGATATATGCACATATTCATGTTTCAATTTGAAGGAATTCATCAAAAAGTTATTTTTATCAATTCAAAGTGGTTTTGATTGGTTTTGTGAACTCTTATATACTCTACAAGTCATATTTGATCATATCAGAAATATACTTTTTATAGATTTTGTTTTTATAAAGTAAATCTTCGTATCGGTTGAAACATGAACAACCCAAATTGCAGCCTATAGGTGTGACAGTCGATTGGTATGTTTCGACAGTCGACCGTCGTGATCCTGGCTGTAGTGTTTTCTAGGAGTTTTGGATTTTCGTGCGGAACAGTCGACTGACCCATTTTTACAGTCGACTGACTCTACTTTGTTTTGACGTTTCCTCGAAGTTTTGGATTTTCGTTCTGGACAGTCGACCGATGACTTTTACAGTCGATTGCCATTACTTAGAATTATTTTCTTGAAGTGCTGGTTTTTCGCTCTGGACAGTCGACCGACTCCGGTTTACAGTCGACTATTACTGATGTTTCTTGAGTTATCCTGATGTTCTTTAAACGATTGATTCTTTAAATATTTTGGGGATCTATAACTTACTATTCTAAATATTATCTTTCTACAGAACATATGTTTTCAAGATGTTTTATTGTTGGGTTTGGATAGTTAAATGTGAGTCTCTAGAGGTTGTGTGAGACCCTAGTATACCGGCAGTTGAGTTATTGTGCTTTGGGCCTGTTGAGGCATATTGGTTGATCAGTTGTTGAGTTAAGTCCAATAGGGTACACCATCTCTAGGAGGTTCGTAATTAAATTAATTAACTTAAAAATATAAGGACAGGCACTAGTGGTGATATGATGAATGAGACATGGGTTATGGACCTCAGTATGGCTTACGGTGTGAGATAATCCTCGGAATTATCCAGGTGTGGGTGAAATAGTCTCCGGAATTACCTGTGGTGTGGGATTGATCTCCGAAATTATCTGGGTCGAGGTGACACTCATGTGGTATTCGTGTGATGAGGTGCCATAGCTTGCGGTGTGGGGTATTCTCGAAGATTCCCAGGTGTGAGTGAAATAGTCTCCGGAATTATCTGTGGATAGAGTTTGACCTCCAGAATTATCGGGGCATGGGCTAATACTCACAGTTTATCTATATCTCGTAGTAGTCATCGTGGTAGGATTAGTTGCATGGTGGGGGATTAAACCCTATAAAGTGGAGAACATTAAGGGCTTGCACCGGACCTATGTAGAGTGGGATGCATAGAATCCGACAAGTACGCATTAGAGAGTCAGCATATAGTATTGTGTTTTCTTGATTTGGTTTATGCATGTGTTTCCTGTTTTCTACACTTGACACTTAGTCTAGCTACACTTGATGTTTTTCATGTTTCATTGTTATTTCTTAATTCATTTATTCTTGTCTTTATAACATATTGTTTATGATTCCATGTTTCATGTTTTATTTATGTTGCTTTTGTTTTTATGTCACTCACACCGTTATGGCTGACCCCTGTAGTTTTGGGGGTTAGGATTATCTCTAACCTTATGTTTTACAGGTGATTACCTATAGCATTGGTATTTGGATGCATGAGATAGAATGATAATAAAGCTTATGAAAATTGTAAAGAATGTGTTGTAATGAAAAGACTGTAATTCAAGGTGTTTGTTTTTCCGCTGTGTTTTGTAACGAACTAATGTAATAAAGGTTGAAAGAAAAATTTATCTGTGTTTTGGCTATATTTAATATTATAATTGAAGTTGATGCTGAAAATTGTGCCACGTATTTCTGAGATATCATATTGGGAATTCGAAGCGCTACATAAGCAGGGGATTAAACCCTATCAAATGGAGAATGGGGCTTGCACCGGACCTATGTAGAGTGGGATGCATAGAATCCGACAAGTATGCATTAGAGAGTCAGCATATAGCATTAGTGTTTTCTTGACTTGGTTTTATGCATGTTGTTTCCTGTTTTCTACACTTGACACTTAGTCTAGTTTCACTTAATGTTTTCATGTTTTATTTATTGTAATTTTTTATTTCATTTATTCTTGCTATTGATACATGTTGGTAATAACTCTATGCTCTATGTTTTACTTATGTTGCATTTATTTATTTTTATGTCACTCACACCGTTATGGCTGATCCCTGTAGTTTTGGGGGTTAGGGTTATCTCTAGCCTCATGTTTTACAGGTAGGTACCTATAGCTTGGGGTTTTGATGCATGTGACATAATGATATTATGCCTTATGTAAATTGTAAAAGAATGTGTTGTAAAGAAAAGAAAATGTAATTCAATGTGTTTTATCTCCCGCTGTACTTTGTAAACAATTGATGTAATAAAAAATTTTAATTTTCCCTGTATTTGGTTTCTATGTTTATGATTACATTGAAGTTGATTATGGAATTGTGCCACGTATTTCTGAGATATTATATTGGAAATTCAGGGCGCTACACTTATGACCCGGATATTATTATTTGTTTCCAGATGTTGGTTTATCATATTTGGTTATTTCATATTATCTTATTCCAAGTATTATTGTTCTTGTGGTTGTCATTATTGTCTGCGCAATTGTTTTGTGTTGATATTATTATTTAGTTGAATGGGTAAACAGCTTATGGATGACGCAAATCATTCGCTGGGCCTATGTCACATGCTTGTGTTCCTTTTTTTGGGAAGCGGGGTGTGATAAGGTTTTTAGTGGTATAAGAGCCCGGGTTTCGGATAATATATCAGTCAAACGTGACTAACATATGGAAGTTTGGCTTTGACTAATATATTAGTCAATTTGGGTTTTGCCGATTTGACTCAACAGTATGTGCAATACAGGAATCACATAGATAATTGATAACCAACTCATGATCTGGACGCTAACCATTTGATTTTTATTGCAGACCATGGCTAGAAAAATGTGCTTCATCTTCCCGAGCTGGGGATGATCAGTCTGATGAGCCGACTGTTGCACAAATGATGCAACAGATGATGCAGATGCAGCGGGAGCATAATGAACTGATGAGGGTGGCTTTTGATGCTACCAACAAGGAACCCGTTGTAACGGCACCCAGATTGCTTCCACTGAGACCTGGTAATGTGGCAGATTTCATGAGGCTCCATCCAGATAAATTCTCGGGCACTGAGGGTCCGCTTGAAGCCGAGCAATGGCTTATTCGAACTGAGCAGCTGTTGACCGTAGCACGGATCTCGGATGTCATCCGTGTGGATGTCGTGAGCATCCAACTTGTTGATCTTGCCCACATCTGGTGGCAAGCTGAGGCTGAATGATTGGGGCGACCCATCCAGTGGGCCATCTTCACTGAGATCTTCCTCACGAAGTTCTTCCCTAATGCCACCAAGAATGAAACAGAATGAAAATTTGTCTCACTAACTCAGGGGAGTCGGACTGTGGACGAGTACGCTGCAGAATTCACCCGACTAAGTCGTTTTGCTACTTCTATGGTGGTGAATGACGAAGATAGAGGTCATCGTTTCTTGCTAGGCTTGGATATTGAGATTCAAGATCATCTTGCTACCCTGCTACTTCGTTCTTATGCTGATATCCTAGATGCTGCTAGAATTCAGGAGCAGACTAGTAAAGAAAGCGTGCCATTTAGCAGTCTGTTCCACACCCTGTTGCGGCCAGGCCTTCTTGATGGCCTATTAGGAGACCTGTTCTGACCTTTCCTGCTAGGGCATTGCCGTACCCACCTGCTGTTCAGAGGCTGGACCTGATCTATTCGCACTGTCGGAAGACTGGGCAATTTGTGCCAAGATTGCAGGATAGCAAATCGCCTGTGCCTTCTGTGTGAAGGCAATGATCATATGGTTCATGATTGCCCTTGAGCCTACTAAGATCAGAACTAAACTTGTTGATTCTCTTTCGTGGCCGGCTTTAAGCAACTCTATTTCATCATTTCCTACTGAGATCCCAAGTCTCCAAGTGGGCCCTCTTGGCCACCCACGACCTTGGCTTTTTAGAGAATCCCGCTCCTGTGTCGTAGGACTTGTAGCTCGGCAGTCCACCGGGTAGGTTTCTTTATCCTTCCAGTTTCGTTGCACCAATTGGAGGTTCCTCTCCACAGGGAGTACTTGCTCGTGGTCAGGGTGAATCACCACTCCCACCTCAGAGGCAGATGTTTGATCAGAGGAGAGCTGCTCCGAGGGGTAATCTTCCTACAGGTCGTGATCAGGCTTATAACTTGACTACACAGGATGCTGAAACCGCTTTGGGTGTTGTTTCAGGTGTATCTTTAGTTGTGTTTATTTGGATTTTATCTTTCCTTGCTACCGTGCTATTCAGTTCTGTTGCTTTATCATGTTATCCTTCCATTCATACCTATTTCTTGCATTTTGCTTTCTGCATATTGTTTTCTCATCTTTGACTTCTTACTAGGCATTATCCTTGTTCACTCCTTTCCTGCTCATATTCTTTTTGACTTTGGTGTAACTCATTCCTTTGCTTCTTCCCGCTTCGTCGATCTGCATCACTTGGCTAGCTGCACTATGCCAGCAGCATGGAATATTACTACAGGTGGAGGTGTTGTCGTGTGTTTTCAGATCTGTGAGCAGAGTTCCTTGATTATTGATGGTGTTGGTTTTGTTGCCGATCTGATTATCATCAACAATTCTGGTTTGTTGTTATCTTGGGGATGGATTGGCTTGGTGTCACTCATGTTGTAATTGACTGCCGTGTAAAGAAGTTGGTGTTCCGAATGCCAGGATGTCGGGAATTTGAATTCTGTGCCAGTGTGTTTGAGTGGAGAAGTTGGCAAGTCAGGAAGTTGGAGTGATGGAAGAAGTGTGTGCTAATGGTGATGTTGCACCGTTGGTTGTGCGAGATTTTTTGGATGTTTTTCCTGAGGAATTGTCGGGATTACTGTCAGATCATGAAGTGGTGTTCAGTATTGATGTTCAGCCGGGTGCAGCTCCGATATCTAAAAGTCCGTACAGAATGGCTCCTGTTAAGTTGGCTGAGTTGAAGGAGTAGATTTAGGAGTTGTTGGATAGAGGTTTTATTAGGTCGAGTGTCTCACCTTAGGGAGCTCCGCTACTGTTCGTCAATAAGAAGGATGGTAGTCGCAGATTGTGTATTGACTACCGTGAGCTGAATAATGTCACAATGAAGAATCGGTACCCGTTGCCAAGGATTGATGACCTATTTGATCAGTTGGGAGGCGCTTCTGCATTTTTGAAGTTGGATCTTCGTTCTGGCTACCATCAGGTTAAGGTAAAAGTCGAGGATGTGTAGAAGATTGCCTTTCGTACAAGATATGGACACTATGAATTCTTGGTGATGCCTTTCGGAGTTACTAATGCTCCAGCTGTGTTCATGAGCTTGATAAATCAGGTTTTCTCTCCCTTTCTAGACAAGTTTGTTGTGGTGTTCATTGATGATATTCTCGTCTATTCTCGTAATCGTGATGAGCATGCTGAGCACTTGAATATTGTTTTGCAAACATCGAGGGAGAATCAGCTGTATAGGAAGCTTAGCAAGTGTGAGTTTTGGCTGGATCGTGTGGCATTCTTGGGCCATATCATTTCTGGTGATGGAGTTTCTGTCGATCCGTCCAACATTTGTGCAGTTAAGGATTGGCTAACGCCAAAGTCAGTATCTGAAGTTCGGAGTTTTCTTGGTCTAGCGGGGTACTACATGAAGTTTGTTCAGAATTTTTTGAAGATTGCCGGGCCATTGACCAAGTTGACTGGGAAAGTTCAGAAGTTTTGGTGGGATGAGTCCTATTATGAAGCCTTTGCTTAATTGAAGAATTGGTTGACATCAGCACATCTGTTGACTATACCGGATGGACCAGGAGGTTTCGTAATTCACTGTGATGCTTCAGGAGGAGGTTTGGGTGCTGTCTTGATGCAATGAGGTAAAGTTGTCGCATATGCTTCTAGGCAATTGAGGCCGCATAAGAAGAATTATCCTACACATGATTTGGAGCTTGCAACTGTGATCTTTGCCTTGAAGCTTTGGAGGCATTACTTACTTGGAGACCGAGTGGAGATCTTCACTGACTACAAAAGTCTCAAGTATGTGTTCATTCAGAAGGAGCTAAATATGAGGCAGAGGCGATGTTTGGAATTGATGGCGGACTATGATATCAATTTGCAGTATCTTCCTGGTAAGATTAATTTGGTGTCTGGTGCTTTGAGCAGAAGACCGGTTGCTATGTATCTAACTGAGTAGGATGAACTTGTGGAAGCTATGAGGATATTGGATTTGGAAGTGGTTTTGCCTGGTTCCGAGTAGAGTTGTATGGTGCTTCAGTTACAGTTGTCTTTGGTGGATCAGATTAAGGAAGCACAGTCTGGTGATGTGGAGTTGTAGAAGTTTCGAGCTGAAGTCTAAGCTGGTTCAAGGACTAATATGGTGATTCATGAGGATGGATCTCTCCGCTTTGGGACCCATCTATGTGTTCCGTAGGGAGAAGTTAGGCAGAAGTTACTCGAAGAAGTTCACAGTTCGCTGTATTCTATTCATCCCGGTGGTACGAAGATGTATCGGGATTTGAAGTTGCATTTCTAGTGGCATGGTATGAAGAGAGCTGTTGCATGATTTGTTTCAAAGTGTCTAATCTGTCAGCAAGTGAAAGCAGAACATCAGAGGACTGCTGGACTTCTTCAACTGCTTCCTATTTCGGAATGGAAGTGGGAGAATATTACCATGGATTTTGTGACTGCTTTACCTAGAAGTCCCAAGGGTCACAATGCCATCTGGGTGATTGTGGATCGCTTGACGAAGAGTGCTCATTTCATCCCCTTCAGAGTGGGTCAGTCTACGGAGAGCTTTGCAGAGAAGTATGTGCAGGAGATTGTCAGATTACATGGGGTCCCTGTCAGCATTATATCATACAGAGACACTAGATTCAGATCTCAATTTTGGGAGAGTCTTCAGAACAGTCTTGGGAGTAAGCTGAGATTCAGTACTGCATTCCATCCGCAGACAGATGGACAATTGGAGAGGACTATTCAAACATTGGAGGATATGTTGAGGTCATCTGTTCTTCAGTTTGGAGGATCTTGGGAAGATCATCTACACTTGGTGGAGCTTTCATACAACAATAGCTACCAAAATAGTCTTAAGGCAGCTCCGTCTGAAGCTTTGTATGGTCGGAAGTGTAGATTACCAGTGTGCTGGGATGACATTAGTGAGAGGAAGCTTTTGGGGACAGAGTTGATCACGAGGTCTGTTGATGTAGTGGCCCAGATCAGGAAGTATCTACAGACAGCTTAGGACAGACAAAGGAAATGGACAGACATTCACAGGAGACCGTTGGAATTCGAAGTGGGGGATCATGTGTTCCTTAAGGTATCACCATGGAGAGGTGTTATTCGGTTTGGAGGAGGGGGCAAGCTAAGCCCTATATTCATTGGTCCATTGCCGCCAGCTCTATCTGGAGTGCATGATGTCTTCCATGTCTCCCAACTCAGGAAGTATGTCAGGGATGATAGTCATATTATTGACTACTCGGAATTGTTTGTTCAGATTTGTCCTGTGAGATCCGTCCAGTTTCGATTGTGGACCAACAGGAGAAGATTTTGAAGAATAAGGTCATCAGATTGGTTCGAGTTGCTTGGAATCCTCACTCGCCGGGTGAGTCGACTTGGGAGCTTGAGGAAAAGATTCAGAAGAAGTTTCCCCATCTTTTCGTGTAGTTCTTTTCTTTCCTTTGGGGTTACCTTATTACTACTTGCTTAAATTTCGAGGACGAAATTTTATTCTAAGGTGGGTAGGATTGTAACTACCATTTTCGTTCTTTTCCTTTTTCCCTTCATTGTAATATTTTATTGCACTTGAATAAAATACTTTATTTTTCCTTGATCATCTTAATTAAATTTTGTTCATGAATTACTCTTGTTCTTCTTGTTGAGCTATTTTCTTATTGATCGCATTTTTATTTGATTGTGAGTATTTTATTTGAATCATATTGTATTTATTTCTAGACCCAAACCCATTATTATTGGATCCTAGCCCGTTAACCCAACAACCTAATTGCACTCTATCAATAATATCCTATTGCAAGCCCTAAAAATACAAAAACTCAAACCCTAAACCTAGCTGTCTCTCCTCTCCTCTCTCATCCCGCTTGCCCCCACCCTCATCCCGCTCAGCACCTCTGGCGACCCATCAGCCCACCTTCGGCGAACTCCTTGTTATCTAGCGCCCTACACCCAGCGACGCCCAGACCCCCGACGCCCCCTTTGCTTCTCACCTTTTTCGTCGACACAGCAGACCCGAGCCCCGACGCCGCTGTGCTGACCTCCTCTACCGCTGCCAGTTGCACCCTCGCCGCCGTTAGCCAGTCGTCGTGCCGTCCTCGAAGTTGTCGATAGAAGCCCTACTATTGCTGTCGTTTCTCTTTGCTGTAGTCGTTGGTTACTGTTGTTGCTGAGTTCCCTTGTACACATTGTGTGCACGTGTGTGGTCGTGGGTTCATGGGTTCGTTGCTTCGGGATTCTCATCCCGTTTTTCTTTGGTATTCGAATTAATCGTCTACTTTTTCATCTTGAATTGAATATTGTATCAAATTAAAGTTTCATTGAAATTCTTGCAAGTATATCCAATTATTCATCATATCGTATATTGTTCTTCCCTTTTTGTTGAGTATATTGAGAGTTTACACGTGCTAACCCAAATAATCTCAACCTCGTGCCTTTTTTTACTCCAAAAATTGAATCTTTCATGCATTCATGTAGTATTGATAGGAGGGTTTATTCATACAAACAACATACAAATATTTGTCGTAGAATTAATTGCTAAGTTGTGTGATTAAATGATCGATTGATGTTTTGTGATTGTTAAATTAGTGTATGTGTGTATTCTTAATGATGTTCACCATGCTATTATATCTACCTTGCTGATTATGAAGTTTATTGACTAATTGAAGTGGAACCCATCATGTTAGATCGCTTTATTTTATGATATCTATTGAAAATCTGTATGTTTGTTGTCTGTCTGGAATTTGTGAGACATTTTCGACCCAGTATTTGAATAACTTTCTGAATAAGAATTGTAGCCCTATGTATCTAGTTTCCAGAACATCTAAGATCTTTAAATTCCGAGTTGTATTATAAAAGTTATGATGATTTTACTACTGCTATATTTTATTTCCAGAATTTCAGATCCATGTATGTTTTCATGTTTAAACTATTAAAAAGCTAAGTTAATGTTAGAGTAATGCTTTGATAATTTCCAGAATGATAGTTAACATGTTTAGGAGTATAAAGAATATTTTTGATGAATTTATAATTGAGTTTTCGCTGATTCTAAAGATATAACAACTTGATGTCGATTTTCGGTCTGAACATGTAATCTGTAAAGAATGATGTATTTGACCTAACTAGTGTTGTCGAATTTTTTATATTAAATATGCATTGGAATCGTTAGGCAATCTAGTTTCCATAATATCTAACGGTTTCAGTTTTCAATTTTTGTAGCAGCGGGAAAACTGATTTTTGTACAGCGACCTCTTGTTGTCCAAAAATTCGTTTTCCAGATTTTCTTAATATAAGTATATATATGTCATTGTATTGCATGAATTGGAGTGTTTATGTTGCATTGCATGATCCTAATATACTATTGTCATCATTCTACTTGTTTCATCCAAAGTTATCATCCTATTGCTCTCCTATTGTTACTATCGTTCATCTAAATGTCTCAAAATGTATAATGCATTGTTGCATTGATAAAATAATTAACAACCCGGGGTTTAAGAGATTGACTGGAGTAGTTGATGATATAGTGATTGTACTCGGAAGTGTGGGCCATGTTTCCCAAAATAATGTGTGTCTGTTAGTGTTATCATTTTCGATTTATTGTTGAATTACCAACTACAGTATCCCAATTTATCATGTATTATTTTAGTGTTATTGTGCCGACCAGTGTGCACCATTATTGCAATTATGTTATCGTTCCGTGTACTTGATCTATAGAATCTTTCACTTAAGTCTAAACGAAATTGATTGTATGCATCAAACCTATAGTTATGGGATGCAGTAGTACGTGTATTAGTTTGGATTAAAATAATTCATAGAATTAACAATTGACACAACATCGACATTGCATATTGTACATCATCGTTTCTATTGATATCGAATATTGTCTAAGTGTTATTGACATCGACCATTGAACATTGTCATCGAATATTGAATTATCGTATATAACTATTGCATCGATTCCCATTGATAATGATTATTGCTATCGTCCCATGTTATTGATTCCTAATGATTTATTGAACTCATTATTATATTGTTATTCTATTGTTTCCGTGCTTTCTCTACTTGCTGTCCATGACTTGCTCTAAGGATAATTTTTCACATCTTTTTAGATGAAGTGTTCACATATGATCATGGAGAATTACCTGCTGGAATTGGAGAACAAGTTTTCTAAAGATTTATTGCTTTCTAGTTGATTGTTATTTTATTAAACTTATTGTATTGAAACTTATTATCATTGTGTTTGAATTTCTTATTGTATTGGGGTTATGACCCGGATATTATTATTGGTTTGCAGATGTTGGATTATCATATTTTGTTATTTCATATTGTCTTATTCCAAGTATTATTGTTCATGTGGTTGTTATTATTGTCTGCGCAATTATTTTGTAATGATATTATTGTTGAGTTGAATGGGTAAACAGCTTATGGATGACGTAAGTCATTCGCTGGACCAATATCACATGCTTTTGTTCCGTATTTTTGGGAAGCGGTGCGTGACATTAGATTTGGGACCAAGTTTATCAGGGACTTGGCACCTTACATAGGCCTCACAACCCAAAATCTTCATAAAAGACATGCTAGGACAACTCCCAGTCCATATCTCATTTGGTGTCTCTTGAACCGTTTTAGATGGAACACGGTTAAGTGTGAAAGCAACTATTAATAGATCATGTCTCCAGAAAGAGCTTGAAAGGTCTGAAAGAGCTTGAAACGTCTAACAAGGATCGGTTTCTCCTCTCAGAGATACCATTCCACTGCGGTGTTCCAGGGGGAGTGAGTTGAGATATTATCCCACACTCTTTTAGATGGTCATCAAATACTTTGCTTAAGTACTCACCACCTCGATCTGATCGAAGGACTTTGATACTTTTACCAAGTTGATTTTGTACCTCATTCTTGAATTCGTTGAACTTTTCAAACGATTCTGGTTTATTTTTCATAAGATACCAAACACATATCTGCTAAAATCATTAGTGAATGTAATGAATTACTGAAAACCTCCTCTAGCTAAAGTGTTGAAAGGTCCGCAGATATCACTATATATGAGAACTAAAAGATCACTTGCCCTTTCACCTATTCCAGTGAATGAAGCTATTGTCATCTTACCCAACAAACAAGGTTCACATACCTCATATGATTCAAAATCATATGAGTCTAAGAATCCATCTTTATGGAGTTTGGATATGCGGTTCTCATTTATGTGGCTCAAAGGACAATGCCAGAGGTAAGTTGGGTTCGTATCATTTGATTTGAACCTCTTAGTATTTATATCATAGACGGGTATTTCGAGATCGAGAATATAAAGTCCATTACTCAATTGTGCACTACCATAACAGATATCATTCAAATAAATAAAACAAATTTTCTCCTTTATTATAAATGAAAAACCTTTTTTGTTCAAATAAGAAATAGAAATAACATTTCTACTAATAACAGGCACAAAATAACAGTTCTCTAACTCAATGATAAGTCCAGTGGGAAATTGTAACATCCTGAATTTTCCTATAATTAAATATTTCATTTAAATTCATGTGTTTTGCACGTGCAATTTAATGTGTGTTCTTATGTCATGAATAAATATTTTCTTCTCTTTTAAAAAGCCTCTTATTAAATCCTAGGCCTAATGACTTAATTCTAGTCGACCCAAAATTCATTAATTAATTAATTAAAAGGCCATGCCCACTAGTTAATCTTAATAGTAATTAAAACAACTTGTAGAGTAGACTTGTCATGTAATAAATTAGTTAATTAATAAATGTACAAACTTAACTAGTGTGTATATAGAGACACGTGCATTGCACATGCACGTGCAAGTGCTTAAAGAGACTAGGTCGGCCACACTTGGAGGGGATGGAGAGAGTGGAAGAGTGGAGAGTTGGTTACTTGATGATGGCATGGGTAGTTCTTATAACTCCCAAATGCATCTAAACCCTTCATCCAAACTCATCTCAACCCTTCATTTGGGCTTGAGTTGTGTATAAATAGCCCCATTAGTCTTTCATTTCTCATTACACTTAGAAATTTCAAAAGAGAAAAGATAGAATTTGTGTAAGAGAAAAGATAGAGTTGTGTGAGAAAAAGATTGAGTGTTGTGTGTGTGCGCCCTTGCATTTTGGGTGGCCGACTAGCATCAAGGAGGAGAGGCTCAGGTGACACCATCAAGGAGGAGAAGGCTCGGGTTTTGGCACAAGCTAGGAGTAAGGGAGACGATCGTGCTTTCAAGGAGTGTCTTTAGGAGTTTTCTTTGTTCTTCAAAGAAGGTAGGTGATTTCTCTATTTCTAATGTAGTACCATGCTAGGAAATTAATTCTATAAATATGCTAGAGAAACTAGTAAAATGGACCATGAAATTGCTTAAAAAGATTACTAGGAGAAAAGAGAAAAATTGATTGTGATTAATAAATTAAACCTCATCACGGTGTTCTATTAATGAAATTCATGCTAGAATATCTATTTGTAAATGAACCATGCTAGTGTGATGATCTTGTTGAATGAATGGTTTAGTTGTAACTGAATGGATATTGCTATGTTTAGTGGTAGATTGAGATAAATAGATAATGTCATGTTTAATTGCTAAATGAATAAATTGTTGTAGATGTGATAAAAGAATAATGGCTAGATTCTTGTAGAATTGAAAAAGAGAACAAGAACCTATATTTAGTGGATTTTATATTGGTATTTTAAGAAGGAACTATAGTACAATTTAAAGTCGATAAGATATTCTTTGAATATAAGTTGTAAAGAAAACTTCTTTAATGTTAAAAATTAAGAGTTTAATTACTGTTATAATGTTTTATTTTAAGGAAACTATTCTGGACAGGTTTAATTTAAATGACACCAATGTATTAAGAAATCGAATTTTGTAAAAGAGACTTATAAATAGAGAGTAAGTATACAACTATTTCAACTTCTAACTATAACAAAAATTGAGTTTGAGCATACTAGCTTTCGGTGTGGGTTATAAGCGTTGTGTACAGTGCTAGGGGCTTTGGGTTCGAGTCTTGAAGAAGCTCTGTTTTTCTTAAAATTTGATTTTTCTCAAATACAGTACAATCGGCATATAAAGATATTAACCCTATTCATATCGGTTAGTCACTCAGGACCTAGTGGTCTTCGGGTGCGCTTTGGGTCTATTACTGTTGCTGGGCAGGGGTTCTCTTTGGTTTTGGGTTCGATTCCGCCGACGCACTTTTTACTTTTTTTGATTTTTTTTTTTTTGAGTTTTAAGAGCTTAAAGTGCAAATAAAAATTGGGAAAAAATTCTATTATTCTTCATATATTATCTAGACTTTATGAAAATTAATTCTACAACATCTTACGTATTTGTGAAGATTAGATGTGGTTTTTATATTAAAATGGATTAAAGAACTTGATAAATTTTCTTTAAAAATGTGGTTTTTAGTATAATTAAACAAAGAGAAAAAATGTGAATGCAAGAAATTATGTGGAGATTAAATTATGAGATATAGTAAGTTAATTATGAAGTTCATGTCTAATGTGTGCAAGTGTGCATGGACAATGAAATAAAAAGAATATGATGAAATGTGAAAATTTGTGAGTATGAACATTCAAATTTTGGTGAACATGAAAAAGAAGTTATGAACTAGAGTGTAGCTAAAGTCCTTATACCGGTATGAATGAATTCTTGAAAAAATGAATGTTGTAGAAAAAGACCAAGATTTGGGTTGTTGTTATCAATTGATGGTTAAGTCCGGTGTAGAGGTGATGCTAACTCTAGGGTGTTAATTTTTACTCATGATTCTATTATCTAAGTATTAGACACATAGTGAAGATGTGATGAAAGTAAAAGAAAAACACAAGTATGAGGGCCTTGGATCTATGGTGTGAGAGTGTTCACAGGCTGTCTACATGATGCGTCATGTCATGACGTGAATACCTCTTCGGAATTATCGAGACCGTGGCGACGCTTGTGGGGTGCTTGCTGACTACGTAGTGCCATTGTCCCATGACGGAGGTGAATTGTCCATAGACTGTCTACATGATGCATCATGTCATGACGTGGGATTCCCCACCAGGCTCTCTGGACATGGGCTCGTAATTCATAAAACATCTAGGATACTTACCGTAGTTACCATAGTAGTTTAACTCATAACGATGGATCCAACCCTACAAGATGAAGAACGGTTAAGGGCTTGCCCTCGGATTTATGTAGAATGGGATGCATAAGTTCGAACAAGTGCGCATTAGTGTCATGAAATAATAAATAACTGCATTAAGACTAAGTGCACCGTCACACACGATATCAATAAGATAGGATCCCCCTTAGTTTTGTTTGTGAACAAGTGTGTACTTTCCAAGTAAGAGAAATTGATGTATTATATCCTAGCGTCAGTTGTATGCAACTGACGTACCCACAGTTTCTATGTAGAATAAAATGAATGAAAGGATTAAAGAGGAATGCTGCTTAAAGAATTGTCTCAAGAGTTATTTTATTCATTTAATATGCTATAATTTGCTTCCGCTGTGTTGATGTAAACAATATTATACAAAACATTTAAATTCCTTGTAAAATTGTACGAAGTGAAGTGCAAAGATCCTGTGGAACTTTGATTTCAGACTTATTTGGAATTTGGGGTGTTACAGCAATGATAAATGACAAGTCCCTACAGCTAAAGCAGCAACTTTTGCTACATTTCCAACTCGTAGGTCAACTTCGCCCTTTACCAATGGTCTATTCCTTTTGAGATCCTGCACATTTACACAAATGTGAGACCCACATCCAGTATCTAATACCCAAGATGAAAAAGTAGATAAATTGACTTCTATAACAAAAATACTTGTAATAGAAGTCTCACTTCCTTTCTTCTTCTTAAGCTCTCCCATGTACTTATGGCAGTTCCTCTTCCAATGTCCAGTCTCACCATAGTGAAAGCATGTGTCCTCCTTGGCCGCCCCACCCTTAGGTTTCAAGGTAGAAGTGCTGGGCTTGAAATTGCACTTGCCCTTCCCATTGCCCTTGGGTTTCTTAATCTGCTTTTTGTCCTTGCCCTTACCTTTGGCCTGTAGGACCATCATAATGGTCTTTCCCTTACTAATGTTCTGTTCCGCGGTTCTCAACTTGCTTAGCAGTTCTGGTAGAGGTTTGCCAATTTCATTCATGTTGTAGTTCATGATGAATTGACTATAACTTTCCAACAAAGATTACAGGACCAAGTCAGTTGCCAACTCGTGACTCAAAGGAAAACCAAGCCTTTCAAGTTTCTCTATGTAACCAATCATCTTGAGCACATGAGTTCCAACATGGCTTCCTTTTTCCAGTTTGCACTGAAACAACAAACCTCTAATGCCTAGCCTGCTCTTGATAGATCCTCTTGAGGTGTACGATCATATCGTCGCATCCATTTTCTCATGTTGCTTTTGAAGCTCAGAGTTCATGGTGGCTAGCATGAGACAACCAATGTCCAAGGCATCATCTTGATGCTTCTAATAAGCATCCTTTTCGGTGCGAGGGGCACTTGTGGCAGGTGGGTCAGGAATTGGCTGCTCTAGAACATACAAGATTTTCTTATGCCTAAGGACTATCCTCAGATTCCTGTACCATTCTAAAAAATTTGTTCCAGACAGTTTGTCCTTCTCAAGGACAGATCGCAATGATAGGTTATTTGATGTGTTGGATTCCATGGTAATCTATCAACAGAAATATGCAAAGTAAATATTATTTTACAGAAATATGCAAAGAAATAAATATTTAACCATCAACAAAAATAGGCAGAGTATGTATCATGACATTGAAATATTTAATATGGTCATTTATTAAATGTGCCTCATACAATTTTTATTCAAATCAACGAACCTCATCATTGACTCAGAAAATCCCATCGTAAGACTTTCTAGTAAGCCAAGATCCATATTTCACATAGTTTTGAGTCAGCTTTGGTTGATCACCCAAAATTCAGTTATTTAGGTAGGGAACATTTCCTAATTACATCATATACAACTCTTGGATAGTTGGGTGAGTAACACTTACTCTAATCTATCTTATAGACTAAAGCCCAACTTTATGCCTCTAAACCTTCAATCCTATCGAAATAGTTTAGTTAAGTCAGACCCAATGGTTAGTAATTGAATATTACTTTTATCCCATCGTGTTTCATTAGGATTGATAAAGGCATCCTGCTTTGGCAGACATACACTTAATCGATCCTAGCCTAGATGAGTGCCACGCATTGGAAGGCATCTTATTGCAACTTAATATTTACTTCGAGAAACTTTGTTATTTTATTAATTGATCTCACCATTCATCTCCATTAGCATATAACAATGCATCTCATAAAAAATTAAAATCATAAAATTTATTTGACATGATTGTGGTCCTAACACACCGATTCTCTCAAGCCAATGAGAGTATCAAAAACTGAACAAATGGATTATACCGTTTTCGCCAAGCAACTTCCCAGTCTTTTCCTTGAATGGTTGGTAATTCCTTGCCTCCTCAGTGAGATTACATTTATATATAAAGAAAGAATGTACAATTAGAATTTAGAGAGAAAGGACTACATTGAGAATGTAGAGAGAATGACACGACACGCAGACCATATTCAAAATACCAAAATATAAACAATACATCACAGAACATAAACCATGCATCACATAACTAAGGTCACAAGCATGCACCATGCATCACAGAACATAATAATCAAAGAATATGCTGTTATGATTTTATTTAGTTTATTTTAAAATGATTGATTTTTGGGGAATCATTATTTCCCTACGCAGAGCTGGCACGGGGGTCCCGCTGCCCCGTCAGTGGGTGGGGGTCAAGGGGAGGCCGCCCCTTGCGGGGTGCGGGGCAACGCCCCAACCCAAAAAAATAGCCTCATCATCCCTTACCACCGCCATAGCATGAACCCTTCATGTTTTAAGAAACCCTAACGCCACTGCAAATGACGTACGTGCTTGAACTATTCATGCTTTAAGAAAACCTAACATCACTGCAAATCACAACTTCCCAGAGTTTTTAATGGTTCCAAACCGAGGGCTACCCTAGTGTGGCATCTGTGTTAACAACCAACACATAAACGAATCCTTATATTGCAACTGTTACAAAAATTATACCACATATGAATTGTTCTACCAAAAGTGCGAACATATCATACATAACCGAATTATGGTTTTGCAAGTGGATCTGATACCACTGTTAGGTATCGAGGGTAATCACAGATTAAATACACAGCGGAAAAATTACAAAAAAATATCGAAACCTAGCAACGGATCCATGCGAAAACCATAAATTGTATTTAGAAGTTATACCTTAAAGATGAATCTACTGTCTCCGTAGTATGCCAATCATAGCACTGCAATATTGCGGTGCCTCTACGGTATCCACATGAACGGATCAAATCAAGCTTTCCCTCACACCCCGGTGCTAGCTGCGGGCAGGGGATATTCCTCACGATCTCTCTCTCTCACCATTTCTGTGACGGCTAGTGTTTTTCTCAACTATTTCTTTTCCACAGATACATATCATATATATAGATGCAGAAAATCAACCCTAAGATAGTGATGAGGCTGTTGGGCTCACAATCTGACCTTCGTGTGCGGGCCTCTGAACTTTAGTTGGCCCATTTAATCTAATTAATTAGCTAACCATGTCAGGAGTCCAAATCTTACTAGGATTCCAAATTAAATTTATCTCATGAATTTAAATCCAATTATGATCCATTCTAAGTGTGTGACCTTGTAGTTCCCCATTATGTTGACAGTAATACTAAAATCATATTTTAGTGTTACAAACAGTGAATGGCATCTAGCAATACATCATTGCTACTCAAGTAACGAGAATGGCAGTGATTTGACATAACCTATTCGTGACCAATGTTACCATGTAGTATAGTCCTTTTGTCAAGATATCTAATTGACCACAAGGCATAGAGCGTGTCACCCTTGTATAGTTCAATCTTTGGTTTCTTGATATCCGAGTAGACTTACTAAAATAAATGAGCTCAATATCTCATATTGACTCATTTGAGCACGGCCATGTATTTTGCAGTCTCACTCAATCAAGGGGCCCGTAGATATTACTCCTAGTATGTAAGAGGGACAAATCCTATCTAAGTCACTCACATCCCTCCACATGATTTGTAGTATATCCAATAATTGACTTTCTAATCATCTTATCACAGCCAATGTTTGATGTCATTAAAATATATAACGTCTCATGTAGGGAACCGTAGTGACTTCAAGTCAGAAGAGAACGTATACCATGGTCACTATGAGAACCACTTATGACATGCACGTAACAAACCATGTAGCATTCTCATGGTGGGTCAGTCCAGTACATTATTACTCTAATATGTACCCACGTGAAGACTTGATATCTCATATCCATGACCCATGAGATATGGTCATCAGTCTACATACATACTAATCTCTATATATTATTGTTATCCTAATTCACAATAATACTTGACTAGGGATATTTAAGAATAGTGTTCTGATTACAACCAATAGGATCTCACAATCAAGTCATGCACCTGATATACCATGGTATTGAACTTACTATTCTAATGACTTCATTATGTTCATTTAATCACAATAATTTACACAATAAATGAAATGCCTCATATATGAAATAAATATACATGCACATTGTAAACTAGTAATGTCAATACATAATTGGTCTCTGTGACCGATTTAGTTGTTTGAACTTACTGTTTGCACCCATCAAACTTATAGAGACAACTGTGAGATAGAGTTGGATGTAGAACTTGCTGTTCTCTCCTAACAAGTTTGTAGAGACTAATCAAAGACGAAGTTGGACATTTAATTTGCTGTTTGTGCCCAGCAAGTTTTGTAGATACACCCTGTGACAGAGCTGACGTTTGGACTCGTAGTTTGCACCTAGCGAGTTTTTAGAGACAATTCTAGGCCGATGTTGGATGCCAAACCTATTGCATGAAAATGTGGGGTTATTGGAAGGACTCGAGCGAGGAGCAGGGCATCAAACTCATTGTACGGAGTTAACAAGTTGTTGACACAACTTGAGCAGAGAGTAGAGCGTTGAAATCTTTGTTTGGATCCAACGAGTTATTGATGGAGTTCGAGCAATGAGCAGAACGTTAAACTCGTTGTTTTAAGCCACAATTTGTTGATGGAGCTCGAGCGATGAGCAGAACGTTAAACTCATTATTTAGAGTCAACGAGTTATTGATGGGGCTTCAGCCAAGACATGGTATCGAACTCGTAGTTTGGAGTCAATGGATTATTGATGGAGCTCGAGCAGTAAGCGGAGCAATGAAATCATTTTTTGGAGCCAAGGAGTTATTGATAGAACTCGAGTAGTGAGCGGAGTGTTGAACTCGTTGTTCGGAGTCAGCGAGTTGTTGATAGAGTTCGAGTAGTGAGCAGAGTGTTAAACTCGTTGTTCGGAGTCACAGAATTGTTGAATGGAGCCTGAGCGAAGAGCGAGACATGGAAGTCATCATTTGGAGCAAACAAGTTGTTAATGGAGCTCGCACGGTGAGTGGAGCATTAAACTTCTTGTTTAGAGTCAACGAGTTTTTGATGTAGTGCGGGCGGTAAGCTGTAAATCCCCATAATTTTTAAATATAATATTTTGAATAAATAAATAATTTTTGAATTAATCTATTTAATTTTTTTAAATTTTTGGGAAATTGTCGTTTTACATGTGTAAAACACGTGCAAATGTTTTCGAAATGCAAGTTCTTTTTTTAAAAAAAATTTGGGTTGCTAAATAAGTTATCTTATTTATAATTGGATATATTTTAATTTTTGGAATTTTTCTGAATAAGAAAAACTACTTTTGTAAATTATTCGAAATAATGAGACTTTTGTGTAAAAAGGTCGCTGAAGGCAAATTTTGAAACTCTAAATTTTGTGGCTGCAATAAGCCGGCCATTCACGAGGATTTGGGGGAAAATCAAGTCCAAATTGATTGGGCCAATTATAGAATGTGACAAGAATTGATCTTCTAAAATATTGGATTTTACAATTAAGGACTTTCTAAGGAGTTTTATGTCACGCCCTGCTTCCCAAAAGAGAATACGGAATACGGATACGTGACTAAGCCTAGTGAATGATTTTTATCATCCATAAGCTGTCAAGATCTTTACAACATTTTACAAGAACAATCAGACTAGGAAGCAAAAGAAGTCAACCACGCATGCATAACTGAATTAATATACCAACTGGAATTTACTTGAAACCAAAATATAATAATCTCAAATAAACCAGATCTGAACAAGTCAATAATCCTGGGTCACATTACCCAATACAAAATAATCCAAGTAACCAAGTACAATTATTCAAAATAAGCAATAATAATAATAGCAAAACTCCAACATCTAGAATCTCATGTCACCTACTCCATCTGACAGCTGATCTCCAAAATCTACAATTTAGCGTGCAGGAAGAGGAAAAAGAAAACAGAACGCCCATCATTGCAAGTTACGGGCCCCTTATAGAGCAGGCACAAGTACAGAAAACGATAAACAACATAGCATGGAATAGTAACAAAATAGAACAACTAGTATGGCAAGATAAACAAGTGCAAGTGGCATGTAACAAGGGTCAAGTGAACAAGTATCATGTAAACAAGTAACAAGTATCAAGTGTCAATTATCAAGTATCAAGTACAAGTAGCAAGTAACAAGTGTCAAGTATCAAGTATCAAGTACAAGTAACAAGTGTCAAGTATCAAGTACAAGTAGCAAGTAACAAGTGTCAAGTATGAGTATCGTGTTGTTTCAAGTCTTTTATTATATCTATCTAGGTAGCACTTCATGCGTCCCAAACTTTTACCACATGATTTCTACTTACATGCAAATTTCGTTTAGGCCTAGTGGTGAGTTTCTATATGGCCGTGTACTCAAGCGTCAAGTAACAAGCACGAAACACGTAATCGTGAACTGTGGCACCAAGTAGTGGTATCAAGCATGAATCATGTAGTCAAGAGACATGGCAACAAGTAGTAATAACAAGCATGAATCATGTAGTCATGAAACATGGCGGCATATAGTAATAACAAGCATGAATCATGTAGTTATGAAACATGACGGCATATAGTAATAACAAGCATGAATCATGTAATCATGAAACATGACGGCAAGTAATAACAAGCATGAATCATGTAATCATGAAATATGGCGGCAAGTAATGAGAAACACGGGCCCCCTTCTAAGTACAAATACCTATATTGTCAACTACTAAGGTCTTTCCCTTAACTCTGGCTTGGTTATTTGTTATTATTATCAAACAGGCATGTACGTGTACAAAACATGGCAAGAAATACATGGTATGATAAAGTAATAGATTCAGGTTGGAAGATAAACATGCACGGGTGAAAGACAACACATAAAAGGGTAGGACAACAAAAATTCTAGTTCAGGACAGCAAGATAGTACTACACTAAATCTAGAATTTCCGTTGCTACAAATGTGCAAATCTGGATCCGTAAAAAAATATGGAAAATAGACTCTCGGCCGAATCCAGAAAATATATATAAGTCATATGGTATTTCACAATAACAAGTCTCAAAACAGATTTGAATCCAGAAAACATGTTCAGCCAGAAATCAGAAAGTTGTATTCATGAATAGGAAAACAACATAAAAACGTATTGATTAAATCCAAGAAAAATCTTGGGTATTTCCTAGTATTTTTAGTATCAGAAAATAAAATTTCATAATTTTCCAACATAGATAGTCAAGTAAAATCAGAAAGCAGCAAGATACAGTAGTTTTGTAAATCTGAAATCATAAACACTGCAGTACTAAAACAACAATATCTCACAAAATTTAAATCGAAATCCAGATCCATCAAAAGGTTGATAAAATAGATACAGTAGGATATAATTCATATTCACAAAGTTTTATAGAAAGCAAATAGAATCAGGTCGAAATTATGTTTCTTTACTGAAAAAGTATAAAAATTCTGCATGTATAGTAATTGTTCACAAGCAAAAAATGGTTTATAAAAGTTATCAATTAAATCCATAAAAATTAGGGGTTAATCCCAATCAGTTCTATTTGTAACCAGCAAAATATTGGATTAAAATATTATCTTTAACATTAGTAGAAAAATAGATTACCATACAGAATTCATATAAAACTGGATCTGAAATTTTAAACACATGTGTAGTAAAATAGTCATAACTCGCAACTCATAAATCGAAACTGAGATCTGTCAGAAAATCTAGAAAGTAGATAGAATTCTTTATAATTAATATTCACAAATAATTTTCATATACTGAACTTAATAGGGTCTAAAATACTGATAAAAAATGGAAAAGCGACAAAACAGAAAATATCTTTCATGCACAAAATTAACTAGTTAATGTGAAACTCATCCAAAATATAACCAAACGTGAAATATGGTGTACTAGATGTCCAAGCAACATGGTATAGGGTATTTCACAAGTCTACAACAAGTATACTACAACTAACACGACCAAGCACACGATATCATACGAACAACATGCATGTATACATTAAGAAGTGGTCATCCCCAAGTTATTTCATGCCATGTATGTAATGAGGCAACTACGAACGAGTTAACACAATAGAGACAAGATCAAACAAAGGATTCACATACAAGAATTGTCTCTAGAACACAACTACACTACAGGCGGTATTTAGTACTTGTATTACACAAAGAAAAGAATACAAGTTACTTGCCTTAGAGACGACGAAAATGACGGAAAGAAAGAGAATAACGGGAACGGATTCCTAGGCACGAATACAATGAATGACCACAATCCACGAACACAATGAATTATGCAACTTGAGATCAAGACAGGCAAGTCTGCTGTTGGATACCAGCGAGACGAACCTACACCAGAAGGAAATATTACACGTAGATAACCCCTACCTTGTTTTTCTATAATATTCACTTACAACTATTCCATTTTGTACTAGCTTATACTCTTTTATAATATTTTGCAACCTAGCATTATACTGTTTATGCTAATTTCTATATCTATCAAACCTGTGTATTTACCACTTAATCTCAACTATCTTGCCGTCTTTTCCTTATCTTGGATCTTTCTCATGAGGAAGTATTTCGTACCACTTTATTCTATTTTGCTATTTTAAAATTTGGTGGCTACTTACCTAACGAAAACATATCTCTTGCTATTTATGTATTTTGTTATGATTCATAAATTTTCTTCTATATCCTCGATTTTGTGACACGTCACTGTTTTTCAACTATAATGTCTTGTTTTACTAGTACAAATTATTTATGATTTTCATATCATGCTATTTGTTTCACCCCTATATTTTTTCGCCTATGCAAGTATGTGATTTTTCGTAAGTTGATTTTTCTCGCTCTACTGGATAATTTGAAAGTATTTCGATGTATGTTTAATTTTCAAATGGTATGTATAATTATTATAGTTACCTTACAAATTATTTTATGATATTAATTTGTATACAGAATTATTTTAGTACTCTTACTATATTTCCTTCTCATATATTTCTCAAACTGTTATCCAACAGCCTTCTTTTAAATTGCTAATTTTTGTCGTATAGTACCAATTTGGTTTACGACTTTCTACCATTTAATACATTGATGAATTTTTAGTATTGAATCTATTTATAAAGTATCCATTAACTGTGTTCTTCTTTATTGCATTATTTCTGAACTATTTCACAATTAATGCCTAAGCTTATTTATCATTTTATCTAATGGTTTACTTGATAGTAATTTGTATGTAAACTCTATCCTTTATTGTTGCATTTATTTTCTTATGTTACTTTCCTAGTTTTCTCGTTCTGTTCTCATAAAATTTTGATACTCATAATTTTCTTAAATAGATTTTGTCTTATTCTTCCACATTGCTTACTTTTATGCTATATGAACTTTCTTAATGTTTGTAGTTTCTATATGTTATAATGATATTTTCTTTGGTGTGTACAAAATAAAGTCTTTACCATAGTGAGTTCCGGGGACGGAACTGTTCTAAGGAAGGGAGAGTGTAACATCCCGCAAAATTCAATTGACAATTTTGTCCTCGGGTGTTACACACGTGCATTTTGTACTGCTATTAATGATATCCATAATGCATTTTGATATGTATTTTGAACTCCGATTATTTATGCAATTCTGTATTCCTAAAATCCCATAGAGACAACTCGATTGCTAAATTTCAATCTTTGAGTTTTTACGTGCTTTTTACGTATTATCGATACACGTGTCGATTTCGGATATTCCACCATTACGTGCAAAGTTTTCAATGGATTTCAATTATTTATTTTTATAAATATGTTTAAATTCATTTTGTAAATAGAATTCAATTTTTGTCTATTTTAATTAAAATAATTTTTCTATGTGCAATATACGTGTTTTCTGTACGTTTGAGTACATTATCGTACATGTATATTAAATATATTCTTATGTTGCATTCTGATTAATTATAAGTATTTTTCAGGTTGATAAAGTCAATTTTTGTATTTTGAGATTTTACGGGCGGCGCACGTGTTTCGGTGCACGTGTTTAAGCGCGTTCTTCTTTCAAAATAAATTTTCATGAAATATTTCTGTCTATTTTATAGTGCATGAAAAATATAATTTTTAAGTTAATTTTATATGTTTATTTTATATATAAATAATTGTTTTAAAGGGATTAATTAAATGATTTATTTTGAGGTGTACACAAAGCACGTGCACGTGCATATGTGCGATGTGCACACAATTTTGGGGACCGGGCTGCTTTTGAGAAGAGGGAAAAATCTGGAGTTTGATTTTGTAAGTAGGAGGGAAAGCAAGTTTCAATTTTAAATAATGGGGTAAGTGGTGTTCATGTGGGAGGTGGTTATTCTAACTACCCATTAGTTAATCTATAAAAATACCCCCTAAGTCTCTCATTCTCTCATCCCTTCTCCTCCCTTTCTCCTGCCATTTCCGAGAAGCAACCAATCCAATTGTCCTACTATTCTCCTAATATCCACCATACAATTCAATGTGTTCATATATATATGTGTGTAGACATGTGTATATATGTATATATAGTATGTGTATATTCGAAGATGCAAATGAAGTGCTTTCGGTGCTTTTGGAAACTTGATGGATGCTTGCCGAAATGTGGAGCATGGAAGCTTGTTTTGGTGCGCGGATTTTGAGGAGTTGCAAATGGAGTTTTCTTTAGGAGCTCCTAATTTCAGGAGTTCATTTGAGTACAACCTCTTTAACTTTAGGTGGGTGTTTCTTAAATGCTTTCTAATTTAGGAGGAATTTGCATGATAGATGATATACAGTTTATATGTTGAATTTGAATTGGTATGATGAGATTACATGCTAGTTGTCGTAGAGATTGATTGCTAAATTCTAATTATTGTGATAGTTGTGAATTGTTAAATTTAAGGTCCAAAATGTGTTATGATGATTGTTAGAATATTTGCATACAAGAATATGTGCCTTAGTAAGTTTTGATTGTATGATGCATGATTGAAATAGTAATTGAAATAATGCAAATATCTGGAGAAATGACTTTCGATGCTAATGTAGCAAAGAAGTGCGATTCTAACCTCAAAATATTTATTTATGTGTGTATAGAGATTTTATAAAGTGATTTTGATAAAAGACAATAGTTTATTTGGAAAATCGATTGGATATATGTTTTGATGCATTTTAAGGATTTCATTGAAAAATGAGAAACTTGTGAATTTGAGAACATATACGATATTATTTTTAAAAGGAATACATTCTGGAAATGATCTATATTTTTATATGGAAGTACAAATCAATTAAAAGGTCGAAAAATATATGCAAGCTGCAATTGGTGTAATTGACAGTCGACTGTCTACCTTCCACAGTCGACTGGCAAGTATAAGAATTTGGTTTTTCCTCGGCAGGACAGTCGACTGTCTACTTTCACAGTCAACTGCTGCTGTCCTGAATTTTAGTGTTTGATGTTTCAAGGTATTCGCGGAACAGCCGACTGATTCTTTGTCAACAGTCGACTGAACCAACTGTGATGTTTTGATGTTCGCAGAACAGTCGACTGATACTGCTACCAGTCGACTGAACCGAACTGGTTTTTGTTCTTAAGTTTGGATTTGATTTTGACAAATGAAAGTTAAATAAGTTTGAATGCGAGATTTTATGATTATTAATACCTGACTGAATCTATTTTGAAATGCACACAAAGGTGTGAAAGATGAAATTGATAAAGATATCGAATTGAATTTGTTGTCATGTTATGAAATTATAAAAGAAATGTTTTTGAGAAAGAATTGTGAACAAAAGAAATGGAAATGTTATTTGAGATTAATTATGAAATATTGTTGATCTCTAGAAAGAGATAGTTGTTGGAATCTAGAGGCTAGGCGAGACCCTAGTGACTGGCAGTATTATTTATGATTTTGAGAGCTAACTGTTGAGGGTTGAGTGTCTCTTGAGAAGTAGCCAGGTAGGCTGACTGTCTCTGTTGTTTGATTTAAGTCCAGTAGGGTAAGCTAGCTCTAGGTTGCGATGATTTTCTTTTAAAACAAATTTTGTAAGGCTGTGATGGAAGTAAGAGAAAAATATGAGTATGAGGGCCATTGGATTGGTGGTGTGAGGGTATGCACAGGCTGTCTTCACGATGCATCGTGACATGACGTAGATACTACTCCAGAGTACCGTCCCGGTGGCGACGCTTGTGGGGTGTTTGGTGACTATGGGTGGTGCCATTGTTCCAAGGCAGAGGCTGAATTGTCCATAGGTTGCCTGCTCGATGCATCATGTCAGTGCGTGGGATTCCCCTCCAGGCTGCTTGGACACGGGCTCATAGATCATAGAACATCTAGGATACTTATCGAAATTACAGAGAGATACATAGTGGAGATGTGATGAAAGTAAGAGAAAAACACACGAGTATGAGGGCCATCGGATTGGCGGTGTGAGAGTGATCCACAGGCTGCCTGCTTGATGTGTCAAGACATGGCGTGGGCACTACTCTAGAATTATCGTTCTGGTGGCGACGCTTGTGGGGTGTTTGAGTGGCTACGGGTGGTGCCATTGTTCCATGGCGGAGGCTGAATTGTCCATAGGTTGCCTGCTCGATGCGTCATGTCACTGCGTGGGATTCCCCTCCATGCTGCCTGGACATGGGCTCGTAGATCATAGAACATCTAAGATACTTACCGTAGTTACCGTAGTAGATTAAGTCATGGCGAGGGATTGAACCCTACCAGATGAAGAACGATTAAGAGCTTGCCCTCGGACCTATGTAGTATGGGATGCATAGAATCCGAACAAGTGCGCATTAGTGTCATGTAATATAATAACTACATTAAGGACTAAGTGCACCGCACAACACGACATCAACAGGATGTTACACGCAGGGAGGGCGCGCTATCATCGAGGTGGAGTCGCAGACAGGGGATGCAGGGAGAGAGATGAGCGGGAGGAGAAGGGAAGGAGGGGGGCATCTGCAGACTGTCGGCGTGGCATCGCGACAGGGAGGTTGATGCAGGTGCTGGAAGGCAGCACAACGAGGACGGGAGTGCAGCACCGGGAGAAGTTGAGCAGGGTGGGTCGCACTGTGCTGGCATCGCGATGAGAGGAGGGCAGGGCAGAGCAGGGTGACACTGGTGCTGGCATCGGGGTCGCAGGGGGGCTGGCGATGGTTGCAGGTGTGGTGTGTGCGACGACTGGTCTACAGGGGCTGCGACAGTCATTGATGTTATCGTCTGTCGAGTCGCGACAGGGGGTCGTGCCTGGTCGGGGTCGAGCAGTGCACAGGGAGGAGCGAATGGGCGGAGGGGTCGCGATTGGAGCTATTTTTGCTGTTGTCGGGGGTTGCACTGGCTGTTCGATGCTGGCATGAGGGAGGAAAAGAGACGACCGGTGTAGCGGTGCAGGGCAGAGCAGGGGGTATGGGTTTGGCACTGATGCTGAGGGGCGAGGAGCAAGAGAGGTTGAAGAGCGGGAGCACGGGGTAGAGGAAAGAGAGGTCGGGAGGAAGGTGGCGGCTAATGGGTTTAGAAGTGATAGGGTTAGGGTAAACAGGAGGTAAGGGGATGAGGTAGGGAGAGCGACTGGTTAATGAAGAAGATGAACAGGGTAAGAGGGGTATAAATAGGTGAGTATTAGGTTTAGGGTTATATTCAGATGGGTTAACGGGTATTGGATAAGGTATTAGGATAGGAGTAAGAGAGTATAATAGGGTTATTGGGCATTAGGTATTAAATCCATTAAGAAATAGGGTTTGGGTAAGAGGGTATTAGGGCATATAGGGTTCAAGAAGAAATCCAATAAAATAATTAAGTAATAAAATACTACATTAAAAAAATAAAAAAAAAATAGAGTGGCTTACAAAATAATGGCTATATATAAGTTGCAAGATAGATCATGGTTTAATCGGGTTAAAACAATAATAATAATAATAATACCGATAAGAATAATAATAATAATAACAATAATATGATTTGTATTATAATATAAAAATCATAGAAAATAGTTACAAATAAAATTATTGATCAAAAATAGATTTTAACAGAAGATCCAACAATACATTTTAACAAAAGAATTTGAAAGCGAAAAAAATAATTTACAAAAATTTTAAATACAGAAAATACACAGAAAATATATATTTGCGAAAACAGGGGTTACATTTTATTTGTAAAATCCCCAAAGAAACCCTAGGAAATAATCCCGGCCTATTTAGAGGGCTGAAGCTTTCAGCCTCTCTTCTTTTTCTTTCGGCTTTGGTGATTTTGAGATTTGGAGAGTTGATCTATTGCTTGGAGGAGGATACTACTATATGGTACCAACTGTTTTCAAAAGGTGGGCAACACTCTATCTCTCTTGTTATGATTTTATCTCGCGGTTGTGTAGAATCATGTTAGGAATGAATTCTTATTAGTCTTGGTTGTTTGTTCGCATGATTGTGGTAATTATTATGAGATGCTTGTGGAGATGTATGTTTGATATGAAATATGTTGATTATATGATATAAAAATTGAATCTTGATTGTATGTTGATTTATAATAAATTGTTCTTGAAGTAATGAAATATTCTTTGCATGAAAGATCAAGTTTCTTTTTTATAGAAAGTGATTTAATGAACCCATAAATTGTTGTAGATGGTTTAATAGAACTTTTCATATGTTCTTAAAATTCATGTTGATCATGTAAAGCTGAGATTTTTAGAGTTTATTCACTATTTTAATTCAAAATAATTTTTATATAATGAATCTTAATTGTTTGAGCATGCTAAGATGGGTATTTTGCTAAAGAATCAAATTTGGAATGGCTAAGGGTTTCGGCCGTTAGGGTTAAAGTTGAACAGTGGGTTCGGGTTTCGGTCAGTACATCTAGATTCTTTGAATTTAGATGAAAGCTAGCGACTTTGGCTTTCTGGTTAGAGCGCGTTGTGGCGTTGTGCTGTGCGGGTCACAGGTTCGAACCAGGGGCTTGGTTTCTTTTTATGGAGGGTTATTTATTTCATTAAATATCTATTCTTTTTCATATATAGTTATTGTCACGCCCCGCTTCCCAAAAAAGGAGATACAGAATACGAATACGCGACTAAGTCCAGCGAATGATTTTCATCATCCGTAAGCTGTCAGGATCTTTACAACATTTCATAGGAATATCAGGAAGTAAACAAGGAGAAATCAAACAGCATGCATGAATGAATCAATATACGAACAAGATTTACTTGAAACGAAATTTAATAATCTCAAATAAACCAGATCTGAACAAGTTATAAATTCTGGGTCAAACTGCCCAATACAAAATAATCCAAGTAGCAGATACATTTATTCAAGATAAGCAACAAGAAATAAATAGATATAGTAAGAACTCCAGCCAACTACAATCTTTGATCACCTACTCCATCGTGTAGTTGATCACCGAAGTCTGCAATTTAATAAATTGCAGAAAAAGGAAATAAAAAGATACAAAACTCTCGTCAATGCAAGTTACGGGCCGCTTATAGTGCAGGCACAAGTACAGGAAAAGAAAAACAAATATATAGAGTAACAACGGAAGCAAGTACAGAATAAGCATGGAATAGATGTGACAGCAAAACAGAATGAATAACATAAATCAAGAACAAATTCAAGTAATGTGGTGTGATAACAGGGTGCATGTGACATGTGACAGGTTACAGGGTATCATGCAAGTAGGTAAACATGTAACATGTGTCAGGTAGCATGTACAGGTGAGCATGTAACAGGAATATGCAGGTGATCTTGTATTTAATTCATCTAGGTAGCACTTCATGCGTCCCAAATTTTACCACATGGTTGCTACTTACATGCAATTTACATTTAGATCTAGTGGTGGGTTTCTATAGGGCCGTGTACTCAGGCATCATGTAACAAGTAACAAGCATGAATCACGTAATCGTGAAATCGTGGCAATAGGAACATGAATCATGTAGTCATGATGGCATCATATAATCAGATAGTAATAACAGGCATGAATCATGTAGTCACGAATCATGGCAACATATAGTAATAACAGACATGAATCATGTAGTCACGAATCATGGCAACATATAGTAATAACAGACATGAATCATGTAATCACGAATCATGGCAACATATAGTAATAACATGCATGAATCATGTAATCATGAAATCATGGCAACATATAGTAATAACAGGTGTTGCTACTGATTTTGGTGTGGGAGCAAACAGATGAATTTGTGGATTCTTGGAGAAAACAATAAAGCAAACCTGTTAACCTGTTGACCTTCACCAATGTGTTGACTTGGTCTCTTGCCGCTACCGTTGACCTGCAAAAAGTGTGAGACACCGGGGTTGATCCCGGTGACGCACCTTCTGACGCTCTTGTCAGTTATCTGAATGATTAAGAAAGAGCTTTGATTGTCAAAAGATTGATCACCTGGTAACAGTGGGGGATGGGGGGTATTTATAGCCGCCTTAGGAACCAGTTTCGGGATAAGATCATATCCCTACTTCCCAGTGAATGGATAGAAGTGATCAGGACCGTTGATTAAGGACAATCATAAACCCTAATTCTATCCAGCTGGACTGGGTTTCTTACAGGTTGGAACCTGCACCCAGTAAGACGGATCCGTTCATGGGTTATTGGGCTTTTGAAAAAAAGGCCCAGTTCCCATTTCAGACCCATTTGTAGGTGAATTTACCATTTCACCCCTGAGCTTAAAGATTCGTGTCCGATTTGAACGATCGTGATTTAATCCCATTTTTAGCCATATCATGAGCCCCCCACTCCTGGAGACTGAGTTCTACAGTCTTTAAGGAGTAGTTTTGTTGTTCTAATGGCGTACAGAATTTTATCGGTGTTCTCAAGGGAGTTCCGATCTTGCTCGAGGTGTAACAGTGTTATTCTGAACTTGTAAAATGCCCAAACATATCCTCAGAATTTTTTGGATTTTTTGTGATTTTTCCAGATTTTTCTGAATTTTTCTTCATTTTTTTGAATTTTTTATTCATTTTCCGAATTAAATAATTAATTATCGAAAATATTAATTAATTATTCTAATTTAATAATAACTTTTTTCAGAATTTTAAAATAATTTTCCAAATTAATAATTATTTTAAGAATTTTTCAATTAATTTTTTTCGATTTTTAAATATTTTTTCGGATTTTTTTAAATTATAAATTCAATTAAATAAATAAATTAATTAAATATTACCTGGACACGTGGCACATTTCTGGACGTCGATGATGATCAGATGGCGTGCATCGCAAAGCAGATCATTTTCCGGACACGTGGCGCGTTTCTGAGCGTCGATCGTGTCGTGGCGCGAATTTTGAGATGATCAGACGGCTTGTTTGGCTCGGCAGTATTTTTCTCCACTTGTGCAGCTCAGAACACGTGTTTCTTGGAATCCAGTGCTGACCCACCAGATGCTGACACGTGGCCGGTCAACGTTGATTGTTGACCACCACGTGGCTTTTTTTTTCGCCCAACTCTTTCTCTTTTCTTTCTTTCCTTCTTCTTCACCGTCTACTCTTCTCCTGCTCTCTCATCTCCCCCCTCATCTCCTTCTCCAACCTCTTCTCCATGCGCAGTGTAGATCACGCAGGGTCGAGGTGGGCTCCAAGGTCGACGAGGAGCACGTGGGTTCTCGATGAGGGGAGAGGAGCTCGGCGAGGAAGGCATCGTGGAGCTCGACGCTTCAGGGGGGAGAGCTCGGAGACAGAGGGTTCGGAGCTCGAGGCTTTGGAGCTCACGAGCTTAGACAGAGGCAGGAACGTTTGAGCTCGGCGAGCCGGGGCCAAAGCTCAGCTCCGGTGCTCAACAGAGGCGCGGGAGCTCGACAGTGATGGTGCTCGATGTGAAGGAGGTCTTCATGAAAGAGGGAGCTCGAAGCTCGTGAGCTTGGTGGAGGAGGAGCTCGCCGTAGCTTCGTCGGAGGTGATGGAGCTCAGTTTCGTTTGGGCGCTTAGTGAAGAAGAGGGGATGTGCTATCGAACTCGAGACTGTCGAGGATGGCGACGAGGAGAGCTCGAGCTCGCGAGGAGGGGCTCAACGACAGAGCTTGATGATGAGCTCGACGTTTGAGCTCAAGCCCTGCCTCGGAGTCCGGAGGTGGAGGAGCGGTGAAGGAGCTCCGTGGCGCAGTTCGAAGAGAGAGCTCGGCATGGGTTCAACGAGGCATTGGGAGTGGAGCTTCGCTGGAGGGGGCAGATCGACTGTGGGGTCGAGAGCTCGCCGAAGAAGGAGTGGAGCTCGGAGAGAGAGAGAGCTCGGCAGCGTGAAGGGCTTGTGGAGCTCGAGCTCGGTGGTGGGTTCGGCGAGGCCATGGTGGAGTTCGTCGAACATGGAGCTCAGGGGGGAACTCAATGAAGGAGGTCAGCATTGGAGAGGAGCTCGTCAGAGCTTGGCAACGACGGCGTGTAGCTCGGCGAGGAGCTTCGGTTGGTTGAAGAAGTAAATAGAGGATGTAGGAGCTTGGGTTTTGTTCTTCAGTTTTTGGGCGGGAGAGTGGAGAAGTGAAAGGGGAGCAGAGAGGAAGTTCAGGTTTTGGGTAACGGGTCGGAATCCGACCCGTTAACCCCTTAAATTCAGTTAAATTCTCTCTCCCTTTTCTTTATGTTTTGCTTGCTTGTTCGGCGAATACGAGCACGGATTTTGAGGTACATTTTTTGCCATTTTGCAGCTCGGTAGAATAGTAGCTCGGATTGTAGATTCGAGCTATGTGGCTCGATCTGGACGGTTGATCACGATCGTGGCGCGAATCACGAGACAAGAGGCTCAGATCACGAGAAAACATGATCTTGTCATTTTGTGGTCGTGACGCAATCTGAGCCGTTTGATTGTGATCAGGCGCGAATCATGATGATGAAGTCGTTTTTCTCCAATACGCAGCTCAGAATGCAAGTTGCTCGGATTGCAGATCCGAAGTACATGGCGAGATCTGGACGGTTGATGACGATCATGGTGCGAAATCACGAGACGATAGTTTTTGCCATTTTCTCGCTCGGCGCAGCTGTGTTGCGATCCACTTTCCCGGTGCTAAGGAGGTCTGATCGGGGCGTGCGACCACTCGTTTCGAAGCTAACTCGAAGATCTACAACTTCTCTTTAGGAGTGGGACGAAGATTCACCCTTCTTCATGGTCAAAATAATCCTGAAACATCCTTGTCTTGATGAAGTTGATGAGTGTTTTTGGTCTTGAGGATTTTCGAAGAGGAGCTCCACTCCTAGGAGCGAAGAAGATGGGCCAGGAAAAATTCTCGTAAGAGCCATGGGAGGATCCATTCTTGGAGGTGAGTGCAAGGAGCAACTCCTGGGGAGAGCTCTAGCTCGGAGCCCATTGAGAGGAAGAGCAATCGTGAGGCAAACGGAATGAAGAACATCACAAGGCTCCAGGAGAGCAATTTGTGAGACGAGTTTGAGGAGCAACTCTAGGGGAGAGTTTTGAGCTCCGAACTCGCTTAGAAGAGGCCCGCTCGGGGGGCGAGCGGAGCGAAGAGCTTGGCTCAAGGATAGAGCCATTTGGGAAACAAGTTTGAGGAGTTACTCTAGGAGAGAGTTGTGAGCTCCGAACTCGTTGAGAAGAGGTCCGCTTTGGAGGCGAGCGGAGCGAAGAGCTTGGCTCTAGAAGAAAGCCATTTGGGAGATGAGTTTGAGGAGCAACTCTAGGAGAGAGTTGTGAGCTCCGAACTCGTTGAGAAGAGGTCCGCTTTGGAGGCGAGCGGAGCGAAGAGATTGGCTCTAGGAGAGAGCCATTTGGGAGACGAGTTTAAGGAGCAACTCTAGGAGAAAGTTGTGAGCTCCGAACTCATCGAGAAGAGGTCCGCTTTGGAGGCGAGCGGAGCGAAGAGCTTGGCTCTAGAAGAGAGTCATTTGGGAGACAAGTTTGAAAAGCAACTCTATGAGAGAGTTGTGAGCTCCGAACTCGTCGTTTAAGAGAGATTCAACGATTGTGGGAGCAGTTCCGAATGGCGAATCACTTCTGACCCACTTATGAGTGAGTAATTTGAAGCAGAATCTAGCTAAGTGTTGGACTCCAAACTCGTCGTTTAAGAGAGATTCAATGGTTGTGGGAGCAGTTCCGAATGGCGAACCACTTCTTACCCGCTTATGAGCGAGTAATTTGAAGCAGAATCGAGCCAAGTGTTGGACTCCGAACTCGTCGTTTAAGAGAGATTCAACGCTTGTGAGAGCAGTTCCAAATGGCGAATCACTTCTTACCCGCTTATGAGCGAGTAATTTGAAGCGGAATCGAGCCAAGTGTTGGACTCCGAACTCGTCGTTTAGGAGAGATTCAACGGTTGTGGGAGCAGCCCGAATGGAGAACCACTTCTTACCCACTTATGAGCGAGTAATTTGAAGCGGAATCGAAACAAGTGTTGGACTCTGAACTCATTGTTAGAGGGGGTTAATGAGGTGTAGCAGCAATTCCGAATGGTTTAGCTGCCCCGCCCTTGCTTGTTTGCAAGCGGCTAAAGCAACGTCGAACCAAGCGTTGGACTCCAAACTCATTGTTAGAGGGGGTTAACGAGGTGTAGGAGCAAGTCCGAATAGTGAGCTGCCCTACCCTTACTTGTTTGTAAGCGGTTAAAGCAACGTCGAACCAAGCATTGGACTCCAAACTCATTTTTTGAACTTAGTAAGTTGCGGGAGCAGCCATGTAGGAGAAGCTGGATTCTGAACTCACCATCTAACGAGTCGTAGATGTGACTCAGAGAGATAGAGATGAAGCAAGAGCAATAATTTTCAATGAAAAAATATAAAGTTTTATTGAGATAAATTAAGTGGCCACTTCAATAGGGCGAGCCATTATTAGATGCTATTGGCTGGGTTACAAGCATCGGCCTTATTGAAAATCAAGATCCTACATCTACGATAAGGTGAAGACCTCTTGGGAGGAGCTAGGTTCTCCCTCCATTGGTCCTCCTTGGATTAGGTGGAAGATGGCCCCAGGTTCTAAGTCTTGAAGCTCGGCGGGCTTCTCTGTTCGTTTGTACGCTCCTCAGGGGAGAAGCTCGGCCCCATCTTTTTGGACGAACTTGGTCAGGTGTCCCCGCTGTATGAGTTCTTCGATCTCCTTCTTGAGAGCCCGACAATCATCAGTTCCGTGGCCGTGGTCCCTGTGAAAGCGGCACCACTTGTCCTTGTTCCTCTTCTCGCCAGGGGTATTCATTCTAGGGGAGCGTGGAGTAGCCCTTCCTTGTCCACTTCCATAAGAACTTCTGATATATTAGCAATGAGGGGGGTGAGCTTCTCAAAAAGAGGAGTCGGGCGGCGCTGGCCATTGCCGTCCTTCTGGGATTTTTGGGACTCCTTTTCGCTTGTATTCTTCCGTTTGTTCCCGGAAGATGATTCTTCAAGAGTATGGGGGTTGAAAGCCTCTTCCATCCGTATGTACTTCTCCACCCTAAGTAGGAGTTCTGAGAAGTCCCAAGGAGGCTTCTTAGCAAGGAACGCCTTGAGGCGAGCATTAGTGACGTTGCGCTCGAATGCGGCAGAGGCTACTGATTGGTTGAGGGAGGGAATGGACCGGGCTTCGGCGGTGAAGCGTCGAACGTAATCCCTTAGGCGTTCACCCGTTTTCTTGGTTGAGGTTCACCAGAGATACACTTGTTTTCTCAGCCCGGCGGCTACTCACGAAATGAGTAAGGAAGAGCCCTTCGAACTGATCGAATGAGAAGATGGAGGCCGGGGCGAGTTGAGAGTACCATTCTCACGCAGGCCCCTTCAACATGGCAGGGAAGATCTTGCAGAGGAGGACGTCTGAAGCATGGTAGATCATCATGAGAGTTTTGAAACTCTCTATGTGATCCGCAGGGTCCGACTCCCCGGTATACAACTCGAAGTGAGGCGGCTTGAAGTTTTCTGGGATGGGGGCCTCCATAATGGTGCGGGAGAATGGAGGCTTGCTCGGGCAGAGGTTTATCGCCCGTTGCTCTTCTTCCCTGTCAATTTGGCCGAGGCACCTCACCATCTCGTGGAGACAGAGGGAGACTGAGTCTTCTCTTTGATCAAATCTTGCCGAGCCCCGGGACTCATCTTCGTACGAGGGTGGACTGGGGCTGCGGCGATGGTAGCTTGGAGATGCACGAGGACTGGAATTGTGAAGGCGGTGGCTCCTAGCTAGCTCATGAGTAGGTGGCCTCTGGTCGTTATTTGGGGTGATATTGAGGGCCCGTAAGACTGCCGCTTGGAAGTCTTGAAGATCTGCCCTTGTGACTGGTGCCTCTTTAACTTGGCAGTCCCTATGTGTGGCTCAGCTTACTGGAGAATGAGTTCTCTGCCGATGACGCTGAGGGGACTCTCTTCGCCTCCTTGGGGGAGGGGATCTTCTACTCCTCGGTCGGGGGGGGGGGGGGGTCCAGACTCTTGAGGCCCCTGGGTGCTCAGGTTGATGGACTCCCCCAAGGGCTCGCCA
Source organism: Hemerocallis citrina (assembly GCA_017893485.1). Lineage (NCBI taxonomy): Eukaryota > Viridiplantae > Streptophyta > Magnoliopsida > Asparagales > Asphodelaceae > Hemerocallis > Hemerocallis citrina. The sequence goes on from CM030360.1 coordinate 20,242,630, forward strand.
TCCATTCAGGTGAGTTCTGAGGTCGACCCCCTTTTGGCGGTCGACAATCACTTGACGAAGATCCCTACTCGGGAGGGCTTCGAGAAGCCATAGATTGAACTGAAGGATTGGGACCCGCGACAAGGTCATGAGGAGGATGTTGCTTCGGATGACTCTGACGAGAGCCCCCTGGGCAGCCCCCCGAAATCCTGGAGGGGCCTGTTGAGGAGGAGAACCTTAAGCTGGAGGAGGGAGAGGAGGAGGAGAAGTGGTTCTTCGGTTGGAGACCGCTGCCTTCCCCTTCTGTTTTGGATGCATGGCTTGAAACTAGTCTCGCTGATGAAGTTAGGTCGGGTTGCTTCTTCGTTTTCCACAGACGGCGCCAATCTGTTGCTGCTAATTTTGGTGTGGGAGCAAACAGATGAATTTGTGGACTCTTTGAGAAAACAATAAAGCAAACCTGTTGACCTGTTGACCTTCACCAATGTGTTGACTTGGTCTCTTGCCGCTGCCGTTGACCTGCAAAAAGTGCGAGACACTACGGTTGATCCCGGCGACGCACCCTCCGACGCTCTTGTCTGTAATCTGAATGATTAAGAAAGAGCTTTGATTGGCAAAAGATTGATTACCTGGTAACAGTGGGGGATGGGGGGTATTTATAACCGCCTTAGGAACCAGTTTCAGGATAAGATCAAATTCCTACTTCCCAGTGAATGGATAGAAGTGATCAGGACCGTTGATTAAGGACAATCATAAACCCTAATTCTATCTAGCTGGACTGGGTTTCTTGCGGGTTGGAACCCGCACCCAGTAAGACGGATCCGTTCATGGGTTATTGGGCTTTTGGAAAAAAGGCCCAGTTCCCATTTCAGACCTGTTTGTAGGTGAATTTACCATTTTACCCCTGAGCTTAAAGATTCGTGTCCGACTTGAACGGTCCCGATTTAATCCCATTTTTAGCCATATCAACAGGCATGAATCATGTAATCATGAAATCATGATATCAGGTAATGGGAACACGGCCCCCTTATAAGTACACATACCTATACTATCCACTAATAAGGTCTTTCCCTTAACCCCGACTTGGTTACTTATTATTATTATCAAACAGGCATATACATGCAAAAAAAGGGCAAGAATAACATGGTATAAACAAGTTATAGGTTCAGGTCATAAGATAAACATGTACAGGTGAAAGACAACTCATAGAAGATTAGGACAACGAAAATTCTAGTTTAAGATAGCAAGACAGTACTGTACCAGATCTGGGATTCCCGTTACCACAAATATGCAAACCTGGATCCTTCAGAAAATCTAGAAAATAGACTCCTGGAAGAATCCAGCAAATATATACAAGTCATATAATAATCACAGAAATAGGGCTCAAAACAGAATTGTATCCAGAAAACATGTTCAGGCAGAAATCACGAGGTTGTGTTCATAAACAGGAAAACGGCATAAAAACTTACTGATTAAATCCAAAAACAATCTGGGGTATTTTCTAGTATGTCTAGTATCAGAAAGTAAAGTTTCATAATATTCCAATATGGATAGTATAGTCAAATAAAATTAGAAGACAACAAGATGTAGCAAATTTGTAAATCTGAAACTCTTGACACAGCAGCACTAAAACAACAATAGATTACAGAATATAAATCGAAATCCAGATGAATCAAAAGGTTGATAAAATAGATACAGTAGGATACATTTTATATTCACAAAGTTTTTATAAAAAGCAAATAGAATCAGGTCGAAATTAAGGTTCTTTACTGAACAGCATGAAAATTCTGAAAGTATAGTAGTTGTTTGCAAGCATAGAATAGTTTATAAAAGTCATCAATTAAATTCACAAAAACTAGGGGTTAATCCCAGCCAAGTCTAGTTGTACTCAGCAAAATATTGGATCAAAATATTATCTTTAACATCAGTATAAAAATAAATAACCATACAGAATTCATATAAAACAGAATCTGAAATTTTCTACACATCTGTAGTTAAATAGCAATAACTTGCAACTCACAAATCGAAACTGAGATCTGTATGAAATTCTGGAAAGTAGACAGAATTCTCTATAATTCATATTCATAAATAATTTTCATTTACTAACCTCAACAGGGTCTAAAATACTGAACAAAACGGGGTAATAGTAAAAACAGAAATATTCTTTATGCATAAAATCAACTAGTTTATATGTAACACACCCAAATCATAACAAAATGCAAAATATGGTATACTGGATGTCCAAGCTGTAGCATCCCAAATTCCTACCATAGAAACTCGTGACACACTCTAGGATCTTTCTTCAAATGAGTCACAACACAACAAAAATCACAGAAAATTAAAAACTTTTATTACATCAAAATCTTATTACAATGTCCAATGAATACAATAATTACAACTAATTGTTACAATAAGAATGTACAATAAAATTTGGACAGTAACTTTCACTTGGATGCTTTCCCCCCGCTAGAGCTTTTCCGTGCTCTCAAGTCGGCAATCTTACACTGATAACTGTGGGCACGTCAGTTGAATACAACTGACAAAATGCTATATTCGGCTATCCTCTCTACGCCATAATATAACGATTCCAACCTCAACAACCAAAAATATTTGATGCGAAGAAAAAGGTGATGTCAAACAAGTGTCGGTGTATGCCATGGCCTAAACTAATGCACACACTATGCACACATGCTCCTAAAGCTAATGCAGCTTGGTTGAAAGATATGCATCCCATACTATACATCCCCCAACCAAACTACGTTCTTCAGTTTGATGGGGCTCGATCCCCCGCTATGCACCCTACCCTTGTGCTCTCTTCGGTCTCTGATTCTAGTGATGGTGAGACTGCAGTCGTCCGGCTTACTACAGTCACTGCTGTCATTTGTGGTGTCCAATACCTTGTGTTTTATCCACTATGCCCGGGATCTCAGCCGTAGGCTTACTCCATCATGGCTGGGGTTACAGTCACAGGCTTACTCCGTCACGACTGTACCCATGGTATGTTACTGTATCTACGTCTCCCCATACCTCACCAAAAGCTGATATACGGACACCAGGGCTCCCCGCCGAAAGACTTAGAGCCTTTCTCGTAGAGTCTCGCTTACCGGGCCTTTCTCTAATCCTCCTGCCCACATTGATCAACAAAGGACCTGACGGATATAGGGTTTCCCCAACTCCGCTACACTCGTACTTACACTAGAACAGAACTTGCAGTTGAGACGACGTCAATACTCCAAACCTCTTCAATGGTTGTTACGGACATAAAGGCATTCATGCCGAAGACAACGGAGCCCCTACAGAGTTTCCACTCCCCAAGGTAGCTCGGGGTCCCTGTCCGCATTAAACGAACTTAGGATTTGGCCAGGCATGATAACGCCATGCATCCCCCTGACAGGAGAACACCCTCGTTAGTGCCTGTCCTTATATTCAACCAAGACTCGATCTAATCCTACCAAAGCACCAATGCTACCCTACTCTAAGATTAAAGGTAAGATTAATTACATGATTTCTAACATTTGTTTTATCGACCGATTACTAAAACCCATTACTCTAGCCAAACTCTAATCCTCTTTCATTTTTTCTCTTATTAGAAGTATGAACCTCTAGGCAATCCTAGATCTATCTCATATTACCCATTCCCTTAGTTAGGTGATCTATTTACCATTTCCAATTCCTAACTTGGTAATCAACTTAACTTGCTATGAACAACTAGTTAAGTTCTACTTGTAGACTCTTTCTAGTTAGTTACCTTTATCATTAATGGATCTTAAACCATCCCACAATAGGACTCAACTAGCCCTCAAGTCCGGCCCAAGGGTTGGCCCGCCTCAGCCTACACTTGGCACGAACCAACGACGAATCGACCCCGTTGATTGCCGCAACCGCCATCTATGCTTGGAGTTCGATCGCAACCTCGGCCTGACCAACAAGTAGTTCCCGCTAAACTTCACGCTCCACGGTTCTCGACAAGTGGTAGCTCCAAACACAACCATGGAATCCATTCATGCACGGTGATTATGTCGACACACGAGTCATCTCCTCCAACGCATTTGATGCGACATTCTACCCATCTAGATTTGTCAACAAGACTTAGTCCTAGAGTCTCCATACTCAACCGATGTATCCCAACAAGGTACATTACACTAGGAGTAAGTCATAACCCATGAATACACAAAATAGGGAGCTAGAAGCCCTAAAAATGACATTTTATAATTCCAAATAGCAAGCATGTGTTTGGCATTTATGCCAAAACGGAGTCACTCCCGATCTCGTTTCTTTAAACAATCGCGATCGGGCGCTCCCATGGTTCTACTCAAGGTAGACAGCAAGTATAAGCACTCATTGGGCATGATTCTCATCCCAAAGTGGTCAACAACAACACCCCAACATCCAAAACAATTTCCACTTTAAAACATTGAACAACATTGTCTGTATTGGGGTCTACAAGCAACTATAAGCTACTCTTAGCAAGGAACTTTAGATAATTTTTTTCCTAACTCATATCCACATCTATAACATGATTTGTGACCTCAAACAACAACTCTAAGCTAATAAAGTACTAGTTCAAACTCATTTCCATAAACATGGTGCAAAACAGTGAGCTCTAAGATTCACTGTATTTCTGTCATCACTTGCAAAAATCATATAAAATCGTACACTTATCTAAATCATGATTTCTCAGTCATTACAGAAAGGTCTATGTGTCTACTAAAACTTTCTAGTTTCAAGTTTCTTCATATAAGGTCGTTTACAAGCTCTTATGGTCCCATCTTTAACAAGCATACAGATTCTCAGAACAGCACATCATATTAACACGGTCATAGGATAAAATCAATTTAAAATAGTAGACGGTGTCAGAACTTTATGAATCAGGTGATTCTACCAAGTATCAGGTGATTCTACTTTTTGATTCTAGCTCCTGACACATGATTGTACAACACTTCTAAAAATCAGGTGATTCTACCAAGTATTTTTTTAAATATGTCTCTTTAAATAACAACAAAAACAGAGAAATAACAGCAACAGTTCTGTTTACTAAAATAACTAACTGAATTTGTATGATTTTATTAACATAGCTACAGTGGTCCAAAACTCATGAAATTTGAAACATAGGTCTTAGGTACATTAAACATTAACATAATAAAATTTCATAACATTCCCATAATCATGTAGTAAGATACAAGTCACTTTTCTCAAAACAGTAATAACAAAAACTGTTTCTTTTTCTTCTGACCAGCATAGAAGTTTACATTTTATTTTAATAGCAAAAAAAATCATAAAAATCTAGAAAAATTACTGAAGATGCAAGACACATGAAGGAACATCATATAAAAATTTCAAGTTAATCCAACCAGTGGTGTTCATGTTATGAGTTACGGACTGACAACAAAATTTCAGCTTTTTAACAGGGTTTTCTGTTTTGGATTTTTTTACACAAAAAGAGTTATTAAGGTTCATTCTAGAGCATGCATGTCATTTTTCAGTCACTACCATTACCATTTAATAAGCACAAACAAAAAAAGAGAATAGAATCACCCACCTTGATGAGTTTTGGCCGAAAAAGATCTTACAAGCTCCTAGCTTCAAGATTTGCCTTCTTGCTCCTAGCTCCTTGCCTTCTTGGCTCCTTGGCTCCCTGTCCTTGGCTTCTCTTTTTCTTCTTACTCCAAATCAGTAGCAAGTCTTTCTTACTCTTTTTCTCTTTCTTTTAAGTGTGGAAGTTGTAGGAGATGAGAATGAGAAGTAGAGATGGGAGGGGATTAAAAGCCAAAAGAGAGAGGTGGAGGGGATGTTTGGCCGGATTTGAAAATGGGGGAGCATCTTCTCTTGGATTGGGTCTTGAGGGAGGTGGAGTGTAGGAGTGGTGAAAGACCCATCATGAGTCAAATTGAGTTCAAAAACCCTAACCTTAGTTCTCTCTTTTTTCCCTCCTTTTTCCCTCCCAATCTTGGCGGCCACACATGGGCTCATTTCATTTTTTGTTGTTGTGTGTTGTTTTGTTTGTTTCATTGGGCCTCTCAAGCCCAAACTAAAAAAACACACTCATGCATATATGTACTCATATGCATAGTGGAAGTTATTAGTAAGAAAATAATTCCTTTAACCAAAAAAATAATTTTATAACTAGTAGAATCTAGTTTGTTTATAAAACATATTCATAAAAAATTAGGGTCGTTACACAAGCAACATGGTATAGGGTATTTAACAAGTTTACAACAAGTTATACTACTACTAACACATCAAGCATACAAAATTCTACGACACCTCATAATCACGAACAACATGCATGTATACATCAAGAATTGATTATCTGTAAGTTATTTCATGTCATGTGTGTAATGAGACAACTACGGGCAGATCAAAACATGGAGACAAGATATAACAAGGGTTTTCATGAGAATAGATCTTGAAGCAACTACACTACAGGCGGTATTTAGTACTTGTATTATACAACAAAAAGGAATACAAGTTACTTGCCTTATAATTGATGATGAAAATGACGGAGAGAAAGAGAATAACGAGAACAGTTTTTCGGGCACAAACTCAAGCGAACGAATAGATCTCGAACAAGATGATCACAAACACAATCGAACAGCTAGATCCAAAAGTTGATAATGGTCACGATCAAATCAGATCGGACGGTCTAGATCAAAAGATCAAGGTCAGATCAGATCAGATCAGGTGGCTCTGATCTAGGGTTGGATGATGATGATCGCGATGTGATGATCAAGATCACCAAGAATATCGACGGCCAGGATTCAAAGATGATGATGGATGATGATCATCATGGATCGTGATGATCAAGAGAAGATCGGACGCCCCACATTCAAAGTGATCAACTCACTGTTGGCATTGGGCGCGGGTTGTGCACAGGGCGTCGGGGAGGGCACGACGCAGCGCGACGGGAGGTCGCGAAGGGGGAGGTAGGACAGGGGGCTGTCGACTGGATGGTGTGCGCCGCTCGGGAGGAGGCGCGACACAGGGAAGGGTCACCGAGGTGGGCCCTGCTGCAGGCTGGAAGGATGGAAGGAGATAGGAGAGGGGCGCTATCGTCGAGCTGTCGGCTTCGGGAGAGGGCAGCACAGGGATGCAGGGGGGTTGGCTGTTGGACGGGGCTTCGCTGGCAACGGCTGAACAATGCAGGGGGCGTTATGGTGGCTGCCGGCATCTGTTGTCGAGGTGGGGTCGCGAGGCAGTCGGGATGAAGACGGGGAAACAAGAGGGTAGAGGGATGGGTTCTACGGGTTCGACGATAGGTCAACGAGGATGCTGATGACGAGAAGATGAAGAGGCGGGGCGAGGCGGTGGTCGACGAGGCTGAGGAGGGCGGCGGAGGTGCAATTGATGGGTTAGAGACCAGAGAGAGGGAGATGAAGCGGGAGGTAGGGGATGAAGGGGATCTGGGTAATTAGGCGGATGTAGGTGATTAGTAGTAGATTAGGTTTTAGTAGGGATTAGGGTTTTAAATAGTGTATATATATAGGGTAATTAGGCTAACGGGTTGTTCAGTATTTGGGTTAAAAAATCCAATCAGAGGTATACTATAGGGTATTGGGTTTCAATCCAATAGAAAATTAAAATAACCAATAAAAATATGATTAATAATAAAATGTAATTTGTATTACCATATAAAATTTATTTTGAAATGATTACAAATGCAATTAAGACATAGAAATGGGTTTTTAATAAACAATAATAATAGCAATAATAACGATTATCATAGACACAATAATAATAATAATAGTACTAATAATCATAGTGATAACAAGAATTATAATAATAATAATAACAATAATACTAATGACAATAATAATAATAATAAAAACGATAGAAATAATAATAGTAATTATAATAACAGTAATAGTAATAATAAAAGAAATCAAAGTAATAGTAACAATAGATTTGTATTACAATGTAAAAATCATTGGAAACTAGTTACAATTAAAATTATTGATTAAAAATAGACTTTAATAGAAGATCCAACAATACATTTTAACAAAAAGAATTTGAAAGCAGAAAAAAATAATCTTCAAAAATTGAAATACTAAAAATACACAGAAAATACGTATTTGCGAAAATAGGGGTTACAGTTATAAATAATCCTTTCTAGTTTTATTCTAATAATTTTTATATATTGTTGGAATAATTGGGATTCTATTTGGGTCAAATAAATTCCAGATTTTTGTAGAAGTCTAGCTTAAAATTTTAATGTATTCAAGTGATAATTTTTAGGGTGAAATCTATGTTTTTGTAGATAAAATTTTAGTTTTTAGGGGATATATACTTCAGTTTTGGCAGACGGAAACTCGAATTCTAATGGGTTATTCTCAGTTTCTAAAAAGGTGATATTACAAGTTTTAGAATTAAAGAATTTCAAATTTTAGGGATGAGATCGTAGACAATAAAGAGACTCATTTCAGTTTAAGTTGATTGGAATAAGGAGAAATTTATTGAGTTTTATGTATGAACGAAGAGTGAGAATTGAAGAGGATTTTAAGGGATTTCGTGGATTTGATTTTGTTTCCATATAAGAAAGAGTTTTTATGGCAGTAATGGTTTTTTAAAAGAAAAATGAATAATGAAGGTATTTGTGGATGTACAAAAGTTTATTTTGGAATAAGGTATTTCATGTTTGAGATGTTGATTCATAGCCTTGGTGTTGTGGGAAAAATATTGTTTTTCATAAAAGAGTATACAAGAGTATTTTGAATGATTGAACCGAGTGGAGTTTTTGATTGTGATTAGGGTTATTGTGAGTACCCTGGATGGACGCTGGAGACATTGAGTTGGGAGCTGTCATGCCCCGCTTCTCAAAAATATGGAACACCAGCACGTGACATTGGCCCAGCGAATGACTTGCGTCATCCATAAGTTGTTTACCAATTCAATTCAACAATAATATCATTACATAACAATTGCGCAGGCAATAATAACAACCACTTGAACAATAATACTTGGAGTAAAACAATATGAAATAACCAAATATGATAATCCAAGATCTATAAACAAATAATAATATCCGGGTCATAAACCCAATACAATAATAAATCCAAACACAATGATAATAAGTTTCAATACAATAAGTTCAATGAAATAATAATCAACTAGAAAGCAATAAATCTTTAGAAAGCTTGTTCACCAATTTCTGCAGGTAATTCTCCATGATCACCTGTGAACACTTCTTCTAAAAAGAGAAGAAAAATTGTCCTTAGAGCAAGTTATGGACAGCAAGTAGAGAAAGCAAAGAAAATAATGGAATAACGATATAACAATGAATTCAATGGATCAATTGGAATCAATAATAATGGATAATAGTAATAATCAATGTTAATGATAGACAATGCAATGGTTATAAACAGTGATTCAATATCGATAACAATGTTCAATGGTCGATGTCAATAACACTTAGACAACATTCAATATCAATAGAAACGAGGATGTTTAATATGCAATGTTGATGTTGTGTGATTCTTAAGTCTATCAATTTTCAACCTAACTAATGCACGTAATACTGCATCCCATACTACAGGTTCGATGCATACAATCAGTTTCGTTTAGACTAAGTGGTAGATTCTATAGATCTTGTACTCGGCACGATAACAATGTTCCATCCATAACGATGATTTATCCATAAGATACTACAAGATCACAAGATCACAAGATCACAAGAACAAAAGATAACGATATAGGGAACCACGGGCCCCTCATCCGCGTATAGTCCCTATATTGTCCACTACTAGAGTCAACCCTTAAACTCTGGCTTGTTAATTATTTTATCGATGCAATAATACAATATGCAATCTAGTGACATTAGATGAACGATAGTAACAATAAGGAAACGATAAGATGATAACTTAGATAGGACAATTAGGATGATGTCAATAGCACGCTAGGATCATGAAATGGAACATATATACTTCAATTCATGCAATACTATGATATAGGGATAATTAAATTAAGAAAAACTGAAAATTAAAATTCTGGACACCAAGAGTTGCCTGTACTAATATGTAATTTTCCATTGCTACAGAAATCAAAAACTAAATCCGTCAGAAGTTCTAGAAACTAGACTTCTCAACAAATCCAACGCATATTTAAAGTACAAAATCTGACAACAGTAGCTAGGTTAAAAACATCATTCTTTACAGATTACATGTTCAGGCAAAAATTTGACATCAAGTTGTTATATTTTTAGAATCAGCGAAAACTCAATAATAAATTCATTAAAAATATTCGTTAGAATCCTAAGCATGTTAACTATAATTCTAGAAAATATCAGAGCATTATTTTAATATTAAATCAGTCTTTTAACAGTTTAAACATGAAACATACATGAATCTGAAATTCTGGAAATAAAAACACAACAGTTGTAAAACGATCATAACTTTTGCAATATAACTCGGAATTCAGCAATTCAAGATATTTTAGAAACTAGAGACATAGGGATACAACTCTTATTCAGAAAGTTATTTATTTTAAGATCAAATACTGGGTCGAAAATGTCATGCAAATTCCAGATAGGAAGCAACATACAGATTTTTGGGTATTTTTTATGGAATAAAGTGATTAAACATGATGGGTATCAATTTTATAGTCGATAAATCTTGTATTTAGCATGACAGGTGTAAAATCATGATAAATAAAATTAAGAATACACACATACCTTATTTTAACAACAACCAAACATCAATCGATCATTCAAACACACAACCTATCAATAATTTCTACAATAGATTAATTGTATTGTGATTATATGAATAACCCTATTATCAATGCTACATGAATGCATGAAAGATTCAGTTTTTGGAGTCAACAATTGCATGAAGTCGAGAATATTTGGGTTAGCTTGTGTAAACCCTCAATATACTCAACGAAAAGAGAAGAACAATATACAATACGATAAACAATTGGATCTACTTGTAAGAATTTAAATAAAAACTTGAATTTGATACAAGATTCAATTCAAGTGGAAAGTGACTTGCCTTATTGATGATTAATTTGAATAACAAGAATAACGGGATGAGAATCCCATAGCAACGAACACGAACCCACAAAATAATACTTCCACACTACGTGCATGAGAACAAGGCAACAACAGATAGTAATCAATAGCAAGGGCAAGGGGCAAGGGGTCAACGGGTCTGGCATCGACATCAGGCGGCGGTCGACATCAAGGGTGGTGGTCAAATGAAGGCGGGGCTTGACGGGAACAGAGGGTGGCTCGGCGACTAGAGGCATCGCAGGCTGCTGCTCGTCGATCGGGATGAGGGACAGAGGAGGAGGGTGTTCGGGTGTGGGCATCGACAGAAGGGGGTTGTCGATTGGGCAGCTCGAGGGCGGGGGAAGTCGCCGAAGGTGGCTGATGAAATCGACGGGGATGGGGAGGCTCGGCATGGTTGTGCAGATCGGGGAGAGAGAAACACGAGGAGAGAGAAAAGAGGAGAGAGAGAGAGAAGATGATGGCTAGAAATTGTATTTTGTGTTTGTAGGGTTTGTATTAGGGTTGTATTTATATAATACAATTAGATTGTTGGGTTAATGAGTTAGGATCCAATAATAATGGGTTTGGGTCTATAAATATTTCCAATTCGGTTTTGGGTTCAATAAGAGATGGGTTTGAAGACAATAGAGTTCAATTAAAATAATCACAATTCAACAAAATAAAATCCACAAGATAGGTAGCCCAACAAGAAGAAAAGAATAGTTTGTGAACAAAATTTAAATCCAAATAGATAAATAACTAATAAAAATAAAAAGAATATAAATTGGGCTTGAAAATAAATTAGAATTCACCACGAAATTTAGATCAAGTACAATAGTAAAATAATTCAATATATGAATTTTAAATAGATAATCAAGAAATAACAATTAATAATTATAATCATAAAATAATAAAATTATATAACAAAATAGTATCTGGCATTAACAATTTTATTAAAATAATCCAATAATAATAATATATTTGATTTAGGCTCAAATATAAATATCCGATCAATAAGATATAGAAAGTAAGATTAAAATACACCATTACTCGAAATGAATATAATTTTCGATTAGAAAACACTTTAATAAATGATCTGGAATGAATTTAGCGTAAAATAAATTTATAAAAATCAAACTATAGAAATACGCGAAAAATACTTATTGGCGAAAATGGGGGTTACAGGAGCACTAGATACTAAGCGAACCCAAGAGTACCGGTAGTGGATATTTTGATTGTAGAGAAATTGGCCAGCAGAGCTAGTGTTCCTGCTTGGAAGTGAAGTCCGGTAGGGTAGAGCTAATTCTAGGTGTCTTAGGTTGTTATTATTACAAATCTAAGGACATGCACTAGATTGGGAGTTGCGACGGAACTTGGACAACGTAAGTATGGGCTCTGTTTTCAGTTAGGCGAATGTATTCCGGGACTGTGTATTTGTTATGTCTCTCTAGTACGTTTATACGTTGAGGGTTGGTAGACCTATTCGCGAAATGTCTAGAAGTGAGACGGATTTGGTATGTTTGCACATTGAGGGTTGGCAGTCCTATTTGCGGAATGTACGACAGAGAGGTGATTCTCCAGAGTTAGAGCGATGCTTGTGGGATGCTTGCATGTTTACTCTAGTACAGCTCGGTGGGATGCGTACCGAGGTTGAGGTCTATTCACGGAGTGTCTAATCATGTTTCTATCACCGATGTAGTTTTTTTCATGGCGAGGGATTGAAACCGTATAATGTGGTGAACATTAAGAGCTTGCCCTCGGACCTATGTAGTATGAGATGCATAGAATCTGAACAAGTATGCATTAGTGTGCATTGTGTTTTCTTGAATATTGTTTATGCATTTTTTCCTTTTGTTTCCTCGGCACACACTTATTCATTTAGTGTAGTTTCACTTATTGATTTTATGAATCTTTTATCATTGTTTTTATTCTATGATGTGTGACACGTTTGCGATTGCGAGACTTTAGAGGGTTACTATTATTATAGTATTGCGCCAGCTGCATTCAACTGACGTGCCCACTTTTATGGTCAGTTTTGCAGGATTTGTGAGTAAGTGGCTTGAGCAAGGTTAGATATTGGGCTTATGATGACTGGAGTTTAAATGTTGAGACATGTTGTAATGAATGTGTTTAATTTTCCACTATGCAATGTAATAAAGAACTGTTGTAAAGAGAAGTTATATTTTCCCCCTGTGTTTTATACTGTGTTTGGATTACATTGAAGTAAAGATTATGGAGTTGTGTCTCTTATTTCTATTATGGAAATTTGGGGCAATACATAATCGGAGCATTGAACTTTTTGTTTGGAGCCCACAAGTTGTTGATATAGCTCATGCAGTGTGCAGAGTGTTGAACTCGTTATTTGGAGTCAATGAGTTGCTGATGGAGCCTGAGAAAAGATCAAGGCATGGAACTCGTCGTTTGGATCTAACGAGTAGTTGATGGGGCTCGCGCGGTGAGCAGAGCGCTGAACTCGTTATTTAGATTCAACGAGTGGTTGATGGAGCCCGAGCGAAGAGTGAGGCGTGGAACTCGTCGTTTGGAGCTAACGAGTTGTTGATGGAGCTCGCGCGGTGAGCAAAGTATTGAACTTGTTGTTTGGAGCCAACGGGTTGTTGATGGAGCCTGAGAGAAGAGCAAGGCGTGGAACTCGTCGTTTGGAGCTAATGAGTTATTGATGGAGCTCACACATTGAGCGGAGCATTGAACTCGTTGTTAGAGTCAACGAGTTGTTGATAGAGCTCGAGCAGTAAGCAGAGCATTGAACGCATTGTTTGGATCCAACGAGTGGTTGATGGAGCCTAAGTGAAGAGCGACGCGTGGAACTCGTCGTTTGGAGCTAACAAGTTGTTGACGAAGCTCACACAGTAAGCAAGGCTTTGACCTCGTAGTTTGGAGCCAACAAGTTACTGATGGAGCTTAAGCGGAGAGCAAGACATTGAACTCGTTGTTTGGAGTTAACAAGTTGTTTGCCGGATGAACTTCAGGGGTGCACGGAGTGCTGAACTCATTTTATGGAGTGAAACTCATTTTATGGAGTGAATGAGTCCTGGTTCTTCTGAATCTTCTTAATATTGAAATGAAGTTCTTTGTGTTTGTTCAGCATTGAAGTAATTAAGTTTTTCTCGGTGTTGAACAAGTAGTCATGTTCATTAAAAGAGGTCTTCGGGATGTCGAGCTTGCACTCCTTTGTAATACACTGTGCTTGATGGAGTTGGAACTTGTCTGTTTGTGTGGCACTTCACGCGAGACAGAATTGAGACTTTCTCAGGTGAGGGTGGTAGGAAAAACTTGGAGTTTTCCCGGCTAAGGAAGACTTATCTTGAATTTCATCATTAAGATTTGAGGAGGCCTTGGGGAGCTGTTAGCTGGTAAGAGGCTGTAATTTGATGCTTGTAGTATGGCCCATAGTTTTTTACTTGTAAACATTTGTAGTGGCACTGGATCTGAATACATAGATTTGTGATAGTTCCGTGATTTGGAGAACTCTTTCATATGTTTGATCCTTGTTGTGTAACTTGTTGTAGAAGTTGAGGAGCCATCGACTGGGTTCTTTGTAGCTAAAAGAATAAGGCCTCGAACTTATTGTCTGTAGCTAACAAACTGTCGATAGGGTTCACATGATGTGTGTAGTGTTTGACGGAGTTAGAACTTGTCTATATTGTACCCATCTGGTTGTAGGAACAGCTCTGAGGAAGAGATATTTTCCGAACCTGCTGTATAAGTGTTTAGCTAGTTTTAGAAGCAACTCTGAGAAAAGTTATTTTCCAAACTTACTATGTGGGTCCTCCAACAAATTGTGCGAGTCACATCGAGTGCTGGTTGAACCCCAAATGTTGCTTTTGCATGTTTTATTCGAGTAACTAAAATCTATGATTTTAGACATTTAATCTGTCTTTAAGGAATTTTAACTAGTTTCGGGAACAGATCGAATGGCGAGTTGAACTCTGAACATGCTTGATTGCAGGTTGCTAATGTAACTTCGAGCCATGGGTATGGATTCTGTAATGCCCCGTACCCAACTCGTACGGACACAAATAAATCCTAATCCACTGCCCACCACAGGCTGGCCTCACAAAAGGTGTTCGGACTATTCAGTGACCTTTGATCATTGGCTTTTTCCATTTATTCTCTCTCTCTCTCTCTCTCTTTCTCACCAAATTTCCCGATGTGGGACTAAACCCACGAACACACGTCAGCCACCCACTCTCTCCATCTCTTTCTTTCATTCTTTCCTTTAATGCCCATCATTTATAAGCCCCATAATTATTTCTATAGGCCTCTTTTATTAATCCAATTAATCCATAGCCCATAGAATCCCTATAGACCCACTCCAATAATCCATATATATCTCTTAATATTTCTCCTGTATACTCTACAAATCTTGGGTGTTACATTCATCCCCCTTAAGAATTCAGCGTCCTCACTGAATACGGGACATGCAATCTAGCACAGGATCACCTTTCTAGTCGAATGTAGACTGTACCCTAATCAAATTTAGTTACTGCCCTGGTTTCTCCTTTTTTACCAGCATACTACCCTTAGTACTTTTTCAGACGTACATTTCACCAAGATCTACATTTGATGTTGAAAGTTGGCTCTGATACCATCTGTAATGCCCCATATCCAACTCGTACGCACACAAATAAATCCTAATCCACTGCCCACCCCACAGGCTGGCCTCACAAAAGGTGTCCGGACTATTCGGTGACCTTTGATCATTGGCTTTTCTATTTATTCTCTCTCACACACTAAAATTTCTGATGTGGGACTAAACCCACGCACACACGTCAGCCACCCACTTTCTCCATCTCTTTCTTTCATTCTTTCATTCATTTATAAGCCCCATAATCATCTCTATAGGCCACTTTTATTAATCAAATTAATCCATATCCCATATAATCCTTATAGGCCCACTCCAATAATCCATATATATTTCTTAATATTTCTCCTGTATACTCTACAAATCCAGGGTGTTACAGATTCTGAATTTGTTAGTTAGGTATTAACAGGTTGCAAGAGCAGATCGGATGACGAGTTGAATTACGAACTTGCTTTGCCGCTAGTTGAAAGAGTAACATCGAGCCATGGGTTTGGACTCCAAACATGTCGTCGAGGCGTTAACGAGTTGCAGATGCAAATCGAGTGATGAGTTGAGCTCTGAATGTGATTCATTGCAGTTGCTAGAACAACTCCAAGCCATGGGTATGGACTCTAAACTCATCTTATTAGGAGCTTCTAATGAGTTTTTGGTGCCATTTTTAGTAGGCTTGGCATTTAAATCATTGTATGCCTCCATAGAGTTATACTATAATTCTACTGAAATAATACTAAATTTATTGGAAAATAAAACTAAACGGCTTCTCTAGTGGCTGACCTTCATTACATGTAGTGACTGGTAGAGAAAGCGGTCTTTTATTAAAAAATAAAACTAAATGGTTGTTCTAGTGGCTGGCCTTTATTACAAGTTGAAAAAATTTGCTTCTAAATACTAAGAGAGGACGTTTTATATGCCTTCGTTGTATCTCATAAGGTGTTTTCCTTTCCAAGTCCCTACTGATATCTCCTTGCCCCCCCGGGTCTTCAAGATGATGAGCCGTTTAGGCGAACAACTTGGTAGACTTTGCCTTGACTTGCCTATTTTGGAGCGAGCCTTCCATTGTTTTGCATAGAGAATGGGAGATCTTCAGATTCGCCAGTGTATTTAGGTAGGACTATTTCTTGCTGTTGAATGAGCATACGGGCGAGGGGTTCAAGTCTAATACTTTATTCTAATGAAAACGAATTAAAACCTAGTGGGAGATGATTTGGTAGGTTTGTAAGTTCTTGGCAGGATTTTCTATGGCAGTGGCTTCAAGCTTGTTCATGGACTTTGAGTTACTGTGGTGGCTTTTTGGCAGTAGCTCTATGACATCGAGGAGGAGAACCGAGCCCCCCATTGTGGCAGTGTAGCATGCTCGTACTACATGTTGGCTCCCTACAACTTGGCTTATGCCTACTGTTGTTGGGAACTTCATATTCATGTGGTAGGCGGAGGCAACAGCATGAAAGGCCGCCACGGCGTGGACGGCTAAAAATTGCATTGTACACGGCTCTAATGTCGACTACCATAAAGTTCAATGCTTCCGTTCGAATAGCGAGGGCTTTTCCTTCTGTTACATCAAGTGTGATGATTCCTTCTATTTGAATGGGCACACTAGAGAATCCATGGAGCGTATAACCAGCTGGCTTGAGTTGGTCTCGAGAGAGCTTCAGGCTGTTGAAAGTGTTCATGCAATAGATGTTTACTGAGCTTCTGTTATATACCAGGATGCGGTATACCTCATGATTCTCCATAAAAAGGTTTATGACCAATGTATCGCAGTGAGGTGTTTGGACACCTTCTATGTCCTTGTCAGAGAAAGATATCGGACCTTCGTGAATGGAATGGAGAATGTTCATGTGTTCTGAGTCTTGCAGTTCGAAGGACCTCTCTCGACGATTATTAGCCCCCCGTGTCGGAGGAGTTTTAGCGTTGTTTTTTGGGACAAAATGATAGAGATAGCCCCAGTCAATCTGGCCTTCAACTGTTTCTTTGAGGCCTCACCAGATGTCGGTAGTGTGTCCATGGTCTCTATAAAATTAGCACCACTTGTTCCTGTCTCTTCTCTTGCTAGATGTGGATATCTTGGGGGAGGGCAGATTATATAGTCATCCTCAACTTCCATGAGGATGGCTGATAAGCTTGTGTTGAGAAGAGTGAACTTGTTGAAGCGTGGTTCTAGAGGTGGACAACGCTAACTTGAGGTGTCTTTCTGAAATTTCCAAGGTCCCCTGTACTTGTGTTCTTCCATTTGTTCCTGGAAGATGAATCGTTCTTGCCTTGAGGATAAAGAGCTTCCTTGACTATGAAATATTTGTCACTCCTTTCTAGGAGTTCAATGTAATCTCTAGGTGGCTTCTTCGCGATGGATTTTTTAGTTCTTTGTGAGTGACATTGTGGTGGAAGGTGACAGCCGCCATTGACGAGTCTAGGGAGGAGAAGGACCTTGCTTCAGCTGCGAAGCGCTTGACAAAGTTCATTAGCAGTTCTGTCTCTTTGCTTCAATTCCAACATGGAGGCACTTTGAGCCTTGCGACTGGTAATGAAGTGCGCTATGAAGAGTTCCTCGAGCTGGTCGATGGACAATATTGACTCTGGAGTGAGGCGGTAGTACCATTCCCTTGCCGATCCTTTCAAAGTTGTAGGGAACATTCGACACATCAGCACATCAGGTGGCATTGTAGACCATCATGGGAGTTTTAAAACTCTCAATATGGTCTGCCGGGTCAGATTCACCATCGTTTGACTCGAATTGAGGAGCTATGAAGTTCTTCGGAATGGGTGCATCAAGGATGGATTTGTTGAATGGGGGTCGACTGGGGCGGTAGGATCTGTTTGAGCGGTTCCCATCATTCTTCATCTGTTCCAAGCGATCTTCAACTTCTCGGATGCGGCGAAGGAGTGGGTCGTCCTTCCCCTTGGATCCAGTTGGATCACCGAATTCTTCTTCTTTCGAGTGTTGACTCTGATCTTGACTACCTTGGATGGCTCAAAGTATGTTAAGCTTGAAGTTTTCCAGTTCGACCTTAGTGATGGGGGGCCTCTTCCTCTTTGTTTCTATCAAGATGCTTTCAACTCTCAGGAGTCGAGATTCTTTCTGCAGTGCACCTCCTATGAGAGTAGGAGTGTCTTGATCTTGGCCTTCGGGGAGAGTTGCTTCTCCTGGTTAACTTGACGCTCTGAGTAGGAACCCTAGGTTCGGGCGCACCTCTCATCTAAACGGATTCGTAGGTCAGGTTCCTTTTTGTCTGGCACTGATGATTTGGTAGAGATCTCTTGACCTCTGGGGTCTTGCGAGGCCATTGAGTCACTAGAAGGATTATGAACAGAGACATGATCGTACAGAGGGCGCTGCTCATGGCGTGGTTCATAACGGATTTGTCTGGAGCCTCTCGGTGCCTCTCTATCAAGAGCTTGATTAGGCTGTTGGGGTGGATCCAACTGTTGAAGAGAAATTGGGTCCTCCACGAGAGGAGCTTTTTGACCAAGAGAGTTGGTAAGACGGCTTGAGTCTGCCGCTCTTCCTCTTAGTCTTAGTGGCATGGCGGTAAGTCAGATTTGTGTAGTTTCCCACCAACGGTGCCAATCTGTTGTTGCTTGTTTTGGTGTGGGAGCAAATAGATAGTGAGTTTATATTTGAAGGAAACAACTAAAGATCTAACATTTGATCGTCATCGTAAAAAGTTGTTAGAGCTCCTGAGAGTATATCTGGACTGTTGATTGAACACCGTTATTTGAATCCAACAGTTGTTGACATTGCCGATGGACCTGTAGAAAGCATGAAACATAGGGGGTGGCCTCGGCGACAGACCCTCCGACACTCGTCAGAACCAGAGAGAGAAAAGAGAGTTTGAGAGAGAAATTGCCAATTACATATTACCTTCTGACTGAGGAGGGGGGGGGGGGTATTTATAGGTCTGAGAAATATTTTAGGAGATTGATATGAATCCGTTAGATTAATATGAATCTCTTATCTCTTGTTGATTCTGCCACTTAAGAGATAAGACTCCCTCGTATGGGGATAAGAGATTTGACTCACAACCCTCATGGACTATGTGTCTCTCCTAGTGGGTCTAATCTGTCACTTTTTATGGGCTTGAAAGAGGCCCATGTCTTGTTAGATGAGCCTGAAGAAGGCCCGATCTGTTAAAGACGTCTGTTATAATTAATCTGCCTGTAGAAGCTTTGAGGTCTATGCTGGCATCGTACAACCTGATTTGCATCAGTTTTTATCATTATCAATTTCCCTATTGATGGTAGACTTTTTACTTGATCCAATAATAGACTTGCTCCTTCTTATAGAACTCACAAGTTTCGATTTGAATGGTTTTGGTTAGTAGATCAAATTTTTGTTTGGATGATTATTCATTGTCTTACTTTGTTTACCAGTTCTGCTAGTGTTGCCGCTTATTTTGGTGTGGGAGCAAACAGGTAATGAGTTTATATTTGAAGGAAACTACTAATGATCTAACTTTTGATCGTCGCCATAAAAAGTTGTTAGAGCTCCTGAGATTGGATTTGGATCATTGCTTGAACCCCTTGAACAAAATTCAATGGTTGCTGACGGGGCCGATGGACCTGCAAAAAGCCTAAAACACCGGGGGTGGCCCCGGCGTTAGACCCTCCGACGCTCAAGTCAGAACCAGAGAAAGAAATTGCCAATTACTTTCTGACTAAGGAGGGGGTAGAGTATTTATAAGCCTGAGATACAATTTAGGAGATTGATATGAATCTATTATCTCATGTTGATTCTCCCCCTTAAGAGATAAGACTCTTGCCTGGGGATAAGAGATTTGACTTACAGTCCTTCATGGGTTGGGTATCTCTCCTAGTGGGTCTGTCGCTTTTAATGGGCTTGAGAGCGGTCCATGTCTTGTAGATGAGTCTGAAGAAGGCTCAGACTTGTTAAAGAGACCCATTATGGTTAGTCTATCTGTAGAAGCTTTAGGATGTCCTGGAATCGTGAGACACTGATTTACTGCGATTTTTTCCATTATCATAAGCCCCCCACTCCCGGAAGACAATTCTCTTGGCTTACGGATAGTAGTTCGACTTATTTTAGAATTTGATGGTATAATCTTAGCTTTTAGGGACGATTGAAGATACTTGGAACTAATCAGAAGCTTTTGAAGACGACGGATATTTTCCAGGTTTTTCTGATTTTTTGTGGAGTATCCCTAATTTTTCAGATTTTAAATAATTTCCCCTATTAATAATTGCTTTTTCAAAAGTTTTAATTAATTATTCCAATATTTTATTATTTTTCTGAAATTTTAATTTATTTTCTGAATTTGTTAAGTATTTTTGGAATTTTTAATTAAAATTTTTGAAATTTGAATAGTTTTTTGGGAACTTTTTATTAATTTATCCAATCAGCATGAATTTTGGAACAATTTGGCGCATTGATCATGCCTAGTTTGCCCACTGAGTGGGATCGAGTGGCTGTGATGGCACCATAATGATGAGGGGCGATGTGGCGCTATCAGGAGCGTTTATCAGGGCTCATCTCATGCGCGGAGTTAGATCGAGTGGCAGAGAAGCGAGCGGGAGAGGAGAGCGACTTGGCTTCATCCAGTGCATTGATCTCTTGCACATATGAATTTCTGAGAGATCCAAAGGCATTTCGCAAATGTAAGGACCCATAAGCTCGGCCAACCATCTGACCAAGCTACTATTCATCATCTTCTTCTTTGCCTTCTTGTTTTTGGGCAACCTCGGCAGTGGGTGAGCTGTGAGCTCAGGCGAAGTCATCTTGGGCGAGGTCGAGCTCAGTGAGCATCATTCTAGCAAGCTTTGAGATCGGCGATGTCACTTTCGAGTGAGCTCGAGCTCGGCAAAGTAGCTTCAACCTCCTATGAGCTCGGCAAAGTTGCTTTGAGATCCTCCGAGCTCGAAGAAATTGCTTTGAGCTCCTACGAGCTCAGGTGAACGTTGTTTTGGGTGAGGAAGGCTCTCGAAGAGCTTTGTTTTGGCGAGGGATGAGCTCAGGGATGCTATTTTGGGTGATGAAGGAGCTCGGCGATGCTATTTTGGGAGAGGAATGAGCTCAGGCGAGCTTTGTTTTGGTGATGGTGGAGCACGACGAGCTTTGTTTTGTCAAGGGACGAGCTCGGCGATGCCGTTTTGGGTGAGGAAGGAGCCCGGCGAGCTTTGTTTTAGCAAGGGACGAGATCGGTAAGCTACTCTGGGTGTGGAAGGAGCTCGGCGGTGCATCTTCTCCATGCTAATGGGTTGGCAAGTTTGGAGCTTCGTGATGACTCGTGTCTTGCCGGGCTGAGGTGTAGGTGAGCTCGGCGCTGCTTTGTTGGTGCGCTCCTTCGCCGAGCTGTGGTGTGGGCGAGCTCGACGGAGCTTCGAATTTTTGAAGTCAGCCACCTCAGTTGGGTTGTTAACTCAGGATTTGATGTTTGGTTTTTCGGTGCCCGGGTTTTGAACTCGGGTCAGTTTTGTGAACCTGACTATCCACTTGGGTTATGAACTCAGGTTTTTGAAGCTTGGATTTTAGAGTTTGGGTTTTGAACTCGGGTCAGGTATTGAACCCGACTATCAACTTCGGTGATCAAAGAGAGTAACAAACCATTGCTATGTTTGTGTTTTCTTCAAAATCTCGATGGCGGCTTCGAGTGGGGATACTCCTGTCTCCCTTGCTATTTGAAGGTCATAACTTGATCATTTCTTTGGTGTTCCTTCCATAGCCGAGGTAGGAGTTGTTAATTGGCTTGGATGTGCCAGTGTTTGGATTTGATCACCCCTCTTGAAACTTAGAGTTGCTCGTTTTTTATCAGGTTTGAGTTTTGGCCGAGTTTTTTGAGAAGCTACGATTTTTGTCGAATATGGATAGGTAGAGCTTGATTTGTATAGAGCTAGACTTGATCATCTTGAAGCTTGGTTGTATTGGGTGTCTTTTTTGTTGATGTTGAGTTTTTTGCCCACAAAGTGCGTGTTGATTTGTCTAGCCCATTGAACACAAGCTAGTTGGTTGGAGATTCTTCAAATTTTTTCCCACCAAGTGTTTGTTGATTGGTCTATTCCATTGAATCGTTCTTTTATTAACCAAGCATTGTGTCGTTCGCTTGTCTTGTCGATCAAATATTTTGTTCTTGGGATGTTCCTCTTGTTGATTTGGGAGTAGAGTTCTTCGACTGTCTGATTTTGTGGATGGCTTAGATGTTGCCACATGGCAGTTTGATCCTGGGGGCTCTATAAGGACCCAATTTTTGGTGTATGGCCTGGAAGCCATGTCACGCCCCGCTTCCCAAAAGGAGATACGGATTACGGATACGCGACTAAGCCCAACGAATGATTTTCATTATTCATAAACTGTCAGGATCTTTACAATATTTCACAGGAATAATTAGAGTTGGAAGCAAGAGAAGTCAACCACGAATGCATATATGAATCAATATACCAATAGGAATTTACTATAGAAACCTCGCTGTCGGCAGCGAGAACAAACACACGCACATAAGAAAGGCACCGGAGGGGTAGTGCTCGCTACTGGCTTCGTCGCTGGCAGTCGCTGCGATTAGAATGGAGCAGCACAAGGGGACGTCGGGGAGGAGCACAGGTCTGGCACCTGGCTGCAACATCGCCTGGGGCCGGCGCTACTGCTGTTGGATGTCGCGGGCTTGCTGGGCGGCGGGTGCAGGGCGCAACAGCGATGGGAGGCAGGGACCACGCAGCGCTATAGGACTGGTCACAGGGGGTTGCAGTCTGGAGCATCGGGAGGTGCTGGTGCTGGCGTTGCATGACTAGTCGCGGGGGAAGATGATCGAGAGTAAGGAGGTGCATAGGGGAGCGGCTAGAGGAGGACGGAGGGGTGAAAGAGGGGATGGGCACCACCACTGTCGGGAGGAGGACGAAGAGTTCGGGAGAAGAAGAGGTTCGGAAGCGGCTGATAGGGTTTAGGGGAAGTAAACAGGAGTATATATAGATAGTTGGGTTAGGGTTTATGTGGGGGGTAATGGGTAGGGTATGGGTAACGGGTATTAGGGTATGGGTAACAGGTAATAGGGTTATAAGATCTAATAGGAGAGAATAGGGTTTTAGGAATAATTAGGTTTATATTAAAACATCCAATAGAATTTATAAAATAACCAATAAAAATATGATTTATAATAAAATATAATTTGCATTATAATATAGAATTTATTTGAAATAACTACAAATACAATTAGTACATAGAAGTGGATTTTTAATAACCAGTCAAAATTAATAATAATTATAACAATAATATTAATAACAATAATAATAAGAAGAAAAATTATAAAAATTATAAAAATAATAATAGTAATAATAATAGTAATAATAATAGTAATAGTAATAGTAATAATAATAGAAATCAAAGTAATAATAACAATAATAAGATTTGTATTACAATATAAAAATCATAGAAATAGTTACAAATAAAATTATTGATCGAAAATAGATTTTAATAGAGGATCCAACAATACATTTGACGAAAGAATTTGAAAGCGGAAAAATAAATTACAAAAATTTGAAATACCAAAAATACACAGAAAATACGTATTTACGAAAACCGGGGTTACAGGCCAGTTGTGTATTGACATTACTAGTTTACATTGTGTCATGACATTTATTGTACATATGAGACATTTTATTTATTGTGTTGTTTATTGTGATTAAATGAACATAATAAAGTCCTTAGAATAGTAGGCTCATTACCATGGGATATCAAGTGCAAGACTTGATTGTGAGATCCTATTGGTTGTAATCAGAACACTATTCTTAAATATCCCTAGTCAAGCATTCTTGTGAATTAGGATTACAATAATACATAGAGATTAGTATGTGTGTAGAATGATGACCATATCTCACAGGTCATGGATATGAGATATCAAGTCTTCACATAGGTACATATTAGAGTAATAATGTACTTAACTGACCCACCATGAGAACGCTGCATGGATCGTTACGTGAGTGTCATAAGAGGTTCTCACAGTGACCATGGTGTTGGTAGTCCTTTAACTTGAAGTCACTACGGTTCTCAACATGAGAAGTTATATGTTTTAATGTCGTCAAACGTTGTCTGTAATAAGGTGAATATAAAGTCGACTATTGGATATACTACAAATCATGCAAAGGAATGTGAGTGACTTAGACAGGATTTGTCTTCCTTACATAACATGAGCGATATCTAAGTGCCCCTTGATTGAGTGAAACTGCAAAATGCATGGCCGTGCTCAAATGAGTCAATATAAGATATTGATCTCATTTATTTAGTAAGTCTACTCGGGCATCAAGAAACCAAAAATTGAACTATACAAGGGTGACATGCTCTATGCCGTGTGGTCAATTAAGATATCTGGACAAAGGGACTAGATTACATGGTAACATTGGTCACGAATAGGTTTTGTCAAATCGCTGATATTCCCGTTACTTGAGTAGCAGTGATGTATTGCTAGATACCGCACACTGTTTGTATACTCGAATATGGTTTTATTATTATTGTCAACGTAATGAGAACCTACAGGTTCACGCACTTAAAATGGATCGAAATTGGTTTTAAATTCATGAGATGAATTTAAATAGCAATCCTAGTAAGACTTGGACTCGTAACATGATTGGGTAATTAATTAGATTAAATGGGCCAGCTAAATTTGGAAGGCCCACACATGAACCCGACACAGGTTAGATTGTGAGCCCAACCGCTTCACCACCCTCTTAGAGTTATTTTTCTGCACCTATATATATGATATATTTCTGTGGAAAAAAGCGCATGAGAAAAACCCTAGCCGTCACAGAAAAGTGAGAGAGAGATCGTGAGGAACATTCCCTTTCCGCAGCTAGCACCACGGCATGAGGAAAAGCTTGAATTGATCCATTCGTGTGGATACCATAGAGGCACCGCAATATTGCTGTGTTGTGATCGACATACTGTGGAGACAATAGATCCATCTTTAAGGTATAACTTCTAAGTCCGATTTATGGTTTTTGCATGGATCCATGGCTAGGTTTCGATATTTCTGTAATTTTTTCGCTGTGTATTTAATATGAGATTACTGTAGAAACCTAACACCAATTCTACCCCCATCTTGCTCATTTACCTCATTCATTTTCTCTCTCTAGAATTTTTTTAGAGCTTCTCTATCTAGAAACTGTGGTGGTTTACTGGGCGATGCTGGTGGTTCACTTGGTGTTTGATGGTGGTGCTAGCGACTGTTGTAGACTCAGTGTTCTTATTACTTTGATCAGGTAGCTTCCTCATGATCATTGTCCATTATGTCTAGCATTTCATTGACCAGTTCTTCTGCCACAGTTAGTTTAGAGGTAGAAGGTGATGTTGAGTCTAGGTGTTTCACTAGAGGAGAGAAATGGAAGGATGTAGTAAGTTGTTCCACTATTGTGGAGACGGTCATTGAGGCTGCGAGAGATAGAGGATATGCACTTAAGACACAGCTGTTTCTAGTTCCTGAATTGATTAAGAAATTCTTCATAGTCGATCGAAATTTCCTTAGGAATGACATTGAGTATGCTAGGCCAGACCCAGTCCACACCACTGAAGCTGACCATGTCTCCACTATTCTTACACGGGATGAGCTTGCCGTGATTAACCTTCGAGATTTTATCTAAGTACGGGTTACTCTTACCGTGTCTTGGAGTTAAGGTATCGTACACGTTGTAGGAGGAGGACTACTTCTTTTCTTGTGATGACTTCTACTTGGGGCTTCACTTGCCTTTTCACCTCATTATCAGAGAGGTTCACAGTTGGTATAGGCTGAGTCCGATGCAGCTTATGCCAAACGCGATGAGGCACATGGTGGGATTCTTCCTACAGTGTCGTAGGCTCGAGGTTGAACAGAGTCTCACTTTGTTTAGGAGATACTTCAGGATTGTTCAACAGAATAAAATGGAGGAACAATGGTACCTTATCCCTCGTAAGAATTGGGGGGGTGGTCGATGTTCCTTGATCAATTAGGGGTTGGAAGGAGAAGTTTTTCATTGTTCGAAGTGTTGAGCTGTGGGGATTCCGACAACATGTTGGAGAACGGTTCCATCAGCGTTGGGGGTAGAACCGGTGGTGACCACGATGGAGATGAGTTTTACTGATGCTCTTCTCAGGTTGAAGGGTTTGACATGATGAGATATCACCGACAAAGTACTCTTCGAAGGTGGTCTTTGCCCGGTTGATCCCAGTACTGTTTACTGCTTTTGCTTAATTCTATATTCTGTTGTTTGATTTATATCTTCGCTATTTCATATTGCTTTTGTTTTGCATCACAAGTTCTCATTTCTTCATGCTTAATTCTTGGGGGAAAGCATGTATTAATTTTAGAGATTTACTAGTGGATATAGAGGCACTTCGCTGCAAGGGGACCGAGGAGCCTAACAAGCGCAAGAGGTCAGGTGATCCGCCCTCCTTCTTCCCAGGACCAGTTTGCCCCGACCCCTACTATTCTGACCGAGTCGGCTTTGGGGTGACGCTTGATGCTGCTATGGAGGGTTCTTCCCTGACGACGATCGTGGCAAGTTCCATGCTTATCCCTCTGATCGCTCAGGCAACAACGATTCTTAGCGATGAGAGGGAGATGGTTCACGTTCCTGACTAGAACGTGAAGTGGCTGGAGAGTTTTCTCAGTAACTCAACAGCTTACCTTGGCGGGATCCGTCACCTCCCTACTCCCGCTGACCAGGAGAGGCTGAAGATGTAGCCCCTGCAAGAGATCTATCCTGGAGATCGCACTGGCACAGATGACAGTATGTTCTAGTCACTTTTGAAATTTGGTTTCCATTTTTCCCATTTATAGTGTGATGTCTTGACCTGTTTTCTTCTTGTTTCAGATGGCGTGTCACTTCAGCCATTTGGTTGATTTTTACACCGCCGCGAAGAAGAACATGAGGGTGCAGGTTTCGCATGCTGAGCAGGACAAGAAGAAGGCAATCAAGGAGTTAAAGAAAAAGGTGGAGACACTAAAGAAGAAGGAAGGGGAGGCACTCCTTAAGTGAGAGGCATCGATGAAATAGGAGGAGGCGTAGGCAAAGATGGATGATGAGACTCGTCTCAAGCTTGACGCATCAAAAAATAGGGTTGCTGACCTATTGCTTGAGTTGGAGAAGGCCCATGCTGACGCGGAATTGAAGTTGAAGGTCAGAGTGGCCAAGGTTAAGGTCGAGGCCGAAGCCAAGTTGCAGAGTGTGATAGTCAAGTCCTATGCACAAGCTATCTCCTATGTGGTGGAGAGTGGTCATGGCTTCACCAGGAAGCGCTACCACGTGCTACTTCGTCCAGAGAGGCACTTGGTGGAAGTGGAAGTAAGGAGGATGGTGGTGAGGGCAACACTCCCGCGGGGAGCGTAATGAGTAGTTCAGGAAAGAAGAGCAAGGGGAAGGAAGCGGCCGGGGGCTCCTTGCCCTTGGTTCCGCCGAAGCAGGTGGATGCTTGATTCACCTTCTTATATTTTGTTATTTCTTTAGTTTCTTTTGATTTTGACTTTGTATGATTCCTTATTGCGGACTGGCCACTGCACTCTTGTATCTTCATTTCAGTAGATGAAAGTCGGTTTTCTTGCTTTGTCATTGCCTATGTATTGTGTTGATGTGCTTTTAGTCTCTTCCGTGACTATGCTCTTCGTCTTGTTGATAGATGATTGCTGGAATGGGGGAGAAGCCCCATGTTGATGAAGTTGAGCAGCTTCGTAAATGATTGTACATAACGAAGTTAGCTCTCGATCGTTTGCGTGATCAGTCAGAAGACGAGTGGTTGGAAACCGTTTGCCTCAAGTCGGTGCTCATTGAGAGGGACTGTGAATTAGCCCTCCTGCACATTGATCCCCTTGCCAGTATGCCCTTACCTACGAAGGTGACCAAAGACAGTGTTGGGGAGTGTGCCATACTTAGAGAAGTGCTTGTTGAGAAGGATTTAGAGCTATACTATCTCCAAGCGAGGTTTGGTGTGCTGCGTACGATTAGCACTTCACGCACTGTTGGTGTGAAAAATGGCGTAACGACATGTGCGAAAAAGGGCACAACCGTTGGTGGAGCTGGGTTGACTGTTCGAGGAACGGCTCGAATGCACAAGTAGCCCCTCTCATCCTAGTGATGCACAAAGTGGGGTAACTGCTTTGTCGAGTTTGGCTTCTGCCTGTTGAGGATCGCATGCATTGGATCATGGTCCACAGACTTAGTTCACGGAATTGGCATTTTCTGCCTTGGATCTAAGCGGCCTAGGGAAATTAGTGCCCATCAAAAGATCCATGAGGAGGCTTGTGTCTCTTAGGAATAACATTCCTCACCTACACTGCTGAAAGGACAGTTTGTAAACCATAACAACTATGCCTTTGTAAGGATGCTTTTACTTGCAGACTCATTGCAGTTCAATATTTATAATACGGCTCGTAGTTTTGTACTTGTAAATATCTGTAGTGACACAGGATCTGAATACATAGATTTGCAATAGTTCCCGTGACCTGTAGAGAAACTAGTCGTTTGTGCAATGAAGAACTCTTTTATGTGCTTGATCCTTGTTGTGTAATTTGTTGTGTGAAATTGATGAGCCGTTGACTGAGTTTTTGAAAAATCGAGGCCTCGAACTCGTTGTTTGTAGCTAACAAGCTGTCAATCGGGCTCAAGGGGTGTGCATAGCATTTGACGGAGTTGAACATGACCGACTTGTACCCAGCTAGTTATAGGAGCAACTCTGAGGAAGAGTTGTTCTCGAACCTACTGTATGAGTGTTTAGCTAGTTGTTGGAGATACTCTGAGGAAGATTTGCTCTCCAAATTTCTTATATGGGTCCTCCAACGAATTGTGAGAATCACATTGAGTGGCGAGTTAAACTCCGAATTTTGCTTTTTTGTAAGTTTGTTTGAGTAACTGCAATCCATGATGTTGGATGTTTGATCTGTCTGTAAGAAATTTTAACGAGTTTCAGGAATAGATTGAATGGTGAGTTGAGCTCTGAATGTGCTTGGTTACAGGTTGCTAAAGCAACTCCGAGCCATGGGTATGGATTCTGAACTTGTTAGTTTAGGGATTTAACAAGTTGCAGGAGCATATCGAATGACGAGTTGAAATGAACTTGCTTTGTTGCAAATTGCTAGAGTAACTCCGAGCTATGGGTATGGAATCCAAACCTGTCGTTGAGATGTTAACAGGTTGTAGGAGCTGGTTAAATGGCGAGTTGAACTTTGAATTTTCTTGGTTGCAAATTGCCAGAGTAACTTCGAGCCATGGGTATGGATTCCGAACTCATCTTATAAGGTGCTTGTAATGAGTTTTTGTGCAATTTTTAGGTATTAGTTTGGCTTTTAACACATTGTTTGCTTCCATAGAATTGTACAAAATCTTTATAAAGATAAATGACTAATTTTATTAAGAAAATAAACTAAGTGACTGCTCTAGCAACTGGCCTTTATTACATGTAGTGACCGGTAGTGAAAGCGGTCTTTATAGAAAGAAAAAACTAAATGACTTCTCTAGTGGCTGACCTTTATTACAAGTTAAGAAAATTTGTTACTACTACTGGGAGATGACATTTTTTGACGCCTTCGTTATACTTCATAAGGTGCTCGACATTCCATGTTCTAGGTATCTTCTTCCCCCCCTTAGGTCTTCAAGTTGGTAAGTCCTTGGGTGGATCACTTGGGAGACCTTGTACGGCCCCTCCCAGTTGGAAGTGAGCTTTCCCTTCCTTCGCGGGTCAGAGATTTCGAGTTTGCGTAAGACTAGATTCCCCTCTTTCAGACTAGTGGGGCGAATTTTCTTGTTGTAAAACTTCTGGAACCTTTATTGGTAAATATTTCTCCGTATGGCTGATCTTTCCCGTACCTCTTCAACAATGTCGAGATTGGCTTGAATATTATTGGAATTTTGTTATTCGTTGAAGGAAAGAAGACGGGGAGATGGTATCCTAACTTCCAAGGGATGAGTGCTTCCGAGCCGTAGACGAGGTGGAATGGCAATTCTTCTATTGGGGTTCGCTTTGTGGTTCTGTAGGACTACAACACACTTGACAATTCTTCAACCCATAATCCACTAGATTCTTCTCATAGTCTTTTTTTTTAGGCCATCACATTTTCAAATTAGTAGTTACTTTGGGGATGTGAGACAAAGGAGAAGAGTTGAGTGATCCCTAAATCTGTGCAAAACTTGATAAAGCTTTTTCCGGTGAACTGTGTGCTGTTGTCTGAGATTAATATGCAGATAATCCCAAATCTACAGACAAAGTTCTTCCAAAAGAACTTTTGGATTTTCTCCTCAATGATAGTTGCTAGTGGCTCTACCTTGACCCACTTTGTGAAGTAGTGATGACTATCACTAGGAAAATTCTTCAGTTGGCTGCTGGCAGAAAATGGTCCAAGCAAGTCTATTCCCCACATGGCAAAGGGGATAGGACTTGACATAGAACCAAGGATTGCTTGGGGACCTCGTTTAATGGCTGAATACTTTTGACAAGGTTCACATTGGCAAACAAATTCTTGTGCACAATGAGTAGTGTGGGCTAGTAATACCCGTGATTAAATATCTTTCGTGCAAGGGATCTTTCTCCTTGATGTCAACTGCCGATTCCTTCATGCTATTTTTTTATGGCATATTGTGCTTCTTCAGGATTTAGGCATGTTTGCAGTCAACTAAAGTGTATGATCATTTGTACATGACTCCTTCTACGAGAGTGAACCTTTCTTCCCTTGACCGAATCTCTCTTGCTTCTTTGCGGTCTTCTGGCAGGATTCTCTGTCGAGGAAATCAATCAAGGGTTTAATCCAACATTGTTAGGACATTTGAGGCGTGACAGCCATGAACTCCAACTCTTCCTCATCAATGCTTGGCGTGAGAAGGACCTCAATGAGGACCATTCGGTCAAGCCCTTCGAGAGATGAGGAAGCTAGCTTGGAGAGTGCATCTGCTTGCCCATTTTGCCTGTGAGAAATGCGAGTGACTTTGGCTTCTTTGATCATCGTCAGGAGTTTCTTCACTTGTGACAGGTACTTGACCATACAGCCTGTCTCTGTCTTCATAATCACCTTGGACCTGATTGATGACTAACTAAGAGTCGCTAAACTTCTTGATTCTTCGTACGCCTACTATACGTGCTAATCGGAGACCAGCGATCGATGCTTCATAATGGGCTTCATTATTGGAGGCAGGGACGTTGAGGTGCTATGAGTATTGGAGAGTGAACTTATCAGGTCCAAGCAGGATGATCCTGGCTCCACTTCCTTCGAGGCAAGAAGACCCATCTACATATACTTACAAAAGCTGGGGGCTTCCTCTGTAGAGTCTATGATGAATCCGGCCAAGGCTTAGGCCTTGATGGCCATTCTTGGGTGGTAGCTGATGTTGTGTTGACTCTTTTCGGTTGAACACTTCATTAGTCTTCCGAAGCTTTTAGGTTTGAGGAAAACTTGCTTGAGTGGCTGGTCGGTGAGGACGCACAAAGAATGTGCTTGGAAATAAGGGTAGAGTTTTCGAACAGCTGTGACCAATGCATAGGCCATCTTTTCCATCTTAGGGTAACAGAGTTCTGCGTTATGGAGTACCTTGCTCACATAATGGATCGGTTTCTGAACCTGGTCTTCTTCTCTAACCAGGACAGTGTTGAGAGTTTGGTCAGAGGTGGCTAAGTATAGGTAAAGGGTTTCACCAGGCTCGAGCTTGCTTAGGAAAGGAGGATTAACGTGGTATGCTTTGAGTTGTTCGAAGGCGATTTTTGGTTCTCCCCCCCCACTCGAAGCCTTTCACATCCCACAGGAATTTTAAAAATGGCAGACATTTATCCCCAGACTTAGAGAGGAATTGGCCGATGACGGCCAAGCGGCTGGTGAGTTTATGCACTTCCTTGACTGTGGTTGGGGGAGACATATTACGAATTGCTTGGATCTTCTTAAGATTTTCTTCGATTCCCCTTTGACCATGAAGCCCAAGAATTTACCAGAGGATACTCTGAAAGCACATTTTGATGGGGTTAATCGCATATTATGCTTGTGTAAATCTTCGAATGCTTGTTGGAGATCAGTGACATAGCCTTCTTCTCGGAGACTATAGACTAACATATCATCTACATACACCTCCATGTTTCCTGCCAATTTGACTTTTCAAGGATCTTATTTACCAAACGTTGATAAGTAGCTGCTGGCATTTTTCAGGCCAAAAGGCATGACTCGATAATACTATAGACCCTGATTACTGATGAAAGACATATTCATGGTGTCTGCTGGAATCATTTGGATTTGAGTATACCCTGAAAAAAACATCCATGAAGGTTAGGATTTCATGCCCTGACATGGCATCAATCAGTGCGTCTATGCTTGAGAGAGGGAATGGATCTTTCGAGCATGCCTTATTGAGATCTGTAAAGTTTATGCACATTCTCCACTTACCGTTAACATTATGAACCATCACCACATTTGCTAACCACTTTGGGTAGATAACTTCTTGGATGAAGCGTGCGGCTAGCAGTTTGTCAACTTCTTCTTTGACTGCTTATAGCCTCTTAGGAGCAAATTTGTGGCGTCGTCGCTGGACGGGCTTGGCATCCGGCCTCACACTAAGGTGATGCATGATTAGATCTCTAGAGATTCCTGGCATGTCGGCTGTGATCCAGGTGAATAAGTCTTGATTCCCTCTAATGCAAGCAATGATGCACTCCATTAGTTGGAAATGAAGGGTCTTGCTGACACGAAAACTCTTAGTATGATCCTCTTTAGATAAAGTAATCTCTTCCAATTCATCCACGAGTTCTTAGTTAGAGTGGCTCCTTTTTTGTAGCAGTTTCGATGTCATCGAGTGGAAGAATTGAGTCTCCCATTGTGGCAGTGTAGCATGCTCGTGCTGCCTCTTGGCTTTCTGCAACTTGGCCTATGCATAAGGATATAGGGAATTTCATCTTCATATGAAACGCGGAGGCAGCTGCATGGAAATCTGCTAGGTATGGGCGGCCAAATATGGCATTGTACGCGGCTCTGATGTTGACTACCATGAAGTCTAATTCCTCTATTCAGTTGCGGAGCTTTTCCTGCTGTCACATCGAGTGCAATGATTTCTTTGATTTGGACGAGTGAACCTGAGAACCCATGGAGTGTATAGCCGGCTGTCTTGGGCGGGTTTCTTGAGAGCTTGAGAGCATCGAATATGGCCATGAAGATAATATTTACAAAGTTGCTGATGCGTCATACCTCATAATTTGTAATGCAAAGGTTTATGACCAATGCATCCCAGTGAGGCGTCTTGATGACTGCTAAATCTTTGTCAGAATATAACATAGGGATGCCCAAACATTTGAAAGGTGGAATATTATGTACTGAGTTAACCTCCCTTACAAAGGCTTTGCGGGATGAGTTGGAATCTTCCCCATTGACCTCCGTGAATGGAGTGTACAATGGCCATGTGTTATGAGTCTTAGGATTCAGTTCGCTTTTCCTGACGCTTATTAACCCCTCTGGGCTGGAGGGGTTTTGGCATTGTTATCTTTGTGAAATTATTGGGAAAGGTAGCCTCGACGAATCAGAACTTTAAGTTCTTCTTTGAGGGCTCGCCAGTTATCTGTGGTGTGTCCATGGTCTCTGTGAAACCCGCACCACATGTTTCTATCCCTTCTCTTGCTGGCTGTGGTCATCTTGGGAGGAGGATAGAATATTTCGTCTTTTTTCTACTACTATGAGGATGGTAGACACCCTTGCATTCAGAAGGTGAATTTGTCGAAGCATGGTGTTGGACGAGGACAGCGTTGATCTGCGCTGTCTTTTTGAAACTTCTTGGCCCCTTCCTCGCTTGTATTCTTTTGTTTATTCTCGGAAGGTGGCTCTTTCTTGCCTTGAGGATAGAAAGCTTGCTCGGCCCTGATATAGTTGCCACTCTTCACCAGGAGCTCAGTGAAATCTCTAGGTGACTTCTTCGCGAGGGAGGCTTTCAGTTCTTTGTGAGTGACATTATGGCGGAAAAGCAACAACTGCCACTGACGAATCCAGAGAAGAGATAGACATTGCTTCGGCTATGAAGCGCTTGACAAAGTCCTTCAGCAGTTCTACGTCCTTTTGTTTCAATTTTAACAGGGAAGCACTTATTTTTTTGGCCTAGCAGCTAGTAACAAAGTGCGTTATAAAAAGCTCCTTGAGCTAGTCGAAGGAGAATATTGACTCTGAAGTGAGGCAGGAGTTCCATTCCCTTGCTAATCCTTTCAAAGTCGCAGGGAATGTTCGGCACATGAGCGCATTGGTGGCATTGTAGATCATCATAAGAGTTTTAAAACTCTCAATATGGTCTGCCATGTCAGATTCACCATCATATGATTTGAGTTGAGAGGCTTTGAAGTTCTTAGGAATGGGTGCATCATGGATGAATTTGCTGAAAGGAAGTCGACTGGGGTGGTAAGCCCTACTAGAGTGGTTCCCATAATTATTTATTTGTTCCAGACGATCTTCTACTTCTCAAATGCGGCGAAGGACTTGGTCGTCCTTCCTCTTAGATCTACTTGAGTCGCTGGATTCTTCTTCTCTAAAAGGGGTAGAATGGTGGCTCTATAAGCATCGACCCTAATCTTGAGTACTTCAGATAGCTTGGAAGATGTCATGCTTGAAGTTCTCTAATTCGGTCCTAGTGACTAGCGCTTCTTGCACTTTGTTTCTCTCGATATGCATTTCATTCTCATGAGTCGAGGTTCTTTCTGTAGTGCGCCCCCTATGAGAGGAGCAGTATCTTGATTCCTACCTTTCGGGAGAGTTTCTCCTCTGGTTCACTTAACATTCTGAGAGGGAGACCTCGGTCTGGGTACTCCTCTCATCCAAACAGATTCATAAATTGGTCCCTTGTTGTTTGGCATTGATGATTAGACAGAGATCTATTGATCCCTGGGACCTCATGAGGCCATCTAATCGCTGGAAGGGTTGTGGACTGAGATATGGTCATGCAGTGGGTGTTGTTCGTGATAACTTTGTCGGAAGCACCCAGTGCTTCTTCGTCAATAGGAGCTTGATTAGGATGTTGGGGCTGATCTGGCTGATGAAGAGAAAGAGTTCTCCACAATAGGAGCTGGTTAACGAAGATAGTTAGTTCGAAGGCTTGAGGTTGTTGCTCCCTGTCATAGTATTGGTGGCATGGCAGGAGAATTCAGTATTTCTCACGGAATGTTCAGATCTATGAAGTAGATCTGTGTAGTTTCCCACAGATTGTGCCAATCTATTACTGCTGATTTTGATGTTAGAGCAAACAGATGGTGAGTTTATATTTGAAGAAAACTACTAAAGATCTAACCTTTGATCATCACTGTAAAAAGTTGTTAAAGCTCCTGAGATTAGATCTGGATCATTAATTGGACACCTTGATCGAAATCCAACGGTTGCTGACTTGACCGATGGACCTACAAAAAGCATGAAACACCATGAGTGCCCCCGGCGACAGACCCTCCGATGCTCAAGTTAGAACCACAGAGAGAAAGAGAGTTTGAGCGAGAAATTATCAATTACCTTCTTACTGAGGAGGGGGGAGGGTATTTATAGGCCTGAGAAATAGTTTAGGAGATTGATATGAATCCATTAGATTGATATGAATCCCTTATCTCCTGTTGATTCTCCCCCATATAGGATAAGACTCATATGGGGATAAGAGATAAGACTCATCTGGGATAAGAGATTTGACTTACAACCCTTCATGGGGCTGGGTGTCTTTCCTAGTGAGCCTAGTCACTTTTAATAGGCTTGAGAGCAGCCCATGTCTTGTAGATGAGCCTGAAGAAGGTCCGAACCTATTAAAGAGGCCTGTTATGGTTAATCTGCATGTAGAAGCTTTAGGATCTGTGCTGTAATCGTGCGGCCCTGATTTGCTGCGATTTTTACCATTATCAACTGGTCTTTCTAAACTCCCTTTAAAACTTCATACTGTGAAACTTGTGTGTAAACTTGGAGTAAAGTGAGATTGGTCCTATTAATATTCAGATTTTTTTTAGAGTTCTATTGAGTTTATTGACAAATTGGAAGGGGGAGGTCCTATATCTTTGGAGGATAGAAATAAAGAAATGTATGTAAGGAAGATTATCTTAAGCTTCTTAATAATCATTTGGGTGTAGGTTATCAAAGATGATGATGCTTGATGAGTGAAATTTTTATATAAAATTTATTACTCATTAATGCATTAAAATTGCAAGTCCTCGTTTATTTCATTGAAATTTATCCTATTTCTACTCAATATTATTTATTAGTTTGTTTTTGTAGGAATGAGATGGATAAGTGAAAAAGGTGTGCATTTTGGTGAAATCATGGAAGAAAATAAGGATGAAGATTTCAAAATTCAAGCACCCAAATACACATTTTTTTACGAATTGGCCCATGGAAGAACCGATAGAAAATATATCAGTCAACTAGGGGGTAGAATGAAATTTTGTAATAAAAATCAAAGTTGAGTGGATTTAATTTAGGGTTAGTTTATTGGTTAGTTTAAAATGTTAATAGAATAATTTTAATCTATATATTTTTAAATTAATTAATTAATTTCTAATAATAATATAACTAACCCTAATCCTAATTATTTAACTAACCTATTTGATAACCTACCCCCTAATCCCTATATAAGAAAAGGAATATCAGAAACTCAAAGGAGGCTCAGAGGTACATGACGGCAGGACCAGAAGAAAAGAAAAGAAAAAAAAAATTAAACGGGGGAACTATTGATGGCTGGGCGGCGTGAAAGAAGAAAGAAAAGAAAGAAAGAGGATAGAGAAAGAAGGGGCGCAGATTTCGAGGCCTAAACTTCGGCAAATACGAGTTTTTATTTTTCTCTTCTAATTTTTATTATGCAATCCAAAAACATGTTTGTTAGTTGCAAATTTATTATGAACTAATCTTATTTTTCTAGGACTTTGATGTAGCCTAGTTTTGAGAACACGATTTTAATTCCATATTAATTTTCTATTTTTCCATGGTTGTGTGTTTAATTTTTGTTCTTAATGCTTACAATTGTTTGACTAACTTTTGTATGATTTATTAAATCATAGAGAGACCGAATTGGTAATTTGTGATTTCGAATTAATAAAATTAAACACCGTTATAAGAGCGAATCACTGTTAATGTGATCGCTAAGAAATCCATAGATCTTAATGAATTTTCAATTAGTAATTTGTGCATGAACTATGACAAATAATTAGTTGAGAATATTTTTTATGTTGCTTGAGAGAGAATATTGAATAATTTGGGAATTTTTGGTCTACAACTTGGAAAAGTAAAATTTTCTTGTGACATGGAATTATGAATTGTGTGGGATTAATTAGGTGAAATCAAAAACCGTAGAATTAGTTTTTCAATTAATAAACAACAAAATTTCAGATTTTCATTCTTTTTAATTAGGTTAGTTAGTTCTCTAGTTTAATTTAGTTTAGTTGCTATTTTTAATCAAATTTCGATTTTCCAAGTAGTAGTTAATCTAGTGAATTTCGGTAGCCAATAAAATAATTAGTCCATGTGGGTTCGACACTCTTTTCACTTAAACTATACTACTTGTTGCGATTTTGTACACTTGCAAATATATAGATTGTGATGGTAACTCTACAGATCATGTACTCGACACAATAAACAGTAATTAACAATCAGTAAATAGTAATTAACAGTCAGTAAACAGTAATCCATGGCCAATAGTCCGTAACAGTAATCAATCAAGCAGTAAGGGATCCCTACCGAGTACAGTCTCCGATTGTTCATTACCAAGTCAACCCTCATTGCCCCGGCTTGTTAATATTTTATATCCTCATGTGCGCATGCAAGAAGATGTCAAGGTTGTGTAATGCAAGATGTGATTAAATCTACTCATTACATGCAAGGCAAAAAGTGTTTACACTAAATCAATAGAAAGCATACATTCTGGACAGCAAGACGTTGCTGTACAAAAATAAAAATTCCTGTTTCTACATGAAGCAAAACTGGATCCTTCAAAAGTTCTAGAAACTAGACTCTCTGCTGGTTCCAACGCAAATACACACGACATATTGAAATCACAGAAACTAGGTGTAAAATCTTATTTTTTACTGTTGCTGCTGATTTTGGGTGTGGGAGCAAACAGACGAATTTGTATGTTCTTTGAGGAAACCAGTAAAGTGAACCTGTTGACTCTGCCTATGTATTGACCCGTTCCTTGCCGCTGCCTCGAACTTGCACAAAGTTTGATACACTGAGATAGATCCCAGCAATGATCCCTCCGAAGCTCGTGTCAATAACCAGGAAGATTAAGAAAGAGGTTTAGGTAGGCAAAGATTCATTACCTTGTAATGGTGGGGAGAGAGGGGTATTTATTGTCGCTTTAGGGATCTATTTTGAGATAAGAACAAATCTCTACTTCCCAGTGTGGATGGATAGAAGTGGTTAAAACCACCTCTTATGGATAATTACGAATCTGAATCCCTCTTTATCCTTCTGAACTGATTTGTAACGGGCTGTTACCCGTATCCACTATGAAAGATCTGTTCATGGGTTGTTGGGCTTTGGAAAAGAGACACGGTTCCCATTTCGGACCCGTTTGCATGTGAAATTACCATTTTACCCCTGAGAACTTTAACATTCGTGCCCGATTTAGTCCTATTTTTAGCCATATCACGAGCCCCCACTCCTAAAGACTTGTTTTACAGCCTTTTGAGGAGTAGTTTTGTTGTTTCAATGGCGTACGAGACTTTATCAGAGTTCTTAAGGGGATTTGGGTCTCG
Source organism: Hemerocallis citrina (assembly GCA_017893485.1). Classification (NCBI taxonomy): domain Eukaryota; kingdom Viridiplantae; phylum Streptophyta; class Magnoliopsida; order Asparagales; family Asphodelaceae; genus Hemerocallis; species Hemerocallis citrina. Next base: position 20,281,810 of record CM030360.1, read on the forward strand.
CTCGAGGTGTGACGGTGCTGAGTTGAGCTTGTAAAGTGCCCAGAATGATTCTTGGAATTTCCTGTATTTTTAGTCTGTTGCTGCTGATTTCAGGGTGTGTGATCAAACAGACGAATTTGTAAGGTCTTTGAGGAAAACAGTAAAGCGAACATGTTGACTCTGCCTATGTGTTGACTCGTTCCTTGCCGCTGCCTCAAACCTGTACAAAGTTCGATACACCGGGATGGATCCCAGTGATGAACCCTCCGACGCTCTTGTCAATAACCGGGAAGATTAAAAAAGAGCTTTAGGTAGGAAAAGATTCATTACCTTGTAATGGTGGAGGGAGATGGGTCTTTATAGTCGCCTTAGAGATCTATTTCGAGATAAAAACAAATCTCTACTTCCCAATGTGGATGGATAGAAGTGGTTAAAACCACATCATATGGATAATTACGAATCTGAATCCCTCTTTATCCTTCTGAACTGGTTTGTAACGGGCTGGTACCTGTATCCACTATGACAGATCAGTTCCTGGGTTGTTGGGCTTTGGAGAAGAGATCTAGTTCCCATTTCGGACCCGTTTGCAGGTGAAATTACCGTTTTACCCCTGAGAGCTTTAAGATTTGTGTCCGATTTGAACGATCCCGATTTAGTCCTATTTTTAGCCATATCACGAGCCCCCACTCCTAAAGACTATGTTTTACAGCCTTTAAGGAATAGTTTTGCTGTTTCAATGGCGTACGGGACTTTATCGGAGTTCTTAAAAGGGTTTGGGTCTCGCTCGAGGTGTGACGGTGCTGAGTTGAGCTTGCAAATTGCCCAGAATGATTCTTGGAATTTCTTGTATTTTTTCCAGTTTTTTAATTATTTATTGAGTTTTTTATTCAATTTTACAAAGTGGTGATCTATTTTCAAATAGTACTAATTAATCGTTCTAATTAATAATTATTTATCCAGGGGCTCAAAAATATTTTCCTGAATTTATAATTACTTTTTAGAATTTTTAATTAATTATTTTAAATTTTTAATCATTTTTCGTAATTTTTAAATAATTAATTCGAATTAATAAATAAGAAAAAGTAATTAATCAGCGAAATATCGACGTGGCCTAATCTGGGGCATTCATCAAGCTTCGATGCGAATTTCTGAGCAATCGGAGGCTGATCCGGAGCGTAGACATTTTTTCCCTCATGCCGCGCTCGGTACCACGTTTGCTCAGTGCTGACATCGAGGGACGTGGCAAAATCTGGGGTGTTCATCAATCTTCGGCACGAATTTCTGAGTAATTCGACGGCTGATCAGGTGTGCAGGCATTTTTTTCCCTCATGTCGTGCTCGATGCCTCGTTTGCTCGGTGCTGAAGCCGAGGGACGTGGCCAAATCTGGGGTGTTCATCAAGCTTCGTCGCGAATTTCTGAGCAATCGAACCGCTGATCCGACGCGCAGGCATTTTTCCCACATGCCATGCTCGGTGCCACATTTGCTCGGTGCTGACACCGAGGGATGTGGCCCATTGCATTTTGGTCAATTTCACGCTCGGAGCCACGTTTGTTCGGATCTGACTCTGAGGGACGTGGCTCGCTCTAAGACTCTTCATCTTGTCGAGCGTGAATGTTGAGGCAGCATTTTGGCCAATTACACACTCGGAGCCACATTTGTTCGAATCTGACTCCGAGGGACGTGGCTCGCTCTGAGTCGCTTGATCTGAGTTGAGCACGAATGTTGAGGCAGCATTTTGGCCAATTTCAAGCTCGGAGCCACGTTTCTTCGGATCGGACTCCGAGGGACGTGGCTCTCTCTGAGTCGCTTGACCTGGGTCGAGCGCGAATGTTGAGGCAGTATTTTGGCCAATTTCACGCTCGGAGCCTCGTTTCGTCAGATCTGACTCCGAAGGACATGGCTCGCTCTGAGCCACTTGATCTGGGTCGAGCGCGGATGTTGAGGCAGCATTTTGGCCAATTTCACGCTCGGAGCTACGTTTGTTCGGATCTGACTTCGAAGGACATGACTCGCTCTGAGTCGCTTAATCTGGGTCGAGCGCGAATGCTGAGGGAGCATTTTGGCCAATTTCACGCTCGAAGCCACATTTGTTTGGATCTGACTCCGAGGGACGTGGCTCACTCTGAGTCGCTTGATCTGGGTTGAGCGCGAATGTTGAGGCAAGCATTTTGGCCAATTTCATGCTCGGAACCACATTTTTTCAGATCTGACTCCGAGGGTCGTGGCTCGTTCTGAGTCGCTTGATCTGGGTCGAGCGCGAATGTTGAGGCGATTGATCCGTCAGCAATTTCACGGTGTTGCCTGAAATTCTGTCTTTACGCCTTCCGTTGTTTAGCGTTCTTGGGCTTTACCCATTTTGGGGGCCCAATTGTCCCAGAAGCCTAAGCGGCAACCTTCATACACTATAAGTCTGTCCCCCCTCCACTCCTTTTTTCACTCTTCACTTTTTACTCTTAGAGAATTTTTTCACTCTCAAGCGGTTCTACTAGCGGTCACGGCAAGGCGTTAGGCTCTCCGGCGAGATATTCCGACCGCAGTTGTCACATCAAGGTAAATATATATTCTCTTTCGTATATAATGTGAGATGTCTAGGGTTTCTTCGGGGAGTGAGACCTCCACTCCGGACCACGAAGAGGATCAGCCTTTGGTCGTGGCTCCGAGCTCGGACAAGGGGAAGGCAGCGGTAGGGGCAATAAGGTCTGTAACGATAATGGATACGGAGAGAAGGGCCGTGGCGTTGGGTCGGCTCCCAGGTCCCTTATCGAATCTCAGCGGAGTTCGAGAATACTCTGCTGACCTCCTAGCAAAGTTCCTGTATGGGAGGACGGCAACATATGAAGAGAGCAGGGCGAGGGAGCACACCGAAGTCGAGGACATCCCCTCCATGCTGACGGAGAAGGACCTGGTTCGGATCCGACGTAGCTTCCAGATTTCGAAGGAACTCACGCTCCTTCTTCCGGGTGCGGGTGTCAGAGCTTGCACACCGACCTCCCCCGACACGTGTATATTCCCATTCGATGCCTTCTTCGCTGGACTACGCTTGCCTATTCCCCCGTTCATAGCCAAAGTGCTACAATGGTTCGGCTTAAATCCGGTCCAGTACATTCCGAAGATGTGGCGGCACATCAACGATTTTATCCTTCAGTGCCAAGCAATAGGGGTCGCGCCCTAACTCATTATCCTCCGGAGTATGTATCATATTTATCGGAAGAGCAAGATAGAGTATCGGTACTACTTATCGCCGAGGTGGGGCGTAAAACTGATCAAGAACCTGGACTCCATCAAATTTTGGAAGGAGAAGTACTTCTTGATCTGAGGTGGTGCTCCGTGGGACATTCTGACTAAGTGGATGGAGGAGGTGCCGAAGTGGGCAAAGACTGAGTCGGTGTTGACTCCAAAGGAAAATGACATAGTGGCCAAACTTATGGCTCGTGAACCATTGGGCTAGAAGGAGTTGACCGAGGAGGTCCTCTTCCGTGGGGGTCTCAGTCCAATCGACCCTTGTATGCTTCATATTTTACTTTTTTTCATTTTAGTTTAAGTTTAATTTCTTCATGTGCCGATCACTGTTTTCTTTTTCTGCAGAGGCTCCAGGTATGGATTTCAGGGTGATGCTGTCTGATCGAACCGGGGTGACTTACAAGGCCCCCGATGGTAAGAAGAGGAAGAGAATGACTGCATGTCCTTCGGCTACAAAGGTGGTAAAGGCTCCGGTGGTTACGGCGCCGATTGTCAATTTGGAGTCGGAGTCGCCCGCCCCTACTGTTTCCCCTGCCTTGACTGCCGAAGGGACTTCTCTCGACCAAGTGTTGGCACTCGAAGCTCCCCCCTTAACAGCGGCAGTGGAGGCAATCCGCACCGAGAAGCATAAGAAGTTGTCCGTCCCAGATTGACGAGTGATGAGGCACGATGGCTTCCTCGGGGATGCCGTCAGTTGTATGCAGGCAGTTCGGCACTTGCCGACCCCTAAGGATTGGGCGGCGCTGAAGGTAGGGATGGTCGGCAACGATGCGCTTGAGATTGCCAAAGCGACCATGTCGGTGAGTTTAGTCTCGATCCCCTTGTCTTTTCTTCGGTTATCACTTTTGCTCAAAGGGTCCTGTATTTGTTCATGCAAATGACCTGCCACTTCAGTCACATGATGGAGCAGATCACCAAGCAGGAAAAAGAGCTCAAGGCGGCGAGCGACCGAGACAGGACCGAGCGTGCCAAGGCTGTTAAGATGCTCGAGGCAGAGAAGCGGTTGTCCGAATCTCATGCAGCCCAGATCCAGCTCCTCAAAGCCGCATTGGCCAAGGCACAGGAGAAGTTGTCTCTCGAGAAGGAGAGGGCGGACAGAGAGGTGGGACAGGCTGCCAAGGAGAAGGAGATAGAGGCAAGGGCAGCCGAAGATGTTGTGAGGGAGAGGGAGGCTGCCGTGGAAGCGGCCACAGAGGCGATCAGGGCTGAAGCGAAGGCACACATGCACTCCAATATGGAGTAGTCTTACGCCCGGGCCCGGCGGCATGTAGAGGCGCGTGTCCCCGGTTTCAATGGATCGGGGTACAGCTTATTCGACCTCCTCGAGGGTGAGGTTGCTCCGGCGGCAGAGGTGACGGTCGAAGTAGAGGAAGAAGAAGAAGAAGAAGAAGAGGGGGAGGGCACCCCTACGATCATGGATACAACCGAGGAGGACGTCCATGGAGTTACCGCACCGTCGGTGGCACCCACCAAGGTGGTCCCCTGATCCCCTTCGTACCTTCATCGCACTTTTTAGTCTCTCCTTCTTTTGTTTGTTCGGAAGCCCTATAGCGGACTGGCCACCACTCTTTGTACTTGTGAAATTTTTAATGAAATATCTTTTTTGAACAAGTGTTGGTGAGATTTTGAAACGATTGAGAGTTCATATCACTTTTGAGTTGCCTCGTTTAGACTTGGGAATTTATATTCTTCTTGACTTTTTCAGATTGCTGAGGAATCACGCCTTCGATCTGGTCTAGGCATCATGAAGTTGGGCCTCGCTCGATCTCAAAAGTGGATTTATAAAGCTGAGTCGGAGTTGAATCATCTAAAGCTGACGTTGGCCCATCGAGACTCCGAGTTGAAACGCCTAAAGGAGAAGGCTCGCGAAGTGCCACCAGAAGGTGAGGAGGTTTGCCCCCTCGATGGCCGTCAGTCAGGGTTTGAGACTTAAGTTCCTTCATCATTCTTTATTCAAGGCAAGATCCGAGAGAGACGAATTAAAGATTGTGGTTCTCGAGAAGAGGATAGAGGTGGCACATCTCTGATGGAACATCTCGATGCTTTGCGTGGGGGCGGCTCGAGTCGACTACCTCGCTTGAAGATCAGAGTGCCTGATGACTCTCTCAAAGAGCGAGTTGTCGAACTGGAGGTAGAGAATCTACAGCCTGCGACGGCTGTCTGGGGAGAGCAATGTCAGAAGCACCTCTTGTCCTTGGGGTGAGTATGCCCAAGGAAGATCATTTCATGAGTTAGCTCTTCGATCTCTGTCTATCTTGCAAAATCCCGGGGACGCACAAAGCAAAGTGGTCGGCTCGTCGAGCGGAGCGTCTATCGAAGCCACTGTTAGGCTCCTAGGTGTTGGTGACGCTACTCGGCTTGCCGGCTTGGAGACTTCTATGGAAATGAGACAGCAACACAGTGCTCGCCAACCCCGAGTATTGCTTAATAGAAGCATCCCGTTCCCTAGGAGGGGTAGGGCAAAATTTTGTAATCTTGTGGTCTCCGTTTCATGAGTCTTGCATCTTGATGTAATAATGTGAGTTTTTGGTCTAGCATTAGACTTGTACCTTAGATTTTGATTAAGTAATATACCCATTTCTCGAACTTCTTGTGAGAATTTGTGTTTCGTTAATGCTTGCAAGAGTATCAACAGTTGTGGGAGCAATTCTGAATGGTGAGCTACTTAGTACTCGCTCGTTCGTAAGTAGAAAAAGTTGCATCGAACCAAATGTTAGGCTCCGAACTTGTTGTTAAGAGAGTATCAACAATTGTAGGAGCAATTCCGAATGGTGAGCTACTCTCATTCGCAAGTAGCCAAAGTCGCATTGAACCAAGTGTTGGACTCCAAACTTGTTGTTAAGAGTGTATCAACAGTTGTAAGAGCAATTCCGAATGGTGAGCTACTTAGTACTTGCTCATTCGCAAGTAGCAAAAGTCGCATCGAACCAAGTGTTGGACTCCGAACTTGTTGTTAAGAGAGTATCAACAGTTGTAGGAGCAATTCCGAATGTTGAGCTACTTAGTACTTGCTCGTTCGCAAATAGAAAAAGTCACATCGAACCAAGTGTTTGACTCCGAACTTGTAGTTAAGAGAGTATCAACAGTTGTAGGAGCAATTCCAAATGGTGAGCTACTTAGTACTTGCTCGTTCACAAGTAGCCAAAGTCGCATCGAACCAAGTCTTGGACTCCGAACTTGTTGTTTAATGAGTTTTTTTTGTAAGCCCAAAAGTAGTACAACCAGAATGCTTAGAATAGAGAATCTCCAAGGGGCAGAACACCTTTATTGAAAACAACTAAGCGGCTGCTTATAAGTTATGAGCCATTTATTACACTTAATAAAGAAAAAGATACAAACTTCAACATGCCTTAAGGAGAACACTACTGGAGAAGTTGCTTGGAAAGGTCTTTAAACACCCTCTTAGTACTTCAACAAGTGCTCTGCGTTCCATGTCCTCGGCACCCTCTTGCCCCCTAGATCTTCAAGTTGATAAGCACCCGGGCGGACAACTTTGGAGATCCTATATGGTCCTTCCCAATAGGGTGCCAATTTGCCTTTCTTGCTGGGAAAAGAAATAGACAGCTTCCTGAGCACCAGATCTCTTTCTTTGATATTGGAAGGGCGAACTCTCCTGTTGTAGGATTTCTCGATCCTTCGCCGATAGATTTCTTGCCGAATAGAGTATCTCTCACGGAGCTCATCAATGAGGTCCAAGTTGCCGCGAAGCTCGTTCGAATTTTGCTTTTCATTGTAAGCAATCAAGCGGGGGACGGTAGACCCACCTCCAGGGGGATAACGGCTTCGGAGCCGTAAATGAGGTTGAAGGGCGATTCTCCCATGGGGGTCCTCTTCGTAGTGCGATAGCTCCAGAGCACATTGGGGAGCTGCTCTACCCATAACCCTTTAGCCGTCCTACTCATTCTCTTTTTCAGGCCAGAGAGAATTTTCTGATTGGCGTTCTTTGCCTGACCATAGGACTAGGGGTGGGAGACCGAGGAGAACCGTTGCTGAATGCCAAGGTTTGCGCAAAAAAGCGCGGAACGCTGCCCCCGTGAATCGAGTTCCGTTATCTGTTAACAAGATTCGGGGCATGCCGAATCTGCAGACAACATTCTTCCAAAAGAAGAACTGCACCCTATTCTCTGTGATCGTCGCTAGGGGCTCGGCTTTGATCCACTTAGAGAAATAGTTGATCGGCACGACAAGGAACTTTAGCTGGCCTAGTGTTGGAGGGAACGGCCCAAGCAAGTCTATTTTCCACATTGCAAAGGGGGTCGGACTGGATAGAGATGAGAGTTTAGCTTGCGGTAGGCGGTGGATTGTTGAGAATTTTTGGCAAGGGCCGCATTGACGAACGTGTTGTTCGGCGTCGCGAAGGAAAGTAGGCCTGAAATATCCATAGTTCAAGATTTTGCGAGCGAGGGACCTTGCTCCCGAGTGAGCGCCACATATCCCTTCGTGCACTTCCTTTAAAGCATACTGGGCTTCGTCTGGGGAAAGACACCTCAAGTAGGATCTACCGTCTACTTGAGTGTAGGAGCATTTGTAAAAGACTCCCTCGATGAGGGTGTACTGCTCGGCCCTGGTTCGGATCTTTCGGGCCTCTTTAGGATCTAAGGGAAGGATCCCATCTCTAAGGAACTCGAACAGAGGCCTTATCCAATTCTCCCCGAGTTGTAAGGGCAACATCTCCATCGGCTCGGGGCCTTCTTCCTCGATACTGGGCTTCAGTAGAACTTCTATTAGAACAGTTTGTTCGAGCCGTTGGTGGGAGGAGGAAGCTAGATTTGAGAGGGCGTCCGCCTGCGCATTCTCTTCTCGGGGGAACCGCTGGAGTTGTGCCTCCTCAAAAGAGGCATTAGATCTTTGACCTTGGCCAAGTACTTGGCCATGCGACCGTCTCGCGCTTTGTATTCCCCTGATACCTGGTTCACCACCAGCTACGAGTCGCTAAATATCTTGACATGCTTTGCCTTGAAAGCCATACACAGGCTTGCTATAAGGGCTTCATACTCAGCCTCGTTGTTGGATGCTCTGAAGTTGATGCGGAGTGAGTACTGGAGGATGAAATCATCTGGGCCCACCAGGATGACTCCTGCTCCGCTCTCGTTGGTGCATGATGACCCATCTACGTACATCGTCCAGAAGGGGTTCCTTTATTGCTTTGTTGACCTCGAGAATTGTACTCTCCACTATAAACTCAACTAGGGCTTGAGCCTTGATAGCGGTTCGAGGCTGATATCTGTTGCCATGTTGGCTTAGCTCGATGGACCACTTCATAAGGTGCTCGGAGATCTCGGGCTTGTGGAGGACCTGCTTGAGCGGCTGGTCGGTAAGAACGACCATTAAGTGAGACTTGAAGTAGGGGCAGAGCTTTCGGGCCGCCATAACCAAGGCTACGCCATCTTCTCTAGCTTCGGGTAACAGAGTTCGGCATCCCTAAGGACTTTACTCACGTAGTAGATGGGCCTCTACATCTTATCTTTTTTTCTTACTAAAATAGCGCTGAAGGTCAGTTCTGAAGCGGCGAGGTATAGGTAGAGGACCTCCCCGGGCCTTGGCTTGCTCAAGAGTGGGGGGTTGACTAAGTATGTCTTGAGCTGGTCAAATGAATCTTGTTGTTGTTGCCCCCATTCAAAGACTTTAGCCCCCCAGAGGGCCTTGAAGAACGGGAGGCATTAGACCCCGGATTTGGAGAGGAAACGCCCTATCGCCGCAATGCGCCCGGTAAGTCACTGCATATCCTTAATATTGGTGGGGGGAACCATGTTGAGTATGGCCGGGATCTTCTCGGGGTTGGCCTCTATGCCCCTTTGGCTGACCAAGAATTCCAAGAACTTGCCGGATGAGACTCCGAATGCACACTTGTTTGGGTTCAGTCTCATATTGTGTCTCCTCAATACGTCAAAGCTTCTTGGAGATCGGAGACATGATCTGATCCGCTGACGCTCTTCATCAACATGTCGTCCACATAGACTTCCATGTTCCACTCAATCTGCTCCTTGAAGATCTTGTTAACAAGGCATTAGTAGGTGGAGACAGCGTTTTTAAGCCCGAAGGGCATGACCTAGTAGCAATGCAGGCCCTGGTCGGTGACGAAGGAGGACTTCGGGATGTCGGGATGGAACATTCTTATCTGATTGTATCCAGAGAACACATCCATGAAGCTTAAGAGTTCATGGCCTGAGGATGCATCAATCAGGGCGTCGATGCTCGAGAGCAGGGAATGGATCTTTATGGCAGGCTTTGTTTACATCTGTGAAGTCGATGCAGATCCTCCAGCTCCCGTTGGCCTTCTTGACCATCACGACATTGGAGAGCCACTCTAGATAGTTGACATCTTGTATGAACCGAGCCCTAAGGAGTTTCTCAACCTCCTCCTTGATAGCTTGCTGGTGCTCGGAGGAAAATTTGTGTATCTTCTGCTGAACAGGTCTGGCCCCCGAGGTGACACTAAGGTGATGCATGAGGAGCTCCTCGGAGATTCCCAGCATGTCAGTTACAGTCCAGGCGAAGAGGTCTCGATTTTCCCTTAGGCACTGGATAATGTCGGAGTGAACGGGAGGGGGAAGGACTTTGCTAATCAGAAATTTGCGGGTTGGATCTCCTTCTGAAAAGACCACCTCTTCCAGCTCATCGACCAGACTCGATATAGGCGGGCTACTCCCTTAGGGGAGTTCAAGGCTTCGAGGTAGAGGACAGGTACTCCTACCGAGGTCATGTAGCACTTGCGGGCTGCCTCCTGGCTTCCTCTGACTTCTCCCAAGCCCGCTGTGGTGGGGAATTTCATCTCCATGTGGTAAGCCAAGGGTATGGCCTGCAGAGCAGCTAGGCCTGGTCGGCCTAGGATGACGTTGTAGGCGGCTTTCACATCTACCACAATGAAGTCCATCGGTTCGGTTCGGGTGGTGGGAGTTTTGCCAGCGGTTACGTCAAGAGTTATGACACCCTCGATCGTCACTGGCACTCCTATAAACCCGTGCAGAGTGTAGCCGACAGGCTGATGCCGATCCCTGGATAGCTTGAGCCCCTGGAAGGCTTCCAGAAAGAGAATGTTGACCGAACTGCCATTGTCTACCAAGCACCTGGTGCACGTCAAAGTTGGCCATGTGGAGGTTTATTACCAACGTGTTGCAATGGGGGGTTCGGACACCCTCTAGATCTCTATCTAAAAATGTGATCGGGACCCCCCCCCCGACCCCTTGGGGAAGGACGGTTCTGCACGGAATTTACTTCCCGGGCGAAGGCTTTTCGGGAGGAGTTGGAGTCTCCCCCCATTGGGCCTCTGTGGATGTGATGCAGGATGGCTTCTGGTTCGGAGTCTAGGGTCTTCGCGTGTCGCTTGGGTCGCTTATTAGCCCCCCTGGGATGCAGAGGAGAATCGGCCCTGTCCTTCTTCATGAACCTAGAGAGTTGCCCTCTCTGAATGAGGGCCTCGATCACGTCTTTCAGGGCCCAACAGTCATCCGTGTCGTGGTCGTGGTCCCTGTGGAAGCGGCACCACTTGTCCCGGTTCCTCTTCTTGCCCGGGGTGTTCATCTTCGGAGGGGGCGGAAGAAGACCCTTTTTCCCAACCTCCATCAAGATGGCCGAGAAACTCGCGTTGAGTGGAGTGAACTTCTCAAAGCAGGGAGGAAGGCGATGCTGGCCTCCGTTGTCCTTCTGGAGCTTCTTAGCTCCTTCTTCTTCAGCGCCCTTCCATTTGTTTCCGCAGGACGATCCTTCAAAAGCAGGGCGGGAAAGGGCTTCTTCCGCTCGGATGTATTTTTCACTCCTAAGCAGGAGTTCTGAGAAATCCCGACGGGGCTTCTTGGCGAGGGATGCTCAGAGGCTGTCGTTAGCGACATTGGATTGGAAGGCAACGGACTGGTCCAGGGAGGCGATGGATCTGGCCTCCGCGGTGAAATGCTTGACATAGTCTCTCAGCCGATGGCCCTTCCTTTGGCGAAGTAATAGCAGGGAGGTGCTTGTTTTTTTCGGCTCCGTGGCTACTCATGAAGTGAGTCAGGAAGAGGCATTCGAGTTGATCGAAGGATAAGATGGAGGCCGGAGCTAGACGGGAGTACCATTCCCTTGCGGGCCCCTTCAGAGTGGCCGGGAAGGTCTTGCAGAGGAGGGCATCTGATGCCTGATGTATCATCATGAGAGTTTTAAAACTCTCAATGTGGTCAACGGGGTCAGAATTCCCGTTGTATGATTCAAAATGAGGAGACTTGAAGTTATCTGGGACCAGTGCCTTTATTATAGTCCGAGAGAATGGGGGTCTGCTCGGGCAGAAATTCCTCGCCCGCTGCTCTTCCTCCTTGTCCAGTCAGCCAAGACCCCTCTCCATCTCGTGGAGATGGCGGTAGACCAAATATTCCCTTCGGTCATACCTTGCTGAGGCCCGAGATTCGTCCTCGAGCGGAAGGAGACTAGGAGTGCGGTGACAATAGCTCGGTGCAGGTTGAGGACTGGGCGTACGATGCCTATGGTCCCGGGAGGGTTGAGGACTGGGCGCCCGCTGACCGTGGTCGGGGGAAACATTGAGGGCCCTCAGGACCTGCCTCCTGGAATTGCTAGAACTCGCCCTCATTCAGCAGTAAACTTTTAGTTTTTAATATTTTTTAATAAAGGTTAGCCACTTAGTTTAATTTTTCAATAAAAGTTCATCATTTATCTTTTCAAAGATCTTGTACAATTCTCTTGATGCAAACAATGAGTTAAATGTCAAGATTATTCCTAAATATGACACCAAAAACTCATTATAAGCTTCTTATAAGACGAGTTCGGAGTCCATAACCACGGCTCAAAGTTGCTCTTGCAATTTGCAACGAAGCAAGTTCAGAGCTCAACTCGCCATTCGACCTGCTCTTTCAACCCTTCAAAACCATTAACGAAGAGTTTGAAGTTCATATCCATGGCTCACGGTTTCTCAAGAAACCTGCGACTAAGCACGTTCAGATCTTAACTCGCCATTCGATCTGCTCCAGACGTCAAAGCCGCATACAATGAAATATTTGATCATCCGGGCCGTGCAGCGTTTCATGCAGTTGCTTCCACCGACCATATAAAAATGAAGTTCCCAACACTAGCAGGCGTAGGCCAAGTTATAGGGACTCAACAGGCAGCACGAGCATGCTACACCGCCAGAAAGGGGGGTTCGATTCTCCCCATTGACGCCATAGACTACCGATTAGAAAGCAATCACAATAACTCCATGCCCGTAAAAAGGTTGAAGCTACTGCCCTAGGAAATCTTGCCAAGTCATCTCTCACCTGGTCCAAATTCAACCTCATCAGAATACTGTAATAAACTCGAATCCCCCATCCAAAACCACTCCGTTCATTCAACAGAAAGAAATAGTCATGCCTAAACACATTGGTGAATCTGAAGATCTCCCATTCTCTCCGTAAAACAAAGGGAGGCTCACTCCAAAATAGGAAAGTCCATGCAAGGCTAAAAAGTTGTTTGCCTAGCGGTTCATCAAATTGAAGACCCGGGGTGCAAGGGGATATCATCAGGGACTTGGAATAAGGAACACCTCTTGAAGTGAAGTACAACGAGGGTGCCTAAATGCCCTGTCTCAATAGTAAACTTTTAAGTTTTCTACTACTTTTTTGTAATAAAGGCCAACCTTTAGAGCAACTGTTTAGTTTTCAATACCAATCACCGCATGGAATAAAGGCCAGCCACTTAGTTTATTTTTTCAATAAAAATTCATCATCCATCTTTTCAAAGATCTTCTACAATTCTCTGGATTCAAACAATGAGTTAAATGTTAAGCTTATTCCTAAAGATGGCACTAAAAAACTCATTAGAAGCTCCTTATAAGACGAGTTCATAGTCCATACGCCTGGCTCTGAGTTGCTCTAACAATTTGCAATGAAGCAAGTTCAAAGCTCAAATTGCCATTCAGTCTACTCCTGCAACCTGTCAAAACCTTCAACCACAAGTTCAGAATCCATACACATAACTCAGAGTTGCTTTAACAACTTGTAAACAAGAAAATTCAGAGCTCAACTCACCATTCGACTTGTTCCTGAAACTAATTAAAACCCCTTAAAGACAAATTAGAGATCCATAATCAGGATCAAATTGCCATGTGGCAGCAACTGAGCCATCCAAAAGATCCAACGGTGGAAGCACTCATCACCCAAATCAATAGTAACACTTGTCCAACACCAAAATGCTCGATAGGAAAAATAGGAGAACAACACATCGCTTGGCCGGTGAAAGAGTTGTTCAATGAAACGAACAACGAAACACTCAGTCGAAGAAACAAGTGAAAAACACAATGCTTGTTTGGCAAAAGAGCTATTCGACGAAATGAACGATGGGATGCATGATCAGTGAAGCAAGAAAACGATGCTTGATTAGCGAAAGAGCAATTCGATAAGGTAGACTACTCAATAAACACTTGGTGGGCGAAAACTCAATAAATCTCCAAACCAAATTCAATGTCACCTGAGAAGATCACCAACTTGTTAGAATCGACCAAAACCCTAGGTTGGCTACAACCAATGAGGAGTCCGACCCAATGTCACGCCCCGCTTCTCAAAAATACGGAATACGAGTACATGACATTGGCCCAGCGAATGACTAACGTCATCCATAAGCTGTTTAACCGATCAACTCAACAATATAATCAATATAGAACAACTGCGCAGGCAATAATAATAATCTCATGAACAATAATACTTGGAATGAATTAAAATGAGATAACCAAATACAATAATCCAACGTCTGGAAACAATAAAATTCGGGACATAATCCCAATACAATAATAAATCCAATCTCAAATAAATAATAAGTCTCAGTACATTAAGTTCAATAAAATGATAAGCAATTAGAAAGCATTAAATCTTCAGAAAGTTTGTTCTCCAATTGCAGCAAGCAATTCTCCATCAATACCTATGAACACTTCATCAAAAAAGAGGAAAATAATTGTCCTTAGAGCAAGTCATGGACAGCAAGTAGAGAACAATGGAATAACGGTATAACAATGAATCAATGGATCAATAGGAATCAATAACATGGGACAATAACAATAATCAATATCATGATAATCGATGAAATGGCTATAAACGATGATTCAATATTCAATAATGATATTCAATGATCAATATTAGTATCACTTAGACAATAATTGATATCAATAGGAACAATGACGAACAATATGCAATGTCGATGTTGTATCAATTTTTAAGTCTATTATTCATTTTAATCCTAACTAATGCATGTCCTACTACTTCCCATACTACAGGTTCGATGCATACAATCAATGTCGTTTAGACCTAAGTGGAAGATTCTATAGATCATCTACACGGTACGATAATATTATTTGCAGCATTGGTGCACACTAGTTGGCTCAATAACAATAAAACAATACACGATCAATTGGGATACTGTATCAGAAATCCAATAATAAACCGATAACAATAACAATTACCAACACACAATATTTTGGAAAACATGGCTCACACTTCAGTGTACAGTCACTATATTATCAACTACTCCAGTCAATCCCTTAAACCCCGGCTTATTAATTATTTTATTAATGCAACAATACAATATGCAATTATGAGACATAAGATGAACGATAATAACAATAGGAAAACAATAGATGGTAAACAATGACAATAACTTATTAGGATCATGCAATATATCATGCACACTTCGATTCATGCAATACTACGATATAGGAATAATTAAATTAAGAAAAACTGAAAAGTAAAATTCTGGACAGCAAGAGTGGTCTGTATAAAAATGCAGTTTCCTACAGTTTCATAACTCAAAAACTGAATCCATCAGAAGTTCTAGAAACTAGACTTCCAAATAAATGCAATGCATATTTAAAGTTCAAATTCCGACAACAGTTGCTAGGTCAATCACACCTTTCTTTACAGATTTCAGGTTCAGGTAGAATCTCGATATCATGTTATTTTATTTTTAGATACAGTAAAAACTCGATATAAAATTCATTAAAAATATTTCTAGACTCCTAAATCATGATTACTAACAATCTGGAAATTATCAGAGCAAAATTTTATCATTTGATCAGTCTTTTTACTGTTTAAACATGAAACATATAAGAATATGAAAATCTGAAAGTAACAACACAGCTATAGTAAAATGTGCATAACTTTTGCTACACAACTCAGAATTCAGAAATTCAAGATGTTATGAAAACTAGAAAGGTAAGGCTGCAACTCTTATTCAGAAAATTATTTATTTTAAGATCAATTACTAGGTCAAAAATAGCGGTCAACTTACAGCCAGCAAGCAATATACAGGTTTTGGGTAGTTTTCATGAAATAAGTTAATTAAACATGATGGGTATAAATTCTACTAGTCCAAAAACTTCTCAATTGGCATGAAGGGTATAAAAACATGGTAAATAAAATTAAGAACACATACGTACATCAATTTATCATCAATCAACCATCAATCGATTAAACAACTTACAACCTAGCAATTCTCTCTACGATAATTTATTTGTGTGACAACTATATGAACAACTATATTATCAACTCTATATGCACACATGAAAGATTCAATCTTTGGAGTTAAAAGTGGCACGATGTCAAGAATATTGGAGTTAGCTCATGTAAACCCTCAATAGACCCAAGGAAAGAGATGAACAATGTATAATGCAATAAACAAAATGATCTACTTGCAAGAGTTTCGACAAAACTTGAATTTGATGCAATTAACAATTCATAAGGAAGTGACTTGCCTTATAAATAGTGAAAATGAATACCAAGAAAAATGGGATAAGGATCCCGAAGCAACAAACCCAGGAACTAACACAAAATAACAAGTGCAATATACGTGCTTCAAAGAGAACACACCCACAACAGTACAAAGAGACAGCTATGGCAGCAATGGCCAGGGGGGCTGGATAGCAGTGAGGCATTGCAGCTGGCGGCGCCACGGCAGGGTCGACGACGAGGGCATCGACGGCGGCGAAGCACAGGGCGGCACTGTGCTTGGTCTGATCATCAATGGAAGGGGAAAATAGGGGATCTCGGGTGTGTGGGTTCTGCTGTGTGCCATCGACGGGAGAGGGTAGAGGGGTTGGCATTGGTGACTGGGAGGTCGACAGGGTTGAGGTGGCACCGAGGGATGGCCGGAGAAGGGGGTGGAGAAGATGAATAGTGATGGGTTTGGGTGTTTGGGCGGGAACTCAGTTGGGGAGAGAGAAACAGAAGGAGAGAGGAAGAAGAGAAAGAATAAGTGACTGTAGGGTTTCAATTGTGTGCAATTTTTAGGATTTGCAATAGAGTTGTATTTATAGGGTACAATTAGGGTGTTGGGTTAATGGTTTAGGATCCAATAATAGCAGTTTTGGGTCAAGAACAATCGAAATTGGATTTTAGGGTTCAATAAGAGATGAGTTTGAAAATAATAAGTTTCACAATCCAATAAAATAAGATCCACAAGATATATAGCCCAACAAAAAGAGAAAATAGTTCATGAATGAAAATTTAAATTCAATTAGATAAATAAATAATACAAATGAATAGAATATCAATTGGGCTTGATAATAAATTAGAATTCGTCAAGAAAATTAGATCGAGTGCGAAAATAAAATAATTCGATAAATGAACTTTAAATAGATAATTAAGAACTAATAATTAATAATCATTATCATAATAATTATAAAATTATATAATAAAATAGTATTAGTATTTTAAAATTTTATTAAAATAATTCAATAATAATAATATATTTGTTTTAGGCTCAAAATAAATAGCCGATCAATCAGAAATAGAAATTAAGATCAAAATACTCCGTTATTCGAAATGGATATAATTTTTGATTAGAAAATACTTTAATAAAAATTTGAAATAAGTTTAGCACAAAATAAATTTTAAATAATCAAGATATAGAAATACACAGAAAATACTTATTAGCGGGAATAAGGGTTACACCCAAACTCTAAGCCAACGAAGCTCCAAAGTCCGTCACAAATCGAACTCAACAAAGCTCCAAGATTGGCGAAAACTCAAAACTTGGCCAAGAACCAAGATTGACTAATTCTCCAAAGATTGGCCAAACTTGAACTTCAACGATGCCTCACACTTGGCCAAAACCCGATGTAACGCCCCGGATCCCACTACCGGAAATCTGTGACACAACCAAAATCTTTTCCTTCAAATGCATCTCAACACAGTAATAACACGGAAATTTTAAAACTTTTTATTGCCAAAATAAAATCATTACATCATCAATTACAACCATTATCTTGTTCTTGAACAAGGAATACAAATTACATTAAAGTATTACAAATACTACTCAAACATTTTGCCTGCCCTTCAGAACGGTAGTCAACTGATCTTTCACTGGAACTCCACTGAGTGGCCAATCTGCTTCCCTGGGTTGCGCCTTGTAGCTCGAATAGTAGATAGGTACATTACTACTCAACTTGGATGCCCTGCTTGTCCTGAGTCCTCCTGCACTCACGACCCGGTATCCAACACCTAATTGAGTGGGCACGTCAGTACATATACTGACGCAATGCTGATAAGAAAACAACGATCTCTAACTAGCAATCACAACCAGCCTTTAATGAAAATAGAAACGTGCATCATAATTTCATAGTTTTAGTGTATACCATGACCTTAAGTCTAATGCACAATACATAATGTACAGAAAACAGATGCACTTAGTCTAATGTCAGCAAGACTTTGGACACGCATGCATCCCATACTACATACGCTCCAAATCAAGCCATCTTCTCCAATTTCAAGGTTTCAAACCCTCGTTATGCATTGCATTCTACTATTGTACACTTTCTGTTCCCGTCATAACATGGCTGGTGAGGCATACAGTTTGGGTCCAGTCCCGTTACTGCGAATAAGTAGTAGTGATCATCTCACCAAAAGTCGTGACGAACTACAAGGTACACCACATACCAAGTTGGCACCGAGACTTATGGGGGACCTTACCCATGGTCTGTACGTCACCAACATAGAACAGGAAACATCCCATTCTTACCACTGGTATCTTGGGAATTAACAGAGTGAGCTACGCAAACTCAGTATGTATCCCTACGAAAGGAAGATATAACCCTGGTTGTCACCGCCTAGTGGTGGCCCTTAGAACAACTCGGATTATATGGTATCACCCCTAATACCAACTCGATCCTCAAGCAGAAAGGAAAAATACTTAATTATTAGTGTTACCGAAAAATGCTGTAAATTCAAAATATGCACAGTGTTTTTAAAATAACGATTGATCCTGACTGGTCTGTCAAAATAGTAACTAATTACGGCGAATTGACATTCATCAATTGCGAACACCTCTGTAGGTCCTTGACCAATGTCCCTGACTTGTGACTCTCAGCGAGCAGTACACAGTGCCAAAAGGGAGGGTATCTCATACCCGACAAATGAGGTAAAATACCCACAATTCAAAAATATCCAATCGTTGATAGACCTTGTAACACCCTATACTTAAGAGTGTATATATATATATATATGATGAAAAGAATTATTGGTTGTTGGCCTATAAGGAATTCTATAGGGCCTGGAATATTTGGATTAATGAGGAGCCTATAGATTGGACTCTGGGGCTTATGTCATATGTGAATTAAATAAAATAATGAATAGAGAAAAGGTGGTTGCATGTGTGTGTGGTGACTTGGGCGTGGGTTAAATCCTATATCGGAAGGAAAAGAGAGAGAAAGTGAGGTTATATAGAAATTGCCAAGTGATAAGGGTACCTAATGGTTAGCCACCCTTTTGATGGCCGCCTGTGGTGGGCAGTTGTTAGGATTTTATTTGTTCGCATATTGCGCGCACGTGTAGCCACGTGCGCAGCTGATCGGGGCTCGGGGCATTACATACCTAGGGCATCAACACATTCCAGACGAGGTAGATAATAAATCAGATCATTCACTGACTACAAGTAGGTCAAACATCCAGTCATATCAAACCTGGCCTACCAATCCGAAACACCGGCGACTCGATCTCCCATCTTTCACCACCACCTCAAACACGAATCACATCCAGTATCCCGGCCCACGATTGATTGCCTGTTGGGTAAGAATTTGTCAGCACACGAGGGATGACTATCCAGTTCTCGAGGCAGAAGAATTCAATTTTAGCCTAAGAGTTGTTAGTCATAGGGTAATACCTTACCCTAGACGATCCCCCAGAAAACTCAAATCAAGCAAACCATCACACACATTTAGACAAACTCAAATTCTGATAGAATCAAGTATTTCAACATATAAATGCTACTAACATACAAGTCCAAGACTTAGGTGTAGAGCAAAATCACAACTACTACTAACATGAATCTACCCAGTTATTTAAACATCCATAACTTCTAATCCACACACTGGAATTCCATGAATGAACACTCTTTAAAAAGCTAAGAAGGGTCTACTACAATTCTCTAGTTATCCAGTTCCTCATATTCTAATCACACAAGCTAGAAAAACACCGTTTCTCAGATGAAACATCCTAACTCACAGTTGTTGCCTCTTGCCAATGCCATAACAACTTGCTCACTTATCAGAATCTCATGATCCAGTGTTTGATGGAAAGCTATGTGTGTCTACTATAACTTTCTAGTTGATCACATCATTAAATTCATCCATTAAAGCACTCTAAAACCCCTATTTTCATTAGGTACACACAGAAAAATTAACTCACTTAACAAAACAAGGTCTTCTACTAGGTCTGGTTCTGTCTACAACTTAGAAAAATCGTATCCTTCAAACCACAAACTAAAATTGCATTATTCAAGATGTTCTGGAAAGCTAAGTGTAACGCCCCTGCCCATAGCTTAGACAACTTATACAATTTATAAGACAAATTAGATACTATATAGTACAACTGCCCACCACAGACTACCTCTCAAAAGGTGGTTAACCGGATTGGTGACTCTTGATCATAGGCTATTATATTTATATATTATTTTATTTACATTGAAATCTGATATGGGACATTTCCCAAACATGATCTCTGCTATTCCTCTCTCCTCGCGAGAGAACAGCAGCCCAAAGCCCAGGTGGGGCCCCCCCCATCCACGTGACACACCCTATGTCACCCCGCTATTGACGAAGTCAACAGCTTCTCAACCAACATCACATTCATCTGTTGTGTTTCAATGTAGTGCCCCCCCCCCCCTGACTTTTTTTATAACATTTCAACATTATTACAACTCTTTACTTTATACAAAGTTACAAACAGCCAACATTTTCCATATATATATATATATATATTATATATATTTTATACTCTTTGAAAATTACAGGGTGTTACACTAAGACTCTCTACTATAAGTCTTTAGTTGATCAGTTCTTCATATTCTAAACCCACAATTTTACAAAAGCTCATATGTACAGACCTACTAAATCTGAACTGAATCTGAACATAGTCTATTCCAAATTCAATATCAATTCAACCATAAGTCCAATACTTATAAAATTTGGGATTCAGTAATAGACATATACAAGTCTAACATATCCAAAAATTACATCAAGATTAAAAATATGCAGAGAGTTATAGTCTTTTGAATATAGTAGAAAAATTTCTTCTGTTCTCAGCAGTATGTAAAACCTCTGGTTACAAACTAATTTTGAAAACCCATCAAATGTTCTTAATGATTTCTAAAATTTTTGATACATGATGTAGATACATATTAGATGCTACAATAAAAATATCACTGCAAGATTATATACCATAAATTAGTTATGATTTATTAAAATTCATCTTTGAAACAAAACAGAGCCAGTTCTTGGCTCTGGACCAGTTGACAAAACATAATTTTTAAATATATCAAATAAATTCAGAAAAATATGAAATTTGGAATGAATGTTGTTAACACATTCAAGTACCTCTAGTAAAAATTTCAGCTCAAGATATTGCCTATTCCAAGTTATGATTTTTGGAAAACACACAAATTTTAACATACACAGCAGTATTTTCTGCTGCTCTCTGTTCCGAAAAGAATAATTTTGTTGAGCTACTAAATGAACCCAGAAAAATATGAAAAAAATTTGCGGATGCTCTAAACTCATCCTAGATCATGCCGTAAAAATTTTATGTCTAGATTCTGAGCCATTTGCAAATTATAAATTTCTAAGTCTACATTACATACACATGAGTTCTAACATGGGTTCATGGAATACAAATTGCACTATCATACAAACTTAAGTTACTTAACTTATGAAATTCTCATGCATGATATTCATGCATCTCTTATCTACTCCTACATACCCAATTCACACAAAAAAATACTAATTTTAGAATTAGAGAACACCCACCTTCCTAGTGTTGAGAAATGAGAACAAGCTTCAATCTTCGAGTTCCTCTTCTCCTTGATTGCCACCACTTCACTTCCAAGAGCTCCAAAGCAACCTACAAAATAATTGAACACTCTTCTCACTTCTCACAATTCTAACTCTCTTTCTCTTTTCACTCTTATTTTTGAACCATAAAGAAAATGAAGGAAAGTGAAGAAGGAATGAAAGAAAGATGAAGTTGGGGAAGAAAAATGAATGGAAGAGAGTGGGGGGGTGTCAATTTCCGGAAATGGAGTTGGTGATTGGAGGGTGGAGATGAGGTGGATGGGGTAGGGGTGGGGTGATGGAGGGTGGGGATGAAGCCAACATTAAAAGGGCTAGAAGCTTCTAACATTTTCTCATGTTTTCATGAAAAATCAAACATGCTAACTTCCAACCCTTGGATCTCATCAAGATTCAAACTATGATCATCATGATGGGTAGGGTTTCCTAACCCTAGGTTAGGCCAAGGAACCCTAACCCTAGGTTAAACAAACTCTAACCCAAGGAAAAACAATGTATGATTAATTACAATTCAAATTAATATTTTAATATCCATAGCACAATATATTCTAATATTAATAGAATATATAAGGACATACTCACATTCAAAATAGTCATAGGTCGTATATCATATATGATCCAATACAATCCAATCAAATATATATATAGATATCTATCTATATACTTAAAAATAAGATAATTTGAATTTAAAAATATATGTTTATAAAAATTATTATTTTCCTGAAGATTGTCTTGTTAAAACAATCGGGGCAAAACCACAATTTAATTGAGAAGATATCCAGAGTACATCTCATCGGGTTCAGAATAACTAATATATCTGAAATTTCTCAATTAAAATCAATTATTATTAGAAAAATACATAATCGCGTGCAATTCTCAACTATGTACGGATTGCGATGTATGCTATTTTGCGGGGTGTTACACCCGAACTCTAGAAGGGCTTCGGAATTGACGAGAACTCAAGTCAAAAATACCCCAAAGTTGGCCAAACCCAATTCAACAGAATTCCGAACCTCACCAAAAACCCAACCTGATGAAGCTCGAGGAGGTGGTCGGTGAGACACACCTTGGTCGCCAAACTCTTGGTCAACAAAAAGATGGTCGACAAAAAGATGGTCCAAGCTCTTGGTTGCCAAACTCTTGGTCAACAAAGAGATGGTCGCCAAACCCTAGCTCATCGAAACCAAGAGCAAAACCTTAGGGTGGCAAAATGATCCAAGATGACGAGCTCCTTTATCAGCAAAGTCTCCCGCACAGCTACAAACCTAGATCGACAACAACCCAAGACAAGGAGCTCCTTGGGCGGTGAAGTCACTCATAAGGCTACAAACCCGAGGCTTAATCGACAATACTCCGAAGTAGTCGATGAAGCCCCTAGGTTGACGAAACCACGAGCTGGGCGAAGCTCCAAGATGGCGTAGTGACGAAGTCGACTCCAAAAAGATGGTCAGCAAGCTCTGAGGTCGACAAGAACAGAATTAGGTCGCCTAAACAGTCGGATGACCTAGGGGGCTTGTGGCACCTTCACAGCCTTCCATTCACTTCATGATGCGTACAAGCGCCTTTGCGGCCGCCGTCCATCCACTCCAGGATGCGCAAAAGTGGGGTCGACCCGATACCTACATTAAAAACCCGAATCTACTCCACTGGTCACCCAAATCAGTCGGGCAACCAACCGCTGCCTCCGCACTGTTGTCGACCGTCTAATCGCCCAGATCCGTGGGCCCCCCCTTGATAGAGGATCACGCCACATTGCCACTTCTCCACTATGCTATCCTGCTTTGCTTCTCAGCCATCCAATCCCATCAACAAGCGAGCTCCACCCTGATCGATGCACTAGATCCTACCACGTCGCCTCCTCATCGCAGTTGCTCTATCACAGCCATCTGCAGGCGAGCTTGGATCTGATCAAAGCGTTAGATCGCTCCAAAAAGCACGCCTAAGCTCGAAAAATAAATAAAAAATCCCCAAAAATGATTTGAAATTTGAAACTTTAATTAAAAATTAAAATAATAATTATTAAATTTGGAATATTAATTAAAAATTCTGAAAAATAATTAAAAATTGGGATAATTAATTAAAATTTCGAAAAAGCTATTATTAACTCGGGAAAATTGTTAACATCTAAAAACATTCTAGGAAACTTCTCAAAAATTTGTAAAAGATCAAAAGAATATCCACTACCTCTAGAAGCTCCGAACAAGTTTCAGGCATCTTGAATTGTCCCTGAAAATCGAGATAGGTACCCCAAAACTCCGAAACAATGCAAACTACTTCCTGAAAGCCGAGAAAATCAACATCTATTAGTGGGGGCATATGATAATGGTAAAAATCACAACAAACTAGGGTCATACAATTCCAACACAGATCCTAAAGCTTCTATAGGCATATTAACATTAATGGGACCTCCCTAATAAGTCTAGGCCTTCTCCACACTCACTAACAAGACATGGACCACTTCCAAGTCCATCAACAGCGACTGGTCCCACTAGAAGAGACACCCAACCCATCAAGGCTGTAAGGTCAAATCTCTTATCCCCAGCAAGAGAACAACCGATTCTATCTCTTAAGAAGAGGAGGAGGAAGGGGGGGGGGGGGGGGGGGTAGGGAGATGTACACAACATTTCCGATTTATATCAATCTTCTAACCGATTCTCAGGCCTATAAAAACCCTACCCCCTCCCTTAGTCAGAAGGTGATCAATCTTTTCTACTATCAAATATTCTTCCTCTTTCTCGGGTTCTAACTTGAGCGTCATAGAATCTATCGTCAAGGCCAACCCCGATGTTTCAGCATTTTTTGCAGGTCCATCGGCTACGTCGGTAACCATCAGATCGTGATCACGGTTCTCTTTCAACGATCCAGATTGAATCTCATGAGCTCCAACCATTTTTCATGGCGACGATTAAAAGTCAAATCTTTAGTAGTTTTCTTTAAAATATAAACTTATATACTATCCGTTTTCTCCCACTCCAAAATAAGAAGTGAAAATAGTTATTAAAGCAACACTTACTTGGAATATAGTTCCTAACTTCTTCAATGCTTTAGCTCAAAATTTGAGAAGATATTTGGTGGCAAGTGGATCTCTGAGAACCAGAACCAGAAAAAAAAGTCACTAGATATACAGATTCATAAAAATATATGATTTCTCTATAAAATTAGATTTTTTTTTGGACATTAGATTCAATTACCATGATGTTTTTGTTGCTGCTTATTTCGGTGTGGGAGGAAACAGATAGTGAGTTAATAAATGAAGGACACAACTAAAAGTCAAACCTGTGACCTGGCCGTTATAAACTGTTAGGGCTCTTGAAAATGGATCTGGACAGTTAATTAACCTCCTGTGATCTGAATTGGACTGTGGATGATGCGGCCGACGGAGCCTGAAAAAACGTCTGAAACACCGGGGTGTGGCCCCGGCGACAGACCCTCCGACGCTCAAGTCAGAACCAGAAAGAGAGAGAGAAAGTAAAAACTGGTGAATTGTTGATTACCTGGAGACTAAGGAAGGGAAGGAGTATTTATAGGCCTGAGAGACATTCTAGAAGCCGAATCGTGACCGTCGGATCTTTCATGTCTCCCCCCAGGAAGAGATAAGATATCCCTGTGAGAGGATAAGAGATGAGACTCCTAGCCATCATGTGCTGGGTGTCTCTCTCAGTGGGTCCTAGTCTGTCACTTTTTATGGGCTTGAGAGAAGCCCATGTCTTGGAGTGGGCCTAGGACTGTAAAATAGGCATGTGATGGCTAGTCTGCATGTAGATACTTTGAGATGCGTATAGGGATCGTACGGCTCTGATCTGCTGTGATTTTACCATCATCAGTTTTAAAGCAAGTTATATTACTATATTTTGAGAAAATCCAGTATCTACTAACAAGTTAACGCAATTTGAAACTCAGTCCTTAAGTGTTCTATATAAATTTATTAGAAAGGACACTACAAGTGCATGCTCTTAATTTCTCATGGATAAAAACCCTCTATGTACTTTAAAGGAAGTGATATGTATAGTTCAGTAAGAAAATGTATTTCTTATCCAAGGAGAAAAACTACAAAAAAATACTTTGGGATTGTTGGATATTCTTATTAACAAAAGAATATGCACATGAATTTTTTTTATGAGATGACATGTACAGAATAGTTAACTTTCATGGTGCATTTTTGGAGACAATGTAGACACCATAAAGCTCCACCAAAGTCTTAGTCTAGGTGTAACACTCCGTAATTTCTAAAGATATAATATATAATACATATTAATAATAAAAAAGTAAAGAGAGAGAAGGGGATAGGGGCCCACGGTTGAGAACAGCAAAGATTGCTGTTGTTGTGGTTTCGGTGACGTCATTGATGACGTCACCCATGGGGGCCCGCCCATTTGTGAAGACAAAAAGCAGAGGCTTGTTGTCTTCCTTGATGACGTGGCACTGTGTGTCACGGTATTCAAGAGGAGAGAGGTAAGTTATATAGTCTCATATTGGGAATTGCACAAGAATATATAATAATAAATAATATAGCCTATGATCAAAAGTCATCAATCCGGTTAACCACCTTTTGAAAGGCAGCCTGTGGTGGGCAGTTGTACTATACTATAAATAATTTGTCTGATAAATTGTATAAAATTGTCTGAATTGGGGCAAGGGTGTTACACTAGGAATTAAATATAGCCACCCTAAGCCTTTATATCGCTCACACTTTCTCCACTTGTCCACACACTTGTAGTTTTTTAACGGCTAGTTGGCCTTTCATCTCTATATACATTAGTTGTTCATCAGTGAACTAGAAAAATTAAGAACAGCTCCTTAAACTCTCATCTAGCTTCTGTCTCTATTATTCTCTCTATTTTACATACAAAGTTGAATATTTGAAAGAGTTAAATTGGGTTCTCTTATCTTCCACTTTTTTTTGCCAAGAGATGACTATGGTTTGATTGGGTGGGTGTACCACTACGGAGTGTCTTTCCACTAAAGCCTTGCATGTTGGGCGGTAATAGTTTCTTAGGGCAATGGATACATGCCTCACCTCCGACAAGCCGAAATCGTAAACCCTGATCTCATTTTTTTTATTTCACTGAGTTTTGATAATCACTGAAATTGTTTTTTTTTTTTTTTTTGAGGAAATCACTGAAATTGTTATTATTTATAAATTAGATCTAACAATCTAAGGAATTAGTCTACTTTGCTTGATCCGTGTACATAGTAGTTAGTCACTCATCATTTCTTGCTTCCAAATTTGATAATAACTGAACACTAACACTTTAACATCTTTAGTTTGTTTTTAATTTAACAGAGTAGTAGCCTTTGTCGGTGTAGTTTTTCCTTTTAGTTTGGGAATGAATCAGTAGTCCTTTTTTGCAAGAATTGTTCCTTTTATATACTGTCTGTTTGATCTATACACATATCTTTGCATGTTCATTATTATCTAGCTGTTCACAGTGAGACTAGTATTTAAGTATTTTTGAAGTTATTAGATATCTCAGGAATTGAATATTGAATCTGTGGTATATGTACATGGCTTAGTATTATAATGCGCTCTCATACTTGAACTGAACTTAAAATTATTACCTGGTTGCTCTCTTGTCGAATACTAATGATGATGGTAAAAGACGCAGCAAATCAGGGCCGTTCCAGCACAGATTTCGAAACTTCTACAGGCAGACTAATCATAACGGGCCTCTTTAATAGGTCCGGGTCTTCTCCAAGACATGGGATTCTTTCAAGCCCATAAAAAGTGACAGACTAGGCCCACTAGGAGAGACACCCAGCCTATAAAGGCTTGGAGTCAAATCTCTTATCCCCTAACAAGAGAACTTATCTCTTAAAGGGGGAGAGACATAAAAGTGAAAAGAAATTCAAGTCGATCCAACGGATCTAGATTGATCTCTGGATATGTTTCTCAAGCCTATAAATACCCCCCCCTCCCCCTCTACAGTCAGAAGGTAATCAACAATTCGCCAGTTTCTCTTTCATACTCTATTTCTCTTTCTTATTCTGACTTGAGCGTCGGAGAGTCTGTCACTGGGGCCACCCCCTGGTGTTTCAGGCTTTTTGCATGTCCATCGACAGCATCAGCAACTGTCGGATTTAGATCATGGTCTTCAATCAACGATCTAGATTCAATCTCAGGAGCTTTAACCGTATTTCATGGCCAAGGTCAAAGGTCTGACTTTTAGTAGTTTCCATCAATTATTAACTCACTATCTGTTTGCTCTCACACCAAAATAAGTAGCAACAGATTGGCGTCGTCGGTAGAAAACTAAACAAGTCAGACCTGCCGCCATGCCACCAAGAGTAAGAGGCAGAGGGGCGGCCTCAAGCCATCGCACCAACCCTCTTCGTCAACCATCTCCTCCAATGGAAGATCTAATTCCTCCTCAACAGTCACCCCGGCAGCCTAATTGTAACATCCTGAATTTTCCTATAATTAAAATTTTCATTTAAATTCATGTGTCTTGCATGTGCAAATTAATGTGTGTTTTTGGCTTTAAAAATATTTTAATGTCATGAACAAATATTTTCTTCTTTTTTAAAAAGCCTCTTATTAAATCCTAGGCCTAATGACTTAATTCTAGCCCACCCAAAATTAATTAATTAATTAATTAAAAGCCCATGGTTTTTGCCCACCTGATTAACCCACTTGTTAATCGTATTAGTAATTAAGACAACTTGTAGAGTAGACTTTTCATGTAACAAATTAGTTAATTAATAAATGTACAAACTTAACTAGTGTGTATATAGAGACACATGCATTGCACATGCACGTGAAAGTTCTTGAAGAGACTAGGCCGGCCACACTTGGAGGGGATGGAGAGAGTGGAAGAGTGGAGAGTTGGTTACTTGATGATAGGGTAGTTCTTCAAACTCCCAAATGCATCTGAACCCTTCATCCAAACTCATATCAACCCTTCATTTGGGCTTGAGTTGTGTATAAATAGCCCCATTAGTCTTTCATTTCTCTTTACACTTAGAAATTTCAAAAGAGAAAAGATAGAATTTGTGTAAGAGAAAAGATAGAGTTGTGTGAGAAAAAGATTGAGTGTTGTGTGTGTGTGCCCTTGCAGGTGGACGACTAGCATCAAGGAGGAGAGGCTCGGGTGACACCATCAAGGAGGAGAAGGCTCGGGTTTTGGCACAAGCTAGGAGGAGAAAGGAGACGATCGTGCTTTCAAGGAGTTTCTTTAGGAGTTTTCTTTGTTCTTCAAAGAAGGTGGGTGATTTCTCTACTTCTAATGTAGTACCATGCTAGGAAATTAATTCTATGAATATGCTAGAAAAACTAGTAAAATGGACCATGAAATTGCTGTAAAAGATTAGTAGGAGAAAAGAGAAAATTTGATTGTAATTAGTAAATTAAAGTTCATCATGGTGTTCTATTAATGAAATTCATGCTAGAATATCTATATGTAAATGAACCATGCTAGTGTGATGATCTTGTTGAATGAATGACTTAGTTGTAAATGAATGGATATTGCTATGTTTAGTTGTAGATTGAGATGAATAGATAATGTCATGTTTAATTACTAAATGAATAAATTGTTATGGATGTGATAAAAGAATAATGGCTAGACACTTGTAGAATTGATAAAGATGACAAGAACCTATATTTAGTGGATTTTATATTGGTATTTTGAGAATGAACAATAGTACATTTTAAAGTCGATAAGATATTCTTTGAATATAAGTTGTAAAGAAAACTTATTTAATGTTAAAATTTAAGAGTTTAATTACTGTTATACTGTTTTATTTTAAGGAAAATATTCTGGACAAGTTTAACTTAAAAGATACCAATGTATTAAGAAATTGAATTTTGTAAAAGAGACTTATAAATAGACAGTAAGTATACAACTATTTCGACTTCTAACTATAACAGAAATTGAGTTTGGGCATACTGGCTTTCGGTGTGGGTTATAAGCGTTGTGTACAATACTAGGGGCTTTGGGTTCGAGTCTTGAAGAAGCTATGTTTTTCTTAAAATTCGATTTTTCTCAAATACAGTACAATCAGCATATAAAGATATTAACCCTATTCATATCGGTTAGTCACTCAAGACCTATTGGTCTTCGGGTGCGCTTTGGGTATGTTACTGTAGCTGGGCCGGGGTTCTGTTTGGTTCTGGTTTCGATTCCGCCAACCCACATTTTACTTTTTTGATTTTTTTTTTGGAGTTTTAAGTGTTTAAAGTGCAAATAAAAATTGGAAAAAAATTCTATTATTCTTCATATATTATCTAGACTTTATGAAAATTAATTCTACAACATCTTACGTATTTTGTGAAGATTAGAAGTGGTTTATATATTAAAATGGATTAATGAACTTGATAAATTTTCTTTTTAAATGGGTTTTTAGTATAATTAATGAAAGAGAAAAAATGTGAACGCAAGAAATTATGTGGAAATTAAATTATGAGATGTAGTAAGTTAATTATGAAGTTGATGTATAATGTGTGCAAGTGCGCATGGACAATGAAATAAAAAGAACATGATGAAATGTGAAAATTTGTGAGTATGAACATTCAAATTTTGGTGAACATGAAAAAGAAGTTAAGAACTAGAGTGTAGCAAAGTCCTTATACCGGCATGAATGAATTCTTGAAAAAATGAATGTTGCAGAAAAAGACCAAGATTTGGGTCGTTGTTATCAATTGGTGGTTAAGTCCGGTGTAGAGGTGATGCTAACTCTAGGGTATTAATTTTTACTCATGATTCAATTATCTAAGAATTAGACACATAGTGAAGATGTGATGAAAGTAAAAGAAAAACACAAGTATAAGGGACTCGGATCTACGGTGTGAGAGTGTTCACAGGCTATCTACCTGATTCGTCATGTCATGACGTGAATACCTCTCCGGAATTATCGGGATCATGGCGACGTTTGTGGGGTGCTTGGTGACTACGTAGTGCCATTATCCCATGACGAAGGCAAATTATCCATAGGCTGTCTATATGATGTGTCATATCATGACGTGGGATTCTCCTTCAGGCTGTCTAGACATGAGCTCATAATTCATAAAACATCTAGGATACGTACCGTTGCTACAGTAGTAGTTTAACTCATAACGAGGGATCCAACCCTACAAGATGAAGAACGGTTAAGGGCTTGCCCTCGGATTTATGTAAAATGGGATGCATAAGTTCGAACAAGTGCGCATTAGTGTCATGAAATAATAAATAACTGCATTAAGACTAAGTGCACTGTCACACACGACATCAATAAGATAGTCCCCTTTAGGTTTGTTTGTGAACAAGTGTGTGCTTTCCAAGTAAGACAAATTAATGTATTATATCCTAGCGTCGGTTGTATGCAACTGACGTACCCACAGTTTCTATGCAGGATAAAATGAATGAAAGGACTAAAGAGGAATGTTGCTTATAGAATTGTCTCAAGAGTTATTTTATTCATGTAATATGTTGTAATTTGCTTTCGCTGTGTTGATGTAAACAATAGTATACAAAAGTTTTAAATGCCTTGTAAAATTGTACGAAGTGAAGTGTAAAGATCCTGTGGAACTTCGATTTCAGACTTATTTGGAATTTGAGGTGTTACACTAATCAAGCTCCTCCCAACGGAGAGGCACCAGGGGGCTCCCTACAAAACCTGTCATGAATAACATCCTCAGCACGATCGTATCTCAGTCCATAATGCTGATTCAAGCGAGGCCCCAGGGGGTCTAGAGATCTCCGCCAGATCATCAGTGCCAAGCAACAAGGAACAGATTTGCGAATCCAATTGGACGAGAGGCACGCCCGATTTGAGGCTTCCCGCTCGGGACATCAAGCAAACCAGGGAGCCAACTTTCTTAGACAGAGATCAAGGCAATCATCCTCTCACAAGGGGCGCACCACAATAAGGAGCCCGACTCATGATAGTCGAAAGCTTCTTGTGCAGAACAAAGGGAAAAATGCCCCAGTCACTAGAACCAAATTGGATAAGTTCAAGCTTGACATCCTCCAAGTTATCCAAGGAAGTCAAGATCTGGGCCAGCCCCCCAACGAAGGATCCTCCGACTTAACTGGGTACCAGGGAAGGATGACCAAGTCCTTCGCCATATCCAAGAAGTAGAAGATCGTCTAGAACAGATGAAGAATGAAAGAAACCACTCCAGTAGGGCCTACCGCCCTAGTCGACCTTTTTTCAGCAAAGCCATCCTCGATGCACTCATCCCAAGGGACTTCAAAGCTCCTCAATTTGAATCCTACAATGGAGAATCAGACCTGACCGATCATATCGAGATCTTCAAAACACTCTTGATGGTCTACAATGCCACCGATGCACTCATGTGTCGAACATTCCCCGCCACACTGAAAGGATTAGCAAGGGAATGGTATTCGCGCCTGAATCCAGAATCAATATTCTCTTTCGATCAGCTCGATGAGCTTTTCATTGCGCACTTCGTTTCTAGCCGCAAGGCTGAAAAAACAAGTGCCTTCCTCTTAGAACTGAAACAAAGAGATGGAGAACTGCTGAGAGACTTTGTCAAATAATTTTCAACTGAAGCAAGGTCGATTTCCTCCTTGAACACTTCAGTGGCGGCTGCAACTTTCTGCCACAACGTCACTAACAAAAACTTGAAAGTCTCCCTCGCAAAAAAGCCACCCAAAAGTTTCACTAAGCTTCTGGAAAGGGGTGACAAGTATAAGGGTCGAGGAAGCTCTCTATTCTCAAGGCAAGAATGATTCATCTTCTGGGAACAAACGGAAGAATACAAGCTAGTAAGAACCCAGGAAGTTTCAGAAAAATGGCGCAGGTCAACGCCATCCACCTCCAACACCATGCTTTGAAAAGTTCACTCCTCTCAACGCAAGCGTACGAGCCATCCTCATGGAAGTTGAGAAGGACAGAATAATCCGCCCTCCCCCCAAGATGTCAACGTCTAGCAGGAGAAGAGACAAAAATAAATGGTCCGCATTTTACAGAGATCATGTACACACTACTGACAACTGTCGAGACCTTAAAGAAGAACTGGAAGCCCTAATTCGCAGGGGCTATCTCCAACTTCGTTTAAAAAGACAACGACCCCGAAAACCCTCCGCCTCAAGGGGCTAATAAGCGTTGAGAGGCCATACGAATCGCAAGACTTTGAACACGTGATCATCCTCCACTCCATTCATGGAGGCCCAATGGGGGAGATTCCAACTCCTCCCGCAAAGCTTTCGTCAGGGAAGTCAACTCCATAGATAACATTCTGCCTGCCAAAAGCACCGGGGTCCCGATGTCTTTCTCCGACAAAGACTTAAAAGGCATCCGAACACCTTATTGTGACGCATTGGTCATAAACCTTTGTCCTGGTGGACAATGGAAGCTCATTAAAAATCCTCTTCATGGCCACATTCGAGGCTCTCAAGCTCTCCCGAGACCAACTCAAGTCAGCCGGTTAAACACTCCACGGATTCTCCGGTGTCCCCGTTCAAGTAGAAGGAGTCGTCACATTGGATGTGATAGCAGGAAAGGCCTCCGCTATTCGAACGGTAGCACAGGACTTTATGGTAGTCGATGTCAAAGCCGCATACAATAATATATTTGGCCTTCCCGGCCTAGCGGCATTCTATGCAGTTGCTTCCACCTTCTACATGAAAATAAAGTTCCCAACAACAGCTAGTGTAAGCCAAGCTGTAGGTAGCCAACATGCAGCACGAGCATGCTACACTACTACAATGGGGGGCTCGATTCTCCCCCTCGAACGCCATAAAGCAGTCACAATAATTCCAATACTGTAAACAAGCTTGAAGCCACTACCATAAATAATTCTACCAAGAACTTCCAAACCTGCTACATTATCTCTCACCAGGTTCAAACCAGTTCTCATCATGACACAGTAATAAACCTGAATCTCTCGCCTGAAACCACTCCACTCATCCAACGGAGACAAATAGTCACGCCTAAACACATTGGTGCATCAGAATATTTCTCTTTCTCTATGCAAAACAATGGGGGGCTCCCTCCAAAACAGGCAAGTCTAGGCAAGGTCTACTAAGTTGTTCGCCTAACAGCTCATCAACTTGAAAACCACGGGGGCAAGGAGATATCAGCAGAACTTGGAAGGTATGACACCTTGTGAAGGTGAACGAGGGCGTCTGAAACGTCCTCTCCTAATAGTAGTAGCAAATTGTCTCAATTTGTAATAACGACCTAGCCACTAGAGCAGACGCTTAGTTTTATTTTCCAACAAATTTTCTCAATTTGTGATAACGGTCAGCCACTAGAGCAGCCTCTTAGTTTTATTTTTCAATAAAATATAGTATGAACATTTGCAAAGTTATTATACAAACCAACGGAAGCATACATTGAGTTGATTGTCAAACTTATATATAAAAACGACACCAAAAACTCGAAAAAGCTTCCTGCAAGACGAGTTCGAAGTCCATACCCATGGTTCGAAGTTACACTAGCAATTTGCAATGAAGTAAGTTCATAGTGCGCTTCGCCATTCGATCTGCTCCTGCAACCTGTTAATATTAAAGAAAACGAGATAAACACCCAACTTACACCTAGAGCAGTACTAAAAACTCGTTACAAGCTTTCCATAAGACGGATTCGGAGTCCATACCCATGGTTCGAAGATACTCTAGCAATTTCCAATGAAGCAAGTTCAGAGTGCGCTTCGCCATTTGATCTGCTCCTGCACTCCGTTAGCACCTCCACGACTGATTCGGAGTCCATACCCATGGCTCGGAGTTACTTTAGCAACCTGCAATTAAGCAAGTTCAGAATTCAACTCGCCATTCGATCTGCTCCTGCAACCTGTTAATACTTAAACTAACAAGTTCAGGAATCCCCATGGCTCGGAGTTACTTTAGCATTCTGCAATTAAGCACAGTTCAGATTTCAACTCGTCATTCGATCTATTCCTGAAACTAGTTAAAATTCCTTGAAGACAGATTAGGAGGACCAAAATCGTGGATCGCAGTTACTCCACTATCACCTGTAAAAAGCAACACTTAGAGTTCAACTCTCCACTTGATATGACTCTCATAATTTGTTGGAGGACCCATACAGTAAGTTTGGAAAACAACTCTTCCTCAGAGTTGCTCCTAACACTAGCTGAGTTCAAGGCGGAGAAGTTCTAAACTCCGTCACACATCGTCGATGGTTCGTTAGCTATACGCAATAGACTTGAGACTATGTTATTTAGCTACAAAAACCCAGTCGATGGCGCATCAACCTTGACAGCAAGGATCAACCATATGCAAAGAATTCTTCAAATCACAGAACTATCGCAAACCCATATGTTCAGATCCAGTACCACTACAAATATCTTCAAATACAAAATGGCAAGTCCAGATTCTAACTCACCCCAAGAGCAACTCATACGACTAGCCAACCTCCAAGACGATGAATCACAGGACAAGACACTAGCACGCAGAAGACTCCTTATTCACAAACTACAAGTCTCATTACAACATCAGAATTACAATGAGTTTACGTTTCATATCTAGGAATCGCTACCAAAAGTCATGTGAACACCGTACAACAAACTATCATGCAAGTTGTTCTTTCAGCTACACACTGGAGTGATGTTCTACCTAAGAGAAACAAACCTCTTCACTAGCCTCCTACCAGCTAACAGCTCCATGAGGCCGCCTCAACTCTTGATGAGGAAGTTCAAGGCAAGTCTTCCTTAGGCTGGGAAAGCTCCAGGTTTATCCGATCATCTTCACCTGAACAAGCTCTAACTCCATCTCGCTTAAAGCACTGTGCAAACGAAAGAACTCCAACTCTCTCAAGCACCGTGTACCACAAAGGAGAGCAAGCTTAATGCCCCGAGGACCTCGTTCGATGTACACAACTATTTGTGACAAAGAGAATAATGGAACCACTTCAATGCTGAACAAACACAAGTGAATTCCCTTCCATATTAAGAAGATTCAGAACACCCACAACTCATTCGCTCTAAAAATGAGTTCGGCGCTACGCATGCCACTTGAGTTCCTCCGGCTGACAACTCGTCAACATCGAGCAACGAGTTCTACGCCTTGCGCTTTGCTCAAGCTCTATCAATAACTCGTTGACCCCAAACAACGAGTTCAACACCTTGGTCTTTGCTTGAGCTCCATCAACAACTTGTTGGCTCCAAACAACAAGTCCAACACCTTGGTCTTCGCTCAAGCTCTATCAACAACTCGTCGGCCCCAAACAATGAGTTCAACGCTCTGCTCACCGCTTGAGCTCCACCAACAACTCGTTGACTCCAAACAATGAGTTCAACGCCTTGGTCTTCACTCAAGCTCCGCCAAATAACTTGTTCTCTACAAACAACGAGTTCAATGCTCTGCTCACTGCTTGAGCTCTATCAACAACTCGTTGGCTCCAAACAATGAGTTCAACGCCTTGGTCTTCGCTCAAGATCCGCCAAATAACTTGTTGGCTCCAAACAACGAGTTCAATGCTCTGCTCACTGCTTGAACTCCATCAACAACTTGTTGGCTCCAAACAACGAGTTCAACACCTTGCTTTTCGCTTAGGCTTCATCAATAACTCGTTGGCCCCGAACAACGAGTTCAATGCCTTGGTCTTTGCTCAAGCTCCACCAAATAGCTCGTTTGTTCCAAACAACGAGTTCAACGCTCTGCTCACCGCTTGAGCTCCATCAATAACTCGTTAGCTCTAAACAATGATTTCAATTTCTTGCTCTTCGCTCAAGCTTCGTTAACAACGAGTTCAATGTTCTGTTCTCCGCACGAGCTCCATCAACAGCTCATTGGCTCCAAACAACGAGTTCAATGTTCTTCTCACCACTTGAGCTCCGTCAATAACTTGTTTGCTCCAAGAAATGAGTTCAACGCCTTGTTATTCGCTCGAGCTCCATCAACAACTTGTTGGCCCCAAACAACGAGTTCAATGCTCTGCTCTCTGCATAAGCTCCATTAATAACTTGTTGGCTCCAAATAACGAGTTCAATGCTCTACCCACTGCTTGAGCTCCATCCAACAACTCGTCAATCCTAAATAATGAGTTCAACACCTTCCTTTTTGTCCAGGCTTCGTCAACAACTCGTTGATTCCAAACAACAAGTTCAACGCCATGGTCTTCGCTCAAGCTCCACCAAATAGCTCGTTGGCTCCAAACAACAAGTTCTGCGCTTTGATCACCACTTGAGCTCCACCAATAACTTATTGGCTCAAAATAATGAGTCCAACGCCTTGGTCTTTGCTCAAGCTCCACCAAATAGCTCGTCGGCTCCAAACAACAAGTTCAACGCTTCACTCACTGCTTGAGCTCTGTCAACAACTTGTTGATTTCAAACAATGAGTCCAACACCTTGGTCTTCGCTCAAGCTCCACTAAATAGCTCATTGTCTCCAAACAACGAGTTCAATGCTTCGCTCATCGCTTGAGCTCTGTCAACAACTAGTTGGTCCCAAATAACAAGTTCAGCGCCTTGGTCTTCACTCAAGCTCCACCAAATAGCTCGTTGGCTCCAAACAACGAATTCTACTCTCTGATCATCGCTTGAGCTCCATCAATAACTTATTGGCTCCAAATAATGAATCTAATGCCTTGGTCTTCGCTCAAGCTCCACCAAATAGCTTGTTGGCTTTAAATAATGAGTTCAATGCTTCGTTCACCACTTGAGCTCTATCAACAACTTGTTGGCTCCAAACAACGCGTTCAAGGCCTTGCTCTTCGCTCAGACTTCATCAACAACTCGTTGGCTTCAAACAAAGAGTTCAAAAATTTTTGCGTGAGCTCTATCAACAACTCGTTGACTCCAAACAGAGTACATTGCCCCGCTCCTTTCTCGAGTCCTTCTGACGACCCCTCATCTTCGTGCAATAGGCTTGGCAGCCAATGCCGACCTAAAATTGTCTCTACAAAATTTGCTTAGCGCAAACAGCAAAGTTCAACAAGTTTAAACTCCATCTTCGAGTTTTTCTCTACACAACTTGTTGGGTGCAAACAGTAAGTTCATTGACCAAAACGGCAAACTCTACCTCAACTCGATCAAGGAGTAACCTCTCTAAACTTGCCGGGATCAAACGGCAGTTTCTACACGAACTCCACTACGAGTTGCCTCTACAAACTCGACAGGGTCAAATAACAGTTTCTAAATCAACTCGATCAAGGCATAACCTCTATAAACTTGCTAGGACCAAATAGCAAGTTCAAGCTCAACTTTATCTCAGAGCTCTCTCTAAACTCGTCGAGACCAAACGGCAGTCTTTACATCAACTCTATCTCAAAGTTGTCTCCAACTCACCGAGATCAAACGGCAGTTTCTACACCAACTCCACTATGAGTTGCCTCTACAAACTTGCCGGGGTCAAACGGTAGTTTCTAAGTCAACTCGATCAAGGAGTAAGCTCTATAAACATGCTGGGACCAAACAGCAAGTTCAAGCTCAACTTTATCTCAGAGCTCTCTCTA
The DNA here is from genome assembly GCA_017893485.1 of Hemerocallis citrina. Taxonomy (NCBI): domain Eukaryota; kingdom Viridiplantae; phylum Streptophyta; class Magnoliopsida; order Asparagales; family Asphodelaceae; genus Hemerocallis; species Hemerocallis citrina. The sequence goes on from CM030360.1 coordinate 20,319,672, forward strand.
AACTCACCAGGGATCAAACGGCAGTTTCTACACCAACTCCACTACGAATTGCCTCTACAAACTCGCTGGGATCAAATGGTAGTTTCTAAATCAACTCGATCAATGAGTAACCTCTATAAACTTGTTGGGAACCAAACAGTAAGTTCAAGCTTAACTTTATCTCGCCGGGATCAAACGACAGTCTCTACATCAACTCTATCTCAGAGTTGTCTCTAACTCGTCGGGATCAAACGACAGTTTCTATACCAACTCCACTACGAGTTTCCTCTACAAACTTGTCGGGGTCGAACAGCAGTTTCTAAGTCAACTCGATCAATGAGTAACCTCTATAAACTTGCTGGGACCAAATAGCAAGTTCAAGCTCAACTTTATTTCAGAGCTCTCTCTAAACTCGCTGGAATCAAACAGCAGTCTCTGCATCAACTCTATCTCAGAGTTGTCTCTAACTCGCCGGGATCAAACGGTAGTTTCTACACCAACTCCACTACGAGTTTCCTCTACAAACTCGCCGGGATCAAACGGCAGTTTCTAAATAAACTCTGTCTACATTTGCCTTTCCAAACTTGCCGGGCACAAACGGCAAGCTAAAACGTCCAACTCCGTCATAGAGTTCTCTCCAAACTTGTTGGGATCAGACAGCAAGTTCTACGTCAACTCAGTTAAAGAGTAGTTTCTCTAAACTTGCCGGGCAGAAACGGCACGCTCAAACATCCAACTCCGTCACAGAGTTCCCTACAAACTTGCTGGAATCAAACAACAAGCTCTACGGCAACTAAGTCAAAGAGTAGTCTCTTTGAACTTGCCGAGCACAAACGGCAAGCTCGAACGTTCAACTCCATCACAGAGTTCTCTCCAAACTTCCTGGGATCAAACAGCAAGCTCTACTTCAACTCAGTCAAAGAGTTGTCTCTCTAAACTTGTCGAGTTCAAACGGAAAGCTCGAACATTCAAATCTGTCCCAAGAATTGCCTCAACAAACTAGCTGGGATCAAACAGCAAGTCTGTAGTAGCACTTCTAGGTCAGCTATATATCTAAGATCCAATGATCAAAGCACTCTGCTCCTAGATTGACAGAATGCTTGTCTAATCAAGAAACACTCGATCGACAAAATAAGCGAACAACACCACGCTTGGTTGACAAAAGAGAGGTTCACCGAAGTGAGCGACGAGATGCTTGATTGACATGTACAAGAAGCAATAATTCATCAAAAAGATCCAGTGGTATATGGACCGAGGGATATGAAGTAAAAACTTGGTACACACATATAAATAATTACATATATACACATATGTATACAATTATATGCAAATCCAAGTCCAACAAAATCTCCAAAAAAATCCCCAACAAATACTTGTGGGTTCAAAAGAAGAGAAGAAATGGGTTCGAGTCGGATTGGGACCCACAAACCCGCGATGAGCCAAGAGATTAGGATAACGGGTTGCGGGTACGGATCCAAACTTGACACCCGCAAAGCCCTCCTCCGTCTCTCCGTCTTCTCCCTCTTCCAAAAAATTTTCTCCCGCCAAAAATCCGAACTCGACTAAGCACTTCGGCTCCAAGCTCCCGCTCGGCCAAGACCTCTGCCCAAACTCCTGGTCGACGAGGAGCCTCATAGCTGAGCCAAATCTAACAATGAATGGGTCTCACAGCTCGATTAAATGAAGCAGACCCATAGCTCGGTGGAGCTCGAACCCGCATAGTTCGCACATGCTCCTCTATAGCTCGGCCATAGCGAGCTAGCGCCATAGCTCAGCCAAAAGTGGAGCTTCAAAGCTCGGCGGGGAGATCTTCGAGTCCATAGCTCAGCCAAACCGCTACCTCCATAGCTCGACCGAAACTCGAACGTCGTAGCTCCACGAAGCTTTAACTTCCTATAGCTCAGAGGAGGCTCCATAGCTCGCCGAAGCTTATAACTCACCAACGATCTCAACCCTCGCTCGACCAAAGTAGAGCTCGACAGAGTTGAATCACTCGAGAATAGAGCACTCGACCAAACTTGACAGAGCTTCTCCACAGCTCGGCAGCTTATAGCTCGGCCAAAGAGAGCTATTTCTATAGCTAGCCAAAAATAAGGCTTCATGGCTCGGCGAAGGGAGTGAGACTATGATGGGGATAGCTCGACATTGTGGTAGCTCTACGAGAACGAGAGCTCATAGCTTTGCGAAGACATAGGCTCTCCATAGCTCAGTAAAGTCCTCGAAGTCGAAAGAAATGGCCATAGCTCGGCCAAATGGTCTGCCGAACTAGGGGGTCTTCAAGCCGAATTCTGACCCTTGGATTACTCTAAGGATCGAGCAGGAGTGTGATGGACAACTCAGATGCGCCCACGTCACCTATCGTCTTCTCCGCTGCTCCGCTCACTTCTCCACCGCATGATTTCACTCAACGGGCGAGCCGCATGTTAATGTACATTCCTAATGATGCCACGCAGCCCCTCATCACAGCGATCAAATCTCTACCATCTGATCCCCCTCAGTGCTCGAGCCAGGAGGCGATTGACGCACCAGATTGGTCTACGTCAGCCCCTAATTACAAACGGTCGAATCATAGTCGTTCGATCCAATCAGCGCACAAGCCAGCCTTGATCAATGCCTCTGATCGCTTTAAAAAGTGTGCGCAGCTCTAATTATTCATAAAAAATCCCTTAAATTCATTTTTTAATTCGACAATTAATTAAAAATCCAAAAATAATTATTTAAATTCAAAAAGTTAATTTAAATTTCTGAAAAATAATTTAAAATTGGATTTATTAATTATAAAATTAGAAAGAGTGATTTTAAAATTGGGTAAAAATTTCAGAAAATTCCAAAAAAATTCGAAAAAATTCGAAAAAAATATGGAAAAATCCAGGAAGATATTCACTCCCTTTAGAAGCCGCATATCAGTTCCAGACATCTCCGAACACCCTGACGGCTAAGATTGTACTCCAGATTTCAAAAGTAAGACGTACTACTTCCCGAAAGCCAAGAAAATTCCCTTCTGGGAGTGGGGGGCTTATGATGATAGTAAAAATCGCAACAAATCAAGGTCATACAATTCCAGCACAGATCTCAAAGCTTCTACATGCAGATTAATCATAATGGGCCTCTTTAACAGGTCTGGGCCAGGTCTGGGCCTTCTGCAAGACATGGGCTTCTTTTAAGCCCTTAAAAAGTGACAGACTAGGCCCACTAGGAGAGACACCCAGCCCATGAAGCCTAAGAGTCAAATCTCTAATCCCCTAACAACAGAACTTATCTCTTGAGGGGGAGAGACATAAAAGAGATAAGAAATTCAAGTCGATCCAACGGATCTAGATTGATCTCTTGATATGTTTCTCAGGACTATAAATACCCCTCACCCTCTACTATCATAAGGTAATCAACAATTCACCAGTTTCTCTCTCATACTCTCTTTCTCTTTCTGGTTTTGACTTGAGCGTCGGAGGGTCTATCGCCGGGGCCACCCCCCGATGTTTCAAGCTTTTTGTAGGTCCATCGGCCATATCAGCAACCGTCAGATTCAGATCACGATCTTCAATCAACGATCCAGATTCAATCTCAGGAGCTCTAACTGTATTTCATGGCCAAGGTCAAAGGTCAGACTTTTAGTAGTTTCCATCAACTATTAACTCACTATCTGTTTGCTCTCACACCAAAATAAGCAGCAACAACTAACATTATATTATTATATTATGAGTGCTTATAACATTAACAAATTTTAATTAACCCTACAGAAGTTTGGTAGTTTGGCAATGAACCATCCTTAACTTTTTCTTTTGGCAATTAGTTCTATTGAAGTCAGTTTTTTGGCATTTTTACATACTCTGCACTTGAAAACCACATAAACGGCAATCAAAAATTATGAAACTTTGCAAGTATGTCGGATTCACCAAACACACGCTAACCCAACTGGTAAAAGTTAGTTTTGATTCACGATTTGCCAGATATGACCATGTTTCACTTTATATTGTTTTTGTTTGTATCTCGCAAACCGTGGGTCAAAACTCACTTCTACAAGTTGGGTTACCTTGTGTTTGGTGAATCCAACCTACATGCAAAGTTTTATAATTTTTTGTTGTCATTTGTGCATTTTTTAAATGTGCGGAGTACGCCTCAAAAAAAGATTAATTGCCAAAAAAAATATTTCAGTATGGTAAACTGCCAAATCCATAAACTACAGTATGGTTAACTGAAATCTATCCGTATAACATAGACACATACTTGAACAACTTAAACATAGACTTCTTTTCTAATATTTTTTTTTATGTTGGCCTAATTGCAGCATATTTCATTTTAGAAAAGAAACTTAGCTATTGTTATTTTAATAGTTCTTCTACTTGCTTTATTTTGTAAAAGAACAATTGATCTTGCTTATTATCTAATAGGTTAAAGTTGAAAGTTGTACTGTTACCAAATATAATCAATATATATTGATTGTGGAATTCATTTATACTTCAAACTTTGTTGTGTGTGATTTCCATGGCCGGCTTCAAGAATGATTCTCGTCTGCCAAACCCGAAAAAGTTTTTGGGGCATAACTTTATGCATTGGCAAAAGTAAATGAGTTTTTGGTTGACCACCCTATGACTCATATCCGCCTTAGATGCTCCCGCTACCCCCGACCATGTGAATGAGACCCCTGAGTCTCAAAGAAAAGGCCCAACCATTACCACTTTGACTTCCAAATCTAAAGTTCCTAAAGACATAGAGTTTCATTGCTTGCACCTAAGGCTGCAATCGAGCCGAGCCGAGCCGAGCCGAATACCTTCAGGCTTAAGCTCGGCTCGTTTACGAAACGTGCTCAGTTTTGAGCTCGAGCTCGGTTCGAACCGAGCTTTGACTGTATTCGAGCTGAATAGCTCGTGAGCTTAGCCTAAAAAAAAACCCAAGCTCGAGCTCGACTCGTTTACGAAACGAGCTCAGTTTTGAGCTCGAGCTCGGTTTGAGCTGAACTTTGACCGAGCTTTGATCGAGCTCGAGCCGAATAGCTCGTGAATAGCTCAATTCGTTTGCAGCCCTACTTGCACTGTAGCCTTAGTGTGTAATGCCCCAATTTTCGTATACTGGGAAACCGTGACATAAGTCAGAATCTTTCCTTCAATTAGCTACAATTCACAGAAAAACAGGAAAATTTAAAACTTTTTATTCAACACAAATGTATTACAAGTCTGATTGTCATAAAACTGCAATACATTTCATCGGTGTTACAATAATATATTTACAATCCGAAGTGTTACAACTTTCAACAAATTACATTAGAGTACAATGAATAAAGAACAACACTTGGTATTTCATTTGGAGGCTTCCCCAACAATAAACAAATTACAACAATGAATAAATTACAATAATTGTTACAATGAAATTACAACATATATTTCAGCGGAAACTTAAAATGAAATCGACTCATTGCTTCTCTTGCCTTGATTCCTCCTGAACCTGTACCTGTAATACCCCGATTTTCATGAAAATTTTTAGTTTGTTCCCGTGCAATTTTTATAGTATAAAAATCTTATAATTATCTTCATTATGGATAATGTGTATATGTATATATATGTATATGTGTTCTCTAATTATTTTCATAAAGGCCCATTAAATAAAGCCCATGAGCTATTTCTCTTTTATTACAACTTGTAATGTTAAATATTTTATAAGATTGTTTTTGTAAAAATAATGTACAACTTTTGTGGGGGACTAGTGAGTGCACGTGCATTGCATGTACACGTGCATGAACACACCAAGTATGGGCCGGTTTGTGCAAGAGTGTGTGGGTAGTTATTTTGAGTGTGTGGGTGGTTGCTATAACTCCTACTCTCATCCTAACCCTCCATCCTATAACTATCTATTTGATCCTATCCCTCCAATCACTTCCTAAATTAGGTATAAATACCCCCTAATTTCTTCTCCTCTTAGTACAATAGAAATTTGATAAGAGAGAAAAGATTAGAGTTGAGTTGTTCTTTGGAGACCGGCCACCATTGCCATTTGGAGGATTCGTTTCTGGCAAGGAGCAAGGAGGAGGAGACGTACATCGCAACTAGGAAGCTTTAAGGGATTTCGCTTTATTTCTTCAAAAAGGTGGGTGTTTCTCATGACTTCTAGAATAGAAATCATGCTAGGATTGAGATTGATTTGTCATTATGCTTGTGAAAAATTGGATTGATAGAATGATTGTTATATTGAAATCTTCCATGTGAAAATTTAAATGAATGGTAAAGGAACTAAAGACATTTGAGAAACTGGAACTTACCTGTACAGTCGACCGATCACGTCGAACAGTCGACTGATCTGATGAAATAAAATATGTATAGTTCGAAATTCCATGAAATGATATGTTTAATGTGTATTATTATCTTGATTTTAATCTAGCATGCTAATTCGGAGTTAATATTCATCTCTGTAGACAGACAATGAGTAAAGGAAAAATGTATGGTTAGAAATCATAATTGTGTGAAAGAGAACACTAGTTATGAGAATTCCACATTAAATTATAAACTATGTTTATGATGATGGTAACCGGATAAAATTGCATGTTTATATCGATATTGAACATACTGTAGTTTAATAAAAGTGCTGTGTGCTAATCGAAAGACAGAAGGAAGAAATATTTCCTTAATTCGAAATTTAACTTTATTCAGTCGACTGAATAAATGTAGTAGTCGACCGTTCTGAACAATAAAAGTTTTCGAATCAAAACCCTACGGAAACAGCCGACTGGTTTGAGTAACAGTCGACTGCCCCGTGATTGATATTTTAGAGTTGTAAACACTGCGAAACAGCCGACTGGTCATGTGCAGCAGTCGACTATTCCGAAACTTTTCTTGAATAATTTTCTTGCTGAATAAGTCAACTGAGTATGTTCTGAGTCGACTATCCAGATCCTTTTTCGACATCTCAGAATTCTAGATTTGCTTTCTGATAAATATTATGTATCTATTGTTGATGAATAAAGATTGGTTGTGACATTTTAGATCTGTCTTTGCATGAGATGAAGTAAATCATTCTATTGAACTTGTGAAAAGTTGTATGATTGTGAAAGCTATGAACATGAAAAGGAAAATCTACTGTAATTATGAAAAATAAACTTATGAGTTTGAAAGACTCGATTCTTGGAAATTGTGAATTGAAATTGAAAACTAGAGGGTAGCTAAGTCTCACACCGGCAATTGAAAAGAAATGAATTGAAATGAATTGTTGAAATGAACGACCAAGGTTTGGGTCATGTTGAATGAATGATTAAGTCCGGTATAGTGCAGAGGCTAACTCTAGAGATTTGATTTTGTTCATGATTCTATTAAACTAAGGACTAGATACATAGTGGAGATGTGATGAAAGTAAGAGAAAAACACGAGTATGAGGGTCATCGGATTGGCAGTGTGAGAGTGATCCACAGGCTGCCTGCTTGATGCGTCAAGACATGGAGTGGGCACTACTTCAGAATTATCGTCCCGGTGGCGATGCTTGTGGGTTGTTTGAGTGGCTACGGGTGGTGCCATTGTTCCATGGCAGAGGCTGAATTATCCATAGTCTGCCTGCTCGATGCGTCGTGTCAGTGCGTGGGATTCCTCTCCAGGCTGCCTGGACATGGGCTCGTAGATCATAGAACATCTAAGATACTTACCGTAGTTACCGTAGTAGATTAAGTCATGGTGAGGGATTGAACCCTATAAAATGAAGTACGATTAAGGGATTGCCCTCAGACCTATGTAGTATGGGATGCATAGAATCCGAACAAGTGTGCATTAGTGTCATACAACATAATAACTGCATTAAGGACTAAGTGCACAATCACAACACGACATCAACAGGATAGTCCCTTTAGCTTTGTTTGTGAACAAGTTTGTGATTTGTTAAGAAATGAGAATCGTTATACTATTTCCGGCATAGAGAGGATGGTCGTGTATAATTTTCGTCGGTTAAATAAACTGACATACCCACAGTTTTGCATGCAGGCTAAATGGCTTGATAAAGATTAAAGGAGAACTGATTCTTATCGATTATTCATTGTTGTATCTTTGTATAATGTTGTAAATTGCTTCCGCTGTCATTACATGTAAACTATTGTGATATATGCTTCCGTTGAAAAATATAAAGTGTAAAGATCTCATGTAACTCTGATGTAAAAAGTTTTATTTCCTTATAAAATTATACTAAATTAAGCGTAAAGATCTTGTGGAATCTCAAATTCAGTTGTATTTGGAATTCGGGGTGTTACAGAGTGGTATCAGAGCTACGCTTCACACTTGTACAAATTTATAAGGAACGACACCCTAGAAGTGGACATTAGAGTGTGTGTTGAGTCTAGAAATTTAAATGTAAGTTACTTACATTTGTGTTGCTCTATGATTTATGCTTCTTCCTTCCTAATTCTAAGATGGCTGATCACTTCGACCCCGCTGGAGACGACAATTGGCATATCGTTGAGGAAGAGTACTACCCAGGGCAAGCAGACTCAGACGGAGAAGAATGGCCTGAGTCCCGAGAGATTACCCTACCTCCGGACTCGTCTGATGACTCTTCTTCTGACGAAGAAGAAGAACCAGTTCCGAGCGGTCTTGTTTTGTCTCTTCAGAGGCAGGTTGAGACATTGCGAGAGAGAGTCGGACTATTAGAGGCTTAGTTGGCAAAGTGTAAGGACGATTTTGCAGTTCTCAGTCATCGTGTATGGGAACTCGAGAAGAGGAAGAATATGACCGATGTGCTGAAGGAAGAAGTTGATGAACTACAGGGAGAACTTCGTGAAGCGAAGAGGAACCCTAGGAGTTAGACTGTTGTAGCTTCTACTGCTTTCATTCTGATGTCAAGAAATATTTTTTAATTTGAATGTATAAAGTTTGGAATTCAATGAAATACAAGTTGATTTAAAATTCATATCTTATACTTCGAATTTAATGGATCTTTTGTATCAGAATATGGCTAGAAGAGGAGCTAGAAACGGTGAAGGTCTGGACTTGGAAACGGAACTCGTGAGGGTCTATCAGACCCTCAACGCCGTGGCCATGAATCAGAACCAAGGAAGGGGGCATGTGAATCCAGTGCCCAAGACAATTAAACTCGTGGAATCATTCAAGCGGATGAAACCACCTGTGTTTTAAGGGAAGTCAGACCCTGATGCGGCTGACAACTGGATTCGTCAGGTAGAGACTATATTCGAAGTCTTGGAGACCCTGGAAGGCAGCAAGGTGAAGTTGGCGACTCTGTAGCTCGAGAAGGATGCGGCTGTGTGGGGGCAGTCGATGAAGCGGATAATGGGAGGTATTGTTCTTGGCTGGGAGGAATTTTTAGGAGAATTTTGCAGTCACTATTTCCCCTCCGATGTCCAGGAGAAGAAGACTATGGAGTTTCTGTCACTACAGCAAGGTGGCATGTCAGTCAGGGAGTATAAGACTAAATTCACTCAGCTCTCAAGGTATGCTCCTGAGTTAGTGATGGATGATGCGAAGAAGGCTCGTAAGTTCGAGCATGGGTTGAGGCCAAGCTTGAGGTCCAGGATGATACCTCTCGGTATTAGAAGGTTTGACAAGCTAGTCAAACGAGCGGCAGCCACGGAGGTAGACATGGAGCAGTTCCATGCTGTTCAGAATAGGAAGAACAGCTGAAACGTTGGGAAGAGGCCCGCAGTTACTGGGAATGCCAGGGGACAGCCATCAGCCCAGAGGTTCAAACTAATGGGAGCAAATGCTGTCAACATAGATGGGAGACCCGAAAATAATTGGGTGAGACCTCCTATGGTGGCTTGTTTCAATTGTGGGGAGATGGGTCATTACCGATCCCAGTGCCGGAAGTTACAGGATGTTGTCCAGAGGGGACCAACTCAGCAGGCTGGGAAGAGACCGTACCAACAAGGGCGAGTATTTGCCTTGACCGAAGCTGATGCCGATGAAGTAGATCATGTCATCACTGGTACGAGAGCGGATGTTTAGAGGTTCATGTTGTTTTCTTTTCCTGTTAATTTAGTGAACTGTTGCGTAATGAGTATGTATTATGTAACAGGAAAACTTTATTTGAATGGAATGAAAGCTGTTGTTTTGTTCGATACTGGATCCTCTCATACTTTTGTGTCTCCTAAATTTGCTAAAGTTCTGGAGTTGAACCAAAGATCTTTTCAGGCAAGATTTTAGCAGTAGCTACTCCATCAGGGGAGACTCTAACCACTGATCGGTACTATGCTGACTGCGAGATCGTGATTGGAAATAGAATTTTTGGGATCGAGCTGAATATTTTGAGAGTCGATGTTATCATTGGCATTGATTGGATGTCGGTGTACAGTGCAAGCATCGAGTGCAAGACCAAGACGGTAACAGTGAAGGCTCCAGGAGGACCTGAAGTCACTTTCCAAGGGAAGAGAAAATGTTCAGAGTTGGTTGATGCTATCAGCCAGAAGAAAGGGATTCCTACAGAGGTGCAGTTGATTCATGTGGTTCGGGACTATCTAACTGTGGTCTTGGATGATTTTTCTGGGTTACCCCCGCATCGTGATGTAAATTTCAGCATCACTGTTCAACCAGGGAGTGCACCCATTTCTAAGGCACCGTATAGGATGGCACCGGTGGAACAGGATGAGATCAAACGGCAGATTGAGGAACTGTTGGAAAAAGGCTTTATTCAACCTAGTGCGTCACCTTGGGGAGCACCAGTGCTTTTGGTAAAGAAGAAGGATGGTTCGATGAGAATGTGCATCGATTACCGAGAGCTGAATAAGGTCACTGTTCAGAATAAGTATCCTATTCCCCGAATTGATCATTTGTTCGATCATCTACAAGGAGCTGTTGTTTTCTCCAAAATAGATCTTCGATCGGGATATCATCAAGTACGAGTGAAAGCTGAAGATGTGCATAAGACTGCGTTTAGAACTCGACATAGGCATTACGAATTCTTAGTTATGCCGTTTGGAGTGACGAATGCGCCTGCAATCTTCATGGACATGATGAACAGAGTTCTAAGGCCGTTCATTGATTCTTTCGTCGTGGTGTTTATCGACGATATTCTCGTGTACTCCAAGTCGGAGGAGGAGCACACTGAGCATTTGGCAGTAGTTTTGGGGAAGCTTCAGGAGCATGAGTTGTATGCCAAGTTGTCCAAGTGTGATTTCTAGAAATCTGAAGTGCAATTCCTAGGTCACATCCTTTCTAAGGAGGGAGTGGCAACTGATCCTCAGAAGATAGAGGCAGTGAGAGATTGGGCAAGGCCTACTACAGTGAAGGAAGTTAGGAGTTTTCTTGGATTGACTGGATATTACAAGAGATTTATCCAGGGCTATGCTCAGATAGCCGTGCCGCTCACTGGTCTGACTAAGAAGAATGTGAATTTCAAGTGGACTGAATAGTGCGAGGCAAGCTTTCAGGATTTGAAAGAGAAGCTGACTACTGCACCTATTTTGGCTTTGCCTAGGGCAGGTGTTGAGTATGATGTTTATAGCGATGCTTCACATCGTGGGTTTGGTTGTGTCTTAATACCAGAAGGAAAAGTGATCGCTTATGGGTCTAGGCAACTACGACCGCATGAGAAGAATTACCCGACTCATGATCTGGAGTTGGCCGCGATTATCTTTGCCTTAAAAGCAATGGAGACATTATGTGTATGGTGAGAAATTGAACATGTATACAGACCATAAAAGCTTGAAGTACATCTATCAGTAGAAGGATCTGAACCTGAGGCAAAGGAGATGGCTGGAGGTACTTGAGGACATTCGTCCGGAGATTAAGTATCACTCTGGAAAGGCTAATATTGTTGCTGATGCACTTAGCCGCAAGAGCAGTCTTGCGAGTTTGATTACAACTCAGAAGCACCTGGCAGAGGAATTGGATCGGACTGGTATTAAAGTTGTTCTGCACGACTTGGGATCATCGTTAGCTCAGTTGAGGCTTCAACCGACACTGAACGAAAGGATTATTGCAAGTCAGGAGGTTGATGCAGAGATTCAGAAGATGTTGGAGCAGGTTGGTGCTGGCAAGTTGCCCGGATTTCAAATCAGGGACGAAGTGCTGTGGTTTGGATATAGGCTGTGTGTTCCGGATCAGGCAGACCTGAAAGAGAGTATTCTTCAGGAGGCGCATGCTACTCTTTTGTCAGTACATCCTGGAAGTACTAAGATGTACAAAGACATCAAACCGCATTTCTGGTGGTCAGGTTTGAAGCGGGATGTGGCTGAATTTGTGTCGAGGTGTGAGATTTGTCAACAAGTCAAAGCCAAGAATCAGAGACCCGGAGGTCTATTACAACCGTTACCTATTTCAGAATGGAAGTGGGATAACATCAGTATGGATTTCATTACGGGATTGCCCAAGAGTCCTAAAGGCAATGATGTGATTTGGGTCATAGTCGATCGACTAACCAAGTCCACTCACTTTTTGGCGATGAAACTCACTGCTTCGATGGACAAGTTAGCTGAGTTGTATGTTGGCGAGATTGTCAGGCTTCATGGCGTTCCGTTGACTATTGTGTCTGATCGAGATGTGCGGTTTACGTTGCATTTCTGGAGGAGTCTTCAGACAGCTTTGGGTACCAAGACAGATTTCAGCACTGCTTTTCATCCGCAAACCGATGGGCAGACCGAGAGAGTCAACCGTATTCTTGAGGATATGCTTCGGTGTTGTGTACTGGACTTTGGAGGCAGTTGGGAAAGGCATTTACCTTTGGTGGAGTTTGCCTACAACAACAGTTTTCAGACTAGTATTGGGATGGCGCCATACGAAGCTCTGTATGGCAGGAAGTGCAGGACGCTAACGATGTCACTAACCCTGAACGATGTCACTAACCCTTATGGTTAAATAGTAATAGCCATAAGTTACTACCCTAACTATGTCACTAACCCTGAACAATCCTAGGGATGACAACAGTATTAACACAACATGCTAGGTCTTAAGTTAGACTTCGCAAGATAACTCTACTAGGATGCTCAACCTAGACTTACCAGAATCCCTAAGGAACTGGTTCATGGCCTATCGATCCAAGACCTCGGTAATACGAACGTATTCGCATGCTACTACCCTGAACTTAGATTTCGTCATACTCTGGTTCGCGATCAACCAACTCGGTTAAGACCTGACGGTGCACGTGAGTGACTCGTCTATAGTCCCTTAAGAGTAAGGTAAATATACGTCTTGATGGTCGATAGCCCTAGGGCAATGATATCACTCTAGATGAGCACAACAAACTACGTATTAGCTAAGAAGCTACATACGATTAGCCAAAAACACATACGAGCTAAACAAGCTACGTATGGGACCAACAACTACATACGAGCTAGGCGAGCTGCGTATGAGACAACATCATACATACGAGTCAAATAAGCTACGTATGAGACCAACAGCTACATATGGGCCAATCAAGTCGCGTATGAGCAAACCACATACCAAAAACAACTATACAGGTAGTCAACCTAGAAGCAGCCAAACGTGCTTACTAGCGAAACTTGTTCTTCTATAATTAGAAGCAACAGAAGAATCTACTAACAGTCTAGTACAAACATACTACCAAAGAAAAGTGCGAAAAGAGACATAAAAACCTTCCGACAGCCTAGAAGTAACCAGTGCAGCGTTTGTCAGAATTCAACATAAATATACTTTTTAGAAAAGTAAGAACATCTGCCACAAATCTCTAGTGGAACATTATTTCAAATTCTGTAAGGAATCCAAAATCCGGTCCATCGAATACACGCAAACAGTTTAACCCAACTGCAGATTTTCAACAAAAAGTTAAAATTTCGCAAGCTGGTAACTTTTGCTCCATTCGTCAGAATCTAACAAAATGGATAATTTGAAAAGGTGGGAACATCTACTACAACTTCCCAGTTGAACACCTTCTCAGATTCTACAAGGAAATCCAAATTCCTTACCCATCGAACATACGCAAACAGTTACCAAACTACCGATTTTCAACAAAAAGTTCAAACATCCGTAGCTTGTAACTTTAGCTCTACTTGTCGGAATCTAACGAAACTGGACAATTTGAAAAAGGTGGGAACACCTACTAAAACTTTCCAATTGACCAATTGTTCAGATTCCGCAAGGAAATCCAAATTCCTACCCGTCGAACATACGCAAACAGTTACCAAACTACCAATTTTCAACAAAAAGACGAAACTTCCGTAGCTTGTAACTTTTGCTCTACTTGTCGAAATCTAACGAAACTGGAAAATTTGGAAAGGTGGGAACACCTACGAAAACTTCCCAGATGACCAGTTGCTCAGATTCTGCAAGGAAATCCAAATTCCTACCTGTCGAACATACGCAAACAGTTACCAAACTACTGATTTTCAACAAAAAAGTCGAAACTTCCGTAGCTTGTAACTTTTGCTCCACTTATCGGAATCTAACAAAACTGGACAATTTGAAAAGGTGGGAACATCTACTAAAACTCTCCAGTTGACCAGTTGCTCAGATTCCGCAAAGAAAATCCAAATTCCTACCCGTCGAACATACGCAAACAGTTACCAAACTACCGATTTTCAACAAAAAGTCGAAACTTCCGTAGCTTGTAACTTTTGCTCCACTTATCGGAATCTAAAAAAACTGCACAATTCGAAAAGGTGGGAACATCCACTAAAACTTTCCAGTTGACCAGTTGCTCAGATTCCGTAAGGAAATCCAAATTCCTACCCGTCAAACATACGCAAACAGTTACCAAACTACCGATTTTAAACAAAAAGTCGAAACTTCCGTAACTTGTAACTTTTGCTCCACTTATTGGTATCTAACAAAACTGGACAATTAGAAAACGTAGGAACATCTACTAAAACTTCCCATTTGACCAGTTGCTCAGATTCTGTAAGGAAATCCAAATTCCTACCCATCGAACATACACAAACGGTAACCAAAAATAGCAGACTTAACCCAGAACAGCTGAAACTTTGGGAGCCTATAACTTGTACTCCGCTTATCGGAATTTAACCCGAGAGGTCAATTGGAAAAGGGGAGAACGTCTACTACAACTCTCTTTTGTGTCTCCACCTCAGATTCAAGCACTAAGATACTCTAAAATCTCAAAGAAGCAAAACAACAAGAGTCTGGTAAAGACAACAAGTTGTTGTACTTTGCAAACAGCATAACTCCTACTCCGCTTATTGGAATTTAACCTGAGAGGTCAATTCAGAAAGAGGAGAGTCTCTACTACAACTCCCTAGTTGGTCCGAACATTAGATTCAACAGGTAAGATACTCTAAAACCTTAAAGAAGCAAAACAGCAAGAACTCAGTCATGACAGCCAGGTGTTGTACTTTGCAAACGGCATAACTCCTACTCCGCTTATCGGAATTTAACCTGAGAGGTCAATTCGGAAAGGGAAGAGTCTCACTACAACTCCCAAGTTGGTCCAAACCTTAGATTCAATAGGTAAGATACTCTTAAACTTCTAAGAAGCAAAACAGCAAGAACTTAGTCAAGACAGCCAGGTGCTGTACTTTGCAAACGGCATAACTCCTACTCCGCTTATCGGAATTTAACCTAAGAGGTCAATTCGGAAAGGGGAGAGTCTCTACTACAACTCCCTAGTTGGTCCGAATCTTAGATTCAATAGGTAAGATACTCTAAAACCTCGAAGAACAAAACAGCAAGAACCCAGTCAAGACAGCCAGTTGCTATACTTTGCAAACGGCATAACACCTACTCCGCTTATCGGAATTTAACCTGAGAGGTCAATTCGGAAAGGGAAGAGTCTCTAATACAACTCCCTAGTTGGTCAAAACCTCAAATTCTACAGATAAGACACTCTAAAACCTCAAAGAAGCAAAACAGCAAGAACCCAGTCAAGACAGCCAGTTGTTGTACTTTTTAAATGGCATAACTCCTACTCCGCTTATCGGAATTTAACCTGAGAGGCCAATTCAGAAAGGGAAGAATGTCTACTACAACTTCCTAATTGGTTCGAATCTCAGATTCATCAAGTAAGACACTCTAAAACATCAAAGAAACAAAATAGCAAGAACTCAGTCAAGACAGCCAGTTGTTGTACTTTGCAAACGGCATAACTCCTACTCCGCTTATCAAAATTTAACCCGAGAGACCAATTCGGAAAGGGGAGGGTATCTACTACAACTCCCTAGTTGGTCCAAACCTCATATTCAACCAGTAAGACACTCAAAAGTATCAAGTAACCAAAACAGCAACGTTCAACCAAACAGCTAGTTGTTGTTTTTGTAACGGTCATAACTTTTGCGTCCCTTATCAGAATTTAGCCCGAGAGGTCAATTCGGAAAGGGGACGATGTCTACTACAACTTTCTAGTTGGCCCGAACCTCAAATTCCGCAAGGATACCCAAGTTCTAGCCCCTCAAAGCTACTGTGACACTAACCCCAAAACAGTGAGCATTGTTTTGGCTCAAATCTTGCTGTTTTGGGAAAATGACTCGTTTCACCCATCAAAATGACTCCAAAAAATCTATAAAAATTACAGCATGCTACTAACACCTAGGAGAACCTCCCACATAAATTTTGGGTCAAGATTCCTCCGTTTACATAGGTTATTAAATTGAACCCTACAATGCCAAAAGTTGAATCTTTATGCCTAATTTTTGTTCTACTACTTGAATCTTTATATCCCCTTTGTTCTAGTCCATACACAAACATAAGAACATGATGCTACAACTTCATACAACCATAAAAACCTAATGATACCTTAAAAATCCATGAGAATGAGAAACCCCCACCTTATACTTGGTTGGAAGGACTTGCTCTTTTCCTCCTCCTTGCTCCTTGTTCTTGATCTCAAGAACTCCACCATAAAAAATGAACCCATGAAAACCCTCTTTTCTTTAGATTGATCCCTCTTTCTTTTCTATCTTTCTCAATCTTTTTCTAAAAACAAAAGCCAAGTAGAAGTGAAGTAGAAGAAGGGATTGATTGAGATGAGATTGGGATTGAGAAGGGGATGAAAACACAAGGGTTTCTAACCCTAGAAGGTAAATGGTCCGGCCAAAATGGAAAGGGGGAGAGAAGGGGGTGTTTTGTAAGTGAAGTGAAGGTGTTTTATGGTGTAAAATAAGTCCAAGTGTCATATACACTTGTGGCTCAAAACAAATGATGATTTATTTGCAAATAACCTTACAATCAAGCCCTAATCCATTCTAACCCTCCATCTCATCATGTTGGATCAAAAAGTAAAATAAAATATGTCAAATCACATACTACACGATTTGTACAATCGTCTGAAATCGACACGATTCAAATCCGTGCATTCATCTGATTATACAGATAATTTTTGTTCGTGAAAATGAACAAACCAGAACAAAAATAATTTTATTCCGAGAAATAAAAATAAAATAATTTTGTTACTGGCTCGGGAGATTCCAGTATCAATTTGATACAAAACAGTCATATACAGACTAGTATTTGCATATATACAATGTTTGTTAATAAAACCGGGTGATATCTACCAAAAACATTTCATTTCTAAAAATAATTATTTTTTTAACATCTGACCGGTATTTTCAGACATTTTTCTCAAAAATGCGTTTTTCAAGATTTTGTACAAGTGCACAAAACTGATACAATGCGTATATATACTTACTAGTATATATATCTAAATAACCTTTTATTTGAAAAACCAAACAATTTTCATTAAAAAATATTTTAATTTAAAAATAATAATTATATCAATATAATATTCGTCCTGGATTTTACATAGTGCCTTATCCGATAGCTTGTATGACATTTATTGTGATTTGACCTCGGCCAAAGAGATTTGGGATGCTCTTGAAGCCGAGTATGAGTTAGATGATGTTAACACTCATAAGTTTAGTCCATCCTCTTTAAATGTGTCACGCCCCGCTTCCCAAAAAGGAATACGGAATACAAATACGTAACAAAAGCCCAGCGAATGATTTTCATCATCCTTAAGCTGTTTCGGAATCTTTACAACACATTACAGATATAATCAGAGTCGGAAGCAAAAGGCACAACCAACATGCAATATTGAAACAGATTTACCAACAGAAATTTACTTGAAACCAAATATAATATCCTCAAATAAATCAGAGTGGAGAAAACAAATATCCTGGGTCACATCGCCCAAATATAAATAAATATCCAATAAACCAAATATACTTTATTCAATGTTCATGCAACAACTAATAATAATCATAAAGCAGAAATCTCCAACTTAATACATCCTTTTGCTATTACCACCTGGCAGCTGACCAACCTGATCTGCAATTAGTAAATTTACAGGAAAAAGAAAAAAGAAGAAAACAAGTGCCCGTCAATTGCATGTCGCGGGTCACAAATAATGTAGGATACAAGCACATGGGGAAAACTAAACAGATCTAACAAATAGTAGAATCAGACCTAACATGGTATGGCAGAGTCAACTAACATGGTATACTAACATATGTCAAGTGTTTAAATGTCAAGTGTCAGATAGTATGCAGACAGATATACAGATAGTGTCAAGTAATATGTCACATGGTAGTGTCAGACAGATAACAGATAACCAGATATTCAGATAACAGATAGTCAGATAATCATATAACATATTCAGATTCAGATTCAGATTCAGATTCTGATTCAGATTTAGATGTCATGTTCTTATAAGTCTTGCGTGATTACTATCTAGGTAGCACTTCATGCAGCCCACTTTACATGGTTGCTACAACACAACAGTTTCGCTTTAGATTTCGTAGAGGAACATATAGGGCCGTGTACTCAGGGTTCAGACAGATGACAGATCAGACAGATAGAACCTAGTGGTTCTCTTCTCCTCTACACCTTCCTATAAGAAGTAATGTAGACAGGGTCAGATAACAGATACAGATAGAACCTAGTGGTTCTCTTCTACTCTACACCTTCTTATATAAGAAGTAATGTAGACTTGGTGAGAAACAGATAATCATATGGGAAACACGGGCCCCCTTCTAAGTACACATTTCTATGCTTTCCCACTACTAGATCTTTCCCATAAACCCCGGCTTGGTTCTTTTATTATGGTTATCAAACAAACATGAATGTGTACGAAATAAAGTCAAATTAATATGGTATAATCAGTATTGGGTTCAGGGAAACAAATAAACATGAATGGATGATATATAGTCACATAAACGAGCAAAATAGTATATGTTCATAATCAGGACAGCATGACAGATCAGTACTAAAACAATGATTCTTGTCTCTACAGAAAGGCAAATCAAGATCCGTCGAATGATCTAGAAACTAGACATCCACATGAACCCAAAGAGTATAATTAAGTCATATAGTAATTCACAACATCTTAAATCAAATCAAGTTCGAAGACAGAAAACATGTTCAGTCAGAAATCAAGAAAACAACTTCAAGGACAAGAAAACAGCATGAAAACACATCAAATAAATCCATGAAAAATCTGGGGTAATCTCCTATATGTCCAGAACCAAAATATCTAATTTCATAATTTTTCAGGAAGAATAGATAAGTCATCAAAAATAGAAAAAGAACTCGAAAACATAGTTTAGCGAATCTGGAAATCTCCACACTGCTGTACGAAAACTAGGATATCTCGCAAACAGTGAAACGAAATCCAATTCCGCCAAAGGGATATGAAAATAGATAGATTTTACTAACTTTCACATTTCACAAAGAATTTTCATACAGTATAAGGAATCATAGTGAAAATAGGATTCTTTACTGAACAGTAAGCAAAATACAGCACAAGTAGATTTTAGAAATGAGCATGAAACACCACATAAAACTTGTCTTTAAAATTCATCAAAATTCTGGGTAGTATCCAACTTCATAGAGAATCACTGACCAAAATATTAGATCAAGATAATATATATGGAATAGTTCTTGAAAATAGTTTGTTAACAAAAATTAACCCAAAACAGAATCTGGAATTGGTCGACACCTTTGTACTAAAACAGTCATAACTCAGTCATAAGAAATCCAAATCAAGCAAAACTAGTGGGGTTTGAAAATAGATGAAATTATCTAAAATTCATCTTTTATTTTGGAATCAAGATTCTGACTGTAGCATAGACGAAAACAGCAAACAATACAGAACATCCAGACAATACAGATTTCACACTTCTAATCAAGAACATCATAACTTCAAGAATATTGATCCAAACACGTCCAAACTTGAAATACAACCTACCAAGCATCTAAAAATTATGATTTAGGATTATTAACATGTCCACACCTATTATTTCACAGGAGTTTTAATCCAAACACAAATTCACACAAGTACTCACATACATGGTTCAAAATCAAGATTTGGGCAATTCCTAGGTTATCACCTATTAAGATTTGTGTCATGAGTCATCTATGGCCAAATTATCATAATAGAGACAAAACCCATCAAGAAAAACATAATCTTTGGTTGTCTCTAGACCCAACTACACTATATGTGAACTTTTTGACTTGTATCAAACCAATGAATTATAGTACAAGTTACTTGCCTTAGTTAGGGGATGAAACATAATGCAAATTGTCCTAGAAGCGAAACTCACGAACGAAATCTGCTCCAAACGCGAATCCAAGCAACTACGAACACAAACTCTACCCACGAACGATCTCCTTGGAGCAACGATCAAAGTGACGAATACCCACTTGGAGAATCCACAAAGAGAGATTGATGAGAGTATTGATGGTGATGGTGGTGATGGTGGTGACGGTGGGTGCCGGCTATCAATGGGGTGGATGGGGTGTTCGGGTATGATGGTGTAGGATGGTGGCCGGAGGTGGAGTAGAGGTGCAGGGTGTCGGCTGGTGTTTGGATGGAGGGGCTCGGGTTGGGAGATGTGCAGGCCAGGAGCAATAGGTAGGGAAGGTCGGGATTTAGGAGGAGAGGGAGAGAGAGAGAGATTAGAGTTTAGGGTTAGGGTTTTAGGGATTAGGGATTATATATATAGAGGATTAAAGTGGGCTAATGGGTTGTGGATATTAGTATGTAGTAATAGGTATACAAATGGGTAATGGAAATTTGGTCAATAACAAATGGGAATACAATTTAGAGTGAATTCTATGGCTCTTGAAAAATCTTATTAGGGGTCAAAAATCAAAGGTTTGGGAAAACACCACCAAAAACTCCATTACATCACCAAAAATATAAAATAGAGAGAACGAGGCAAGAACAATGAGAAAAAGAATCAAAATGACGAACAACGAACAAAAGCGACGAACCAACAACATAAGGAGCTCAAAATGAAATAAAATGAACATATATTGAAAACAAATTCAATATACGGTTCAGAAAAATACAAAAGAGATAAGAATACACAAAAATGAAAAATACACTCCAAAATACATAAAATGAAAAACAGGGGTTACAAAATGACTTTAAATTAATGAATGATAGACTTATTAATGATCAATTGCATGAGTTCCAAAACTAAGGGTGGCAATTGGCCTAAATCTGATCCGGGCCCGCCTAGGCCCGACTTGATAATTAGCGGGCTGGGGCTAATAATTCTCATTTCGGGCCGGGCTCGGGCTCGGGCTCAATTTTTAGGCTCGAGAAAAATTCGGGCCGGGCTCGGGCCCAAATCAATTTTTTATATGTGCATGTGTATGTTTTTGTATACATCATATATATTTATGTATGATTTCTTAAAAAATAGAATATTCATATAAGTAAGTGGAAATGAGTGTTAAAGTTTATAGATAGAAAAATTATACCTTACATATAAAATTAAATGAAAATAGACAAATTAGATGTTAATTACTCTAAAGTTTATAGTATTCCAATTATTGTTAGTTTTTATCGTATATTATTCATGATATTATTTTATTTTATGGGAAAGTTATATATTAGAACATGCATAAATAGTTCGGGCCTAGGCCCGAACCTACTTTTCGGCCTAATTCGGGCATGGGCTCGGGCCTAATTTTTTAAGCCCAAAAAAATTTCAGGTCGGGTTCGGGCCTATGTTTTCTACTTCGGGCTCGAGCACAGGCCTATGGGTCCGGCCCAAACCCGGCCCATTTCCAGCCCTATGCAAAACCATATTAAATACTTAGAATCCAAAGATTCTATTTTTTTCAAATGATTATAAAGTTTCTTGCCATATTGAGAAACTCCCTTCTAGTTGGTCTTCCTTTGCTAAAGAACATAGACATGAACAAGTTTACGTTACCTTTCAAGAAACCATAATTAGAGGACATGTTGAAGATAGACATAGGTAGAAAAATAATACCAAAATAGAACCAAAGCCAAGAGTCAACCTAACCGCGAATCCAAACGGCCAAAACACGAAACTATTCAAACTCAAGTTCTAGAAAAATTTTAAGAACTTTATGAATAACCATTTTCATAACCATAGCAGAAACCCAACACCCTTAAATGGTCCCAAATTTCAGAAGAAATTTTGTTATGTGTGTAGGATGACCAATCACTTTGCCAAAGAGTGCTATTTCAAGAAAACCGAGATAGTTAAAGGTCCTCCGAAGGACCAAGGTGCTTCCAAACCTCAAGTCAACATGATTGAATCAAGGAACTCTAATTCTACCTTTAGGTTTATAAAGTATATTCTTGAAATAAATCTCATTCTTCACTCTAATGACAGGTGGTTGAATGCTGGAGCTGTTAGGAATTGTGGCCTCAAATACACGTAGGCACGGAGTACTTGAAGTTGGAGAAAAAGAGGAGAAGACAAAGAAGCAAGGGAAGACAAGCAGCAAGTAGAAGAAGAGAAATCTGGAAGGTTGCGGTCGACCGGCTAGGGGTGCGGTTCGACCGACCCAGTCGACTGGGGGTTCTTCGAGTGTAGGCGTCCAACACAGGAGGGGACGGTCGACCGGTCACTAGGGGTGCGGTCGACTGGTCAGCCCTCAGATCTGGATCTGCACGATGCGGTCGACTGGCTTGGGGTGTGGTCGACCGACACCGACGCTGATTGTTCTTTGGGGTTTACAGGAGAAAGACCCAATTTGCTAGATTTGTGTATATCTTTTAGGGTTTTCTTGGGAGCTATATATATGGCCGTAAACTCTAGGGTTTAGTATGCCGTGATTATTATTCAACTTCAACAGAGATTGTGCCGAGTGTTTCAAATGTGAGAGAGAGATAGAGAGTTGTAATCTCTTTTATAATCTTTATATTTCTTTGGAAATAAGAAGTATTGGTTATCTCTGCATATTGATTGTGTTCTTGTGAGATCCATATATTGTTGTGGCTTGTTCTTGGTTCATCTATTTCTTTGGAGTTTCTATTACTTGTGGTGTGTTTCCGCTATTAGAACTACGAGTTGGGAGTAGATTTCTCCGACAAGTGGTATTAGAGCAGTTGGTTCAAGATGGCCGATAACAAGATGAAGATCGAGAGATTCGATGGGAGTGACTTCGCGATGTGGAAGATTCAGATGATAGCTTATCTTCGTCAGAAAGATCTTGATGGTCCGTTGTTTGCTGAGAAGCCGGTAGGTGCAGACAAGGATGCAAAGGTCTTGGCGGAGTGGAATCATTTGGATCAAAAGGCGTTGGGGCAGATTTAGTTGGGGCTGAGTAGGAAGGCATTATTCTATATCTCGAAGGTAAAGACCACAAAGGAGGCTATGGAGATTCTCACGGATATGTATGAGAAATCGTTGGCATCTAATTAAATTCTTCATCTAAAGAAATTGGTTAATATGAAGTTGAAGGAAGGGGGTTCAGTAGCAGAACATGTGAACAATTAGTGTATGGTTTACAATCAGATAGAAGCTGCAGGTTTGAAGTTTTCAGAGGGGGGGCAATCATTGTTACTTCTATCTATTTTACCCGATAGTTATGGTACGGTAGAACAGACTATTACAGGTACTATGACAGATTCGATGACTCTACAGGATGTGGTGAGTAGCATTCTGAACGAGGATGTGAGAAGGGTGAGAAATGGGGGATATCCATCATCATCTTCTAAAGATTCTGCCATGTACATTGAGAAGATACGTGGAAGATCTAAGAGCAGTCGAAGAAGAAAGGATCAGAGTAGTTCATCTGAGAGTGGGTCTGATGGCAGCGATGGGGGACATAGGCCTGAGTGCTGGTATTATCACAAGAAGTGTCACATGATGCGCAGTTGCAAGGCTTATATAAAGAAGAAGCAGGAGAAATCGAAGAGAGATATTCCAAAGGAAGCTCAAGTGGGGCTTGTTGAGAATCTATGCTTATCAGCTCGGGAGGAGTTGGACACTCAAGATTGGTGTATTTATTCGGGAGCTTCTTTTCATTGCACTCCGAGGAAAGAGGTGCTTGATGACTACGAGGAGGGTTCTTTTGGAGATGTGATCGTGGAGAATGGTCACCGGTGTCCTATACGTGGGGTTGGTACTGTTCGCGTGAATACCATTAAAGATCGAAGTGTTGTCTTGCGGGAGACAAGGAATGTTCCAGACTTGAAAGAAAATCTTATCTCGATTGGAAGGCTAGACAAGGAGGGGCTGTCTACTACAGTTGGTAGTGGGGAGTAGTGTATAGCTGCAGGTTCAAGGATGATTACAAAAGGGAAGCGTGAGGGAATGTTGTATTTGCTTAGAGACGTGAGAAACGTTTCTCCTGCAGTTGACTCTCAGCCGGAATCGAGAAGTAGGTTGTGTGGGGTGCAACCGAGTTCTTTCAGTTGTGGAGGGAAGGTTACTAATTTAGTGGGAGCTACTTGCCATGGAAGTGATCCTAGTGGGCAAGACGTTACTATGGTGAGGGTACTTTGCGAATTGGTAGTTGAAGCTTCAAGTCGCTCTTGTGTGATAGAGAGCACTGATATCGATATGCGGGGTGATATCGATGAGGGTAACCAAATTGAGACTGTAGGAGTTGAACAGTCTACGGAGTTTGTGGAGGTGTCGTCCACGGAGATTTCTAGTACAGAGGGTGCATTGAGAGGCTTTGAACAATGTCCGATGTTGATGGAGATCTTGTGAGTGGGGGAGTCTCACAACGCGGAATCCAACACGGGAGGTTGTTTCTCCGGTATTCGTGCTCTATGCGATTGGTGGAGCACATCCTTCATGAGGCAATGAGGGGTGGCTGGTGCACTCCACGTGGTGGAGTGGTAGAGGTGCTCTTCATGAGAGTGGGGAGTACTTGGGTCTTTCATGAAAGTGGGAGATGGCAGATATAATGCAAAGAAAGATTGCAGTAACTTTGAAGCGCGGTGTATTTGGTCTGAGTGGGAAATTGTTAGGAATTGTGGCCTCAAATACACGTAGGCACGGGGTACTTGAAGTTGGAAAAGAAGAGGAGAAGACAAAGAAGCAAGGGAAGACAAGATGCAAGTAGAAGAAGAGAAGTCTGGAAGGTTGCAGTCGACCAGCTAGGGGTGCGGTCGACCAACCCAGTCGACTGGGGGTTCTTCGAGTGTAGGCGTCCAACAGAGGAGGGGACAGTCGACCGATCACTAAGGGTGCGGTCGACTGGTCAGCCCTCGGGTCTGGATCCGCATGATGCGGTTGACCGGCTTGGGGTGCGGTTGACCGACACCGACGCTGATTGTTCTTTTGGGCTTACGGGAGAAAGGCCCAATTTGCTAGAATTGTGTATATCTTTTAGGATTTGCTTGGGGGCTATATATATGGCCGTAAACTCTAGGGTTTAGTATGCCGTGATTATTATTTAAGTTCAACAGAGATTGTGCCGAGTGTTTCAAATGTGAAAGAGAGATAGAAAGTTGTAATCTCTTTTGTAATCTTTATATTTCTTTGGGAATAAGAAGTATTGGTTATCTCTGCATATTGATTGTGTTCTTGTGAGATCCATATATTGTGGTGGCTTGTTCTTGGTTCATCTATTTCTCGGGAGTTTCTATTGCTTGTGGTGTGTTTCCGCTATTAGCACTACGAGTTGGGAGTAGATTTCTCCGACAGGAGCAAATGTACATGTTTGTTTTGACCGCTCATGGTTTTCTAATTATCATGAATCAAGTAGAGGAGATGTGATTCTAGGGGACGACTCCGCAACACGTGTTGTAGGGAAATGAAAATTTGATCTTGTGACGACATCTGGAAGACTTTAACTCTTCTTAATATTTTACATGTCCACTGTTAGGAGGAATCTAATTAGTGGATCTATTTTGCTTAGTATTGGATATAAGATTATTTTCGAATCCAACAAGTTTTTAATTTCTAAGAATGATATTTCTTTTGTGGGAAAAAGTTTTTTTATGTGATGAATTGTTTAAGCTTAATGTAACTTCTAATACAGTTAATAAAAATTATCTTCCTACTATTTTGAATGTTGAAAATGATCATTGTTTATGACATGGTAGACTTTGTCATATAAACTTAGGTTCTATTAAGTGAATTATGCATACAAATTTATTGCCTAAGTTTCACTTGAATGTAGTGTGAAATATGTGCCTAATGTAAACACCCTAGAAAATCATTTTCTAATATTTTTAGAGATTCGGATTAACTTGAGCTTGTGCATAGTGATGTGTGTGATTTGAATAGAATTCTCACCATAGGTGGTAGAAAATATTTTATTACATTCATTGATGATTATTATAGATATTTCTATATTTATTTGCTTAAGACAAAAAATAAAGTGCTTGAACACTTTAAAATGTATAAAGCAGAAGTCGAAAATCAACTTGAAAAGAAGATAAAGATTCTTAGATCTGACTGATGAGGGGAATATACTTCAAATGAAGTAACTCAGTTCTGTCAATAACATGGAATCATTCACGAGATTATTACTCCCTATACTCCTCAGTCAAATGGCATTGCTGAAAGGAAGAACAAAACATTAATGGATATGGTGAATTGACTTAATTATATGCTTGTTAGTTCTGGTGCTCCTGATGATTTGTGGGGATAAGCCATTATCACTACTTGTTATATTTTGAATAGGGTCTCTCATAAGACAACCAATAAGACTCGGTATGAATATTGGAAAAATAGGCCTCCTAGAATTAACCATCTTAGAGTTTGGGGTTGTTTAGCAAAAGTAGGTGTTCCCGGACTTAAGAAGTGAAAATTAGGATCCAAAAATGTAGATATTTTTTGGATATGCTAAAGATAGTAATGCCAATAGATTTCTAGTTTTCCATTCCGAAAATAGTGAGATATGTAGTAAACCTATTATATAATCTATGGATGCTACCTATTTGAGAACATCTTTCCTTATAAAACTAGGATTTCTAGTCAACCAACAGATACTTCTTCTAGCTTTTCTCTTGACATTCCTAGCACATCCGAACATAGTGCTTCCTTACCTTTTGAGCATGAGTCTGAACCTGAACTTAAGAAAAGTAGTAAAGGTAGAGCTGAGAAAGACTTTGGTAAAGATTATTATGGGTACCTTATATAAAGTGAGCCATCTACCTATGTTGAAGCTATGTCTAGATCTGGTGCTCCCTTTTAGAAGGAAGTTGTAGATAGTGAGCTTAGATCTACTATAGAAAATCACACCTGGTATCTTACTGATTTACTCCCTGGTTGTAAAGCCGTAGGTTCTATATGGATATTTAAGAAGAAATTGAACGTTGAGGTATCTATTGATAAATATAAAGCTAGGTCAGTAGTTAAGGGTTATACACAAAAGAAAGGTAATGACTACTTTGACACATACTCTCCTGTTATTAGAATTACTACCATAAGAACTCTTCTTGCATTAGCTTTTATTCATAAATTGTTAATTCACCTAATAGATGTTAAAACTGTGTTTCTTAATAGTGACTTAGAAGAAAAGATTTATATGGAACAACCTGAATGTTTCGTTATTAAAGGACAAGAGAATAAAGTATATAGATTAGTTCAATCATTGTATGGTTTGAAACAAGCTTCTAAACAATGGAACCATAAATTTAATGTTACAATTTGTTACCCTAGATTATGTGAAGTCAGAGCAAAATCTTTCTGATCATTCCGACTAAGGGTCTTTTGAGGACTAAGATCATAGAGTCATCGAGGGGGATGAGGTTAAGCCCATAAAGGGATCATCGACGGTGGCAACCCTATTTCATCGATTGGATGCATCCATACAAGTTCAGAGGGTAGAAACAAGCTGGACTTGTGAACCCGTGGAAGAATTAACTTTACTTTGGATTAGTACCTAGGTACACTTACTCCAACCTCATTATTATGATGATATAGTGCTCATATGTGTGGATATTATAGGATGAGTTTTATACTCTTAATAAGTATGAAGGCATGATTTCTACAAGGTGTTGTCCACTGCACCTCTTGAGTCGTCGTCAAGCCACTACCATGGTACAAGAGCTGCTCCCTAGAACTCTCATGAGTGGTACCAAGCGCATGACCATAATAGCGCTAATCCGCGTGACCCACAAATACTCAGGTTTGCGTGTACTCTTACCGAGATCTGGCCAAGGGGCCTAGTTCTTGGCATAGTACAGTATGTTTCCTCTAAAGTAATTGTCACTAGGTGTAAGTTCATGGCCGGAAGCTACTTACACTGAATACATAGTATAAAATGCTCAAATATAACTTTATTTAACATATTTATGTGATTTATCTATTTAAACCAATTTTCTTCATTTGAATTTCCTTTTGGTGCGGGATTGTTGGATTTCTTATTAACAAACGGAACCACAAATGAATTGTTTTTACGAGTTGACATGTACCGGATGTAGTTAATTTCTCATGGGTGCATTGTCCCACTTTGTCACCTCCACCCTTGTCTCCGTAGCTGGATTTTTGAGACAACGTAGCCACCCTAAGGCTCCACCAAAGTCTAGTCTAGGAATTAAATGTAACCACCCTAAGCCTCCACAACCCTTACACATTCTCCACTTGTCCACATACACACACATGAAGTATTTAATGGTTAGTTGGTTTTTCATCTCTATATATTTTGGTTGTTCATCAGTGAAGAACAAAAAACCCAGGAAAATTAAGAACAACACCTTAAACTCTCATCTATCTTCTCTCTCTTCTATTCTCTCTATTTTACATATAAAGTTGAGTTTTTGAAGGAGTAAATTGGGTCATCTTGTCTTCCACTTGTTCGTGCCAAGAGGAGACTATGGTTTGATTGAGGGGTTGTACCACTAGGGAGTGTCTTGCCACTAAAGCCTCGCACATTGGGCGGCAATAATTCCATAGGGTAGTGAGTACATGCCTCACTTCCAACAGGCCAAATTCTTAAACTCTTGATCTCATTTTTATAATCACTGTAGTCGTTATTATTTATAAATTAGATCTGTGCAAACATGGGTAAATCTTATACCATGCACCCATAAGAACATATTGAGAACATTGAAAACTGCTAGTACCAGATTTAGTCATGTTAATATAAATCAGAGAGATGAAAACAATACTGATTATTGAATTGAATTTAATCAAGTACAATACCACCTATATATAAGAGGAGAACAAATATCGAAACAACTATACAATCAATATGGGACTATAATAATATCTAACACCCCCACTCAAACTCACGATAGGTCAAACAGTGTGAGTTTGCCTACTAAGTAACAAAATCTCTGAACAGTATAAGATTTTGTAAAGAAGTCTAAAGTCTGCTGAGAAGAGGTAACAGAATGGAGAGAAATGGTCCCTGCCTCAAAGTGCTCACGAACATAATGTCAATCAATCTCTATATGCTTCATTCTCTCATGGAAGACCGGGTTGCCTGCAATGTGCAATGCACTCCAGTTATCACAATGAAGATGAGTAGCTCCTGTAAGAGTGACACCCATATCTGATAATAGCCAATGAGCATGAACAATCTCTCTAGTAGTAGCTGCTATTAGATCAATTATGTTCATTGCATAATGGGCTCCCTTGAAAAGCATTGGCGCACGTGTAAACGAGGTGCCTAGATGACTACCCATAAACAGGGGCCAGATAGTCTTTGAAATGAAGCGGGCTGGGCTAATAGCTCTTGATTCGAGAAAGGTACTAAGACTGCTCTGTACTCATCCTCGGTAGAAGAACATGCAAAAACTGCTTGTTTCTTGCTTCGCCATGAGATCAGCGAATCACCAATAAATACACAGAAACCTATGGTAGACCTTCTGGTAGTAGGATCACCTGTCCAGTCTGAATCAGAATATGCAGTGAGCTCTAGTTTGGATGTAGAAGGCATGAATAATAAGCGAGTGATAGTGTCCTGAAGATATTTGAGGATCCAAAGAAGAGCACTAACTGCATGAACTGATGTAGGAGCGGAAACAAACTGACTAACAACACTAACTGTGTGAGCAATATCGGATCTGGTCATGCATAAGTAGACAAGCTATCCAACAATCTGCCTGTATCTAGTGGGATCAGGAAGGAGCTCACCATCTGTGGGACGAAGCTTCATATGAAGCTCTAAGGGTGTATCGGCTGATCAACTGTCAGAGAGACATATAGCGAAAATAATATCTGATGTGTATTTCTATTGAGAAATGAGTATCCCCTGAGATCCATGAACAATCTCTAAACCCAGAAAGTAACGTAGCTTACCAAGGTCTTTCATATGGAACTACTGGTGAAGTTATTTTTGGGTGGATATAATGCCGACAGAGTCATCCCAGTAATGATCATAACATAAACATATAGTAGTAGAAGTACCCTCCCCTGCGGTGATGACCACATAAACATGGAATCGTCCTTGAAACATTGACGAAAACCTGCCTTGGTGATGACAAGCTGAAAACACTCAAACCAGGCTCAAGGGGCGTGTTTCAGACCATATATAGCACGGCGTAGTCTGCAAACATGACGAGGAGGAGTAGTGAGTCCAGGAGGAGGATGCATATAAACAACCTCAGATAAGGTACCATAAAGGAAAACATTCTTCACGTCCAATGGGTATAACGGCCACTGATGAATGGTGGCAATAACAAGAAAAGTGCAAACTGCAGTCATCTGAGCAAATGGGGCAAAGGTCTCATCATAATCAATGCCATGCTCCTGAGTAAATCCCCGGGCAACTAGACGAGCCTTGTACCATTCAATAAAGCCATCAGGTCGATATTTGACCTTAAAGATCCACTTGCAGCTAACAGGCTGAACACCCACAGGCAATGGAACAACATCCCAAGTACCAATCTAATCAAAGGCACTGAACTCCTCTGCAATAGCTTTCCACCACTCGGGGTATTGAACGGCTTCCTTATAGGTTTTGGGCTCACTTGTACAGTGTATAGCAGTGAGATATGCATGAAACTGG
Source organism: Hemerocallis citrina (assembly GCA_017893485.1). Lineage (NCBI taxonomy): Eukaryota > Viridiplantae > Streptophyta > Magnoliopsida > Asparagales > Asphodelaceae > Hemerocallis > Hemerocallis citrina. The sequence goes on from CM030360.1 coordinate 20,350,655, forward strand.
AGTGACTAAGAAGCTAGTGTGGCAAAGCCAAATTGGTCAGAGGGACCAGTGGCATCAGGTGTGTAACGGGGTGGTGGGACGCCTGCAGTAGAATGTGTAGACTGGCAAACCGGTGGTGGAAGGACAGTATGTGAAGGTGAGGTAGGTGGTGTGGGTGTATGCAACTGTGGGGATGCAAGTGGTGTGGGTGCATGAGGCGATGGAGAAGCAGGGGGTGTCTCTGTAAGAGGAATAATAGAGACACTGTCTATGGTAGAAGTAAAAGGAGCCAAAGGAGTGGGATCAAATGGAATGGGTGGAGTGGAAATAGGTCCAACAGGAGAAGGATCGAGAAAACTAGCATCCTGAGAAAAGGTCAAGTAGTAGGGAGAGTCTTCTACAAAGGAGACATGTCGAGAAATACGAATACGACCTGCCACAGGATCAAAACAACGATAACCTTTATGCTCAGGACTGAGACCTAGATGAACACACTTAACGGCACAAGCGATGAGCTTCATGCGCTCAGTGGAAGGGAGAAGGACATAACAGGTGCACCCAAAAATACAAAGCATAGGTGGTGGGTGATAGAGAGCCTCATAAGGAGTGATGCAAGAAAGGACAATGAAGGAGTAATGTTATTGAGACTGACAGAAGTCATGACAACTTCAGCCCAGAAAGAGTGAGGAACAGAAGAGGAGAGTAGAAGAGCGTGAGCCGTCTCAATGATGTGATGATGCTTACATTCAGCTACACCATTCTGCTCATGGTTGTGGGGGCATGATTGCTGAAAAAGAGTGCCATGAGACTGAGATGGATCGCATAGTAGCGGAAGTGTACTCACGAGCACCATCAGAGTGAAAGGGTTTTGATACAAGCCCCAAACTGAGTGTGAACCATGGTCGTAAAGAATCAGTAAATGTCAAGTATCTCAAAACGTTGGCGCATAAGAAATATCCATGTGTGTCTAGTGAAATCATCGATGAAACTAACATAATAGAGATAACCTTTTTGAGAAGGTGTGGGAAATAGGCCCCATATGTCAGAGTGAATAATTTGAAATGCATGAGTAGACTGAGAAATACTTTTATTGTTAAAAGGGAGGGCTAAGTGTTTTGCCAACTTACAACCCTGACAAACAGATAATGAAGTAAAATTAAAATGACCAAGAGCACCACTACGAACCAAATCTTTCAAACGAGAGGTACTAATATGACCTAAGCATTTGTGCCACAAGTCCGCATCAGATTTGACAACACCAGCAAAACTAGAAGTAGAATCATGAGCTTGAAGAAAATCTAGATGATATAGACATCCATGTCTGCTAGCACGTCCAATCATATGACCGATCCGAGGATCCTGTATGGTACAGTCCAAAGAAGTAAAGGTAATGATAAGGCCACTATCATATAAAGTACTAATGAAAATAAGGTTCGCAAATAAATGAGGGGATAAAAGATGAAAGGTAATGTGAGAGTTGGAGTGTTAATATAACCGGAGTGCGTAGTGAGAAGTAGTGAACCATCGGCAGTGTAAAGTGATGGTGCATGAGAGGTAAGTGTAGTGCGAGTGGTGAGGAGTGTATAATTGCTAGTGAGATGATGTGAAGCACCAGAATCTAAAAGTCAGGAAGAAGATATACTAGGAGTGACAGAGAAAGCGGGAGCAGAGGAACTAGCACTAATGGACTGATCCGAGTTCTGAGGATCCAGCTGAGCTAGACGGTATTGTGGAATATCTTAGAGAGCAGGAGAAGGCATGGCAGGAATGACGACCATCACACCAGGTGTGCGGAGAGGAGGTAAACCCTGTTGCTGTCTGCACTGATGTGCCTGAACCAGGAGCTGGGGATGAAGAATAAAATAGTTACTATGAGTATGACCATCCCACTGACAGTGGGTGCAATGGGGACGACTATCAGGAACACTGCGATGGGCAGAAAGAGCAGGCATAGGACTGGGATGAGGCTTGCATGAGAAGGTTGTACGATGAGCAATAGCAAGAACACTTTCACTAGTAGAGGATGGATGAGAAGCAGGAGTGGGGAGAGCACGTAACTGGGTTTCTTCAGCAACAAGCTCAGCAATAGCAGCTTCAAGACGAGGGGTGGGATATCGATGGATCAATTGACTGCATAAAGACTGATACTCTGGTCGTAAACCCATCATAAAGAACATAAACTGACGACATTCACGAGTAACATGCACATCACTGTGCTCTAGTTGCTGTAATTCGCGCTAGATATTGCGCATGGCTGTGTAATTTTTCTGAATACTGCGATCACCGTGCCGATCAAGAATGGACTGAATAAGGAGCTGATACTCACAGGCCCCACTATTTTGAACATACTGAGTAACCAAATGTTGCCAAAGAGCCTTGGCAGGACGAACACGAAGAAGATCAGCATGAAGACTACGGTCGACAGAGGAGATGAGAAGGCAATAATCCGATGGTCCTGATCATCCCAAGTGGTCTGAGATGTTTGAATCAGTTGCTTATCGGCAGCGAAAGCAGTAGCATTGGGATCTTTGGGACGAATAGTGGAACCATCATTTTGACCCCATAAAGAATGGCCGAGAAGAGTGGCCTCAACAGAAGCAGACCAATCAGTCCAATCCTTAGCAGAGGAAAGAAGGAAATCAGTGGAGACTATAAGGTACTGACGAAATTGAGGCTCCATGAAAGATCCAAGTACCTGCAAAAAAAAAAATCTGTTTTTTTTTCGGTTTTTTTTTTTTTTGAATTTTTGATTTTTTTTTAAACAGAAAAAAAAGGCTTACTGGATTCCAGGTCGGGTATAGGGTAATGGGTTTAAAAGAGAAATGGAGAAGTAGGGTTAGGATTTGCGGTGGGAGAGGAGAGGGGCAGCTAGGGTTTGTGACGAGGATTTGGGTTTCTGCAGTGGGTTCGGAGGAGATGGTCGGGGGTGTGTTTCGACGAGGATTGGGGTTGCTGCAGTGGGTTCGGAGGAGATGGTCGGGGTGGATTTCGACGAGGATTTGGATTGCTGCAGTGGGTTCGGAGGATATGGTCGGGGGTGGATTTCGATGAGGATTTGGGTTTGCTGCAGTGGGTTTGGAGGAGAGGATTTCGACGAGGATTTCGATTGGATCTTGTTGTTGAAGATGATGATGATGATGGCTGTTGCTGCCTCACTTTTTTTTCTTTTCTTTTTTTTGAAAGAGAAACCCTAATTTCTTGTAGGAGATTTTTCTAGCTCTAATACCATGTTAAGATAAATCAGAGAGATGAAAACAATACTGATTATTGAATTGAATTTAATCAAGTACATTACCACCTATATATAGGAGGAGAACAAATATCAAAACAACTATACAACCAATATGGGACTATAATTATATCTAACAAGTCACCTCCACAGTTGATTGCGACGGAGTTGCTGAAGGCTTATTAGTAATTTGCAGCCGAACACAGTCGAACGCACTTGTGCTTTGAACACAACCAACCAATTCTGCTGGCTTGTTTTTCATTTTCATTTCAATTTTGGGTGCCTTCCTGAAGATCGGTGGATTCGAAGTAGAATTGGGTTAGAGCATACCTATAATAAAGAAAGGGTTGGGCCCTTTCTATTTTATAAACGCCGGGATAGCCCAAAAAAATGCCGGGAAAGCCCGTGCGGTTTGTAGTGTCTGCTGATGGCAGCTGTGACCAGCCGTGACAAGTTGATCTACTCCTTTGCTTGCTTCAACTGGGTATAGTATTGGCAAGAATATACAAAATTACTATTCCTAGAAGAAAGTCTCACCAATTACTTGTTGGTGGTATACGATAATTTAAGAAAAAATCTATGTCATATGTTTACTTCCGGACTGGGGTAGAGTGGCTTGTAATCCTCCGTAGTTAATAGTTAAGAGAGAAATGCTAAGAGAATGCATATGGGAATATATTCACATATTACTTTGAGAACACCTAACTCATGAACAGTCTTCCATCATTCCTTAGGGTTCATTTCCTAACGAGGAGCAAAACCAAATTCATCGTCACTTAGGTCATCAACTAAACTACTATGTTGTGAAATCTATTTCAAGTTTACTAAAGCACCCAACTGGCACAGATTGTCAAAGCACATAACCTTAGTGTTACTACAGGAAATCTTTAGGAAGGTGAATCCACATAAAATTTGTTTAAATTATTGTAACATCATATTATAGCATATGTATATATGATATATCCCGTTCCCACCCAATAATCATACATTTGAAAATTATTATCAGGTAATAGACACTAAAAAATGGACTTTAAAAGTCCTTTTACACATGTGGATGTACTGACGGGACATGGTTAGCTTTTGGATGAAGGAAAGGTAAAACAGGCATGCCGAATTGGAAGGATGAGGTCATAGATTAGTACCCGCAGCCCACCTCAGAACTGTGGGAGTAATTGGAGAAATAATAGGGTAGCATGGAAAATCTCTGTCGCAGCTACTATATGGACCTTATAGCTAGACTGGAATGATTACTGTTTTAATCATCACAATTGTAGATTTTCAAACTTGATGCATAATATTTTTTCTCGTATCAATTCATGGGCAGGGGTCGCGGGAGTTAGGAAAAGGCTACGCATGGATGGGACGGAGTAGGTGACTGCTGTGTGAGTTGGAGTAGGGGGGCACTTCGACAGCTTCACCACAGTTTCGGGGGTTTGTGGATGATATATTGTGTCAGAGGTTTATGTATCCGTATTTGAATCTGTATCTGTATTTGTATTTGTATCTTTATTTCGTAGTAGTACTGTTTGATGTAGTAGGATTTTGATTCAGCGGGATTGTTGATTAGGTAGACGATCCTGGTGTGGACTTATGGAGCTCGATGTATGGTTAGGTCACTACAAGGAATATGACATATAGTGACAGCAAATATCCATGGGTAAAGGGCGGAAAACCGTAAGTATAACCTGTAAAACCTATACCAACGGACATATTTTTTCGTAGTTTTTAATTAGCTATACCCACGGCACAATGCCATCACTATAGCCTATAGCGACGGTTTTTTCACCCGTTGGACAAAACCTCGGTGTTATACCCATGGTTTCGTATCCGTTGGTATAGGTTTTAACAACACCTCTTGCTTTCCTATACCCACGGTTGAAACTCCATTGCTATAGATTTTAACGATGGTTTTCGCATCCAAATATTTGAATATATACCCGCCGTGTTTATTCCGTTGATATAGTTCTTTTTGTGCAGTCCGTTGGTATAGGTTTTAGCAACATTTTTTACCCATATACACCCACGAATTTTAGGGATAGGTCATAATTTGCTCTATACTCGATTTTTTCTTATTAATTACGCTTATGATAATTTAATATTATCTTTAATAATATTAATTCAATTATAAAATAAATACACAATAAAATAAATAAATGTGTTCATGAAACAAAATTAAATTAAATTAAACTTCAATCATATTAAAAATAAATGAAGTATTACAAGCATGTCAAATTACAAAATAGTTAAAATGTCAACCTAAGAGTACTATTCTGACATATAATAAGTATATAAAGTCTTATAACAATCTCATCCACTTAATTTCTAAGTTTTCTCCATCAAGAGAAAATTAGCTTCTAATCTTCACCTACAAGTAACGAAAAGAACAAATGAATAATAGCATAACTCAACATAAGAAATAGTGAAATACTAACAAGTTTAGTAAGAATTAGTTAATACCATCTTCATTATCTTCATTAGTGTCTGGATTTAGAGCATTCGTTTGGTCAGGGGCACTTGAAGCATCTGTAACCTATTAAAAATAAAATACAACTTAGACTCTTCTTAATAGATATTTCCATCATTCATTAGAGAGAAAAAAAAGTATCCCTAAAAAAAACAGATAGAGCAACATTAAAAAATGACATTACAAATGCAATACATTAGAATTAAACATATGGAAAATCAGTAATAAATATAAAAATACCTCATACAAAACATAACATTGAAATATGAACTCCAAAAGTAAAATATAATATACCTGTCTTGCAGCTTGTACAATGTCATTCACATCTTCTCCAGCAATAGACTCACCCAAAGACATCTTTGCAGATAAGGGCTCAGAATCATTACTTCCTAAATATAAGGGAATATGACCATTGCATAACAATCTTTTGTGCATCATCAATGTTTTTACTTCTTACCATGATAATTATCACATGTAAACTTGTATTCAACATCTCTAAAGTTAAGAGAAGTGAGTGTTAAAGAAAAGAATGTTTCAGATACAAGATCAAATATGCATGGGGCAAGTACCACCTCCCTACTTTTACCAATCTAATATAGACATTGGGAATTGTTCAAATCACCACATTAGGAATTGGTTAAGATTACTATGTGCTAAGGGGTACATGATTTTTTTTAATGCTTAATTTTTCCTACATACAGACCAATAATACGAGAATGCATTTAGAGTCCACCCATTCTCATGTTCACATGCACTAAAGGATAAAGTAGCAAAGGAAAAACACCTAAAATGCACACAACTGGGCTGATGATAGCCAATTGATGACGCAATCCTTTGATTTCTAATACTAGAGAGCAATGAAGCATCTACAAGCCAAGCCCATTGAAACATTTAGATATATATGTAAAACTTGACATGATATTCAGGGGCATTGCAGTAGTGAAGATTCCAAGTCAAGGATGTGCAATCAAATAAACATGCACACTATTTAGATATTGAAAGAACAGTTCAACACATGTAAGGAGTTCAACTACATATATATGAGGCGCAAAAAAAAATTAACTATAAAAAGCTAGACGAAAAGACAATTCTTGCAGTCATTACCTCAAGAAATGGAGATATATAATCTTTATTAGAAGTTAGTTCATCCAGAATGATATTCAAAACAGGAGTCCTATACAAGAAACAGAGTTGCACTCCATCAGATTAACAGCTGTCTATCTCTTTCCACAACTGAGAAGTATGAAGCATAATACCTTGAGCCATTAGCACGAGAAGTTAGGCCTTGCAGATCTGCTTCTTTCTTCATTACATCAAGCTCCATGATCTTCGAGGGATACAACGAAGTTTATGCAACTAATAAAGAGAGAAGGGTTTTAAATCACAGTTTGATAAGACTTACCAAAGTTTTAAAAAAAATGGAATGCAATACATGTTTGCATTTCTAGTTGGGTGGCTGCAAATGCTAGAGCAACATCGCAATCTTGAGCAATTTTAGCTGAACCAGTAACATTTGTTGCATCTTTCAAATCTCTAAAGTTCGTATCAGTATGCTGAAGGCATCTCCTAGATATGATAGACATGCAATCCCTTACTACACTTTTGAAGTTTAGACTTCGTGATCCCTGTAACTCATATTCATAATTCAGATACATCTTTGTTATTACCCAAAATTATAAATATTTAATAGGAAAAGAAAATCAGCAATATAAATAGTTAAGATAAGAAGAATTACCAAAAGTATAGAAAGCAATAATTCCCTCAGAAGGAACCAGTATGAGGTTTCTGTGATGAAATTAACCGGAAGATTGATAAAGCAGAGCTGGGGAAGCGAAGATGAAAAAGTAAAAGACATGCATACTAAAAACATACTGGTTACCTTTATATAAAGTGTGACGAGCCAAGAAATTTGTCTCAAGAACGCTGATGAGATATTGGAACAGCAACATTTTCTCTGCTATCTAAAATGTTTTTGCAGATAGTGTAAATTACAAATTGATAACTGAAGAATTGATATCATCATTGTGCAAACCAGGACCATTATCCCCTGCTTAGTTTTCTTAAAGAACAAATAATAGAGGTTGAGATGGCTCACATACAAGATAAATTCAAAAAAAAAAAAACTTGACGAAGAGCAAACCCAGAAGATGCAGGTCCCAAAATAATATTCAAAAGAAGAGCATTTGACCTTCTTGAGTTACTAGGGCTTCGGAGATCGCCGGATCCCTAATAATGGTTGTCTTTAGCAACCCTGAAGGAAGGAAGGAAGAAGAAGAAGACGAACAGCCAAACACAACATTAGAATTAGAGGAAAACTCAACAATCCACTGATTTTACCATAATTTAACCTGCAATGTCACCACCTAGGGGGAGGCAGTTGATGGAATGCATGCCTACCACCGCCTTTGGTGCTCAAACTAAATGGATGTATCCATATTCTAAGAAATTTTGAGGGTTTTCTGTTATTTGCTAGCTAATAATAGTCCTTTTGCATTAAATGATTTTTTCTGATTTTTTTCATTCTCAAAAATCAAAATATAAAATATAACGGTGAAAGACGCTAGGCAGAAACCTCCACTGCCCCACCTCGTCTACTGCCTATAAAAACACTGAATCGACATTTCAATCTTCTTATCCATCTACATTCCCATGTCCACCATACTTGAGTTTTCAATATGCCAGTAACCATACAAACCTAGAATCAAACACTAAACAATAATATAACATTATGCACCCTAGCATGCTCAATTACAGAGATTAACAACTTAATAACAACAACCCAAATCATCTACCATCTTAGATTTATCAAAAGTAAACAGAAATCTAAACATAAATTCGAAATTAAAATGGGGGAAAGGAAGAGAATCCTACCTTTTCAGATACATAGGTTTCAGAACAACTGCCAACTTCAAGAAGTCGGTCTTTCGGGAATTCCTGTAAAAATAAAGACCGATAATTAGAAAATATACAGCAATTGAAAGTACAAAGGGGGGGAAATATAAGAAATTGACATTCTTGAGTTGCTAGGATTTTGAGAAATCTCGCGATTTTATAATATACCCTAAAAAGAAGAAGAAGGGCTGAAATCGACATTAGAATTGAGGGAAATTCAAGCATCAACTGATTCACGCCATCAAAATCGACATTAGGGTTAGAGAGGATGAGAATAATACCAATGGCAATCTTCTCAATGTTCTCATGGCAATCTAGGATCTAATCAGTGAAGTATGGTAAAGAACAACATGGCAATCACAATTCATCAACTAAGGGGGAAGCACCAAGCAAAACAAGCATCAAATTCATACCTCGGGGTTTAATTGGAAAGGAAGACGGTGACAATGGAAAGGAAGACGGCGGCGGCGGTGGCGATGGAGGAGCAACGGCAATGGTGGGAGAGGGACGACGACGGCGACGTGGCGGGACGACGACGGCAACGTGGCGGAATGATGACGGCGACGTGGTGAGTCGGGGATTCGGGTGTGAGAGAGAGAGAGGAAAGAGAGGGGGGATTTGGGTGTGAGTGAGAGAGAGACAGAGAGGGGATTCGGGTGAGAGAGAGAGAAATTGTATAAATTGGGGAATTTAAGATTTGGGGGGGAAATGAAAAAGTTTGGGGGCAAATGAAATAATTTAAGGGGTTTATTTGGCAAATAAATAACTTAAATTTTTTTAGTGGGGTGGACTATACCGACAGTGTTTTAACCTATCAGTAAAACTTATAGTTACGGATTAAAAGATCTAAAGTTATAGGATACCTATACCCACAGTTTACTACACGTCTGTAGGTATATGATGTCTATACCCACGGTTTTAGTGACCCGTCACTACAGGTGTCCGTAGCTATATGGCAAATTCCTTGTATTGGGTTGTTATTCTATTGTATGTTTCGTTAAAAATTCATTGATGAAATAGGAACTGTGTTAGTCCCCTTTTAATTGAAAAAAAAAAGATCATAGATTTATGAAAAAAAAATTTTTAATTCTCAAATATGCAGCATTCTGTTATAATATTATTCTATCAAATTAAGAGAATTTTATTCAATCAAATTAAGAGATAAAATGACAAAGGAAATAGCATTGTGACGAAAGATTAGGAATATACTGTTAGGGATTTCTACCGAAAACCCCTCTTATCTAGGATCTTGTTGAGTTATTCGATGCAATCAACACAAACCACCAAGCACACTTGAGATCATACCAAACACACCAAAGCACACACAAATTTGTTCCAGTTGGGGCTTTCGCCTTAATCCGGGGGAGAAAATCCAAGATGTTATTCAACTGGAAAAGATACAAGAACATTACAATTCTCACCACGACCCTCTCTCAAGCCTCACAATAAGTACTAGTTGTTTACAATTAGAGAATCACTCAATCTCTCCTTCAATGAAGTACTCTCTCTCTCTCTCTCTCGGCTCTCAATGGAGGCCAATAACAACAATATATAGATCTAGAGAAAACCTAGTTTGATATTTTGATACAATAGCTTTTGGATATTCCTGAAGAGATAACTCTACGATAAGAACCGTCAGATCTGACTTGAAGAGCAAGTTGGGCTTCTCACGAATCACCAAGATCCGACCCAAATTATCCATCAGCGCCGCACGCGGTCGACCACACCTCAAGGTCAGTCGACCGCCCCTCTCTCAGGAACTTCTGCAGAGTTGGGCGAGTAAGGCGGCCGACCGCACCCCAAGTACAGTCGACCACAACTCCATCTGCTACTACAGTTGCTGACTGTTTTCCTTGCTTCCACTTCATCTTCGATCGTCTCGATTCCTCCATCGTCTCATCGTCTTCTTATCCAACATAGTATGCAAGACATAAACCCAACAATCTCCACCTTAGATTGCATACTCATGAATCCACACCTGTGTGATTTAAAACCTTCTAGACTCTTTTCCTTCTCTTCTTGCAAACAACTCGTTTCCATGGATTCTTCTGCTAGTTGAATGTATCTCCACCTGTTTTTCTCCCACTGTATGCCCCCCTCAATGGCACACCCCAGTAGATGTAATCATGGAGGTGCCAACCTCCATACGAACTCTACCTACCTCAAGGCTCTCTCCACCTTCCGACGATATTCGAACGTCGCAGTCTCGCTCGGATGATTCTAGTGACGGAATACTAGATGGTGCTTTAGGAACAATAGGCTTCGAAACACCTGTGCAAGTTTTTCTGTTCCTCCAAAGCTAGTAGAGGTTGTACTGACCCTGCTCAATCCCCCTCTCACCCTTCATCACCTCATGATAATTTTCTCAAACTGAACGAACTCCACCTGGATCTGTGTACCTGCAGTCCCGAGCTTCTAGAGTTCTCATAGATATAAGGCTCTGCTTCATCAAAGGAATATACATGCCATCCTCTAGTGTGTATCCCCTTCCGTCTATCATCTTCGACTCATTTGTTTTCTCACCTCTTACTTCACAAGTCTTGTCAATCTTCGTTCCCACACAATGACATGAGACAAACTTGTAAGTAGAAGCCATTACTTCACAAATCTTATCAATCTTCATTCTCACACGACGACATGATGCAAATCTGTAAGTAGAAACCATCTCCCTCTCGGAGCAAACTTGAGAAGAACTAACCGAATCAAAAGAACAACCGGAATTCATATCTAAAGAACTTGAAACAAAAGCACTGTTTAAGCCATCACCTGATTCAGCGGCACTAATTTTTCGCTCCTCTGACTCAACTGCTTGCAACAGTCTCTCATGTAATGCTCAATCCCTTTGCACTGGTGGTCACAGACCTTACCCCTACATACTTTTCCTTCCAATCAAAGTACAATCCACCTCCAAGCAACTCACAGAAGTTGACGCTGGTTTCTGACTCTCCTTCCTAAGTGTATCCTCCTCCAATCCCTTGATCATACCTAGTATGAAAAACTTCTCCTTGGTAGATTTTTCATCTAGCATGGTTATCATGTTGGATGGATTTGGTGATGAATATATCAAGTTGGAAACCCTTAGATCATCTTCGTTGAACACCCAGTTCAGATAACTCCATATTGAACTCCACTTCATGATGTAGAAGAGCGGTACTTTCCTTCATTGAGAAACCCCACAACTTTCTTCGCTGGTACATCCAACCCTGTGATGACGATCCCGAGTAGTCAGTTCTGAATCTTGCCCAAAGACTCGTCGTGCTTCTCCTATACCTAACTTCGTTCGTCGATGACAACCGGATTAAACCCAGGGCTTCTGAACATATCTTCTTCCACTTCTCCTACTTTATGCCGATTGGTCTCTCTTTATCTCCTTCTAGGACCAGATCCAAGTTCTGTTGAACCGATGCTTCTTGCATGTCCACCTTCAGGAGATCAAAGTTGATCTTGCCTTTGAACCGCTTGATCTTCGTGATCTGATCTGCCATCTTTTTCAAGGAACTCGAACAAACCCTTTGAACCCAAAGCTCTAATACCAATTGTTAGGAATTTCTACAGAAAACCTCTCTTATCTATGATCTTGTTGAGTTATTCAATGCAATCAACACAAACCACCAAGCACACTTGAGATCATACCAAACACACCAAAACACACACAAATTTGTCCCAGTTGGGGCTTTCGCCTTAATCCGGAGGAGAAAAAACTCAAGATGTTATTCAACTAGAGAAGATACAAGAACATTAAAATTCTCACCATGACCCTCTCTCAAGCCTCACCAGCAAGTACTAATTGTTTACAATTAGAGAATAACTCAATCTCTCCTTCAATGAAGTACTCTCTCTCTCTCTCTCTCTTAGCTCTCAGTGGAGGCCAATAAGAACAATATATAGAGATCTAGAGAAAACCTAATTTGATATCTTGATACAATAGCCTTTGGATATTCCTGAAGAGATAACTCTACGATAAGAACCGTCATATCTGACTTGAAGAGTAAGTTGGGCTTCTCACGAATCACCAAGATCAGACCCAAATTATCCATCAGCACTGCGCGTGGTCGACCGCACCTCAAGGTCGATCGACCGTCCCCCTCTTGGGAACTTCTGCAGAGTTGGGCGAGTAGGGCAGTCGACTGCACCCCAAGTACGGTCGACCGCAACTCCATCTGTTGCTACTGTTGCTGACTGTTTTTCTTACTTCCACTCCGTCTTCGATCATCTTGATTCCTCCATCATCTCATCGTCTTCTTATCTAACATAGTATGCAAGACTTATACCCAACATATACACCTGAATACTTAATGACAGCAATTTCAAACATATGAAAATATAATTAAGTTAGCAGTTTATAAAGCGAAACAGAGAGTTCAATTTGACCAGCTCGTGAGAGCTGCTCGGCTTGAGAGTATGCCCACGATACAAATTCATCTTTATTCCCTTCAACATATGGCTGCAGATAAGATGTTCGATAAGTTTTTCCTCCCTTCCTCTCTGTAACTTCGGTACATCGAATTATTTCAAAAAAATAAGTTTTAATTCCGATTTGGTTTAATTTCAACCTAGAACCAACTCAAATTTTGTTTAGGTTCACTCTATATCCAATCGAGTGTAGTTATGAATTTAATAGAATTTTATTTAAAGAAAAGTTGTATAGAAATTATAAAGTAATTGAAGTCTTTTAGAAATTTAATTGGAATTAGAACTAGAGTCGTCTTGGGCTCAAGTAGAATTGGTGGGACAGATTAAGAGGCTTGTTGGTCCGGATAGTGCATGCGACTTAGGATGTTTGGAGGTGGCAAGTTTGAGTCTGAGGAGCTCGGGACTTCTCAAATTTGTGAAAGAGTTCTTTCTTCTACTATAAGAGAGTGAAATTATTCTCTCCTTATATTTAGAGAGAATTTATTGTAATCCATACTTTCAATAGTGAAATTCTCCCACACTTGCCCGTGATTTTTATCCCGTCTTTTTTGGGGTGTTATCCACGTAAAGTACTTGTGTTCATTTTATTTTCATTATCGCAATTTTACTTTAGTTGTGAGGTAGGTGCTGAAGTTCAATGGATACAAACTATTCATTGTTTCAAATCTTTTTTTTTCAGATTTTGGATCACAAGAACTATTTGTTTCAATGTGGCTCTTTCTTCCGGTGATAGGGATTGGTAATTTTATCCGATTTATTCTCTGACTATCAGTTGATGAGGTACAAGCTTCCTGTCGAATTACTTTTCATAGACAATTTTCATAATGAGACACAAAGTCTAATACATGGGCAGAAAATTGTGGCCTCAATTTGACATGTACATCTCAAGTGCACATAACATATAGGTCGCAGTTGTGCTTGTTTTAATACCTACTTTAAAAGATTTCTCATAATTCTTTCCCTGGAATACCATTTCTAGTGCTTTTTTTCGTGGGCAGGGACTTGGAAAGAATAACCTGATTCAGCAGGTGTCTTTAACTTTCTGAGTTTTGTCTTTGATCAAATATGGAGATCTAGTGGAAGCGATCAACTTCTAGTATACAGTTTCAGCCATCCTTGATTGCTGAGTTGTTCTGTATATCTTTCATTGTATACTTGTAGTTTAATTTTCTTGTTTTCCACTTCAAGATATCAGCTAGCATGGGTAACAAAATAAAGAAATGAATAAGAGCAGCCTTCTGTCTCCTTGCATTTTTTAGATCTTTGTATCTGAGCATTTTTAAATGACGCATTAGTGACCAACTTTATATACTCTGAAGCACGGATACTTCACGGAGGGTGCCGTCCCCGTATCCTTTACGTATCGGATACTCGTGTCCCCGTATCTTGTACATCTCCGTATTCTACATTTTTTTTATCCAACTATTTGATACGACTAAAACTTGTCCCACTATTTGATTTGTCTATTTATGTTAAATTGCTTATTAACTTGCTTTGTTTACTTATGTTATTGCTTCTGCTTATAAACAATTATTGTAGCCTTTATGGATTATCTTAATTATGTTTAATAAAAGATATTTACCATTTCCTTACTAACAAGAGATATTCTTTAGTTGTGTAATTATTCATATTTTTTGATAGATATATAGTCGTATCCCCGCCGTATTCCGTATCCTACTTTTTTGAAAATTGTCGTATCTCCGTACCTGATATGGCTAAAAATGGGGTTAAATCGGAACCGTCCAGATTGGACACGAATCTTGAAGCTCGGGGGTAAAATGGTAATTTCACATACAAGTGGATCCAAGGCGGGTACTGAATCTCCTTCTCACAGATCCAATAACCCGCGAACGGATCCACACCTATTGGGTACGGGTCCCGACCCAAGACGAACCCAAACCAACGAGAGACAAATCAGGATCCCTGATTTGACCAAATCAGCGGCCCTGATTCGCTCCCACCGGGAATCAAGGAAAGATTTCCTAAACAGACTGAGGATTTTGCTCCCAGCTGTTACACAGGAAATCAGACCCTTAACGGCTCCCCTGGCGACTATAAATACCACCCCTCTACCACCATGACCAGGCTAATCACTTTTTTACCTGCTTAAGCTCTTTCTTAATCTCGTCTGATTACTGACAAGAGCGTCGGAGGGTGCATCGCCGGAATCAACCCCGGTGTTTCGCACTTCCTTGCAGGTTGCGCAGGAGCAAGAAGGCTTGAGTCAACTGTTCAGGTTTTTCTCGAACTCACAAATTCAATCTGTTTACCCCCACACCGAAATTAGCGGTAACAGATTGGCACCGTCTGTGGGAATCACCACACGAACAGCCTCAGCCCCGTCTCTGTCGTCCTCTCCAACCATGCCTCCAAAGAAGGTCAGATCTAGAGGGTCCAACCGGATGGCCAATCCCGCCGACCCTACGGAGGAAGCCCCTGTCAATCCTATTCCGCAGCCAGATCTTCCTCCGCTGGCCCAGCAGGTCCAACCTCCTCATCCCAAGCAGCAACCCAACAATGGCCCTTCTGGCCATAACGGCCGGAAGCAGAAGCAGCCCCTCCATCAGGACCATGTGTCGGTTCATAACGGATCCTCGGATTCGATGGCTTCCCATCATCCCGACCTCCGCAACACAGTCCTGAACCGCCAGAAGGACGAAGACCTCCGCACTCACCTTGATGAGAGGCGGGCCCGAGCGGGAGCCTCCCGCCAGCATCATGGTGAGCGCTCGCCTCACTGCTGGGACGACAGGCGGTCTCCGGACCGAAGGGGCCGAGCGGCTTCGCCCGAGCGCCAAAGGAGGAGGCCGCAGTCCCCCGCGGATTGGCATCATCACAGGAACAATGACGCACCCATCACCCGTGCCGAGTTCCTACAGTTCCAAGACACCGTACTACAGGCTCTCAACCTTCGGCAGAACGTCCAAAATGCCCAGAGGGCTCCAACGCCCCCGAGGGATCCCAGTCCTCGTCGCCGAACCCGCAGTCCTTCCCCGGCTCCCAGCCGCCAGCAGCAGCACTACAGTCCTCGCCGGTCTCAGGACTACCGGCGCTGCAGTCCGCGCTCCCCTTCCTATGAAGAGGAGTCCGGGGGGTCATATGATCACCAGCGAAGGGACGATGCCCTCATCCGCCGTCTCCATGAGGTCGAAAGGCGTATTGGCCGCATGGACAGGGAGGAGGAGTCCCGAGCGGGAACGGTCCGTCCTAGCAGACCCCCTTTCTCTCGGTCGATCATGGAGGCCCACATACCGAGGGGTTTCAAACCTCCGCAGTTTGAAACGTACTCAGGGGAATCCGACCCAGTCGACCACGTCGAAAGCTTCAAGACACTGATGCTGATCCATCAAGCTTCCGACGCCGTGCTCTGCAGGACCTTCCCTGCCACCCTCAGGGGGTCGGCTCGGGAATGGTATTCCAGACTCGCTCCCTCCTCCATCTTCTCGTTCGAGCAGTTTGAAACACTGTTCATAACTCACTTCGTGAGTAGCAGGCGGGCCGAGAAGACGAGCCTCTCCCTACTGAACCTGTGGCAGGAAAGGGAGGAGAAGCTGCGGGACTATGTGAAAAGGTTCACCGCAGAGGTCAGGTCTATCACCTCCTTAGACCAGCCAGTGGCGACAGTGGCGTTCCAGTCGAACGTCCTCAACGCCAACCTCCGATCGTCCCTAGCTAAGAAGCCCCCGCATGACTTCGCCGACCTCCTCCTGAGGTGCGAGAAGTACATCCGAGCAGAGGAGGCTGAAGCCCTCCCGAGCTTCAGGGGGCCCTCCTCGGGGTCGAAAAGGAAGGCGACGGGGGAAGAGGGGTCCAAGAAAGCTCAGAAGGACAACGGCGGTCAGCGTCGCCCTCCCCCAAGGTTTGAGAAGTTCACTCCCCTCACCACAAACGTCTCCACCATCCTGATGGAAGTGGAGAAGGAGGGAGTCATCCCTCCAGCTCCGAGGATGCACACCCCGGCGAAGAGGAGGAACAAAGACAAATGGTGTCGTTACCATCGGGATCACGGCCACGACACGAACGACTGCCGGGCATTGCGAGATGAGATAGAAGCCCTCATCCGGAGGGGGCAGTTGGCCAAATTCGTGAAGGCTAACGATCGGACGGATCGCAACACTCCTCCGCCTCGGGGGGCTAACAAGCGCACCGAGCGGCGCGAGGAGACACCCGAGTTCGAGGAAGAATGGGTTCTGCACCTGATCCACGGAGGCCCCATGGGAGGCTCCTCTAATTCCTCTCGGAAGGCCTTCGTCCGAGAGGTTAACTCTGTTCACAGCGCCCCTCCTCCCAAAGGTCTCGGCGTCCCTGTGTCTTTCTCCGACACAGACCTCGAAGGGGTCCGAACCCCACACTGTGATGCCCTCGTCATCGACCTCCGCATGGCCAACTTCAAGGTGCAGAGGGTCTTGGTAGACAATGGGAGTTCGGTCAATATCCTCTTCCTCTCGGCCTTCCGAGGCCTGCAGCTGTCTTGGGACCGTCTCAAGCCGGCCGGTTACACACTCCACGGGTTCACGGGGGTCCCGGTAACTGTCGAGGGGGTGATAACCCTAGACGTGACAGCCGGAAGTACCCCTACTACCCGGACCGAGCCGATGGACTTCATGGTCGTCGACGTCCCGGCAGCGTATAATGTCATTCTGGGCCGACCCGGCCTAGCCGCCCTGGAAGCTGTCCCCTCGGCATACCATCTCAAAATGAAGTTTCCCACTCGGTCAGGGGTAGGGGAAGTCAGGGGAAGCCAAGAGACAACCCGGAAGTGCTACATGACTTCCACAGGGGGACCAGTGCTCTCGCTCGAGACACTAGAAATCCCCGAGCCGAAAGTTCGGCCAACGTCCGAACCGGCAGACGAGTTAGAAGAAGTGCTCTTCTCGGACGATGATCCGAGCCGAAAATTCCTCATCAGCAAGTCCTTGCCGACCGCACTGTGCTCGGACCTGACTCAATGCATCCGGGATAACCGTGACTTGTTTGCATGATCGGCCGCGGACATGCCCGGCATCTCCGAGGAACTGCTCGTCCACCGCCTAAGTGTCGAACCGGGGTGCAAACCGGTTCAGCAGAAAAGGCGAAAGTTCGCTCCCGAGCGACAGCAGGCCATCAAGGAGGAGGTGGATAAGCTTTTGAAGGCTAAGTTCATACAGGAGGTTAACTACCCCGAGTGGCTGTCGAATGTTGTAATGGTCAAGAAGTCGAACGGCTCCTGGAGAATATGCATTGACTTCACCGACCTAAATAAGGCGTGTCCGAAGGACCCATTCCCTCTCCCGAACATCGACACCCTTATTGATGCCACCTCGGGCCATGAGCTCCTCAGCTTCATGGATGCCTTCTCTGGCTATAATCAAATCCGAATGTTCCCTCCGGACATTCCGAAGACCTCCTTCGTCACCAACCAAGGCCTCTACTGCTACCGAGTCATGCCGTTCGGCTTGAAGAACGCGGGCGCCACCTACCAGCGCCTCGTCAACAAGGTCTTCCAGAACCAGATAGGCCGGAACATGGAGGTGTACGTTGATGACATGCTCGTCAAAAGCGTCCGAGGCACGGATCACGTGGCCGACCTCCAAGAGGCCTTCGACGTGTTGAGAAGGCACAACATGCGGCTGAACCCGAACAAATGTGCGTTCGGGGTCTCTTCGGGAAAGTTCCTCGGCTTCATGGTGAGCCAGCGAGGAATCGAAGCTAATCCCGGGAAGATTAAGGCCATATTAGACATGGCCCCACCTCGGAACATCAAAGAGGTGCAGAAGCTTACTGGCCGGCTCGCTGCTATCGGTCGGTTCCTCTCAAAGTCGGGGGAAAAGTGCCTCCCCTTCTTCAAAGCACTCAGGGGGGCTAAGGGTTTTGAATGGGGCCAACCACAACAAGAGTCGTTCGACCAACTGAAAGCCTACTTGGTGAACCCCCCTCTGCTCAGCAAACCGGTCCCGGGCGAGACTCTCTTCGTCTACTTGGCTGCTTCTGAGCAGACCTTGAGCGCTGTCTTGGTAAGAGAGGAGGACCGGTCCCAAAGGCCCATCTACTACGTGAGCAAAGTGCTTCGGGACGCCGAGCTCCGCTATCCGAAGATAGAGAAGATGGCCTATGCCCTAGTCACGGCGGCAAGGAAGCTTCGGCCATACTTTCAGTCCCACTCGATCGTTGTCCTCACCGACCAACCCCTAAAGCAGATCCTCTACAAGCCTGAGACCTCGGGCCGGCTGATGAAGTGGTCCATAGAGCTGAGCCAGCATGACATCTCTTACCAGCCTCGGACAGCAATTAAGGCACAGGCACTCGCCGACTTCATCGTGGAGTCCACTATCCCTGAGGTCGGCCACATCCCGAATGGACCCCCCATTTGGACAGTCTTTGTTGACGGATCCTCCTGTCATGAAGGAAGCGGCGCCGGCATCATCCTGAACGGCCCTGACGACTTCGTCCTCCAGTATGCGATCCGCATGAACTTCAAGGCCTCGAACAATGAGGCAGAGTACGAAGCACTCATTGCTGGGCTCGGACTTGCACGAAGTGCTGGGGCGCAGCGCCTCCGAATCCACAGCGATTCCCAGCTCGTCGTGAACCAAGTCTTGGGCGAGTACGAAGCCCGAGACGAGCGGATGGCGAAATACCTCGCTAAGGTTCGGACCCTCATGAGCCGGTTCGAGGAGGCGCTCATTCAGCGGGTCCCTCGTGAAGAGAACTCACAGACCGACGCCCTCTCCAAATTGGCCTCGTCCTCACTGCAAGGTCTCGAACAGACCGTACTGATCAAAGTTCTCTCTAAGCCGAGTATCGAAGACGAGACAACTGGTTCGGCGGAATCACTGCCGGTCATGTTACAAGATAATTGGATGAAGCCTTTGGTGGAGTTCTTAAGGGACGGGCTCCTACCCGATGACCCCAAAGAGGCACGCCGAGTCAGAACTCGGGCCGAGCGGTATGTCTTGATCGAGGGCATCCTATACAAACGCTCTTTCTCCCAGATAGACGGCCGACCGTACCTAAGGTGCCTCTCTCCGGAGCAGGCCGAATATGCCCTACAAGAACTCTACGAGGGCATTGGAGGGGCACACTCGGGATTTAGGTCCTTGGCCCGAAAGGCTTTAAATTATGGGTACTTCTGGCCGACCCTCCTTCAAGACGCCGAGCGACACGTTCGGCAATGCAGTTCTTGTCAGAGACACTCCAGCATCCGTCGCCTCCCTCAGGCCGACCTCGCCTCCCTATCAAGTCCTATCCCCTTCGCAATGTGGGGGATGGATTTACTAGGGCCTTTCCCTCCGGCTCCGGGTCAGTTCAAGTTCTTGGTCGTAGCCATCGACTACTTCTCGAAGTGGGTCGAGGCCGAGCCCCTCGCCACTATAACCGAGAACAAAGCGGTGCAGTTCTTCTGGAAGAGCATCATCTGTAGGTTCGGCGTCCCCCGTGTCCTCATGACGGACAACGGGACCCAGTTCACTGGCGCAGCATTCCGAGCTCTATGCGACGACCTGGCCATCCAGCAGCACTTCTCGTCCGTCTCCCACCCTCAGTCGAACGGACAGGCAGAAAATGCTAATCGGCAGATCCTTGCAGGCATCAAGAAAAGGTTGGACAAAAGTTCCAAGGGCTTATGGGTCGACCAACTCCCCAACGTCCTATGGAACTACCGCACGAGCAAGCGGACCCCCACAGGCGAGTCCCCATTCAACCTCACCTATGGGTCCGAGGCCGTGATCCCTCTCGAGGTCGGAATACCTTCCCCTCGGCTCACAGCCTATGACGAAGCACAGAATGCCAGGGACCTCAGAGCAGACTTAGACCTGATAGATGAACTGAGGGAAAGGGCGTCAATTCGGCAGCAGATGTACCGAAGAAGGGTTGAACTGGCGTACAACAAAAAGGTCCGACCCGCCAACCTTAAGCAAGGAGATTTGGTCTTGAGAAAGCTAGCCATATCCTTCCCCAGTCAGAAGAGCAAGCTGGCTCCGAACTGGGAAGGGCCGTACAGGATCACGAGAGTAGTTCGGCCAGGGACATATCGTCTTGAAGACCTAGAGGGCAGAGAGATTCCGAGGACCTGGAATGCCGATCACCTTCTGAAATACCAAGAGAGCGCCCCGGCGCCTCTCTGAGTAATCCGATGTGTCGAACCATTCCTCTCCTCCAAGTTGTAACCTATTTTTCATGAATTGTACTATGTAAAATGGTTCGCCGTCGATTGTCAATAAAGAAATCTCTCTTCGTACTTATGAATTTGTATGCTTCTCTCCGCTCTTATCATGTGCTCTTAAATTTTGATTTCAACCAATGGTTCGGAGTCCACGTCCGGCTCGACCTCACCTCCTCGGCTCAATTCCGGACGAGCCAGGGGTAGATCGCCGCTCAGGACTGCTCCCACAACCGTTGAAATAACACCGATGGTTCGGAGTCCAACACTCGGTTCGACTTTACCTTCTCAGCTCGTCCCCAGACGAACCAGGGGTAGATCACCGTTCGGAATTGCTCCCACAACCGTTGAAATAACACCGATGGTTCGGAGTCCAACACTCGGTTCGACTTTACCTTCTCGGCTCGTCCCCGGATGAATCAGGGGTAGATCACCGTTCGGAATTGCTCCCACAACCGTTGAAATAACACCGATGGTTCGGAGTACAACACTCGGTTCGACTTTACCTTCTCGGCTCGTCCCCGGACGAACCAGGGGTAGATCACCGTTCGGAATTGCTCCCACAACCGTTGAAATAACGCCGATGGTTCAGAGTCCAACACTCGGTTCGACTTTACCTCCTCGGTTCGTCCCTAGACGAACCAGGGGTAGATCACTGTTCGGAATTGCTCCCACAGCCGTCGAACTGCGCGGTAATCCCGAAGTCAAACACTTGGTTCAAATCCACCCCTAAAGATTGCATCTCGGATAGCTCCTATGTTGTGGCAAGCGCTCGGCTTATCCCTTGTCCGAGCCCTCCCCCACTTCGTAGGAACGGAAGAGGGTAAGGAAGGGGGGTCACTCTCCGGTCGGAATCCGAGCAAGTGCCATTCCGACCCTGCAAACGGAGAAAAACCACTTTCTCCTCAAAAATCGCGCCTGATCTCGATCAGACGGCCCAGATTTCGCCGAGGACACTAAACGACAAGATAGTGTTTTCTTGATAAATGTGCCCGTCTGGAGATGCGCGTCGTCATCCAACGGCTCAGGTTGCACCAAGTCGCTCGGCCTCCCGAGACCCCCTGTCTTCGGTCGGCAGCCGAGCAAGTGCCATTCCGAGCTCGCAAACGGAGAAAACTCACTTTCTCCTCAACTTTCGTGCATGATCTCGATCAGACGGCTCAGATCGTGCCACCGACGCTAGACGACAAGATAGCATTTTCTTGGGAACTGAGCCACCTCGAGATTCGTGCCTGCGTACAACGGCTCAGATCTTGCCACCTGCGCTAAACGACGAGATAGCACGTCCTTGGGGACAGAGCCACCTAGGAGTACGTACCGTACCTTGTCAGAGTCGCTAAACGACAAGATATCGTACTCATAGGAACCCGATCGGTTCAACGCTCTCGCCATCGGAGCGAACACGTTCGGTTCAAGGATCTCGGCGCAACCAACACAGTTATAAACAAGACAAGAACGCAGAGCAACAAAGGGAATTTCATTAATGATCGGGACACAATACAAAGCTGTCTCTCCACAGTTACAAAGCATCAAAAAACAAAAAATATAACGCCGACCCACAACACTTAGCGTTCAAATAGAAACTTCTTCACTAGACTGTTCGGTCGCCTGACCGTCCTCCTCGGCTGACAGCTCCCCCTCATCTTTCCGGAGCTTCGCTGCTACGGTCTGTAAGTGTCGGATCTCCAAGAGCAAATCGTCCCGCTCGGCCATAATCTTCGACTGGTTATGCCGAATACACTTGACCCGAAGAGCGTTGCCGAAAGCGATCTGCGAATCCTCGTCCCCTCCTACGGGGCTCAGCTCGGCAATTTTATTCTCCAGGCGTTGGATCTCGGCTTCCCGTAGGTCGAGGACGGACAAAAGGTGGGCCCGCTCGCTCTCGGCTCGTCATAGCTCCAGCTCGGCGCTCCTAGGACTCAGAGCCGCCGTCCCAGAAGTGGCCTCGGATTCAGATTCGTCATCCGAACCGTGGAAATCAGCATATGGGTCGGCCGCCTCGGGCTGAAAAGAAAGGAGAATGAATAGCAAGTTTTCAATACGCTTCCGAAGCACGACACTTAAGATTTTCCAAATCAAAAATTCGGATTCATATTCAGGCATATTATTTCTCCATACAACAGGACAGATTCAACTATAGAATTTTACAGCAACAAGGGAAAACATGAAACGACGCGGTCAGGGTCTCTTCGGAAGGGGAACGCTTCGGTTTAGGGAAATGCGAGGACGACGAGCTCTGCCCTCCGAACCCGATCCTAAGCCTACGAAGCGTGATCCCCCTTCACTGCTGACCCTGACTGTGGTGCCAACCGAGGCACTGCTTGACGAAACAGCAGCACTACTCTGAGCATCGGCAGGGCTCCGCCCCCCGGCGGGAAGACATGTCGCAAGTTCGTAGAAGGAAATCCCCTTCTCGCTCTCTTCACGAGTGCACGACGTGCTACGAACGTTGGCCCTCACTGGCAGAGGCTTGAGTGACGCGACCTCTTCTTCCAGTTCAATGATTCTATCTCTCAGGGCGTCGTCCTTCGCCGATCTCCTCGGACGAGAAGGCCTCAACGAGCCAGAGGCATTGGCACCATCAGTCGCGAGCCGTCGGAAGTGGGTGACCTCGATCCCCCTATCTATCGTGATCCTTCTGAGCTTGTCGACTTCGGCCAGTAGCCTCTTGCGCTCGGCCGACGCCTTCTCCAGCTCGGAAGTCTGCTTCTCTTCCGCTGCCGAGCGTTCTCTCTCCGATAATTCCAAGTGTTGGACCTCGGCCAGAAGGTCGTCATTCTTCTGCTCGACGGCAGTGAGCTCTCTACGGAGCCGCTCGACTTCCCCTTCGGGACAAGGATCTTGGGGGTACTTCCGCAATTGCCACAGCTCGCGACAATACCTCCGCACAGCTGCCTTCGCCTCCTCCAGCTGGCCGAGCAGGAGAAACCGCCTCTGTCGGCTGTCCGAGAACTCATGCTTCGTTTTGGCCAGCTCTTTACGGAGGTACGAAACCTCCGTGATCGGACCAAACTTAACCTGAAAAGCAGAGATAAATCCGATGGGCCCACGCTCGGAAACATTTACAACACAATCACATTCAAAAACCGAGACTCAACACTTGGACAAATTTTAGCCAAACAAAATATTTTCATTCAAAACCGAGGAGAAAGTTTTACAAAAAGCAGTGGCCAGTCCGCAGTTAGGCTTACAAAAAGAAGAGCAAAACTACGAAAAACTAAAAGAGGCTAACAAGTCAGGGGTCGACCTTTTTGTCGTTCGGGTCCGTCGACCCCTCGGCCTTGTTCTCGCCTTCACCCTCGTCCTCGTCCTCACTCCCGCTCTCCTCCTCGGAGTCGTCCTCCTCCTCGCCCTCGGCTTCGGTCTCCCCGGGGCCTTCGACGACTTCCATCTCCCCCACAGGGCCGAGCAACCCCTCGGGGACATCCTCCTCCCCTTCCACGGGGTCGTAAAAGTGGTAGGAGGAGGTGTCGAAGCCCGGGTTCTTGGCGGCTACATGGAGCAGGGCTCGACCGTAGGCATCCTCCATGTTCTGGAGCATTTGCTGCGCGGCCTCCTCCTGCACGGCCTTCCTCACCTTCTTCACCTTCTTCTGGTGCTTGGCCATGATCTTCTCGGCCCTCTTCCGAGC
Organism: Hemerocallis citrina; assembly: GCA_017893485.1. Classification (NCBI taxonomy): domain Eukaryota; kingdom Viridiplantae; phylum Streptophyta; class Magnoliopsida; order Asparagales; family Asphodelaceae; genus Hemerocallis; species Hemerocallis citrina. The sequence continues at coordinate 20,375,400 of CM030360.1, forward strand.
CTTCTCCGCCTCCGACCGAGCGTTGGCCAGTGCCTCCTTCAGCTCGGCAGCCTCCTTCTCCGAGGCCTCAAGTTTGGCCGCCGCATCCTTCGACAGCTGAATGGCGTTGGCCAGCTGCTGCTCCAGTCCCTTCACCTCAGCAGCCCTCTTCGTCGAGAGGAGCTGCTCGGCATCAAGCCGCTGCGTGGCCTTGACGCACTCCGCCCTCTCCCATTCCTTCTCCTGCTCCTTGTTCGCAAACTCCTCGAGCAGGAAGTTGAAGTGGCAGAGAGTCTGGAAAAGAACAGCAGATTAAAATCCGAACCCAAAGACTTAGAAAAAACCCTAGGAAAGAAATTCCAATGAGGGAGAGCCCGGCCAACTTACCGATATAGTATTCCGAGCAATCTGCATCACGGCGTCCCCTGCTTGCCCGGCCTTCAGGGTCGCTCGGTCCTTTGGGGTCGGCAAGTGCTTCACCGCCTCCATGCAGATGTTGCCGTCGCCCAAGAAGCCGTCGACCTTCATCACCTGCCAATCGGGGACGAAGATCTGCTTATGACGCTCGGTCAAGATCTTCTCCGCCTCGGCAGTGAGGGGCGGAACTTGGAGGGACAACACCTCTGTCACGCCGAACGCAACGCTCGACGAACCGGGAGCGTCCCCCTTCGGGGTCGGTGTCGGCGCATCCGAGGAAGGAGGGTCGAGGACCATGACCTCCCCCTGCTCGAGGACCATGACCTTCGGCTGGTCGGCATCCTTCACGACCGAAGGCTTCTTTAAGGCTCGGCTGTCCTGAGGCACCGCCGCAGGCCTCTTCTTCTTCGCCTCCTGCTCCGACCGGCCCTTCGCCACCAGAGCCTTGTAGTCCAGCTTCATCGTCTCTGCACAAGCCGAATGAAAAAACTTAGAAAAATTTTCATGGACTTTAAACAGAAAGTACAAATACCAGAAGCATACTAGGGTCGATCGGACTGAGACCCCCTCGGAACAGATCCTCCTCAGTAATTTCTTTCCAGCTTAGCGCTGGCAGGGCGATGAGCTTCTTCTGGACCTCTGCCTCCTCATCACTCAACGCCGCCTCCTTCTTGGTCCGCTTGGGCAGACCATCCTTTGCCGAAACCGTCGGTATCACCCACGGCGCAGGGGCTCGGATGAGGAAGTACTTCTCCTTCCAATGTTTGATCGAGTCCGGATTCTCGATCAGCTTCACACCCGTTCGGGGAGAAAGATAGAACCTTTGTTCGTCCCGCCTTGGCTGGCAGGGTCGGTAGAGACTCCGAAAGAGGAACATACTCGGCTTGGCGCCGACCACTTGGCATCGGAGGACGAATGCCATGACGTGCCTCCATGTGTTCGGCATCAGCTGGGCGGGGCTCAAGCCGTACCACGCCAAGACCTCGACAACGAACGGGTGGAGGGGGAAACGGAGCCCGGTGATCAAGGAGTCGACGGGAAAGACACACATATCCGAGGAAGACTTCGTGTTCGCTCGGAAACCGGGCCCGGGAAGAAGTAGCCCGTAGTCGGCGGGGATCCGGAAACCCTCTCGGATCAAACGAAGGTCACCCTCGGTGAGAGAAGAGATGGTGTGGTCCACCTCGGACAACTCCCTCGGCTCATTCTCCTCCACCAATTTAGCCGTGCCCTGGGTCACTTTCTCCAAGACGTCCTCGGCATAGTCCCGTACACCTCCCACGCTCGACAGAGCTATGGGCTGCCGACCGAACGCTCCCGCCGTCTTCGGCATCTCCACGATCGTGACCACGGCTTTACCCTTCTGGGACACCACCTCGACCTCCTTAGGCAGCTCGGCCACTTCGCCCTCTCTGTCCGGACGAACGACACTCTGGTCACTCGGCTCCACTACCTCCTTCCCTTCTCCCCCTCGGCCTACTGCCTGCTCCGAGGCGGGGGTCTCATCCGAGAGCGTAATCTTAACCATTTTTCTAAAAGAGAAGGGAGAGAAACTGACCTCGAAGTGACAGCTACGGTCGGAAAGTTCACCGGAAAAGGGAAACGCCTTGCCGCGTCAGCTAGCACCACCACCCAAGAGCTAAAAACTTCGAAGGCAAAGAGTAAAAACTGAAGAGAGAGAGTAAAAGTGAAAAGTGAGACTTGGTCTAAGGGGGGGTGAAGATTTATAGTGAAAGAGAACGTCCCTTGGACTTCCAAACGAAAGAGTGCGACTCTTGGGCCGCTCTCGAAGCGGCGCGAAGGCCCAACACGACTACCCTCTTCGCCAAGACAACTAGTTCGGCACCACGGGTCCCGAAGCCGACAGCCTCAGGCCTTCGGTCGGATACCGAGCAGGAGCCTTCCCCGATCCTACAAGTGAAGAATCCAGAAAAAGTTTTTATTCAAAGTTCCAAGGCACAGCCTTCGGCGTGCCCCCCAGGCCCCATGTCTCGGTCGGCTTCCCGCCGACCCACGGGGCCCGGTCAAAAACAGATCAACACTCAGAGATCATGAGTAGCGCACCATTCCGAGCTAGTTTATTGTAACTGTGAAGGTTTGGCCTGGCAGAGAACTCTGGCAACAGAACCTTCACAGTTGCAAACAACGAGCTCGGGACGCCCTTTATTTCTTCCCCCTCAATCTCACCGATGACGCTCGTCCTTCCGAAGCAACTTGGCCCCCGGGTCCGAATTTGGATCGTCACCTCTTCCACCATGATCTCTGCCGACCCTAACACCCACTGTGGGGCAGCCAGAGTCGGCAGAAGATCTTGGTGGAAGAACGACCACCCGTCCTGCCGGAGTAGTTCATCCCTCGGGACCGAACTACAGGCCGTCGCCACTCATGCCTTATCCTCCCCCGACCCAGACATCCGCTTTGAGGCCGTCCGGAGCGGGAGAAGAACAAGGCAAAAGAGCAACCACCCTTTCGGACCCCGAAGGAGGAGTTACCAAGGCGGATGCCTACGAGGCCCAAAACTCAACTCTGTTGTGATTAAAATGACAAAGGGAATGGGATACTTATAAGCTCTCCTCCAAGATCTAGCCATTATGACCCTCGGAAGTTGAAACGCCACGCATTAATTGAAGGAGTTACCCTTAATGACCTGGGGAAGGTGGAACGCCGCACAAACCCCGGGACACCATTAATGTCCTTGGAAATAGAATCATCTCGAGACAGTTCGCGCCACGTCGCTCGGATTTGCCGAGACCCCCTCTCTCCGGTCGGCGGACGAGCAAGTGCCTTTCCGAGCTCGCAAACGGAGAAAACTCACTTTCTCCTCAACTTTCGTGCATGATCTCGATCAGACGGCTCAGATCTTGCCACCGACGCTAAACGACAAGATAGCGTTTTCTTGGGAACTGAGCCGCCTCGAGATTCGTGCCTACAATCAACGGCTCAGATCTTGCCACCTGTGCTAAGCGACAAGATAGCGCTTTCTTGAAGAATGTGCCCGTCTCGAGATGTGCGCCGCCATCCGATGGCTCAGATCGCGCCACGTCGCTCGGATTTGCCGAGACCCACTGTCTTCGGTCGTCAGCCGAGCAAGTGCCTTTCTGAGCTCGCAAACGGAGAAAACTCACTTTCTCTTCAAAAATCGCGCCTGATCTCGATCAGACGGCCCAGATCTCGCCGAGGACACTAAACGACAAGATAGTGTTTTCTTGAGAAATGTGCCCGTCTTGAGATGAGCGCCGCCATCCAACGGCCTAGATTGCGCCACGTTGCTCGGATTTGCCGAGACCCCCTGCTCGGTCGACAGCCGAGCAAGTGCCTTTCCGAGCTCGCAAACGGAGAAAAAAGACACCGAGCTACTACGACCATTGGATCTCCCAGAAGTTCGTGCTCTTGATGATGAACGGTCCAGATTGTGCCACGTGCACTAAAAGACAAGATAGCATTCTCTTGGGATGCACACCATCATCCGACGGCTCAGATTGCACCACGTCGCTCGGCCTGCCGAGACCCCCTGTCTTCGGTCAGCAGCCGAGCAAGTGCCATTCCGAGCTCGTAAACGGAGAAAAAAGCTCCCGAGCGATGACAGCCAATGGATCTCTCAGAAATTCGAGCTCGACCATGATCAGCGGCTCAGATCGAGCCACGTCATAAATCGGTATTAAAAATCGTTTTTTATTTATTTAAATCGTTTTATTTATTTAAAAATTGCGAAAAAATTGCTAAAAATTCGGGAAAATTAACTAAAAATTCTAGAAAATAATTAAAAATTCGGGGGTGTATTTTTGAGCCCCTGAACGGACAATTATTGCCTAGAATGTACTGTTAAGGCCCCCAAACGATTAGTAAATACGTCGCAAAATTAAATAAATAGTCCGAAAAATAGATAAAAGCCATCAAATACCCGATACGACGAGAGAACAGCACGCAGCATCAAAAAATTACCTCACTACCCTCTTCGAGATTCAAAATCCCTCATTTGGACTCCGATACAACTCCACTGGCCATTAAAACAGTTAAACTACTCCTCAAAGGCTGATCACACTCAGTCTTTAGGAGTGGGGGGCTCGTGATATGGCTAAAAATGGGGTTAAATCGGAACCGTCCAGATTGGACACGAATCTTGAAGCTCGGGGGTAAAATGGTAATTTCACATACAAGTGGATCCAAGGCGGGTACTGAATCTCCTTCTCACAGATCCAATAACCCGCGAACGGATCCACACCTATTGGGTACGGGTCCCGACCCAAGGCGAACCCAAACCAGCGAGAGACAAATCAGGATCCCTAATTTGACCAAATCAGCGGCCCTGATTCGCTCCCACCAGGAATCAAGGAAAGATTTCCTAAACAGACTGAGGATTTTGCTCCCAGCTGTTACACAGGAAATCAGACCCTTAACGGCTCCCCTGGCGACTATAAATACCACCCCTCTACCACCATGACCAGGTTAATCACTTTTTTACCTGCTTAAGCTCTTTCTTAATCTCTTCTGATTACTGACAAGAGCGTCGGAGGGTGCGTCGCCGGAATCAACCCCGGTGTTTCGCACTTCCTTGCAGGTTGCGCCAGGAGCAAGAAGGCTTGAGTCAACTGTTCAGGTTTTTCTCGAACTCACAAATTCCATCTGTTTACCCCCACACCGAAATTAGCGGTAACAGTACCCATGTTCCGTATTGGTGCTTCATAGCTTATATATGATGAACCTTTCTTGTGTTTAAGCAAACCGTTTCCCTTTGAAATACATATATGAGGACTTTAGTAAAGCAACCTCAGTTTTTTTTAGCGTTTGTACTTTGTTACCTTCGAATCATCTTCCATGTGTCAGCTGTCTGCATGATCGCTGGTTTGTTTAATATTACTAGTGCTTTATATCCATATAGACATGCGGGTGCTCTAATCTGTGGCATCCCCGTTAGATCTATATGTTAGTCACCCCTGTAGATATCACTGGTAACTACATCATCTTGAGAAATTGAGATACTGGGTTATTTAAAGTGTCACCAACATTTATATATGGCATCTCTTGTTCTCTCTTTCTTTACCGTACCAAGACAAACTACATATTCAACTACCACTCTACTTATCATGCCTATATAATTAAAATTGAGCTCTGAAGTATTTATTGAAATACTGGACAAGCTAAGAAAGATATCAGCTTTTGTTTGAGATTTTGGAGACTTTAATTTGATTTAATTAAACCAACACTGAGCTTGTTGGAAGGATAACTGTAAATAGGGAAGCTTATGTGGGGATAGTTTTCCTTAACATCTGAACAAAATTTGCAAGAGAAAGAGTTTTGATTGTCCTCTTCTTTTAATATCCTTATCGTTAACTTGTGAGTCATGAGTTGGATATCTTTTCCGAGGTAGACCAGCTTAGCTTTAGCCAAACCATGTAAAAAAAAATTTGTATGACTTATGTTAAAGTACTGTTAGCTTAGTCCCACATCTAAAATAAAATTAGATTATTCTTTATATCCTCTTATATGTAGGTGGTAGTGTATTCAGTTATCAGGATCCAATAAAGTATTCACTTCTGTCTCTAAATACTATACTTCAATATGGTATGAGAGCCCTAAAAATTTCCAAAAAAAATTAGGGTTTTCTTTCTATTTTTCTGTCCGAAATATTTTTTTTTTTAAAAAGAGAGAGAGAAAACCCAGAAGCTTCTTCTTCTCGTATCTTCCTCCAAACCCAAACTCTAACCCTAACAGTCTCAGCCGCCATCCTCTCCACTCCAGTCGCTGCCACTGCACCTCTTCTCCACTCTAGCCGCCGCTACTGCTGAACTTCCCTGTCCTCTCCTTCTCCAATCTCAGCCGCTGACCTTCCCTGACCTCTCCTCAGCCCCTCCCGACGCCCTCCCGCCCTGCCTCCGTCATCCCATCTGCCAGCCGCCAACTCTCCTCCCCTCAAAAACCTACCCCGATCCTCCTCTTCACCTCCGGACCAAACCCGCCACCTGCACCCGACACCCGGCCCGTTACCCTCTCTCTCTCTCTCTCTCTTCCTCCTGTTACAAAAAAGAAAAAACTGAATGCTTCATGATGCGTGTTGTTCTGTAATGCGTGATAGTGTTTGATTTTCTTTCCAATCACCATCTCTCCTTCATACTCATTTTCTCCTTCAGATCTAATCTAAATATGCTCCAATGGCAACCTCCTCTCCTCCAACTGTAGAACATTCTCCTTCTACTGTTGCTCCTACTGATGAGTCAACCTCCTCCCAATCTATTATTTCTGCTGAAGAACATTAGGACTTCCGCAAAATGCTGCCCCCTCCCTGTGGTAACTTTGTTCACTCGGATAATGCTTTTCAACTTTTCTTTCAGCAATGGATAATTGATTCAGGTGCTTCTGAACATATGACACATTTATCACTTTCTTCATATTCTTTACTTCCAAATTATCATGTGCCTATTGTTGATGACGCGCATATCCATGTTGAAGGGGTGGGAGATATCTCTCTTTCTACAGACCTTTATCCTGAATCGATTTTGCGTATTCCTAACTTTCCTAATTATTATTGTAAAGATATCAGAGTGATGAAAACAATACTGAATATTGAATTAAATTTAACCAAGTACAATGCCACCTATATATAGGAGGTGAATAAATATCAAAACAACTCTACCACCAATATGGAACTATAATATCTAACACCCCCTCTCAAACTCACGATGGGTCAAACAATGTGAGTTTGCCTACTAAGTGTCGGAATCTCTGAACTGTATGTGATTTGGTGAAGAAGTCTGCAGTCTGCTGGGAAGAGGTAACAGAATGGAGAGAGATGGTCCCTGCCTCAAAATGCTCACGAACATAATGACAATCAATTTCAATATGCTTCGTTCGCTCATGAAAGACCGGGTTGCTTGCAATATGCAATGCACTCCGGTTATCACAATAAAGTGGAGTAGCTCCTGTAAGGGTAACACCCATATCTGATAACAACCAACGAACATGAACAATCTCTCTAGTAGTAGCTGCCATTGCTCTGTACTCAGCCTCGGTGGAAGAACATGCAACAACTGCCTGTTTCTTGCTCTGCCATGAGATCAGCGAATCACCAAGAAATAGACAGAAACCTGTGGTAGACCTTCTGGTAGTTGGATCCCCTGCCCAATCTGAATCAGAATATGCACTGAGTTCTAGTTTGGATGTAGACGGCATGAATAATGAGCAAGTAATGGTGCCTTGAAGATATTTGAGGATCCGAAGAAGAGCACCATAGTGAACTGATGTAGGAGCAGAAACAAACTGGCTGACAATACTAACTGCATGAGCAATTTCGGGTCTGGTCATGCATAAATAGACAAGCTGTCCAACAATCTGCCTGTATCTAGTGGGATCAGGAAGGAGCTCACCATCTGTGGGACGAAGCTTCACATGAAGCTCTAAGGGTGTATCAGCTGATCGACGGTCAGAGAGGCATGCAGCGGAAATAATATCTGATGTGTATTTCTGCTGAGAAATGAGTATCCCCTGAGATCCATGAGCAATCTCTAAACCCAGAAAGTAACGTAACTTACCAAGGACTTTCATATGAAACTGCTGGTGAAGGTATTTCTGGGTGGATGCAATGCCGGCGGAGTCATCCCCAGTAATGATCATATTATCAACATATAGTAGTAGAATTACCCTCCCCTGCGGTGATGACCGCACAAACATAGAATGGTCCTGAGAACTCTGACTAAAATCAGCCTTGGTGATGACAAGGCGAAAACACTCAAACCAGGCTCGAGGGGCCTGCTTCAAACCATATATAGCCCGACGCAGCTGGCAAACATGACGAGGAGGAGTAGAAAGACCAGGAGGATGATCCATATAAACAACCTCAGATAAGGTACCATGAAGAAAAGCATTCTTCACGTCCATCTGGTATAACGGCCAGTGGCGGATGGCTGCAACAATAAGAAGGGTGCGAACAGTAGTCATCTGTGCAACGGGAGCAAACGTCTCATCATAGTCAATGTCATGCTCCTGAGTAAAGCCTCGGGCTACTAGACAGGCCTTGTGCCGCTCAATAGATCCATCAGGTTGATATTTGACCTTGAAGATCCACTTGCAGCTAATAGGCTGAACGCCCTCTGGTAGAGGAACAACATTCCAAGTGCCAGTCTGATCAAATGCACTGAATTCCTCTACTATGGCTTTCCTCCATTCAGGATATTGAATTGCATCTTGATAGGTTCTGGGCTCACGTGTAGAGTGTATAGCAGTGAGATATGCATGAAACTGTGGTGAGTATGAAGCTAGGGTGGCAAAACCAAACTGGTCAGAAGGACCAGTGGCATCAGGTGTATAACGTGCCGGAGGAATACCAGAAGTGGAAAGGGTAGACTGACGAAGAGGTGGTGGACTGACAGGGTGTGGGGGTGAGGACGGTGGAGTAGGTGCATGTGTCAGTGGGGAAGCAGGTGGGATGGGTGCTGGCTGCTGTGGAGATGCAGGTGGAGGTTCGGCAGGGGGAACAACAGGTATAAGGACTGCAGGAGATGTGAATGGAGCCAGAGGAGTGGGATCAAAAGGAATGCGGGAAGATAAAGTCGGGGGGGTTGCAACAACTGGGGAATCGAGAAATCTTGTATCCTCGGGGGGGGGGGGGGGTCAGGTAGTAAGGGGAGTCTTCCACAAAGGAGACATATCGAGAAATACGGACACGACCCGCGGATGGATCAAAACAGCGATAACCTTTGTGTTCAGGACTGAGACCTAAGTGAACGCACTTAGCAGCACGAGCGGAGAGCTTCGTGCGCTCAGTAGGAGGGAGAAGAACGTAACAGGTGCATCCAAAGGTACGGAGCATACTGTAGTCGAGAGGAGAATGATAAAGAGCCTCATAAGGCATCGTACCAGCTAGGGCAGACGAGGGAGTAATGTTGATGAGACTAACAGATGTCATGATAGCTTCAGCCCAGAAAGAACAAGGAGCAGAATAGGAGAGTAAAAGAGCGCGAGCCGTCTCAAGGATGTGATGATGCTTGCGTTCAGCTACACCATTCTGCTCATGTGTGTGAGGGCATGATTGCTGAAACAGGATGCCGTGAGACTGTAGAATTGTTCTCATAGTGGTAGAAGTGTACTCACGTGCACCGTCCGATCGAAAATTCTTATTGCGTACACCGAACTGAGTGTGAATCATGGTTGTAAAGACCCGGTAAATATCAGGTATCTCAGATCGCTGACGCATAAGAAAAATCCATGTATGTCTAGTGAAGTCATCGATGAAGGTAACATAATAGAGATAGCCTTTCCACGATGGTACGGGAGATGGTCCCCATATGTCGGAATGAACAAGTTGAAAAGGGTAAGTGGTTTCAGAAGTTCTTTTGTGACTAAAGGGTAGGGCAATGTGTTTGGCCAAGTGACAACCCTGACAATCAGATAAATATTTAAAAGTGAGAGAACCAAGGGCACCACTACGAGCTATAGTCTGAAGTCGTGATGCGCTAATATGACCTAAACGTCTGTGCCACAGATCAGCATCAGAGAAAATAATACCGGCAAAACTAGAAGGAGAGTGATGTGCACGAAGAAAATCGAGATAATATAGACGACCATGACGACTAGCACGTCCAAACTCCTCACCGGTGGAGGAATCAGTAATAGAACAACCTAAAGAGTCAAAAGTGACGACAAGACCATTATCGCACAACGCACTAATAGAAATAAGGTTTATTGATAAATGAGGAGCATAGAGAACATATGGTAATGTGAGAGTAGGAGAGTTAATTGTCCCTGAATGTGTAATAAGAAGTGGTGAGCCATCAGCTGTGTGTAGGGATGGAGGGTGAGAGGAAAGTGTTGTGCAGGTGGTGAATAGTGTCTGATTACTAGTGAGATGATGTGATGCACCAGAATCTAAAATCCACAACGAATTCATACCCGGAGTGGCAGAAAGGGCAGGAGCAGAGGAGCTAGCATTGATAGACTGACCCATGAGCTATAGTTCCAGCTGAGTGAGGCATTGCTGAGTATTAGCCCAAACAGAAGACGGCAAGGCCGGAGTGACAAGCATGGCCTAGGATGTGAGGGAAGAAGCACTGGCGTGACTGCTATGACTGAGAGCACAATGTGGAGGGAGATGCTGTTGGTGTCTGGATCGAGGTAGGGAGTAGGGCGGTGCTACCGGTGGCAGAAGTAGAGGTGGGGTAGGGTGAGGAATGATATAAGGAGAAGGTAGAAGGCCGGAGGCAGACTAAAAGTGGCGCTGCTACTTTTGGAATCTGGAGGAGGAACAAGAGGTAGTTGCATCGGGGAAGTCAGTGGAGGCGGAAATATGTGGGAGAGACTGAGATGCCATCAAGTAGGAGTACCTGTATATATATATATATATATATATATATATATATATATATATATATATATATATATATATATATAATATTTTTTTCGGTTTATTTTTATTTTTATTTTTATTTTTTTCGGAATTTTTTTTTTCTCGGTTTTTTTTTTGGAATACAACGGAATCAAATAGAAATTTCGGGTATGTTAACAATAGAAGTAGGGTTAGCGGCTGGATCTGAAGGACGACGACGGGCTTGCGTGAGAGAGGTCAACGGCGGCCTCTGAAGGACGACGATGAAGAAGATCAGGGGTTGTCTGGGGTTTGCCGATGGGTTCGGCCGGTGGTGGGGACGTTGGATCTCGGCTGAAAATGGGGTGAAGATGCTTGATCTGGAAAGATGACCTTCAGATCTATGTTGAAGATGCTGGATGGGTTGAAGATGCTGGAAGATGACTTGATGATGATGACTTGATGCTTGATCTGGATATGATGATGATGATGCTGGAGGAAGATGACTTGATGATGATGACTTGATGCTTGATCTGGATATGATGATGATGATGCTGGAGGAAGATGACTTGATGATGATGACTTGATGCTTGATCTGGAAAATTTGTATATGATGATGTTGAAGATGCTTGATCTGGAGGAAGATGATGTTGAATTTTTTTTTTTTAAAGAAATTTGTATAACTTTGGCTGGTGGAATTTGAGAATTTTTGGATGGGAAAATTTTAAGAGAAGAAAATTTGAGTAATTGGCTCTGATACCATGTAAAGATAAATCAAAGTGATGAAAACAATACTAAATATTGAATTAAATTTAACCAAGTACAATACCACCTATATATAGGAGGTGAACAAATATCAAAACAACTTTACCACCAATATGGGACTATAATATCTAACAATTATCAGTTTCTAAATTTTGCAAAGATTTAAACTGTTCAGTGACATTTTTCCTTCTCATTGTGTGCTCCAGGATACTACGACGAGGAAAGTGATTGACACCGGTCGTGAACATGAGTTATATATATTGGATTCTCTACTCAGCTTTTTAATTTTCTGTTGATCCTGAATTGTGGTACCGACTGCTGGGACATCCTTCCTCTACGACCCTCAAGCACTTAGTTTCAGGTTGTAGGCCTTCCTTTAAGGTATCTTGTGAGTCATGTGAGTTAGGTAAACATCATAGAGTTTTCTACCCCGGACGCATTAATAAACATAGTGAACGTATATTTGATTTAGTGCAATCTGATGTTAGGGGCCCTATTGGTTTTTTCACGTTTAATAACATTCATTATTTTGTTACGTTTATTGATGATTTCTCTCGAATGATTGTTTCTTTTGAAAGATCGTTCTAAAGTATTTAAAGTTTTCAAGAATTTTTCTTCGAGATCCAAACACAATTTGGCACAACCCTTAAATGTTTCCGTTCTGATAATGCTAAAGAATACATGAGTTCTCATTTTCAACAATTTTTTCTCAACATGGAATCATACACCAAACTTCTTGTGTACACTGCTCAACAAAATGGAGTGCCTAAACACAAAAATCAACATTTATATAGCACTGCTCGCGCTCTGATGTTTGAAATAAAAGTTCGCATGTTTTATTGGAGTTTTACGGTTCTCACTACGTGTTTTCTAATTAATCGTATGCCTACTCCTATTCTTAAAAATCAATCTACATTCAAACTAGTATTTCCATCTTAAAATCCATTTTCATACCACCTCATGTTTTTCGTTGTACTTGTTTTGTTCAGAATCTCCATCCAGACACTTATAAACTTGACCAGCATGCTACTAAATATATATTTTTTGGGTATTCACGTTTTTCAAAAGGTTATCATTGCTATTGCCCTTCACGAAAAAAAAAAGTTTACCTCCGCGGATGGTTCATTTTTTTAACACAAACAATTTTTTCAATATATTCCTTCACTAAATCATGATATACCAAGGGCTGTCGTAGAGAGTCTTGATTTTCCACCACAACCGCCACCACCACCTCCACCACCACCAACAACAACAACAATAATGCCATCATCACCACCACCGCCACCACCACTGTCACCACCACTTCAGGTTTATGTCGGAAGACGAAAGGCTCATTCAGACTCGATAATCCAAGTGGTACCCTCTGTCGTTCAACCAGTGCCAACCACTTTTATCGGTAATAACCCTATCACAGATCATTTACATATTTCTCAACATAAGGCTAAGTGTTTTTGTGCTCACTATCCTATTGCCCAGTTTGTTTCTTCTTCTAACTGAACATATCTTTTCGAATCTTTACCTCTTCCTTGGATTCCATCTCTATTCCTAAAAATATTTAAGAAGCACCCAAGCATCCTGGTTGGACGACAGTCATGAAAAGAAAATGCAGGCTCTTTAGCAGAATGGTACTTGGTAGTTAATTCGTCTTCCTGTAGGTGATAAGATAGTTAGTTGTAAGTGGGTATTAACAGTTAAACACAATCCTGATAGCACAGTTGAACGACTCAAAACTCGCATTTTCGCTAAAGGATATACTACAAATTTGGGGTCGACTATGCAGTGACTTTTTCTCTAATTACGAAACTGATGTCTGTTCGTATTCTTATCTCTCTTGCATTCAACTGTTCTGGGCCCTTCCATCAGCTTGATGTCAAGAATGCATTTCTCAATAGAGACATGAAAGAGGGGGTGTATACGTAGCAGCCTCCTAGTTTTGAGCGACATGGGGAAAATCTTGTATGTTCACTAAAAAATTCTCTTTATGGCTTCAACAGTCTCCTCAAGCTTGGTCTGAAAAGTTCAGCAAAGCTGTGTGCTTTTATTGGTTCTCAAGAAATAAGGCAGACCATTATTTCTTCACAAAGAAAGGAAGCAAATGCATTGTTATTTTGTTAGTCTATGTTGATGATATCATTATCACAAGCAGTGATACGCAAGATATTGCAGGCATCAAGCAGTGGTTAGCTCAAGCCTTTTAAACACATGATCTTGGTCTGCTTCGATATTTCATTGGCATTGAGGTTGCACACACAAATAATGATATCTTTCTTTCTCAAAGAAATTATGTCTTTGATATTCTTACTGAGACAAGAATGTTGGGATGTCGCCCCAGTGACACTTTTATGGATCCCAATATTAAAATGTCCTCCTTCTCCAATGATGCATTGTTGTCTGATCCTGGACGATATTGCAGACTGGTTGGCAAACCCATACATCTCTCAGTGACTATGTTAGATATTGCCTTTGCAGTTAGCCGAGTCAGCTAGTTTATGCATGAACTGACCATCATTCATTGGAAAGCAGTAGTTCACATTCTTTGCTACCTTAAGAAAGCCTCAGGGCAAGGACTTCTCTTCGACCTGGTGATTCTCTTTCTTTACGATGATATTCTGACGTTGACTGTGCATGATCAGTTGATGATAGGTGCTCAACTAGTGGGGACTTTGTATTCTTTTGAGAAAATCTCGTACCTTGGAAAAGTAAGAAACAACTTGTGGTAGTCAAATCAAGTGCAGGGTCTAAATACCGAGTCATTGGGCATTTGGTTTCTGAAGTTTTATGGCTCAAATCTCTTTTTCGAGACTTGGCAGTCCCGTTGTTAGCTCCAATTCCTCTTCACTGTAACAACAAGGTTGCTATGCATATTTCTTAAAATCTGATGTTTCATGAGCGCCCAAAATACATTGAAGTTGATTGTCACTTCGTTCAAGATGAGTGGGAGAAGAATGTGATTTTATTTTCATATGTCCGGTCTAGTCAACAACTTGTTGATATCCTAACTAAAGCATTACCTCCTATGCTTTTTCAAACTTTCTTGAGCAAGTTTGGCTTCGACAATATCTACGCACCAGCTTAAGCGGGAGTGTTAAAGTACTCTTAGTTTAGTCACATCTGAAATAAATTTAGGTTACTCTTTGTACTTCGCTATTTATAGGAGACAGTATATTCAGTTATTAGAATCCAATAAAGTATTTTTTTCTGTCTATATAATATACTTCAATAATTTTTCTTCTTTTGCACATGTTATTAGGTATTACTTAAAGTGATATCCCTGAGTATAAGATAATGTAATTAGTAACTCGTAAGCATTTGGTATTTCTTTTAGGTAGGAACGGTATTAAGCGAATAAGGGGGCCCTTCGGTTGAGCACTACTTTCGTGAACACTCGTCCTTCCGGCCATCGCATGGATGATTCAAACCGTTCACATTGATCTACACGTTTAAATTAGTCTAAATATGTAAAATCAAGTTATTTGAAATTCATTTGCCCATCCATCATGTCATTATAAAAAAATTGATATTCAGCCATAGAATTTTTGTAACACTTCAATGATTGAGTAAATGAATTTCAAATGACTTGATTTTACATATTTAGACTAATGTAGATATTTAGATCAATGTAAACGGTTTGGATTATCTATATGATGGCTAGAAGGGCGAGTGCTCACAGAGTGCTCACGGAAAGAAGTGCTTAATGGAAGATTTTCTAGGCGAATAATGTTCATGTTTTCGTGGCCATATGCTTTATTATTTTAATGCAATACACCAGTTAAGAGTTTTCTTATGTCATCCCATCTTACTTCTTCTATTTCATTTGTTAGGGTTTGACAGTTAAGGTTTTCTCTTTCCTGGTTTGTGTATTGAAACATGGTTTTCTGGCTACGTTCTAGATTCTACAGTTTCCTTTGTTAGGGTTTGACAGGTAGGGTTCTTCTTTTCTGGCTTTTGTGTATTGAAATATGGTTTTCTGGCTACGTTATAGATTCTAGATGGTAAATTAGTGATACAGCGAGGCCAGGGACGATGCCAGAAACTTTTCGCAGGGAGGCATAGCTGACAATAAATTCATAAATTGTTTTATTGGTAAAAAAACAAAAACAAAAAATATATTAGATATCATTTTGCATTAATCATCCATAAATTAAATATTGGAGTGTGACCAAGTAATAAATTGTAGGGAGGCGGATGTTATTTTGAATATAATAGAGGGTTTTGTAGAAATATTGAGGGGGAGCTAAAAGGGTAAAAAATTAAAAAAGTATGGGTCCCCCCCCCCCCTCCCTCTTTGAAGAAGTCATTGGTAGTAACAAGTAGTTCTTAAAAATAGGAGTTTAGTTTCAGTTTGTTTTCAATAAGTCCTAGTCTCTAGGAACTAGTTGCTTTGAATTTTTCAGTTCCTGTATACCACTCAGTGGGCTGTTATTTAGGATTCTGTTAGTTGTTGTAAGGCTATATAATAGCCACCATTGAATTCAATAAGGAATGCAATTCATCCAGTTTGATCAGAGCATTATTGTTAGCAAAACATCTCTACAAACTGGTATCAGAGCTATTAAGAAGAAAGAAACACGAGAGATGAGTGAGGAAAAGCTTTCTGCAAAAATCCCTCATTTTGATGGTCTTCACTATGACCATTGGAGTGAGTTAATGGAGAATCATCTCCGTGCAAAAGGCTTGTGGAGCTCGGTCGAGGATGGTTTTGAGGAGCCTGCACCGAAGACGGTGCTGACAGAAACTCAGCAAGAGCAATTGCAGAATGCGAGATTGAAGGACCACAAGGTGAAGCACTACCTTTTCAGAGCTATTGATCGAGCAGTGTTCCAACAAATTTTGGACAGGCGCACGTCCAAAATTGTTTGGGACTCGTTGAAGAAGAAATATGGAGGGAATGCTCGAGTTAAGAAGCATCTTCTTAACATCCTCAGAAGAGACTTTGAGGTGCTGCAGATGAGAGAAGATGAGACTATCACGACTTACTTTGCAAGGGTCATGATGGTGGCGAACAAGATGAGAAGCAACGAAGATGCAATGCTTGATTCTCAGATTGTGCAGAAGGTCCTTTGAACTCTGACGGACAAATTCACATACGTGGTTGTGTCCATAGAGAAGTCAAAGGACACAGAAGAAATGTCCATTGATGAGCTTCAAAGCTCCCTAGTGATACATAAACAGAAGTTCAAGAAGTTTAGTAGATATGATGGTGATCAAGCTCTCAAAGTGGAAAGCAGCAGAGGAAGAGGAATAGGAGTTTTTCGAGGCAGGGGTCGTGGAAGAGGAAGGCATCCATTCACAAAAGCTACAGTGGAATGCTTTAAATGTCACAACTTAGGGCATTTTCAATATGAATCCCTAAGTGGGACAAGGAAGCCAACTATGTAGAGTTGGATGAGGAAGAAGAGCTGCTCTTGATGGCATATGTGGAAGGAAACGAAGCCAAAAGGAATGATGCAAGGTTCGTTGATTCAGGCTGTTCTCACCATATGTGTGGAGAAAGAGGTATGTTTTCAAATATGGTCAATGGATTGAAGCATTCTGTGAGATGTGGCAACAATTCTAGAATGACAGTAGTTGGGACTAGTTTTCTTGTTCAAGATGTTTATTATGTTCCGGAATTGAGGAACAACTTGCTAAGTGTGGGGCTACTACAAGAAAAAGGGCTAGCAATATTCTTGATCAAAAATGGAGCATGCAACATTTACCATCTTGAGAAGGGTCTGATTGCACACACAAATATGAGTGCCAATCGAATGTTTGTGCTATTGAATGAAAGCTCCAAGATGTCACACCCTGATGTTGAAAAGTGCATGTACACCACCTCTGATCTCACTTACCTGTGGCATCAACGATATGGCCATTTGAATCACAAAGGTCTGAAGACACTCCAAACCAAGAACATGGTGAAAGGACTACCTCAACTAAAGACTTCAAGCGTGACATGTGTTGACTGCTTCACTGTCAAGCAACATTGGAGTCCAATCCCCAAAAGGAGTGAGTGGCATGCAAACGATGTCCTGGAGCTCATACATGCAGATATATGTAGTCCAATAGAGCCAATATCCAACAGCAGAAAGAGGTATCTTCTATGCTTTATTGATAATTTTAGTCGTAAAGCTTGGCCATACTTGTTAGAAGAAAAGTCAGAAGCTCTAGAATGTTTCAAAACATGGAAGAAATTGGTGGAAAAGAAAATTGGAAAACCCATCAAATGCTTGAGGATAGACCGAGGAGGAGAGTTCACCTCTCTTAATTTCAAGGCTTTCTATGAAGAGGAAGGGATCAAGAGGCAGCTTACCACAGCATATTCACCTCATCAGAACGGTCACCTCATCAGAATGGAGTTGCGAAGCGTAAAAACAGAACATTCATGTATATGGTCCGATGCATACTCACTGCTAAAAAGGTGCCCAAACTGTTCTGGACTGAGGCTGTGACTTGGACATTCCATGTATTGAACAGATGCCCTACTCTAGCAGCGAAGAACATCACACCTCAAGAAGCCTGGAGCGGAGTCAAGCCATCGGTGAAGCATTTCAGAGTATGGGGATGCGTTGCACACGTACATATCCCAGAGGCCAAGAGAAGTAAACTTGATGATAAAAGCTTTCCATGTGTTTTATTGGGTGTGAGTGATGAGTCAAAAGGGTATCGTTTATTTAATCCCAAGACTAGGCGGGTTGAAGGTAGTAAGGATGTTAAGTTTGAGGAGGAAAATAGTTGGGTTTGGGATACCAATTTTAGAGAACAAATAGAGGCAGAACTGACTTGGGGAGATGATGATTATAGTGATGATGAGAGTGAGGGAGAAAACAGTGGTGAGGAAAATGGCATTGGGGTAGAAATAGATGGTGATATGGAGTTTGATGAGGGTGGTGAGAGTAGTGAAGATAGGAATGGTGAGGGTAGCTTTCTAGAAGATGGGAGAGAAAGGAGACAACCATTATGGATGAATGTTTATGTGAGTGGTGAGGGGTTAAGTGAAGAAGAAGAAGAAGAGGCCTACATGGTGCAAGATGTCATTGAAAATGATCCAACTGTGTTTGAAGAAGCAGTGAAGCATGAAAAATGGAGGAATGCAATGGACAGTGAGATTAGCTCAATTGAAAAGAATCAGACTTGGGAGCTTATGGACCTACCAACTGGAGCAAGGACAATTGGAGTTAAGTGGATCTTCAAGACAAATCTAAATGAACTTGGAGAAGTTGATAAGTACAAGGCACGGCTGGTAGCTAAGGGGTACTCACAGCTGTAGGGAATTGATTTCACTGAAGTGTTTGCTCCTGTTGCACGCATGGACACAGTGAGGATGATAGTGGCACTTGCAGCATTTAGAGGATGGGAGATCTTTCAGATGGATATTAAATCTGCATTCCTCCATGGAGAACTGAGTGAGGACATGTACATTGAGCAACCAAAGGGGTATGTGAAGAAAGGAAAAGAGCACAAGGTTTACAAGCTACGCAAGGCTTTGTACGAACTAAAGCAAGCACCAAGAGCTTGGTTCAGCCGCATAGAGTCCCATTTCATGGGTGAAGGGTTTCAAAAATGTCCAAATGAACAAACCTTGTTCATTAAGAGAAGTGATGAAGGTAAAACTTTGATTGTTAGCATTTATGTTGACGATTTGATTTATACTGGTGATGACAAGGACATGATGATGGAGTTCAAGACCTCCATGATGCAAGCTTTCGACATGAATGATCTAGGGAAAATGAGGTTCTTTCTTGGTGTTGAGGTTTTGCAAAAGCCAGAAGGGATCTTTATATGTCAAAAGAAATATGCCGCTGATGTCTCGAAGAAGTTTGCAATGTCCGAGAGCAAACCTGTGAATAGTCCTATTGTTCCAGATTCTAAAATTCACAGAGATGTTGGTGGAGTCGCTGTGGATGATACTCGTTAGAAGCAGATGGTTGGAAGTTTGATGTACCTTACAACCACAAGACCAGATATTATGTTCAGTGTGGGTCTGATTAGCAGGTATATGTCAAAACCTACTGAGTTGCATTTACAAGCTGCTAAGTGAATACTGAGGTACTTGAAGGGGACTATCAGCTATAAAATTTTTTATAAGAAGGGAGGGGATGCAGACTTGCTGGCTTTCACAGACTCTGATTATAAAGGAGATGTGGATGACTCTAAAAGCACATCAGGTTATGTTTTCATGTTGAGCTCAGGAGCAGTGTCATGGATGTCCAAAAAACAACCAATTGTCACTTTGTTAACTACTAAAGCTGAGTTCGTGGCTGCTGCTGCAGGTGCTTGTCAAGCTGTGTGGATAAGGCAAGTTTTGAAGAGGTTAAGTCATGGTCAAAAGGGCACTACCACCATCATGTGTGACAATACCTCCACAATTGAGCTTTCCAAGAATCCAGTGTTGCATGGAAGGAGCAAGCGTATCAGTTTTTCATTTTTTAAGAGATCTTGTTAAAAAAGGAAAAATCAAATTAGTGCATTATGGAACTGAGGAGCAGGTTGCAGACTTGATGACAAAACCATTGAAACTCGAAGCTTTCCAGAAGCTGAGGAAGGGGATAGGAATGGTTGATTTTACTGAGATAAACTAACTGCATGCATTCTGCAGCTAGTTTAAGGGAGGGTATGAAGAAGTCATTGGTAGTTACAAGTAGTTCCTAAAAATAAGAGTTTAGTTTCAGTTTGTTTTCAATAAGTCCTAGTCTCTAGGAACTAGTTGCTTTGAATTTTTCAGTTCCTGTATACCACTCAGTGGGCTGTTGTTTAGGATTCTGTTAGTTGTGGTAAGGCTATATAATAGCCACCATTGAATTCAATAAGGAATGCAATTCATCCAGTTTGATCACAGCATTATTGTTAGCAAAACATCTCTACACTCTTCATGGCTCCGCACTGAGCGAGGCAACATAAAATTAAGCTGCAAAACGAAAATAACGACTTATTTCAAATTTTTGTTGGTCATCTCCTCTATCAAATGAACAGCTATGTCATTAATCTAGACTGCTAAACCCTAGTCTCGTTTAGGTCTTCCCCTAATCTTAATTCATTAATATCCTATCACTCTTCTTATTTAGTGCCAATATTGGTCTTTGTCGCGCATTCGCAAACTGGAACATTTTGCCCTCATTTTATTAAAGCATAAACCATAAAGCATAGCTAGTCATATTCATGATCTTTTGCAACCTCATAATACTCCAGATGCAATTCGGAACTGTAGCCATCTCGCTTCAATTCAATAAGAAGTACTCTCTCTCACACACACAGATATCACACACAAATATGTTAATCTATTTTTTTGTTGAGTAAAACTCCGATTTTCTTTACTTTTACATTACACAGTTTTCCCCGATCTCTTCTTCTGCTTCTTCATTGGTCTAACAACTGCAATTAAGTGTTGCTGTTGATTTCTGGTGTGAGAGCAAACAGATGAATTTGTAAGATCTTGAGAAAAACAATAAAGCAAACATGTTGCCCTTCACCAACGTGTTGACTTGTCTCTCGCTGCTACCGCGTACTTGCACAAAGTTCGATACACAAAGATTAAGAAAGAGGTTTAGATAGAAAAACATTGATTACTTGTTATGGGAGAGGCGTATTTATCGTCGCCTTAGGGATCCGTTTCGAGATAAGGACAAATCTCTACTTCCCGGTGTGGATGGATAAGAAGTGGTTAAAACCGCCTCTTAGGGATAATCACGAATTTGAATTACTCTATATCCTTTTGAATTGGTTTATAACGGGTTAGTACCGGTACCCAATAGGGCAGGTCCGTTTATAGATTATTGGGTTTTGAAGAAGAGACCCAGTTACCATTTCGAACCCATTAGTAGGTGAAATTACCGTTTTACCCCTGAGAGCTTTAAGATTCGTGCCCCGATTAAACGGTCCCGATTTAATTTCATTTTTAGACATATCATTAGGTTAATGATGTCTTGTCGATTATGATATGAGATATTCAATTGCAGTTCGAATTTAATAATTCTGAAATGTGAGATTGTATCTAGTTTCGTAGGCAAACTCAATCACCTTAATTTTCATTATATTATATTCATGTTATGATTATAAATCATAAATCATCATTTCCTATTGGATGGTGTTGGTGTATGTTGTCAATGAACAATTTCTTCCAATTTTCTTTCTTTTTATTACATTTTAATTCTTCTCTTCCCAACTTGTGATAATTGTGGATCTTCTTATAATATGATTTATTCTTGCTTTACTTTATAATTAATTATCATCAACAATGTTCACACAGACAAAATGAAAGAAGAGTAAAACCATTGTTTTTTTTAAAAAAAAGTATGCCTTTTATGCTTAAGTGATCCAAAAACCAAATGAGGTGAGATTTACGCTAAAAGAGAAGTAAAGCGGGCCTATTTAGCCATCCACAGATTTTAGTGTGCTTTTTAATTAAGCGGGCCGCTTAATTGGCCCAATTCGCTTAATCAGCCTCTTAAGCAAGTCCAAGTGGAAAAAATAATAAATAACACAACTTAAATCCCTTTTAAGCTCGAATCAACCCAATATCCAAATTTATAACTTGTTTCAGACCAAAAATGTGATAGTTTCTGAAACCCTAACCTCAATCCCCCTTTCAAGCCACTCTTGACTTGTGGAATGTGCATTCCTTGAGTTTCCTCTCCTTGCCATGTAATTTTATCAATATGTTTTAATTGTACGTATGCTTTTAATGTTGTCCAACTTTGTATGCTCCTTAACTTTATAGTACCTTTATTGTATACTCCTGCAATTTATAGCATTTTCCATGCATTTCTATATCATTTATTTTTTATTGCACATCAATTTCTATCATGTTCATACATTTTTAGAATTATCCTGAAAATTAAAAATTGAAAAATTCAATAAAATATTTTTAATAAGCAGAGCGCTTAATTGGGCGCTTAATCATGCTTAAGCACTAAAAGCAATTTTTGCGCTCTTAAAAACCTTGAGGAAAACCCCTCTTAACTCAGCATTTAATGGTCACTAGTCCACTATAATAACTAACGAATTGAGAGCATGATTTAGTGGACAGGCGCATACATCCAAGATGAGAAAAATGGAAGGTTTGACATCAGCAACAACTGATATAATTAAGTTGATACTAAACCTATAGCAGAATTGGAAGACGACTCAAGTTTTATTCTCTTTTCTCCTTGTCAATTGAAAACCTACACCTTTTGTCATCTTGCCTTTATTATAACCGCATAATCATTGATCATGACCTAACTATTTGATTCTTTAATTGATTAAAATCCAAACCGTTTATTTTCATCGACACGTCTAAATTAGCCAATAGAGATAATAAATCAAGTCATTTAAAGCGCAACAAATTATATGAGTGAATATCGTTATTTTTTATAATGACATGACGGATGGACAAATGAATTTCAAATGACTTGATTTTACATATTTAGATCAATTTAGTCGTTCTAAACGATGTGAACGGTTCAGATCATTCAGGTGAGGCTATGTAAAGAATTCACACAAAGCTTATCTTGAGAACTAGTATATATGTGGGACTTCATCTTGAGAACTAGGTCCATGGTTGCGTAGTGTACAAGTATTCTTAATATTCAAGCTTTTGTGATTACAACATCAGAACTTGATCACTAATTCACCAAAAATTTAGTGTATTTTCATCAAACTAACGAAACACTGTGAGAGGGGAAAAAAAGAAAAGTACAATTAGCTTTAAAATCACAAATTATAAGTATATAAACATTATTCATATTGCTCCACTACATTATATATACTATATATCACACCCTAATAAACTTACAGAAACTCGAAAAAAGGAAGAACAAAACATAGAGAAAAAATAGCACAAAGATAAGATTTAGCAGTACTGAAACATGTTTATTGAGGCCATGATTGGCTGGTTCATGAACCCTAGGTTCCAGGGATTGATGCTGATATCATTGAGATTAGTGCAGTTAAGGATCTCATTCAGTGACTGAAGCCTTGTACTAAGCTCCAGCACTTGTGTTCTAAGAATAGAGTTCTCTGCTTCAACCCCAAGATATTGATGAGCTATTATCTTAAGGGTAGAAAGAATTTCTCCATTCTCCTTCCTCAGTTTGCTTGCTTCAACCATTAACTCATCCAAGTGCTGCTTCTTCCTCATCCTTGACCTCCTCGCCGACTCTCGATTTGACTGCTTCCTCTTTCTCTTCTTCTGATCCACTATTGCCTGAACTTCCTCCCCAGAAGTACCACTTGACATGTTCTCAATTATTTATTTATCTATTTGATTCTTTCAGATTATATATGAAATGACCACAAAAACAAAAAATTAATATAAAGCTAGCAAAGTGCCAGCATGGAGAAATGAAGAGGGCTCATGAAAACACATAGAACCAGTAAAGGAACACAACGGAGAAGGACTGAACTAGGTCAGACTGGCAACGGAGAGTGAAATTTATCATAAACCCAGAAAGGAGGATTTCACTTAGGATAGCAGACATTAATCAAAAATACTATTAAAAGAAGATGATGCATCTAGAATATCTCAAAGTTTCACGTAAATCTTAGAGGGGAATATATGGGAGTACTCTTACAGCCAGGAACAGACTGTGGAGCTTCTTAGTTTAAAAAGAAAGGTGGAAGTTTTGAACCAGAAGCCAAGTATCTTCTAAGTCAAGAAAACAGGGGAACAGAGCAGCAGAGTTTAGGAGCTCATGAGAGAGAGAGAGAGAGAGAGGAAGAGGGGAAAGGGAATTTGAGAATGGTTGGAGGGTAGAATTTATAGAGGAAATGTGAACAAAGTAGGAGAGGGAAATAATAATAAAAAATATTGGGAAAAATTAGAGAGAGGAGGAGGTCCCTTTAACCAATATTACAATTCACATGACTGTTCTCCTTAAGAGATGGATACCTTTATCTCAGTTCATATAATCCTAGTTGTTCGCCTTTAACCCTTCTCTTTGTTTTACTGTCACCAGTATGATGCACGAGCGATGCACGAGCGATGCACGTGAAGGAGGAAGGGAAAGAAAAAAAAAGAAAAAACCTAGTATGATGCACGTGCAATGCACGTAGAGGAGGAAGGAAAAGGACAAAACAAAAAAACCTACCAACACGTGCGTTGCACGTGTTTGCACACATACAAAAAAAAATAAAATATTGTTTACTTGTTTGGAACCCCATCTCTCCCATTATAATAGTTACTAGTATGATGCACGTGCGATGCACGTGGAGGAGGAAGGAAAAGGACAAAAAAAAATATGATGCACGTGCGATGCACGTGGAGGAGGAATGAAAAGGACAAAAAAAACCAACCAACACGTGCGCTGCACGTATTTACACACATACAAAAAAAAATAAAAAATTATTTATTTATTTACCAACCCCATCTCTCCCATTATAATAGTTATTATTATAGATAGATGTGAACTTCAGTTCTACCAATGGCTAGGGATGAATTTTATTACTATGGACCCGTTTATTTTCTTTATTAAGCATCCTCATTTTTTTAGATGGATTTGCTTTTTGTTCTAAGAAGGAATTTGTTTTGGACCCTTCATATTGTTGTGATTTCAATCTTTCTATTACACACCAAAATTCAGAAACTCCTTCCATTGAACAGTCTTACAAATTTATTTCTTCTTCTTTTGACAGGAATGCCCCGTCAAAATTTAGCGTGTTGTTAAAATATATCATAATTTGTAAATATTTATTAAGAAAAAAAATGTTCCGTTGTGCATTAGGCCTCTGTATGCACTCGGCCTTCCCGCCTTCATATCGACGATCCGAACCGTTCACATTGATCTACACGTATAAATTAGTCTAAATATATAAAATCAAATCATTTGAAATTTATTTGCTCATCCATCATGTGACTATAAAAAACAACGATTTTTCAGCCATACAATTTTATAACACTTCAATGGATGGGCAAATAAATTTTGATTTGATTTTACATATTTGGACTAATTTATATGTGTAGATCAATATAAACGGTTCGGATCGTCGATACGGATGTGGGAAGTGCACACGGAGGCCTAATGCACAACGGAACATTACTCTATTTATTAATATGCGCTGTTTTTTAATTATTTAAATGTACAAATTTTCTTTTCAGGATTTCTTTTGGTTTTTGAAAATAGTATGGATGGTTAGAGATTTCAAATGTATAAAAGATAGTCTAAGGAACCAATGAGAAAACAACAACAATAAAGCATTTTTTCCAACTAGTTGGGGTCGGCTACATGAATCCAAGTTTTTCATTCTGCCTAGTTTAGCACAATATATTATGTAAGGGCACAATCTATCATATCTTTTCACACCGTTTCCACCTAAGTTAGTTTAGGTCTTCCTATACCCCTAACTCTACCCTCAGTATTTATCAAATCACTCTTTCTAACGGGGGCATTACCTGGTCTACGTGTGACATGTCCAAACCACCTGAGGCTCTCTTAACTTATCTTGGATTGGAGCTACCTTTAGCATATCTCGTATATACTTGTTTATAATTCTATCCTTCATTGGTTTACCACACATCCATCTTAGCATCCTCATCTCCGTCACACTTATTTTTTGGACATATTGTTTCTTTATTGTCCAACACTCTGCTCCATATATCATTGTTGGTCTAACAGTCGTCCTATAAAAATTTTTCTTCAACTTCAAAGGTATACATTTGTCACAAAAAAACACCACTGGCACTTCTCCACTTAAGCCACCCTGCTTGGATCTTATTTATAACATCTTTACAAATCTCCTCATCTCTTTGTATAATCGAGTCTAAATATAAGAAATGGTCGTTCTTAGGTATCTTTTGACCATCAAGCTTCACTACTTTCTTAGTTGAGTTCTGAATATCGCTAAAATTACACTCTATATACTCTATTTTAGTTCTGCTTATCCTAAAACCTCTAGCTTCCAAAGTTTCTCTGCGCAATTCTAATTTAGCATTGACTTCTGGTCTAGTCTCGTCCACTAAGACATCGTCATCAGCAAAAACATATACCAAGGCACCTCATCTTGCATTCCTCGCAACAATTCATCCATAACCAAAGTAAAGAGGTAGGGGCTTAAAGTTGAACCTTGGTGTAAACTTACTATAATAGGAAAATCACTGGTCTCTTCTGTAGTTGTTCTAATTGTGGTTGTTGCCATTTCATACAAATTCTTAATTATCTCAATTTACTGAATAGTTACTATTTTATTATTTAACACCTAGCATACTATGTCTTTAGGGATTTTATCACATATTTTTATTAGATCTATAAAAATCATATGTAGATTTTTTTATTCTCCAAAACGAAAATCATGGACAGAATGAGGAGAGGGGGGGGGGGGGGGGGGGGGGGCCTAAAAAAATAATTTTACCTTTTCTTCTCTGCTTAGTGATCATTTGGTTGGAACTCTCTATCATTGGATGTGCAAAACCTTGTAGGTCAGTGATTAATTTGGTAGCAGAATCGTTAGCTGACCTCATTCTCCCCAGTACTATATATCTTTGTGGAGAATCTACATTCTTTAGCCACAAGTAAGCCTCTTCATGTTAACCTAATTACATAAACAATTTTGTACTGTGATAAAGTTAGGTTGTGGTAGTTTTCAATTTATTTAATTTTTTAAGTATCCTGTTGATTTTCTTCTGCAACTAATAATAGATTTGTGCACTTTATGTTGGTTGTTTGAAAAGTTTTTTTCTTGTATTGTCAACTGGTGACAAACAAAACGTAATTTCATTACCTGAGAGAGTTCAAAACTACATTTTAGATTCTAAAAGCACTGTAAGTCTAAAGCTAATTAAATTGTTTTTTTGTACAAGTTTAAAAAAAATTAAGTTCTGTCCAAAAGATACATATAAATATATTTTTCCAAATTGGTCTTTCTCCCCCCACTACAAGGATGCATTTTGTTGCTTCCTAAAAAGCTTCAAATCAAAAGAGACTCCTTTGCTGCACTTTTACTTAACATTGTTTGCTTATGTTGACTCTTAATTTGATATGCACAAAACATGCTTACAAATACTAATAAGTTTCTCTTGAGATATTCAGATTGAACAATTCTTTATGCAGGATTGAACAATGAAGAATTAATACGATGTGGGCAAAATTACAAGATGGCATAGGAAATTTGGAAAAACATGTTGAAACGACATTAGGGAACCGCATCTAAGGTAAAAGCAAAAATTAATTTATGTTTTTATAAGTTTGATTTTTTTCGTATATTGTCAGGAGAGAACGTAAATCAAATGTTTGCCCGTTTCGATATTATCGTACACGGCTTGAGAGCTTAAGTAAGGGGTTGGATGATGACCGAAAGGTCGGAAAAACAAATAAGGTCTCTCACACCAGAATGGAACGTAAAGGCTGCCGCAATGAGGGAGACTCTTGAGAAAAAGGGATTCGATAACTACACCTTCCAAGAAATACTGAAGACATACGAGATGGAGATGACTAAAACCAAAAGATACAGGCAGAAAATCGGGATTGAACCAAAAACCGAAAAGAGGACCATCGCCTTGAAAGCAAAAAAATCTCGATCATCAAAAGCAGAGTCTGATCGTGAGGAGTCAGATGAAGACATCGCCATGCTGACCAAGCAATTTCGTAAGTATCTTAAAGATAAAAAATATGACAGGTACCAAGGACAAAGAGGAAAAGACAAAGACGTCATATGCTACACATGCAAGAAGCCTGGACACATTTGTGCAAATTGTCCCATCTCACAGGATAGGAACAAGGACTACTATCACTCCAATTCAGGATTGAGGAAAAAGGCGTTAAAGGCAACATGGCTAGATTCAGATTCCAGCGATGAAGAGTAAAACCACAACGACTTTGGTTTCATGACTCTTGGGAATGGTGAGATGCAATCATCATCTCAAGAAGAGGTAATCGAAGAACCCACTTACGATGATTAGTAGACATGTGTAATGGATTAAAAGATTATGCTAAAAAATTGAGTCGTGAATTAAGACAATATAAACAAATTTCAAATGAATCACATGACTCTTGCATCGCTAAAAATAAAAAAAATAAAAAATAAAAATTCTTTGATTATGGAAAAATTCGAGTCATTTAGAAAAAACCATGATGTATTGATAGAGGAAAATGAGTATTTAAAACAATAAGTTCAAGAATCCTTAGCAACACATGATGAGAATCTAAGAGAAATTCATGAGAAATCTGTTTATATTGCTAAACTCACTGTGATTTAAAAGAATGCAAAAAAAAAAATTTGATGAGGTATTGGAAGGTTGTAATGAAGCTCTTGAACAAAATAGAATACTTGATGCTATCCTAGACACTCTTCGTTGGAACACAAAAGACGATGAAATGACTAGGAAAAGACTTTGTAAAAGAGTAATTGAGCTCGAGAAAATTGTTGAAAAATATGAAGGGCCCAGTTCCCTTATTACAAAGAATTCAAGATATTATCATGTTAATACACCATCAAAAATCTAAGTCATCATGTCATACACATGCATAGTCACCAACATAATTACAAATCAACACAAAACTGTGCAAGTGTACATGACCTAAGGCATAATTGTATCACATGTCACTACTACTGTAGAATATGGCATATTTCTTATCATTTCTCTTTAAAAAGGAATACTAATTTTGTTTGGATAAGAAAGAATGTAAATGCAGGTTCAAAATAAACTTGGGCACCCAAAATTATACCTACTAATCTTGATGTAGGTACCTCAACGTATCAAGACTAAAGATCGGTGGTACCTTGATAGTAGATGCTCAAACCATATGACAGGTGATAATAGATACTTTGCATCATTATCAAGGGAACGATGGAAGGACATCATCTTTGAAGATAATAGCACTGGTCAAACCAACAGTAAAGGTAAAATAAACTTTGGTTCTTCATGCTCCATTGAGGATGTTCTATTGGTAAAAGGTTTGAAACACAATTTACTTAGCGTCAGCTAATTATGTGACAAAGGTTATACTGTTACTTTTGATAAAATGTATGCACTGTGATAGATAGCAATAAATCATGTTTACTTCTCGCTAACAGAAGTAACAATGTTTATGTTATAAACTCTAATGAATTAGCACAAGAAAATATGAGGTGCTTTGTTGCTAAAATGAGGATGGTTAGTTATGGCATCGGCGACTTGGACACATAGCCATGGATAATCTCAACAAACTGTTACCAAGGAGCTTGTGAGGGGTATTTTCCAAAATCAAATTTGAAAAAAATAAACCTTGTGAGTCGTGTCAGTTCGGTAAGCAAACTAAAAGTTCTCACAAGCCCAAGAAAATGGTATCAACTTCTAGACCCCTTGAACTCTTGCACATTAATCTATTTGGACCATCACGAACACGTTGTAATGGAGGTGCACGATATGCCTTTGTAATTGTAGAAGACTATAGTAGATTCACTTGGATTGTTTTTTTTTTCACAAAAGGATGACACATTGTATGTTTTTTAAAAATTCTATCGTATAGTGGAAAATTAGAAAAGCTTCACCATTGTTACTATTCATAGTGATCATGGTGGGGAATTTCAAAACGAACTCTTTACATCATTTTGTGACAAAAAGGGAATAAAACATGAGTTCGCTTGTCCTCGCACTCCCCAATAAAATGGGGTGGATTGGTAAAAGAAAAAATCGATCTTTTCAAGAAATGGCCCGAACCATGCTTAATGAAAATAATTTACCTAAGTCATTTTGGGCAGAGGCTGTCAATACAGAATGTTATACAATTAACCAAGTAATCATTAGGAAATATCTTGAGAAAATGCATTTTGAACTATATTATGGAAAAATTCCTAACTTGAGTTACTTTCGTGTCTTTTGGTGCAAAGTGTTTCTTTTAAACTTCCTAGATAACTTGGGTAAATTTGATCGTAAAAGTGATGAAGACATGTTCTTAGGATATTCCCTAAGTAGCAAGGCATATCGTGTATTTAATAAAAGAAGATGCACCATTCAAGAATCCATTGATGTTATATTTGATGAAACTGATCCCTACACCAAAGAAATATTGCATGTTGCTGATGATGATGAGACAGGTGTTCGTGTTGAAAATAAACAGGTGCACATTGACCAAGAACCAAATGTGGATTCTCAAAATCATAAGCCTTCTCAAGATGAAGATGCATCTAAATCCCAAATAGAAGAGATGCATACACAACAAATTGACGCCAAGGAAGATGATCACATACAACATCAACTTTCCATCAACGAAAGGCACCCCGCCTGAAAAATCATGTCTAGCCATCCACCAAATCTTATACAAAGCGATATGTCGAAAGGGGTAACTACTTGAACACAGGCTCAAAATTTCATGTGTTTTTCCGCATTCGTCTCTATACTTGAACCTAAGAATATTAAGGAGGTCTTGCAAGATAATGACTGGTTCAATGCAATGCAAGAAGAACTTAATCAATTCGAAAGGAATCAAGTATGGAGACTTTTTTCTAGATCTCACAATAGGACCGTACTTGGAACTAAGTGGGTGTTTAGGAACAATTTGGATGAATTGGGCACTATCACTAGAAATAAGGCTCGCCTTGTTGCACAAGGTTATAACCAACAAGAAGGTGTTGATTTTGATGAAATTTTTGCACCTGTTATACGGCTTGAAGCCATTCGCATTTTACTTGCTTTTGCTTCTTATATGGACTTTACTCTTTCTCAAATAGATGTCAAAAGTGTTTTTTTAAATGGTTTTATCTCGGAACAAGTTTATGTTGCACAACCACCAGGATTCACTGATCCCACACACCTAAACCATGTATTTCGTCTTGATAAAGCTTTGTATGGTTTGAAGCAAGCTCATCGTGCTTGGTACGAATGACTAAGTTCGTTTCTAATTCACATAGGTTTCTCTAAAGGGAAAGTAGACACTACACTATTTATAAAACATGTTTCTAAAGATATTTTAATTGTTCAAATTTATGTTGATGATATTATATTTGGATCTACTAATGAAAATCTTTGCAAGGAATTCTCTGAGAAAATGCAGGATGAGTTCGAAATGTCGAAATGAGTATGATGGATGAATTTACTTTCTTGGACTTTAAATACAACAAAGAAAGGATGGAATCTTTATAAATCAATCCAAATATGCAAAGGAACTAGTCAAAAAGTTCGGCCATGAGAATGCAAATGCTTACAAAACACCTATGACAACTACCACTAAGCTATCCAATGATGAATCTGGTAATAATGTGGATATTTCTACCTATCGTGGTATGATTGGTAGTTTGCTTTATATTACTGCATCCCGTTCAGATATCATGTTTAGGGTTTGTTTATGTGTGTGTTTTCAATCGTGTTCCAAAGAATCACATTTGGTTGTCGTTAAGCGTATCATTCGAAATCTTAAAGGCATACCAAATACTGGATTTTGGTACCCAAAAAATAGAAACATTTATCTTGTAGGGTACTCTGATGCAGACTATATCGGAAGCTTAACAGACAAAAAAAGTTCTAGCGGCACATGTCACATTGCTTTGTCTCATGGGCATCCAAGAAGCAGAATTCTTTAACTCTCTCCACTATCGAAGTCGAATATATTGCCGCAGAATCTTGCTGAGCTCAGGTATTATGGATGAAAAACACTTTAGAGGACTACAAGGTATTCTTTGATCACATTCCGATTAAATGCAATAATACTAGCACTGTTCATATGACTAAAAATTCTGATCAACATAGTCGTACAAAACACACAGATATTCGGTACCACTTTATTAAAGATCATTTTCAAAAAGGGGATATTATTCTTGAATATGTTTTCACTGATTCTCAACTTGCTGATATTTTTACTAAACCTCTAGATGGAAAAACGATTCCATTTTTAAAGGGGGAATTAAACGTTATTGATATTTCTGCTTAAATTTGCATTTCGGTCGACGGGACGGTCGACTGTTAGCCTGTAAAGGTGTATAGTCAACTGGGCGGTCGACCGGTTCGCTCTTGGGATTTTTGCTTTGTCACCAAAACTGATTTTATTGGATTTGCGGTCGACCGATTCACTCTCGGGTTTTATTTTTCGCCAACTGGGCTTTCAATTGGCATTACGGTCGACCGTGCGGTCGACCAGTCTCGCCTCTGTCTTTTTGTATTTTTTTTGGATTCTGGCTTTTGGTGTGTAAGGAAAATCTATTTACAGTACTTCTATGGTTTCTAATTTCTTAAAATTTATTTTTTTAATCTTTGCTCTATGTCTCTCGTTTGTATTGGGAAAATCTCAAATCTATGATACCATGAAGAGCTCTCACTGTATATCAAAGAGTCTCACGATCAATAGTATCATGTAAGTAGATTTTTCTTCTGTTTTTCAAAAATGTAATATTCCCCAAAATTGCTTATTCTCATGTTTGCTCTTCACTCACATTTTTATTGTATGTTCATTTATACTTTCCATGCATAAATTTAGGGGGAGTATGTTATACACCTTGTTTATATATCATTTATCATTTCTAGTCCCCTCTTGGTGTGTTCCAAAAAGGGGAAGAATCTTTTTTAATGTTTTAACTAAAAATTACTGAAAATAAATACTGAAAATCTCTCTTGAATGTTTTAGTCTACATCTTCTTTCTTCATATATACTATATATCTCTTATGAAAATCTTTGATACAGGAAGTATTGAATTAAGGGGGAGTGTTTATACCCTTTATTTTAAACATTCAAATGTATGTTTTGTTCACACAAAAAGGGTGAAATTGTTGACTTTTAGTTTGGTGTGCACAAAACATGTTTACAAATACTAATAAGTTTCAGTTGAGATGTTCAGATTTTCAGGAATAAAATAAATCAATATGAAGCTACCAAGATTCAGTATCAAGCAAAAGAAGGAAAGTAATAAAGAAGAATTGCAAAATCAAGCAAAAGAAGAAGTTATTCAAAAAGAACACATATTGATTAATGCCCAAGAAAGCCAGCAAGATCAACTTCTTTCTTTCCGTATATGTGAGGATTTTATATGTAATTGATTGATTCTTGATTGATTAGTTTATTGTAAGAATATAAAGTGGTTTCGTCATAATCAGCACGATTGCGATCGACCGTACCACATTGTCGGTCGACCGCACCACAGTCGACCATTCGTCGCTATTAAAATGATGAGACAGTCGACCATTCATCTTTCGACTTTCGATTAAAAGATGAACGGTCGACTTTCCTTATTTGCGGTCGACCGTACCTCGCGCTGATTACTCTTTTGGAATGTATCGGTTTTATTTTGAGAGATACACTTCCTCGTCTATATATTTGGACGAACCCACTGCATATTCCTCACCTATTCCTCTAAGAAAAATCTTCTGAACTAATCAATTCAACAATCAATTCGAGTGTGTGATATTTATTTGTTTTCTTTAGTCAGAATCATTAAAGATCTTGAGTTTTTCTTTTCTTCCACTTCGGTGAGATTGACGGGGCTTGTCTTAGAAGTCCTATGGGTGTAATAGGTCTCTCGACCTGAATTCGAGAATCATTGTACAAGGGTTTGAGTATAGTGGAACGCTTGTACCGGAGATTTGCTACAAGTAGGTTGTGTGGACATAGATCTGGGGGTCGAACCACGTTATATCACTATGTCACTTGTGCTTGCTGTGTTTGCTTTCTCTATCTCTTCTCATTTATTTGCAACTTAATTTTTAATTTTTAATTTCCGCACAATCACCCTATTCACCCCCTACAGTGATTTACATCTCACACTGTAGTCACTATTTTCAATCATATTACCATTCGTTCATAACAATATCAAACAAACTTGAGCATGTCAATAGTTGTTTAGGTATTTCTATCTATCTCAGTTTGTCTAACGAAACAACGATGCCGAAAACCCTCCACCACGGGGGGCTAACAAGCCTCCTGAAAGACCCTCTGAATCCAGGGACTCTGAACATATGGCCATTTTGCACACCATCCATGGCGGGCCCATGGGGCGAGATTCTAACTCCTCTCGTAAAGCTTTTATAAGAGAGGTTAATTCAGTTCATAACACTCCACCCCCGAAGGGTTTGGGCCTCTCAGTCTCCTTCTCTGACAAAGATCTCGATGGCATCAAAACGCCTCATTGCGATGCACTAGTTATCAATCTAGGCATGGCAAACCAAGAGGTAAGACGTATCCTCGTTGACAATAGCAGTTCCGTCAAGATCTTGTTTATAGCCGCATTCGATATGCTGAAGCTCTCCCGAGATCGTCTCAAGCCAGTCAGCTATACCCTTCATGGCTTCTCGGGTGCACCTGTCCAAGTTGATGGAATTGTCGCACTCGATGTGACAGCAAAGAAAGCACCAGCAACTCGAACAGATTCCTTAGATTTTCTGGTAGTTGATGTTAAATCCGCATACAATGCTATATTCTGTCATCCAGGACTAGCCGCCTTCCACGTCGTTGCTTCCGCATTCCACATGAAAATAAAATTTCCAACAACAGCCAGCGTGGGCCAAGTAGTAGGAAGCCAACAAGCGGCGCGCACATGCTACACTGCTACAATAGGGGGCTTGGTTTTCCCTATACATGCTGAAGAGCTACTACGGGAAAATAACTATTGTGTCACAAAGCCAGCAAGCAAACTCGAAGCCGCTACACTGGGCAGCCATACCAGGAACTTTCGAAGTCGTCAAATAACTTTCTCCCAGCTCCAACCACGTCCTCGCCAGAACCTAACAGTTCTCTCAACTCCCTCATCCGAAGTCGCTCCACTTAGTCATGATATAAAATCAATCTTGCCTAAGCACATCAGTCCATCAGAACATTCCGTTGTCCCTGAGCAGGACAACGCAGGGAACCCCCAGAAACAAGCAAGTCCAGACAAGGTCTACCAAGTTGTTCGCTTGACAGATCACCGACTTGAAGACCCGGGGGCAAGGATGTGTCAGTAGGGACTTCAAATGAGCGACACCCTGTGGAATACAACGAGAGTGTTTGAAACACGCTCTCATAATTTCTGCAGAATTTTTAAGATTTTGTAATAAAGGCCAGCCACTAGAGCAGTCATTTAGTTTTTTCTTTCAATAAGAACCGTCATTACTAAAGCGGCCAAGCATGTAATAAGGGCCAGCCATGCAATCCATTAACGCCTCGACGATCGGTTCAGAGTCCATGTTCATGGTTCAAAAGAGACTCTGTCAATTTGCAAAGAAGCAAGTTCAGAGTGCGCTTTATCATTCGAGCTACTCCTGCAACTTGTTAATACTTAAACTAACAAGTTCAGAATCCAAGTTCATGGTTCAGAGTTACTCTCGCAGCGTGTAATCACACACGTTCAAAGTTCAACTCGGCATTCGATCTGTTCCTGAAACTAATTAAATTCCCTCAACAACAGATTAAGAGGTCAGAAATCATGGATCGAAATTACTCTAGCAACACTTGTAAAAAGCCACACTTGGAGTTCAACTCTCCATTCGATGTGATTCTAACAATCTATTAGAGGACCCATACAACAAGTTTGGAAAACAATTCTCCCTCAGAATTGTCCCTACAACTAGCTGGGTACAGGACTGAAAAATTTTCAGCTCCGTCTTACATCATCTACAACTCTTTAATCTATACGCAACAAACTTGAGACCCTGTTATTTAGCGACAAAGAATCCTTCGATAATGCCTCAACTATGACAACAAGGACTGAACACATAAAAAGAGTTGTAGGATTATCACAAGTCCACAATTTCATATTCAGCGGTACTACAAATATTTACAAGTAAGGAGTCATCAACCATACAACTTGATTTACAAGTTGTCCCTGTGACTTACTGGGCGAGGAACATTTCTCCTGAGAGACACGAGCCACCTTGTAGAACACCTGACAGCCACCTCCTTTCCTTGGCTGCCAGCACCTTGCACAGCAAACGTCGATCCCAGCGACTGTGACTGCTGACCGGCACACAAGGCGCGTGACTCTCCACCAACCAAAGTCAGACTCAACAAAGTCGATGCTCCTCTCGGGGTGCCTCCGGGGTGTTGGAAGGGCACCAATGCTGTTTGCACAGCTTCCCCGACACTCGGCCCAGCTCCTCCTACCGTCACACTATCCTTCGCAACAGTCGTGGTGCTTTTCTTCGCTCCAACTAGCTGATCCTCCTTAGAACCAATAACATGCGGGGTGCTTGCCGTCCGCAACCCACCAAGCCTCGCCTGGAGGCGAAATAGCTCCAAGTCCTTCACAACAATTATCTCCCTGAGTAGGGCACATTCCCCAATGATGTCTTTTGTCACTTTCGAAGGCAGTGGCAAGCTTGCCAGACGACTGAAATATAAGAGTGCTAACTCGCAATCCCGCTCAATTAGCACCGACTTAATGCGAACGGATTCCAACCATTCCTCATCCGACTGAACACGCAAATGGTCGACCGCCAACTCAGTTATGCACAATCATTTCAGGAGGAGCTCCACCTCATCACTACGAGGATCTTAATTAGATCCCACGGTCACCTGTCAGCAAGCCCAAAAGTATAATCAGACATAGGATCAAAGTACAAAGTGTCACAAGCGAACACCGCTCCAAGGCACATCAACACAACATGACGAGTAATAACCAGTCTAGAAGATAGTTCTTTGATCACTGAAAGGAAGATACAGAGATGTGGTGCCCAGTCTGCAATTAGGCATCATAGAAGTAAACTACAAGTCTCAGACGAAACAACCCAACAATAGACTGGAAAGACAAAAAGTACATCAATGTGAATCAAGCATCCACTTGCTTCGGTATCATCTCGGACAAGGCACTTCTAGCTGCGCCTTTCCCCTTGTCCTTCTTTCCAGAACCGCTCCTCGCACCACCCGCAGGAGTATCAGCCTCAACATCGTCCTTTCTGTTGGGATCTAAAGGCTCGCCAGATCGAAGTGTCACATGGTATCCCTTCCCGTCAAAACCGGGAATGCGTTCCTCCACATGTGAGATCGCCAAAGCATAGGACCTCAACATCACCCCTCGAAGCTTCGATTTACACTCTGCATGGACCTTGGCCACTTCCACCTTCACATCCGAGGTCACGTCTGCGCGGGCCTTCTCTAGCTCTAACAGAAGATTGGCGTTCTTCTTCTCTAATGCCAACTCTCTCTCTTTGGACACCTCTAGCTCGAGGCGCATCCCCTCTACCTTCGCGGCCGATGCCTCCAACTCAAGGCGCGCCTCCTGCTCCTTCTTCTTCATCCCTTCCAACTCTGCCTTGACT
Source organism: Hemerocallis citrina (assembly GCA_017893485.1). Taxonomy (NCBI): domain Eukaryota; kingdom Viridiplantae; phylum Streptophyta; class Magnoliopsida; order Asparagales; family Asphodelaceae; genus Hemerocallis; species Hemerocallis citrina. The sequence continues at coordinate 20,412,941 of CM030360.1, forward strand.
CCTTGGCGGCTTTCTTCTTGTCTTTTTCAGCACGAGCGATGCGAGACCTCATATTCTTCTCTTCGGCCGCGTAGAAGTCTACCAAGTGCCCGAAGTGGCTCATTGTCTGGAACAAGGAGAAATCAGTTAAAAACATAGCGATGCAAGAAAAGAGAGCGCGACATAAAAAACAAAGGAAACTGGGCCATACCATCACATGCACCCTCGCGATCTCCAAGACCGATCTCTCAGGGGGCTCCATCTTCAACCTCTCCCTGTTAGAAGGAGCAGGGAGGTGGCGACAGGCCTCAAGGAAAGCAGCCGAGTTCCCCAGGAAGTTCTCCTGGGCCTTCACATTCCAGTCGGAAGTGTAGACCACGTCTCCCTAACTAACAAGCACTGTGGCAGCCGTAGTAGTCAGTGGGGCTGATGCGGCGCTAGCCACGATTGCGGCTAAAGAAGAACCTGCCCCAATGGCAGGCGGTGCCCCTACAGGGGACTCAGTCTATGCAACGGGAACTGTGGGCGGTAAGGTCGGGGAAGAAGAAGGACGCAACGCCATCCTCTTCTGCTTCCATGGCTCCTCCTCCCTCTCATTCTGTATCGCATCCAGCTCCGCAAAGATATCCTCAAAATCCATGTCCGTCTTGCCTGCGAGATGAAACATAGAATAGTCAAAAACCATAAAATCAAAAGGAAAGCAGTAGAGGCATAAATCAAAGAGCTAGAAATCGAAAAAGGCATGGATATCAAGGCATGAAAACAGTAACAAAAAAATCAACTAGGAATGGCCGGTCCAAGACCTGCCTTCAAAGAGCACTTCGTTGGTAATATCTTGCCATGACAACACATTCAGCCCCAGAAGCGCATCGCTAAGGCTCTTCTCCTCTACGCTCATTATTGGCTCCACTCGCACTGCCGAGGGAAACCGTCTCCCTCCAAGTAGTGGAAATCCCCCACGGCTCGGCACTGCAAACAATGAAGAACTTCTTCTTCCAGCATCTTACTGATCGAGGGGTATCAACCAGCCCCCTATTCTTGGGAGGGCTGAGATACCAACGTTCCTCCACTTGGCTAAGTTGGATAAGCTTGAAATGCCTTCTAAACACCTGTGAGACTCGGCACAGCTCCAAGTTGGCGGCATTGCAAGACGAAGCCAGTGACGTGCCTCCATGTGTTCGGCATCAGTTGCACCGGGCACAGCCGATACTAATTAAGCACCTCCTTAACGAAAGGATGGAGGGGTAGACGAAGTCTCGCGAAGAAAGCATCGTAAGAAAATAAACAATACTCCCCCAGCATGGCATAACACACCCTGACACCAGGCCCTGGCAGGAGCAGGCTATACTCACTAAGAATACCAAAACCTGTTCTTATCACGATCAATTCATCGTGTGTAAGAATGGTGGCGGTATGATTAGCCTCAATGGTATGAATGAGCTCCGGCTCATCGTATTCCATGTCGCTTCTCAGGAACTGTTGATCTCCTACTGAGTACTCCCTAATCAACTCTGGAATAAGGAACAACGGGGTCTGGAGCCTACATCCCCTATCTCTGTCAGTTTCAATGATCGTTTCCACCATGGTGGAACGATCAGCCTCACTATGAACGCCCTTCACTCCGGGAAGGTGATCAAGCATAATACCCTCTTCTCCATCTAGACCAGCTGATCTAGTAGAGGCACAGACCGACGGAATACTAGATATGGCAAACAACAATCGCAAGAAAATTACCTAGTCCAAGTGGAAGAAACTCCGAACCAACAACTGGACCTAGCACCACCAAATGTAACGCCGCAATTTCTAGAGAGAGAAGCTCTCCCAAAAAAAAATTATGAGAGAGAAAGGAAATGTGGTAAATGAGGAAGGGGAGATAGGATCAACCCCTATTTATAGAACCAGAGAGGTACAATTGCCACATGGCGACATCTAAGCTCTTCTCAACCAATCGACGATTGAATCACACCGATCTGAGTCCAACCCCAGCAGTAACTTAACAACCAGACAGTCAGTTGACAACACGAATGGTCGCCACAATGTTCGGTCAACGGAAGAGACAACACCCAAGAGCAATCCCACAAATACCTTGTGAACGTCTTGGAAGGGGCAATCTCATAGACACCTTGTGAACGTCTTGTAATAGACAATCTCACAAACACCTTGTGAATGTCTTGGAAGAGGCAATATCACGAACACTTGGTGACTATGGTGAGGTGAGTAAAATCACAAACACTTGGTGAACACTATGTACACCACCAACAAGAACCCACTACTCATCAAGCTCCACCTAAGACAAAGCCTACTTTTCCGTGACAACTCCAAGGTCGATCAAAACTCTCTTGATTAAAACCAACTCCAACAATCCGAGCACAATATTACTCCTACCTCAACGAGAAGACACCACAACGGAGACGACCCAACTCCAAGCAAAAGCAAGATTTTTTGAAAGATTAGAAGATGGGTATACACATATGAAGGTGTATGTATATGTATTTGGTGCTTATACACGATCATATGCATCTAAATATTTTTGTATGCAAAACCCACTCTCTAAAACTTCAAAAAAATACCCAAAATACAACTCTCGGTGGAGCTTAAGAAGAAAAGGGTGCAAACGGGTCGGATTCGCAACCCAAACCCGCGAACAAAATCAAAGAAAAAAAACCAAGGGGTATTAACGGGTCGGATTCAAAACCTGGCTCCACTACCAAACCCGCTCCACCTCAACTCCTTTCTTCTTCTTCTCCAAATTTTCCCGCCAAAATCACATCTTCGAAAACTCGAAGACCATCGCTTTCCTGAGAGCTCCGACTCGTCTCCTCGCTCCAAAATCGAGCTCCGTAGCTCCTCGCCCCACCAACGACAACGAGCTCTCGCCTCCTCATAAGCATCGCCGACTTCGAGCTCTCACAAAGCTCGACCAAAAAATAGAGCTCGAAAACTCTAACTCTGTAGCTTGGCAAAATGGAGTTCAATAGCTCGGCGAACCTTTCGAAGGCCATAGCTCGGCGAAACAGAGTCCCATAGCTCGGCGAGAGAGCTCGGTAGCTCGGCAAACCTTTCGAAGGCCATAGCTCGGCGAAACGGAGTCCCATTGCTCGACGAGTAAGCTCCGTAGCTCGGCGAACCCTTCGAAGGCCATAGCTCGGCGAGAGAGCTCCGTAGCTCGGTGAACCCTTCGAAAGCCATAGCTTGGCAAGAGAGCTCCGTAGCTCGGCGAACCCTTCGAAGTCCATAGCTTGGCGGGAGCTCGTGCTCCATAGCTCGGCGAAGCGGCGAGGCCATAGCATGGCGGAATCTTGGCGAAACCCAACGAGCTACCATAGCTCGGCGAGCACACAAACACCATAGCTCGGCAATGGCGAGCTACCACCATAGTTCGGCCGAATCGCCCCATAGCTCTGCGAGCTTAACATCGAGATGATGTGTCGATGAGGGGAAGGATCAACATCGTGGTGCCTCATCGAAGACGAAGCTTACGACTCTGCCACTGCACGAACGCCCCAAAGCCATCGAAATCAACTGCGGACGCGTAGCTCGGCGAATTGGTTCGCCGAGCTGAGGGGTAGAAGAAGACGGCGGAGAACCATCAGATCTCCACGAGATCCGCATTGGGATGTGATCAACGCTTAGCAATCTTTCAGCTTGATCTCGCATCTCAGCCGTTGGATTTCCCTCAGCGGGCAAACTACCACGTGATAGGAGCTCCAAATCGTGCCATGTCGCCCCTATCGCTGATGATGAAATTAGGATCGCTCGATCTCTTCGACGCGCGAGTTGCCAATTGATGAGCAACTCAGATCACGCCAAGATCAGTGTAGCTTTGATCTGCGCCTCAGATCTCTTCAAAAAGCGAGCCCAAAACTCGATAAATCAGAAAATCAATTAAAAATCATTTTTAATTCGAAAAATTAATTTAAAAAATCAAAAATAATTATTTTAATTCGGAAAAATAATTTAAAATTCGAAAAAAAATTAAAATTGAATTTATTAATTATAAATTTCGAAAGAGTAATTTCGAGATAGTAGAGCATCCCATAAAATTTGTAGAAATCCGAAAAACTACGGAAAAATTCCCAGAAAAGTTTCGAAAATTCAGAAAAATCTGAAAAAATATGAAAAATTTTAGGAATATATTCACTGCCTTCAGAAGCAACAGATCAGTTCCAGGTATCTCCGAACACTCCGACTGCTAAGATTATTCGCCAGATTCAAAAAATAAGACGTACTACTCCCCGAAAGCCATGAAAATCTCCTTTCGGGAGTGGAGGGCTTATGATGATGGTTAAAATCGCAGCAGATCAGAGCCGTGCAATTCCTACACGGATCTTAAAGCATCTATAGGTAGATTAGCCATCACATACCTATTTTACAGGCATGGACCCACTCCGAGACATGAGCTTCTCTCAAGTCCATAAAAAATGACAGACTAGGCCCACTAAGAGAGACACCCAGCTCATATTGGCTAGGAATCAAATCTCTTATCCCCTAACATGGATATCTTATCTCTTCAGGTGGGGAGACATGAAAGATCCAACGGTCACGATTCGATCTCTGGAATGTCTCTCAGGCCTATAAATACTCCCCCCCCCCCCCCTCTTCAGTCACTAGGTAATCAACAATTCACCAATTTTCACTCTCTTACTCTCTCTTTCTCTCTCTTTCTGGTTCTGACTTGAGCGTCGGAGGGTCTATCGCCGGGACCACACCCCGGTGTTTCAGGCGTTTTGCAGGTCCATCGGCCGCATCATCCACCGTCAAATTTAGATCACAGGAGGTTAATCAACGATTCAGATCCATTCTCAGAAGCCCTAACAGTTTATAACGGTCAGGTCACAGATTTGACTTTTAGTAGTGTCCTTCATTTATTAAATCACTATCTGTTTGCTCCTACACTGAAATAAGCAGCAACAGTTGTATCACTTGTGCTTACTGTATTTGCTTTCTCTATCTCTTCTCATTTATTTTGCAACTTAATTTTTAATTTCTGCACAATCTCCCTATTCACCTCCTAGAGTGATTTACAGCTCACACTGTACTCACTATTTTCAATCATATTACCATTCGTTCATAACAATACCAAACAAACTTGAGCATGTCCATAGTTGTTTGGGTATTTCTACTTACCTGACTATGGTTTTACTGTCACATAAATGTACAGTTGGCTAGAAGAAGGCCTTTTTTATTCAAAAAAGGAAAAGGGAAAAGGAAAAAAGAAAAAAAAATGATAATGCTGATTTTAGTTGACATAAATAAAGGATTAATATTGTTGGTTTAAGTCTATTTTGTTGTAAAGGCCAGATCATGTGAAAAAGTATCCTTCTGAAATGGATTCCGTTGAGCCAATTTGGACAGATTCCTTCTAATAAAACAGGCACATGAATGACATTGTGGCTTAAAGGTTCCCAAAGAAAAAGAAAAACGAGGTACTTGTTCTAAAACCAAATGCGAAGCAAACCTCTTGCCCTCTTGGTACGTGGCTTTCTTTTAGATGTGAAATGGTGTAAAAGTAGTTTTCATGCTTGTCACCTACCTTTTGTTCTTTCAGATACCTGTGACCCTAATATTATCCGTGCAATTGTTAATTATTACGTTAATATCAGTAGAATACGATCGGCAATTTAAAGACTTTAGATATATTTGTTAACTGTTAATGCATGTCTTGTCCCCACACTTGTAATTAGGAGCGAGTTATTTTAAGACTCTTTTCAACATGATGCAACACAAATGGTAAAAAAGATGGGACTGGGTATGTATTTCATTACACCTCTTGAATATTCTTTAGGAATTATAAGAGAATCAAATACATGAGAGTTAACCTGGTTTAATTGTGTAAGAACATCTTTTTGTAATTGTTAATTTTCTTTTATATTGTGTACTTAGAAAACTAAAGGAGATCTGTATTAGTGGTTTGCATTGTTCACTGCCACTCATCTTTCATTTGCTGATGTAAATTCATACTTCAGATAGATGGAAAGTTTTTATAAAACGTCATCCATGACCTGTACAAATTTTGTGGTTCCATGATTAATTTAAAGGATGGAATCGATATAATATGTAGTAACCTCAATTAAACTAAAAGTTATTTGTTATCTTGCTGATAATACCTATGCAAGTGACTTGCTAGTAGACTTCTTGCACCACATGGCTCACATAGAATCTAAGTGTTTATTATCTTTGCAGGCAGGACAATCTAGTATTTGCAAGGTATTATTTACTTTTCCATCGTTGCTAATGTTGTTAGCCGAGAAAAGAAACTTGATGATATAATTGTTAAGACATACAGTAATGACAAAAGTTTTTATCGAGTATTAATTTGGGTTTAATTGAGTGATTATTTCTTCTTCATTAAACGTTGTCAAAAGTAATCCCTTCTGAACATTTGTGTAAGAATATGAAAATTTTGTGTCAAATACTTAGGGTATCTGATGATGGTAAAAATCGCAGCAGATCAGAGCCGTACTATTTCTGCACAGATCTCAAAGTATCCACAGGCAGATTAGCTATTACATGTCTGGGCTCACTCCAAGACATGGGCTTCTCCCAAGCCCATAAAAAGTGACAGACTAGGTTCACTAGGATAGACACCTAGCCCATGTTGGCTAAGAGTCAAATTTCTTATCCTCTCTCGGGCCTATAAATACCCCTCCCCCTCTACAGTCAGAAGGTGATAAACAATTTGCCAATTTTCACTCTCTTACTCTCTCTCTTTCTGGTTCTGACTTGAGCGTCGAAGGGTCTGTCGCCAGGGCCACTTCCCGGTGTTTCAAGCTTTTGCATGTCCATCGGCCGCATCAACAATCGTCGGATTCAGATCACGGTGGTCAATCAACGATCCAGATTCATTCTCTGGAGCTCTAACCGTCTTTAACGGCCAAGTTCACAAGTTTGACTTTTAGCAGTTTCCTTCAATTATTAACTCACTATCTGTTTGCTCCTACACCAAAATAAGCAGCAACAGATTGGCACAATCTGTGGGATATACTACACAAGTTGAGCTTGTCTCCATGCCACCAAGACTAAGAGGTAAAGAGGCAGCCTCCAGCCGTCGTACCCCTCTTTTCTTCAATCAGCTCCTCCTATGGATGATCAGGTTCCTCCTCAGCAGTCACCCCGACAGCCTAATCACGCTCCTTCCAACGGAGAGGCACCGGGAGGCTCCCAGCATGAACAACATCCTCAGTACGACTGCATCTCAGTCCATAATGCCTCAACTAATTCAATGGCTTAGCGAGGCCCACGGGGGTCTAGAGATCTCCACCAAATCATCAATAACAAGCAACCAAAAGCCGACCTGCGAATGAGGTTGAACGAGAGGCGCGCCCGATCTGAGGCCTCCCGTTCGGAACATCAAGCAAACCAGAGAACTCATCCTTCTAAACAAAGATCAAGGCAATCCTCCTTTCACAGGGGGCGTCCAGCTATGGGAAACCCAATGCATGAGAGTCAAAGGCTTCCTGTGCAAAACAGAGGGCAAAATGCCCCAGTCACCAGGGCTAAATTGGATAAATTCAAATTTTACATCCTCCATGCCCTCCAAGGGAGTCAAGGTCCGGGTCTCCCCCTAAACGAAGGATCCGCCGACTCAACCGGATCTCAAAAGAAGGATGATCAAGTCTTTTGCTGAATCCAAGAAGTAGAGAAACGACTAGAACAGATGAAGAGTGAGAGAAGCCACTCCAACAGGGCCTACTGCCCTAGCCGACCTCCTTTCAGCAGAGTTATTCTTGACGTACCTATCCCAAGGGGCTTCAAGGCTCCACAATTCGAATCCTACAACAGGGAATTAGACCCGACAGACCACATCGAAAGCTTTAAAACACTCATGATGGTCTATAACGCCACCGATGCACTCATGTGTCGGACATTTTCCGCAACACTGAAAGGATCAGCAAGGGAATGGTATTCATGTCTGACACCCGAATCCATATTTTCCTTCGATTAGCTCAAGGAACTCTTCATCGCACACTTCGCTACTAGCTAGAGAGCTGAAAAAACCAGTGTCTCCTTACTAGAACTGAAGCAAAAAGATGGAGAACTGCTAAAGGACTTTGTCAAGCAATCTATAGCAAAAGCGAGGTCAATTTCCACCTTGGACTTCTCAGTGGCGACTGCAGCCTTCAGCCACAACGTCATGCATAAAGAGCTAAAAGCATCTCTCGCCAAAAGGCCACCTCGAGATTTCACTGAGCTCCTAGAAAGGAGTGAGAAGTACATCAGAGTCGAGAAAGCTCTCAGCCCTCAAGTTAAGAGAGAGTCACTTTTCGGGAACAAACGGAAGAACTCAAGTGAAGAAGCGCCCAAAAAGTTTCAGAAAAATGGTGCAGGTCTACACCATCTCCTCCTACACCCCGCTTCGACAAATTCACTCCTCTAAACGCAAGTGTGTCTGTCATCCTCATGGCGGTTGAAAAAGATGGGATAGTTCGTCCACCTCCCAGGATGACGACGTCCAGCAAGAGAAGAGACAAGGGCCTATGGTGCGCATTTTACAGAAGCCACGGACATACTACCAATAATTGCAAAGCACTCAGACAAGAAATTGAAGACCTGATTCAGCGGGGCTACCTCTCTCAGTTTGTCCAACGAAACAGCAACGCCGAAAACCCTCTGCCACAGGGAGCTAATAAGTGTCCTGAAAGGCCTTCTGAATCCAGAAACTCTGAACATATGGCCATTCTGCACACCATCCATGGCGGACCTATGGGAGGAGATTCTAACTCCTATCACAAAGTCCTTTCTAAGAGAAGTTAATTCGATTCATAACACTCCACCCCCGAAGGGTTCGGGCCTCTTAGCCTCCTTCTCTGATAAAGATCTCGAGGGCGTTAAAATGTCTCATTGCGATGCACTGGTTATCAATCTAGGCATGGCAAATCACGAGGTGCGGTGTATCCTCATAGACAATGGCAGTTTCGTGAACATCCTGTTTATGGCCGCATTTGATGCGCTAAAGCTCTCTCAAAATCGACTCAAGCCAGTCAGTTATACACTTCATGGCTTCTCCGGTGCATCTGTCCAAGTCAAGAAAATTGTTGCATTCGACGTAACAGCAGGGAAAGCACCAGCAACTCGGACAGATTCTTTAGATTTTCTGGAATTTGATGTTAAATCAGCGTATAAAAGCCATATTCGGCTGCCCAGGACTAACCGCTTTCCACGCTGTCGCCTTTGCGTTTCATATGAAAATGAAATTTCCAACGACGGCATGTGTTGACCAAGTAGTAGGAAGCCAACAGGCAGCACGGGCGTGCTACACTATTACCATGGGGGGTTCGGTTCTCCCTCTCCATGCTTAAGAACTACTACAGGAAAACAATCGTTGTATGTAACATCCTGAATTTTCATATAATTATATATATATATATATATATATATATATATATATATATATATATATATATATATATATATAATTCATTGATTTCACGTGTTTCGCACGTGCAAATTAATGTGTGCATTTGGCTCTAAAATTATTTTTTTATAAGTCATGAACAAACATTTTCTTTCTCTTTTAAAAAGCCTATTATTATTTATTATTAATTCTTAGGCCTAATAACTTAATTCTAGCACACCCAAAATAAAATAAATTGATTAATTAATAGCCCATGGAAATAGCCCACCTAGTTAGTCCACTAGTTAATTCATTTATTAATTAAAACAACTTGTATGGTAGACCTGTCATGTAACAAATTAATTAACAAATAAATGAACAAACAACTAGGTGTACATGTGAGAGCACGTGCATTGCACATGCACGTGCAATGGATGAGAAAGCTAGGCCGGCCAATGCTTGGAGTGGGGAGATGGAGATAGTGGAGAGTTGGTTGCTCACTAGTGGGCAGTTCTTCTGACTCCCAAATGTATCTTAGCCCTTCATCCAAACTCATCTCAACCCTTCATTTGTTCATGAGTTGTGTATAAATAGCCCCTTGGTCATTCATTAATCTTTGCACTTTGAAATTTGAAAGACAAAAAGGTTGAGTTGTGTGAGAGAAAGAGATTGTGTGAGAAAAGATTGAGTTGAGTGTGTGTGTGTGCGCTCTTGCATATTGGAGGCCGGCTACCAATCAAGGAGGAGAAGGAATCCGGTTGTACACCATCAAGGAGGAGAAGTCTCAGGTGTGCACGAGCTTGGAGGAGAAGGCCCGCAGCTAAGAAAGGAAGGCAACCATGCCTTCAAGGAGTTTCTTTGAGAATTCTTAATTCTTTCTTCAAAGAGGTGGGCAATTTCTCTACTTCTAATGTAGTTACCATGCTAGGAAATTAATTTCATGAATATGCTAGAGAAACTGGCAAAAGTTGACCATGTGATTGCTAAAAAAGGACTAGTAGGAAAAAAGAGAAAATCTTGATTGAATTAGTGACTTAAAACTCTTCATGGTGTCTTATTAATATAACCCATGCTAGAATATCCATTTTAAATGAACCATGCTAGTGTAATGATTTTGCTTAAATGAATGGCTGAGTTGTAGATTGAGATGAATGGATATTGTTATGTTTAGTTGATAAATTGATAAATTGTTGTTATATAATATTGATGTGATAAAAGAAAAATTTCTAGACTCTTGTAGAATTGAAAGAGAAAAAGAACCTACTTTTAGTGGATTTATATTGATGTTGTTGAGAAGGTACTATAGTTTTATTTCAAAGTCAATGAAGTATTCTTTAAATATGAATTGTAAAGACAACTTATTTTAAGATCAAAAAATAAGAGTTTTAATTGTTATACTGTATTTTTTAGGAAAAGATTCTAGAAAAAGTTTAATTTTGAAAGATACAAATTTATTGAGAAATTGAAATTTGGTAAAGGAGATTTACAAACAGATAGAATATATAAAGCTATTTCGACTCCTCTTTATAACAGAGAATTGGTTTGGGAAATTTGGCTTTCAGTGTGAGTATGGGCGCTATGTACAGTATGTAGGGTCTCGGGTTCGAGTCATGAAGAGGCTCTGTTTTATCAAAATTTGATTTTTCTCAAAATACTGTATGGTCTATACAAAAAATATTTAACCAAACTCATATCAGTTAGTCACGCTTGGACTCTTGGTCTTCGGTGCGGTTTGGGTCTGTTACTATAGCTGTCCGGAGGGTTTGGTCTTGGTTTGGTCTTGGGTTTGAATCCGACCCCCTGCCCCTTTTTATTTTATTTTTTTGATATTTTTTATATATTTCAATTTTGGGTATATTCTTGGGTTTTAAGAATAATAAAAAAATAAACAAAATCAGTATCATGAATTGATCAACTGATTATTGGTTGAAAATTTGAAAAACTTCTTCTCTCCCATCCTTGCCATCCTAGATCCGGCAACTCCCCTCTTCCTTTGTCCCCCCTCCCTTCATTAATTTTGTTGGGTTTGGGCGTCCCTTCCGACCCAGGTGATCTGATCGCTGAGCCTTTCTCCTTCCGTTGTCTTCCCCTACCTTTGTCTCGTCCCCATCGCTCTCTTGGTTCCTTCGGTGGGGGGTGTTTCTGTGTGTTTCTCCTTCGTGGTGGTGGCATTTTCTTCTGCTGCTGTTAGGTCGTGGTTTGCGTCCTCTGAAGTCATGGTCCCTGAGTTTGGGTGGCCTTCGTCCAGTGTGGTGTGGATCCCCCCCTGACGTTGCTGTTCTTGGAAGTGCAGGCCGGTTCCCTTCCCTGGCATCGCTGGTCTTGGAAGTTCATGCCGTTTCCCCTCCCTGGTCCTACATCTACGGTATTCTATTTTTTGGCAGCGTGTTCACTCCTGCCTCTCGCTTTAAGTACTCTTTAGTCTTGGTTTTTTTTCTGGCCATGTTTGTGTGGCTTTATCAGTGTGTGCTATTTTATTTTGGATTTGGATCTTCTTTGATCCTTGCCTCTTCATCGGGTTCGACCTCCTAGCCCCATTCTTATGTTCTTTTCCCTCAGTTCTGTGCGTGTCTTGGTGGTTGTTGGTTTAGTGACTTTTTTGTTGCGGTGTTGTATTTATTGGGTTGGCTATTGATCCACTCATTTGGATCTCTGCCCTTGTTCTCTTTCAGCTACTTTCAGCGGCGGCGATTTTGTGTTGCTATTTTGGTAATTTTGGTATTGTTTTCCTCATCTCTCATGAGCTTTTGTTCGATTGCTATAGTGGTAGTCTGTTGACTATTCTGTTCGCTGCTTTCCTTCCTTTTTGGATTTGCCCTGTGTTGGTATTGGGCCTGGGCCGTCATGGAACTTACCTGGGTTGATATTGTCAAAAAGAAAAAAAAGAAGAAGGATGTTGTTATTAATTATTTCCCTCCCTCTTGGGAGTTTTCTGGGCCAGCTCAGAGGAGCCCAACCTCGATTGTCTCTCTCCCCGATCGGCCCATAAATAAATATCCTTTAGGGCTTGGACACCTGCTTCGAGTGTCCGCCCTTTCAGCTCCTTCCCTTCTTTGCTACCTAAGAATTCTTCTTCCTCATCCTCCCGTTCTCCGGTTTGCTTTCGCTGCCTTCAAATTGGTCATATTAAGGCATTCTATTTCGAGAACATGAAGTGCCTGTTCTGTTTGAAAGCTGGTCATTCTCAGAACCGGTGCTTTTAATTACAACAAATTTGGGTTTTTCGTTGGGAGTTCCCATCTCCGATCAGGTTTTGGCAGCGCTCGATTTCCCCTCTCTTCAAGCCAAGCTCGCGGAGCATCAAGTCCCCAAGCCTAAGAGGACTAGGTTTTCTAATTCTTCTCCCATCCTCCCAACACCTCCCGTCGCCTAGCGTCTTCCTGCTGAGGTACTTCCCACCCCCAAAGTGAGTGTGCCTCCTTCGGCGGTTCCCTATAAGTCTCAGAATACACTGGTGCTCATTCCTGCGTCTGAACTCTCTGAGAAAACGTCTCGCTTTGAGCATTATGGAGTTGTTTCTTTTGGTGGGGGTTCGGTCTCTAACTCTATTCTTGACTCATTCCTTTGCAATTTCTGTAATGTTCAAGATTGGGTGTGGGCTTTCAACGTTTGTTCTAATGGGGAGGTAGTTATTAATTGTCCTTCGATTAAAACTCTTGATGAGCTGGTTGCCATTAACTCCCTCGCCATCGGGGATATTATGTTATCGGTTTGTAAATGGTTGCACCTGGGTCATCCTCCCCCTCCTCTTATTCCCTCCGCTATTAAAGTTACGTTACTAGGTCTCCCCCCGTTCTGTGAATCGCACAGGGTTGTCGCTGATTTAACTAAATGTGTTGGTGATTTGCAACATATCTCTTCCTCATCTTTGTTAGCATTCGGGTGTCTTCAAGTTGACGCCGAATTCTACTATCCAGCAGTGAATGATAGAATTGATTTTTATTTTTTAAGAGATCATAAATCTTTGTTCGTTGTTTCAGTTATTTATCAAGATACGTCCGGATGTGCTCTGTCGACTCTAGGGGTTTCCAATACTCCTGTCAAAACTGACATCCCTCCCACCACCTTTTCCATTGGTGCTTCTTCCCGATCGAATTTTCCTTCTTCCAAATGGAGGTTGTCTCAAAAAGAATCCAAGAATAAAAACACCCCGCCCCAGCGTGGGGTTTTTTCAGCTCCCTCCATTCCCAAATCCTCTCCTTCTAAGGTGCATAACTTGGTCTGGATTAATCCAGACATTGCGTCGGTTAAAACTCAGTCTTCCCCGCTTTCGGCTTTGCCTGTTCTCCCATCTAAGCTCCCCTCACTGCCTTCCACTAAGCTTCCTTTAGCATCTGTCCCCCCTACTACTACTGGCGCTGATCATCCTAAGCCGTATCCAGTAGTTTCTTCTGAGAAGTGGCCAACTTGGGATGTGAACCCACATTACTCTTCCAACTGGGATAAATTCACTAGTGCTATCCATTGTTCGAACCTCGGTGGGACCCACAGCCGTTACTAAGCCTACCAAATCCTTATGTTCTCTCTCCTCAAAAACCCATGCTTGGATTGATTCGGATAACCTTCTTGAAGAAGATTTGATTGACCTGGAACACTCTCGTTCGCTTAAGCAGGTACCCTGGAACTTTCTTTCATTTCTGCTTAAAGTTCTTTCCTCTAATTTTTTAAGGTTCTATTTCTTTAATGGATTTTATAGTTGTAAGTGGCATTCTTGTTTATTTAGTTACAATGTTGAATACTGTCTAGCTACTTTTCACCACTTTAATTCTAACAGTGGGGTCACCTCTCCATCTTTGGTGCTTTTTCTCCCTCCCAGTAGGGGTAGCTTGACTTCCCCTCCCCTTACCTTCCATTGTGATAAGCCCCTAGCTAGGCCCTCCCCTTTCTCGGTTAGCTTCGTTGGCCCCTCGAAGGATCTTTCCAAACTAGCTGAGTTTTTCGCTCATAAGAGTCAGTCTTCTAAGAGTTCAAAAAAAAACAAAAAAAACAAAAACAAAAAAAAATAAACATGTTTGGCAATTCTAAACCCTTTACTGTCGTTCACTCCAGCGCCCGTATAAGGGCCAATAGTGCATCGAATTGCCGAGCCACCTCTCTGCCTACCCTTAAGGCGCAAGGCCGCAATCTGAACTTCTCCCCCCCCCTCCCCCCCCTCTCAGTCGTTGCTGGGGAAGGATCCTCTAGGATCCTTATACCAGGTGCATTTTAATTCCCTCTCCAATCTCGATATGCTTTCTCTTACTAGGAAGATAGGCTTCATCGTTGATTTGGATAGTTTTGTTGATTTCGATTTGATTCGATGTCGTGAAGTTGACAGAGCTTTTGAGGCTTATATTTTTAATGATTAGCATCGCTTGGAATATTCGAGGCCTGGGGTGCACGTCGAAACAACAAGCTCTGTATCAACTGATTGTGTCTTCCTACTGTGATTTGATTTCGATTCAGGAAACGAAACTGGAATCCCCTACTTCTTCCCTCTTACGTTCAATTGGTGGCTCCCTCATCACGAATTGGGTCTCTCTTGATGCAATAGGCTTTAGGGGAGGTATCCTCTTTGGTTTTAAAGATTCCCTTTTCTCCCTAATTTCAGTTCGCCGATTAACCTTCTTATTGGTGGTTCGCCATCACTGGATTGAATTCAATTGCGACCTCTCTGTGGTGTCTGTCTATAGGCCCTCTACTGCGGACCGTCGTGACATCTTTTGGAATGAATTGATATCCTTCCAAAACAATATTCAGGGTTTCTGGCTTTTTTGTGGTGATTGTAATGTCACCAGATTCTCAGCTGAAAGGACGGGCTCTTCCTCTTCTTCGTTAGATTCCTACCATTTCAATGATTGCATTCGTACCCTCTCTTTAACTGATCTTCCACTTAACGGTAGATCCTTCACCAGGTCTGATATGCATTTGTAGCCATCCATGGCCAAACTCGACCGATTTCTCGTTTCCACTGACTGGATCAACTTCTTCTACAACTCTTTTGTTTCGGCTCTGCCCACCCCGTCGTCGGACCATGTTCCTATTTTCTTGTCCTCTAACTATCATTTCTCTAGATCCTTTAATTTTCGTTTTGAAAAGTTTTGGCTCCAAGACCAAATCTTCGTCAACCTCGTCACTGAATGCATGTCGGCTATCACCGGATCTTCCGGGCTTGGCCGCATCCTGATTAAGCTTCACGCTATTAAATTCGGATACAAAATTTGGCATAAAGAGAGGGGTCAATTCTAATTTCCTTTAAAATGCCTTCCCCTCGACCATAGAGTCTATCGATCATATGGAGGAAAACAACCCCATTTCTGATTCCTTTCGTTCGGAATGCGCTTCTTGTAAAAGAGAATACGCAGCCCTCTTTCATAATGATCACATTAAATGGGTCCAGAGGGCCAAGTTTAGGTGGTTGAAGGAAGGTGACGGGAATACTTCATTCTTCCATAATTTCACTTTGCATCACCAGCGATGCAATCGCATTTTCTCCATCATTGACAATGGCAATGATTTAACCTCAGATTTAAATATCCATGCTACGTTTCATCATTTCTATAAAGAGCATTTGGGCTCTCATAAGCATCGGTCTATCCACCTTGACTGGACCCAATTATATGGTCAACAGTCGCATGACCTGTCTAGCCAAGAAGCTCCTTTCTCTTTAGAGGAGATCAGATCGGCAGTGTTTTCTTTAAAAAGTAATTCTGCTTCAGGGCCCAATGGGTTCCCCTGCTTTCTTTTTCCAACGTTTTTGGGACTGCCTCAAAGACGACCTCTTTCAGTTGTTTTCTTATCTTCATTAGGGAAACTTCTCTTTTGACAGGATCAATTACGCTAACATCATCCTCATTCCCAAATTCTTAGGAGCGAACTCGGTCTCCAGCTTTAGGCCTATCAGCCTTCCCAACACAACCTTTAAGATTATTATGAAAGTTCTCGCCACTCGTCTCAGTGCTATTATTTCTCTTTTGATCGATCCTGTGCAATCGGGGTTCATCAAAGATCGTTTCATCCTTGACAGCATTGCCTCGGTCCAAGAAATCATCTCTGACTGTCATAGGTCTAGCTCGGAAGGGATCCTTTTAAAACTTGATTTCCAAAAAGCTTACGACAATGTGAACTGGAATTTTCTTCTGGAAATCCTTCTCCATCGTGGTTTTGGTCCTAAATGGATTACCTGGATTAAATCCAGTTTATTCGCTGGTACCTCGTCCATTATTATTAATGGGACAGAAGGTCATAAATTCAAATGTAAGTGTGGAATCCGTCAAGGAGATCCCATTTCCTCGCTTTTATTTTCTCGTGTTGCTGATGTATTTAGCAAGTTGCTGTGCAATGCTTGGGAAGCTGATGTTATTGAAGGTCTTGGGGGCTCCCAAAGTTTCCGAAGGGTTTTGAACCTTCAATACGCAGACGATACCATCATTTTTGCGAAACCCAACGGGTGCACTTTACGGAACCCGAAGTTACTTCTTTATGTTTTTGAATGTGCTTCGGGTTTAGCCATTAACTTTCAAAAGTCGTCGGTTCTCTGGCTTGGAGGTTCTCAAAACCTCCAAGCCGAAATAGCGCAATTTTTTAACTATGCGTCAGCATCATTCCCTATTCTGTATCTTGGTATCCCCTTGAGATGGGGGAAACTTCATAAAATAGACTGGCTGCCGATGATTGAGAAAGTCGAGTCGAGACTAAACTGCTGGTCCAATAGACATCTCTTGCGAGGAGGTAGACTCATCTTAGTTAACTCCATTCTCTCCTCTATTTCCTTATATATGATGTATTTCTTTTACCTCCCATCTTGGGTTATTAAGAGGATCGACCAAATCAGAAGGAACTTTTTCTGGTCTGGTTCTCATTCTTACCATGCAGGCACTCACCTTTGCAACTGGAAGTTGATTTGTACTTCTAAGGCTGCAGGGGGGTTAGGGGTTCTAAATCTCAGGCATCAAAATTTAGCGCTTCTGGGTAAATAGTTATGGAGATTCCTTAAGACTGACCAACTCCCCTAGGTTCGCCTTATCTCACATAATTTTTTGTCCCGTCGTTATCTGTGGAACTTTCCTAATCCCATCTCGCGTAATGCCTCTTATTTTTGGAAAGGCATATGGAAAGCTACCAAGCCGTTCAGTTGTGGTCTTGCTCATGTGTGCGCTGATGGTTCTAAAACCAAATTTTGGGAGGATTTATGGTTTGGTAATATTAAACTCGCGTCAGCTTTCCCTTCTCTCTACCAGATGGCTTCAAACCCCTCCGCTTTGGTGGCTGACTATGTTATCGTCATCAATTACATGAAGTTCTGGTCCATTCCTTTCTCGAGTACTCTTCTATTGTCTCTCGTTCTTCAACTCCAAGTTCTTTTCGATGAAATCAACCGTTTCACTTGGCATCCTAAAGAAGACTTCCTTTGGCGATGGACTTCTTCTGGTAATTATTTAGTAAAATCCTTCTACAACATTCTAAATTTCGGGGGGACTACCTCCCCGTGCGCTAGGCCTTTGTGGAGCAGTTGCGCTCCCCTCAAATCCAAAATATTAACTTGGTTAACCCTGAATAACAAGCTTCTTACAGTCGACGTTCTTAATAAGAGGAACTTAGCCTTAGGCCAATTATGCCCACTTTGTTCATCCTCGCACGAAGATGCGGAGCATCTCTTCCTCAAGTGTTTCTTTATTCAACCGCTTTGGACTATCACTGTCTTTGCTTGGCAAGCGCCTTCTATTCCTGACGTTTTTTCTTCTTGCTAGATGTCGCGAGCCATCAAGAAAGAATTCTGCAAATCGTGGTTCCTCTCCATTATAGCCATCATTTGGGTGTTATGGACGGAACAAAATAAACGTATTTTCATCCAAACCACCTCCACCATTGACAACATAATTGATGATTTCCTTTTTTTCGCTAAATTTTGGCCCTCCACTTTAACTAATGATAAAGTGGATGCCCTTCATTTATATTGCCTAGATGAGGTGATGTGTATTGTCCGGTCTACTGCTCTTTAATACTTTGTTCACAAAGTCATTTAGCTCTTCTTTTTCATTCTCATGTTCTTTCCAGGTTTAATGTGGTTGCTGTTTCGTTGCTTTCGTCCTTTGAGGTGCTTCTATGTTCTGGTCGGCTGGTTGCTGTTGTTTTCGATGGAGTTTACTCCATTTTTGAGTTGGCTGTTCTGACCCTCTGGGTGCTGATGGTGTTTTATTCTCTTTGCTGCTCACCCTACATGTCTATATTCTGGTGTTGTTTGCCCTTTTGGGACTGTTAGTTCTTCAGGTAGAGGCTTTTTGATGTTGTTTTTGTTGTTCGCCTCTATGTGGGATGTTCTTGGTTTCTTATTCTCTGTGATGGAAAGCTCTGTTTGTTCTCTGGTTGGTATGACTGTGTAGTTTTGGCAGCGTTTGTTGCACCGTGAATGTGGTGCCTCGTACTTATTGTGTGCTTCTTTGTTTATTGTTCTCTTTGGGGAGTTTTTTTGTGGCTGCTCGCCATGAGTGTGTTTGTTTGTTTGTTTTTTTTTTTTTTTTTTTTGGGCTTGCGATGGTTTGTAGCCTACTCTCTGCTCAATTTCTGCATTCTTTAGTGGGCAGCTCTCTCTGTTCTTCTGTTTGTATTTGTTCATTTTCGTCCTGTACCTCCTCCTAGTAGATATGGAGGTAGTAGTACGGGTGGTCTATGGGGTTTTTTTTCAATTGTTCTTGTCTGGCTGCTGCATTCGTCGCCTTACTATTTTTAGTGCGCATCTTCTGTCCTGTTTGGTAAGGAGGTTGCCCATTTGGTGGTGCGTAGCCTGAGTTTGGTTTCGGCAGAGGATGTGCGTTGCCTTCTTCCTTCGGGGACGGATCTTCACACGGTTGGGTTGCTCAGCCTTTGGCTGCTTCTATCATTCTGGGCTCCATTGTGGTCTGGTCTCGGTTGTCGTGACCGTTTCTTCTTGGCTGATCCGATCACCACGGTCTCCACTCCTGCGGTCTGTGCTGGGGCTTAGATTGTGGTCGCTTGGTTTGTTGGTTGTAGCTATTTCGCTTCGGCAAAAATCTCTTTTGTTTTCGTTTCTTTGTTGGTAGCATTTTTGTTATTATTGTTTGGGTAATTTTATCCCCTGTAAAATTCACCTTGTACAGACCTCTTTTTTTTATGATTATTTGGCTGGAGTCTTCGGACTCTATCCGCGTTATCAAAAAAAAGAATAATAAAAAAATTGGGGAAAAAATCTAGTATTCCTCAAATATTATCTAGGCTTTATGAAAATTATTTCCACAATATTTTAATACACTTTGTGAGAATTGGAAGTAAGTTTTATATTAAAATGATGGGAGAAATAACTTGAAAATTCTTCTTAAAAATATGAATTTGGTATAAGTAAAGAAAGAAGAAAAAGAAATTTGTGTGGAGATTAAATTATGAGATATGGTAAGTTAAATAAGAAATTGATGTTTTGTACATATAATTGTACTTGGAAAATGAAACTAAAAGATAATGATGGATTATAGGAATTTGTGAGTATGAACACTCAAAATTTTGGTGAACATGAAAAGATGTTAAGAACTAAAGTGCAGCTAAGTCCTTATACAGGCATGAATGAATTCTTAAAAAATAAATGTTGTAGAAAAAGACCAAGATTGGGTCATTGTTATCAATTGATGTTTAAGACCGGTGTAAAGGAAAGGCTAACTCTAGGGTGTTAATTTTACTCATGATTCAAATATCTAAAGACTACACTATAGTGAAGATGTGATGAAAGTAAGAGAAAATCACAAGTATGAGGGCCTCGGATTCACGGTGTGAGAGTATTCACAGGCTGTCTACATGATGCATCATGTCATGACGTGAATACATCTCTAGAATTATCGGGATCGTGGCAATGCTTGTGGGGTGCTTGGTGATTACGTAGTGCCATTGTTTCATGACGGAGGTGAATTGTCCATAGGTTGCTTGCATGATGTGTCATGCCATGATGTGGAATTCCCCTCCAGGCTGCTGGGCTTGGGCTCGTAACTCATAAAATATCTAGGATACTTACCATAGTTACCGAAATAGTTAAACTCATAGCGAGGGATCCAACCCTACAAGATGAAGTACGGTTAAGGGCCTACCCTCGGATTTATGTAGAATGGGATGCATAAGTTCGAACAAGTGTGCATTAGTGTCATTAAATATAAATAACTGCATTAAGACTAAGTGCACAGTCACATACGACATCAATAATATAGTCTCTCCTAGCTTTGTTTGTGATCAAGTGTGTGTTTTCCAAGTAAGAGAAATTGATGTATTATATCCTAGCGTCAGTTGTATACAACTGACATGCCTACAGTTTCTATGTAGGATAAAATGAACGAAAGGACTAAAGAAGGAATGCTGCGTAAAGAATTTTTTCAAATTTTATTTTATTCATGTTTTATGTTGTAATTTGCTTCCGCTATGTTGATTTAAACATTGTTGTATAAAAGTTTTAAATTCCTTGTAAAATTGTACGAAGTGAAGTTTAAAGATCCTGTGGAACTTCGAATTCAGTCTTATTTGAAATTCGGGGTGTTACAGAGTGGTATCAAATCCACGCTTCCAAGTAGTACAAATTTATAAAGAACGACGCCCTAGAGTGGAAATTAGAGTATGAGTTGGGTATAGAGATTTAAATGTAAGCTGCTTACATTTGTGTTTGTCTATGATTGATGCTTCTTCTCCCTTTCCTAAGATGGCGAACCACCACAACCCAGCAGGCGATGATGATTGTTATATAATTGAAAAGGAATACTACCCTGGACAGAGAGATTCCGACGAAGAAGATCCCGAGGAATATGAAGGAGAATGGCCCGAGTCCCGAGAGATCACTCCATCTCCGGACTCATCAGATGATTCATCCGATGAGGAAGAACCAGTTCTGCAAGATCTCATTAAATCTCTTCAGCAGCAGGTGGAGACTCAGAAGGAGAGAGCAGACCAATTGCAAGCCCAGTGTGAAAAGTTCAAGGAGAATATTGCAACCCTCAGCCATCGAGTTTGGTAACTCGAGAAGAGAAAGAACAAGTATGATGTGCTAAAGGGAGAGGTAGCAGAAATACGGGAAGAGCTTAGGAAAGCCAAGAGGAACCGTAGGGATTAGAATATTGTAGTATCTCAATGTTCTTTGCATGGATGTCAAACAATGTTTTTAAATTTGAATGTACAATGTTTGAATTCAATGAAATGAAAGTTGATTTAAATTCATGTTTCTACTTCGAATTTAATGGATCTTTTGAATAAGAGTATGGCTGGAAGGAGAGCTAGGAATGGAGAAGGGCCCAGTTGTGGACTCGACCTGAAAACAGAGTTGGCCAGGGTCTATCCGACCATCAATGTCGTTGCCATGAACGAAAACCATAGGGGATGCCTGCAAATCCAGTCCCTGAGGCGATCAAACTTGTGGAGTCATTCAAGCGGATGAAGCCACCAGTGTTTCAAGAAAATTCAGACCCAGATACAGCTGACAATTGGATTAGGCAAGTCGAGACAATTTTTTAGTTCTTGAAAACTCTAGAAGGTAGCAAGGTGAAGCTGGCTACGTAGCTGTATAATGGCAGTCCATGAAGCGGACTATGGGAAATAGTGTTATCTTCTAGGAGGAATTCTTGCAATAGGTCTGCCGTCACTACTTTCCATCTGACGTCCAAGAGAAGAAAGTGATGGAGTTCCTGGCATTGCAGCAGGGAAGCATGTCTGTCAGGGAGTATGAGACAAGGTTTACTCAACTTTCGAGGTATGCACCCAAACTTGTGATGGAGGAGACAAAGAAGGCTCCGAAGTTCAAGCACGGATTGAGGCCAAGTCTGAGATCAAGGATAATACTCCTTAATATCAGGAGGTTTGACAAGCTAGTCAAACGAGCTGCAACCACATAGGAGGATATGGAGCAGTTCCATGCCACCCAGAACAGGAGGAATAATTGGAATGTCGGGAAGAGGTCTGCAGTTTCTAGGAATGTCAGGGGGCAGCCGCCAGCTCAAAGGTTCAAACCTACGGGGGCAAACACTGTGGCTGGAGGACCCAGAATTGGTTCGGTGAGACCTCCTGTGGTGACTTGTTTCAATTGTGGAGAGACATGCC
This sequence comes from Hemerocallis citrina, assembly GCA_017893485.1. Classification (NCBI taxonomy): domain Eukaryota; kingdom Viridiplantae; phylum Streptophyta; class Magnoliopsida; order Asparagales; family Asphodelaceae; genus Hemerocallis; species Hemerocallis citrina. The sequence continues at coordinate 20,435,310 of CM030360.1, forward strand.
ATTACAGATCTCATTGCCCTAAGCTGCCAGATGTCGCCCGAAATGGACCACCGCAGCAGGTTTGGAAGAGGCTGTACCAATAGGGGCGAATATTCGCTTTGACTGAGGCCGATGCTGATGAAGTGGATCACGTCATTACTGGTGCGGGGGCGGATGTTTAGATCTTATGTTGTTCTCTTTCCCTGTTTATTTAGTAAATACTATTATGTAATGGGAGTTTATTATGTAACAGGAGAACTTTTATTAAATGGAAAGAAAGCTGTTATTCTGTTCAATACTGGATCCTCTCATACTTTTGTATCTCCTAAATTTGCTAAAGTCTTAAGAGTCGAACCGAAGGTCTTTCCAGGCAAGGTCCTAACAGTAGCTACTCCATCAGGAAAGACTTTAACCACTGATCGGTATTATGCAAACTGTGAGATCGAGATTGAAGACAGGATCTTCAGGATTGATCTGATCGAGCTGAATATCCTAAGGGTCGATGTTGTAATTGGCATTGATTGGATGTCGGTGTACAGTGTGAATGTAACGCCCCGAATCCCAAATACACTGAATTCGAGATGTTCTACAGGATCTTTTCACTTTCTTCAGTACAATTTTACAAGGAAATTTAAACTTTTCACTTTACATCAGAGTTTACATCATATATTACACTTTTCATTTGCACAGCGGAAGTAAAAATTTACAACATTTACATAAATGTACAACAACATGGTAAAATCTTTATGCATCCATTCCTCTTTAACATGTAATTTATCCTGCATACAAAACTGTGGGTACGTCAGTTTATTCAACCGACGATAGTTACACATGGCCATCCTCTCTATGCCAGAAACAGTATAATGATTCTCATTTCTTAACAGATCACAAACTTGTTCACATGATAATTAAAGTAAGGGGAAATCTTAATAATGTCGTGTTGTGAGTGTGCACTTAATCCTTAATGCAATTATTTAATTTACATGACACTAATGCGCACTTGTTCGAATTCTATGCATCCCATACTACATAGGTCCGAGGCAAGCCTCTTAATCGTTCTTCATTTTTGTAGGGTTCAATCCCTCGCCATGACTTAATCTACTACTGTAATTATGGTAAGTATCCTAGATATTTTCCGACCTACGAACTCATGTCTAGGCACTCTGGAGGGAATCCCATCGCTGACATGACTCATCATGCAGACATCCTGTGGTAATTCAGCTCTCACCATAGACATGACACCACCCATAGTCTTCAAACATCCCACGAGCGTCGCCACTGGGACGGTACTCTGGAGTAGTATCCTCACCCAGACTCATCATGGGAATTCCTGGGATACGCTCTCGCCGCTACCCAATAGCCCTCATACTCAATATTTTTCTCTTACTTTCATCACATCTCCACTATGTACTAGTCCTTATTTTAATAGAATCATGAATAAAAATCAAAGTTCCAGAGTTAGCCTCTCCACTAAACCGGACTTATTCATTTCATTTACACATGACCAGCCTTGGTCTTCTTTTCAATTTCATTTCATTTCCATTGCCGGGGGAGACTTAGCTACTCTTTTGTTCAATTTCCAATTCATAATTTCCAATTTGAGCATTTCCAACTCATGAATCTATTTTTCATTGCCTCAGCATCTCATGTTCTTAACTTTCATATTCATGTAATTATCAATTCAAAACTATGATTCATTTCATGTACATTCATGCAACAATAAATAGAGTTTATCAACATCGATCATAAAGTTCACAACTTTTAACAGCAATCAACTGAAATTTCTGACATATCAAAATATATTTTGTACAGTCGACTTGGAAAACACCAGTCGACTTGTACAGTCGATTCATGTTCTTCATAATCACTCGGGAGAGTCGACTGCTGCACATGGCCAGTCGGCTGCTCCGCAACTTTCTATGTTCAAACATTATTCATGTGACAGTCGACTGTTATTTCATCAGTCGTCTGTCCTGGGGTTTTTAACAGTACATTTCTATGTTCAGCTCAGTCGACTTGCTACTCGCACTAAGTCGACTGGACATATTCATATTTCAAATTAAAGGATTATCTTTCTTACAGGTACATGCGACATGGTGTCAAATCACAATATACATACTTTCATGTTTCATAGACACGAAATTTCTTAATTGTTCAGTAATATCGCAGTATGGAATTTCAAATAACTAACATTGTCTTTTCTTCAAGGAAGTGTTTAAACATGCATTTATACTCGTTCATAACTTTCTTGCAGAGATGAAAATATTAGTCTCAATCCATTACACTAGAATGACACAATGGAAAAATACCTCATTTCATGAAACTACTGGATTATTCATAGTTTAAACAAAGCATCGGTCGACTGTTCGTAACACCAGTCGACTGCACAGATCATTCTTAGTTTTATTAATCATCGCTAGTTCCTTTTTTTTTCATATGTTCATGTCTCCTCAGTCATGTACATCATGAAGGATATGAGTTTAGCCTTACTATTTCATTTTAATTATACACATATATGTCATGAAACTTCTAACAAAACATGTAGCAGATGTCTCGTACCAGTCGACTTATCCAACGACAGTCGACTGTACCGACCCAATTCGTCATTGTTTGTAGTGCCATCATTTCACTATTAGTCTTCCACAATTATCATTCATAAACATATTCAAGCAATTTTAGTACGTTTGAATTTACTGCTCATAAGCATAATAGCAATCATCACAAACATGGCACATTTTCTACTTTAGAAGTCCTGAGAAACACCCACCTTATTGACGAAGTAATCGAAGTCCAGAAAAGCTCCTTAATGCAACGCACCTTCCTTGTTCCTTGCTCCCTGCTCCTTGCCGAAGATCTCCAGAGGATGATGCCCGGTCTCCACACACAACTCTCTCACAATAATAATCTTATAAAATAATCTTAGTGTAAAGAACAATGGATGAGAGGGGGGTATTTATACACCAAATGGAGTGAGATGGAGGGCTAGGATTCAATAGATGGTTATTGAATCAAAGGCTAGGATTGACTAGGGGGTTGTAAAAACTACCCACACCTTGCATAACCGCCCATGACTCCAACCCACTTCTTACTCCAACCGGCCAAACAAGGGTGTGCTCTACACGTGTATGCAACATGCACGTGTGTGCACCAATCACCCTACTAGAACTTGTACACAAATGACAAGTCTAAAAAAGATGCTACACATTCCATGTTGTAGAAAAATAATAGAAGGGATTAAATCCATGGGCTTAAATTAATTGGGCCAAAATAATTATTTTAAAAGAAAGATAAGTAAATTAACATTTGGGCTTTAGGAAAATACTTTATAGAAAACAATATTCTTATTCATCATGTTGAAAATAATAGCCAAAATATTACACGTGCATACCATATATAAAAATAAATAATCTTTCATATATTCGAAAATCAGGGTATTACAGTGAACATCGAGTGTAAAACCAAGGAGGTAACAGTGAAGACTCCAGGAGGTCCTGCAGTCACTTTCTAGGGGAAGAAGAGATGTTCAGGTTTGGTGGCAACTATCAGCAAGAAGAAGGTTCTGGTAGAGGTACGACAGATTCCGGTGCTTCGGGATTACCCGACGGTGTTATTGGAGGATTTGCCCGGGTTACCCCTGCATCGTGATGTAGAGTTCGGCATCACTATCCAGCCAGGGAGTGCACCTATTTCCCAGGCACTGTATAGAATGGTGCCCGTGGAGCAGGATGAAGTTAAACGGTAGATTGAGGAGCGCTTGGGAAAATGTTTTATTTAGCCGAGTGCATCACCTTGGGGAGCACCGGTGTTGTTTGTGAAGAAGAAGGATGGGTCGATGAGGATGTGCATCGATTACCGGGACCTGAATAAGGTGACTGTTTAGAATAAATATCCTATTCCCCGAATTGATGACCTGTTCGATCGTCTACAAGGAGCAGATGTTTTCTCCAAAATAGACCTTCGATCGGGATACCATCAGGTTCGAGTGAAAGTTGAAGATGTGCATAAGACTGCATTCAGAACTCGACATGGGCATTACGAATTCTTAGTTATGTCATTTGGAGTGACGAATGTACCTGTAATCTTTATGACATGATGAACAGAGTTCTGAGGCCGTTTATTGATTCATTTGTCGTGGTGTTCATCGATGATATTCTTGTGTACTCCAAGTCGGAGGAGGAGCACACTGAGCATCTGGCTGAGGTTCTGAAGAAGCTTCAAGAGCATGACTTGTATGCCAAGCTATCCAAGTGCAATTTCTAGAAATCTAAAGTGGCATTCCTGGGTCACATCCTTTCTAAGGAGGGAGTGGCTACTGATCCTCAAAAGATAGAGGCAGTGAAAGATTGGGCAAGGCCTACTACAGTGAAAGAAATCAAGAGTTTCCTTGGGTTAACTGGATACTACATGAGGTTTATCCAAGGCTATGCTCAGATAGCCGTGCCACTTATTGGTCTAACCAAGAAGAATGTAAATTTCAAGTGGACTGAGCAGTGCAAGGCAAGCTTTCAGAAGTAGAAAGAGAAATTGACTACTGCTCCCATTTTGGTTTTGCCTAGAGTAGGTGCTGAGTATGATGTCTACAGCGATGCTTCACATCGTGGGCTTGGGTGTGTCTTGATGCAAGAGGGAAAGGTAATCACTTATGGGTCTAGACAACTAAGACTGCATGAGAAGAATCATCCATCTCGTGATCTGGAGTTGGCTGCGATCATCTTTGCTTTGAAGCAATTGAGGCATTACGTGTACGGTGAGAAGTTAAACATGTACACGGACCATAAAAGTTTGAAGTACATCTATCAGCAAAAGGACCTGAATCTGAGGCAATGGAGATGGTTCGAAGTACTTGAGGACATGCATCCTGAGATTAAGTACCATCCGAGTAAGGGTAATGGGGTTTTTGATGCATTTAGCCGTAAAAGCAGTTTGGCCAGTTTGATCACGACCCAGAGGCATCTTGCAGAGGAGTTGGATCAGGCTGGAATTGAGGTAGTTCTGCAAGGTTTGGGAGCATCTTTGGCTCAGTTGAGGCTTCAGCCCACGCTGAATGAAAGAATTATAGAAGGTCAGAAGGAAGATGCAGAGATTCAGAAGATGAACGAGCAGGTTGGTGCAGGTAGATTTTCAGAGTTTCAGACCAGTGATGAAGTGTTGTGGTTTAGAGAGAGGTTATGTGTTCTAGATCAATCAGATTTGAGAGAGAGTATTCTTCAGGAGGCACAATCCACTCTTTTGTCTGTATATCCTGGGAGCACCAAGATGTACAAGGACATCAAGTAACATTTCTGGTGGTCATGTTTGAAGCGTGTTGTGGCTGAGTTTGTAGCAAGGTGTGAGATTTGTCAGCAGGTGAAAGCCGAGAATTAGAAGTCCGGAGGTTTATTGCAACCGTTACCCATTCCGAAGTGGAAGTGGGATAACATCAGTATGGATTTCATAATGGGTTTGCCCAATAGTTCGAAGTTCGAATGGTAATGATGCGATTTGGGTCATAGTCGATCGACTAACCAAATTGGTCCACTTTTTGGCAATGAAACTGTAGCGCCCCGAATTTCTAATATGATATCTTAGAAAATACGTGGCACAATCCCAGCATCAACTTCAATGTAACATTAAACACAACCAACTCCACTAAAATTTTCAACTTTTATTACAACAAACTTTTACATAGCACAGCGGAATTTAAAAAACATCTCAATCAAAATCTTCTTTTATTTACAACACAGTCTTATTACAACACTGTTCTTACAAATTTATATAAACTCCATTAAATTAATTTATCTCAAAACTATCTCAAGTATCCAAACCTCCAAACTCTAAGCAACAACCTGCAACACATGAGGCTAGAGATGATCCCTAACCCCCAAACTAAAGGGGTCAGCCATAAATGGTGTGAGTGACATAAAACAACAAACAACATAAATGAACATTAGTCATGAATCCTTAAACAACAGGTAGTAAACATGAATACATAAAATGCGATGTAGCAAGAAAAAGTAAACAACAAGTGAGACTAAACCAAGTGTCATGTGTAGAAAACAGGAAATCCACATGCATAAAAACCAAGTCAAGAAAACACAAATTCTATATGCGGACTCTCTAATGCGTACTTGTCGAAGTCTATGCATCCCACTCTACATAGGTTCGGTGCAAGCCCTTAACGTCTTCACTTCATAGGGTTCAATCCCCCGCTATGCAACTAATCCTAACACGATGACTACTACGAGATAAAGATAAGCTATGGATAGTATCCCATGCCCGATAATTCCAGAGATAGATCCCACACCCAAGATATTTTACCTGGATAATTCCGGAGATCATCCCACACCGAAACATTGACACATCACCACACGAATACCACATGTGCTTCGCCTCGACTCCGATAATTCCGGAGATCAATCCCACACCGAAAGCAACTACTTGGATAATTCCGGAGATATATCTCACACCCAAAGTAAAATACTTGGATAATTCTGGAGATAGATCCCACACCCAAAGTAAGATACTTTGATAATTCCGGAGATTAAATCCCACACCGAAAGCCATACTGAGGTTCTTGACTCATGTTCTCATTCATCATATCACCACTAGTGCCTGTCCTTATTATTTTTGGGTTACTTAATTACTCAACGAATCTCCTAGAGTTGATGTACCCTACCGGACTTAACTCAAAACTGAACAACTGAAATGCCTCAACAGGCCTCAACAAAATAACTCAACGCCGGTATCCTAGGGTCACACACATCCTCTAGAGACTCAAACTCAAATGTCTAAACCAACTTTCCACCATAAGTAGCTCAACTGAATATCTTAAAATCATATGCTTAACAGAAGACAAAGTATAGGCTAAAATATTTGAGAACTAATCATTCGAAAGAACATTCAAGTTTATGAAACTCATCAGTACCAGTCGACTTATTACTGTAGTAAGTCGACTGTCCAGAGGAAAAAATATCCATATTTAAGAAAATAAGTTTAAGTAATATAAGTTGGCTTATAAAAGTCATAAGCTGACTTACTAGAGAATATAAGATGACTTATAAAAACATAAGTTGACTTACCAACAATATAAGATGACTTATAAAAACATAAGTTGACTTACCAACAATATAAGATGACTTATAAAAACATAAGTCGACTTACCAGAGAGAAATTCTAGAAATCTTTAAGAAAATATTCTAAGTGTTATAAGTCGACTTGCAAAGTCATAAGTCGACTTAAAGGAGAATATAAGTCAACTTAAAAGGTCATAAGTCGACTTACCAGAGAAAATCTACGATAACTTTGAAAAATAAATCCTAAGTGTACCAGTCGACTGAAAAGCGTCTAAGTCGACTGTCCAGAACGGATTTTCAAGAAAACTAAAGATACAGCAGCTGGGTCGTGCCAGTCGACTGAAAGGTCTGACAGTCGACTGTCGGCCTACAGTCTGCCTAATTTCGGTTGTACATGATAATCAAAATTAGAGTTTTTCTAAAAGAAATCATTGTTTATGAAAATAATTCGTATTCAGGTAAAAATGACAATCTCAAAGTATCCTCAGATTGGATACAATCCTCAAATCAACCAACTTCCTCAAAATCTCAATCTTCATGTTCTAAATTCTTAATTCTTCCATTAGGATTTCTCAATACTGAATTTCTTTCACAACTCAAAACCAAATCTGATTTGTAAATACAAGATCCAGATGTTCA